>CM042881.1:14635045-15235045 GCA_023653495.1 Melastoma candidum | reverse complement strand
AAGGCGACTAAGGGAGAAAGATAGACATGAGAAGGAAAAAGAGCATGAGAAGGACAGAGACAAGAAAGAGAAGGATAAGGAACCACAAAGACAACGGGAAGATAACATGGGAAAGATTGTGGTTGTAGAAGATAGGAACCACCTCAAGCAGGAAGAAAATGGACCATCTGTCGGTATGCATTTTTCCGTAAGGCTAGCTTCCTTTTATTTCCTGAAGTATGACTGTGGAGTTCTCATAGATTATGTATTTCTACGTTGAAAATAGCTTGAATAATCCTAAATCTTAGCGTTAAAGTTTTATTAGTATTAATATTTAAAAATAGTGATGCAAGTTTCCCGACATAACTTAAAGCTTCATGTAGTTTTACTACTTTAAAATTTGTGAAAATAAAGTACAAAAGTTTTAGATTTTTATATATAGTTCAAACCAGTCAGAGTAAATGAAAGTTCAGCTAAAAATTTTGGACCTTTTGTTTTCCATTCTGGAAGAGTTGTGACGAAACAATACTATGAAGAGAATTTTAGAGTAGTTGAGTACTTCTTCCTGTTTATTCAACTGAAGCTGATTTTCTCGTAATGCAATCCATCCTGTTAGCAGTGGCGGAGCCAAAAATGATCTCCAAGGTGGTCCGATTGATATAAATCAAAATTAAGGGGGGCATTTGTTAAACCAAATTAAATATAATTATGAAATCAATGGGCTCCCATTGTAATTTCATTTTTTCTTGTTTGGGGGGCATGACCCCCTTCCGTAAAAACTAGGAGAAAACGAATAGAATGAAGGGAACGATGGAGAATTCTAGGTTTGTAAGAAAACCTCAAGAAATTCTTAAATTCAGATAATAGGGCAAAAATAACAACTGTCATCCTTAGAAACCCTAAGGCCTTATTTATACTAAAAAAAGAAATCTAATGTGATATTCCTGAAATACCCCATAATATTATAAAATCTAAAAATAATATTATGCTCCTGCATCACTACATCTACCTGTTAGCATCAGTTGTTTATATGGTACTAATGTCCTATGCAAGACATTTTTTCAACTGTTGTTTCGGCTCACATTTCCAATGATCTACATCTTGAGAGCTGAGTGGATAAAAACTACTATGCATCAGTGAATTTATAGTTTGAATAGGTGGTTCACTCTGATGCTGTTTGTTGATAATATGCATGTCTGAGAGAATGGTTGATATTTCCTGAAAATAAGGGGTTAAACAAGTATGGTTCTCGTTTGAAGGGCAGGTGTAATGATAAAAGAAAAATAGCAAAAATCATGTTGAAACAAAAAGGATTTTGTCGAGGAATGGGATATATTATCTGGTTTTCATTATTTGTTATATATTCCTTAATCATAACATGTCTAAGGTGGAAGCTTTTCCTAATAATTGCTGCTGTCGTGTGATGGCCAAATATGAAGTGGGGTTCTGTATTACTGATAATAAAATAAAAATTTGGCTGTCTCTAAAGCTGATCATGTATGTTACTCTATTTATCTGTTGCGGAGTGTGGTCAGCATCATATTTTATTTTTATTTACTACAGAAGTTTGATTGGATTTTTCTTGGTGTAGTTCCACAACAAATGGATACATCCACTGTTTCAACTTCACAGCCTTGTGAGATTCCTCCCACTGACGTGATGATACTAGAAGGACACACTTCTGAGGTTGGATATATTTTGGATGGACATGTATTTTCTTTGTTTTGTTTCGTTTGGATGCATGGCAAGTCTGTTTGTCATCACTATTTGAAAGTGATCTGCCAACTGAGTCTAGTTGACAAGTGCCTTACATTAAATTGTTATTGAAGTGCCATTCAATGGTTACCTTGGTGGTGGGACTAGGAGGTACCATGTATTCCCAACTGCTGTTGGTCTCTCTGGCTCCTGCAAAGTGCTTTGATTGGAAACTCTACCAATATATGTTTGACATTTTGTTTTGCAGGTTTGTGCTTGTGCATGGAGCCCTACTGGTTCAGTTCTTGCTTCAGGGTGGGTATTCATTTTATGTTGCTAACTGTGGCGGGTGCTTTCTTTTACAATTTACCATTTTTTCCATGCAAATCCCTTTTATTCTATGCTTTTCTTTTCTGTATGGCCGTGAAAGGCGGATCTCATGATTCGGAAATAAAGTGCAGAAAGTGCTTGAATACTCAGGGTAAGTCAATGCTAACATGGCATTGCCCTTGGGGAATTCGTGATATCAGTTAAGATAATGCAGTTTTGTATCGCATGATCACTGAATTTCAAAAGACATGTTTTTTTTCCAAACAAGACAACCACATTTTAATTAAAAAGAGTGCTCCTTTTGAAGATGTTTTGCTCAAATGTCTCGTCTTTAATCTTTTCTATAGTGTTTTGTGAATTAGATGTTGCAAAATTCACCGTTTTGTAATATAGCTGTTGATAAATGTATTACTTAGTTTAGCTACCTGGCTTGTTTAATAGAAGTTGAAGAATTTTAATTACGTGATGAGAAGTCTGAATTTTTAACTGATGACTTTAGAGACGATGAATTGTTCTTTCTATGTCGTTGAAATGTCCATGATTTTGCTTTACTTATTCTTTCGTTATGTGCAGTGGCAATTGGATGACAGCTACACCTTTTGGCTGTAGTTTCAATTACCTCAGCAATGAAGTTTTTGTGATTGTACCTCAATTTCTGGCTTGGTTATTTTTACTAATTTTGGGATAATTTCGTGTACAATGAGTTGGTTAAAATTTCCTTGTGTATCTCTGTCCTAATGAAATTGATATGCTTAAAACAAGTGGAATAATTGTTTCTCTGTTGCCCTTTTTAGGTCTGGAGATTCTACTGCACGCATATGGTCCATACCAGAAAGCACATCTAAATCTATTCAAAGTGGTCCTTTGAGTGTGCTGGTGTTGAAGCATGTTAAGGGTAGGACAAACGAGAAGAGCAAAGATGTTACAACCCTTGATTGGAATGTAAGCTAGAAAGCTCCTGGCATCTAATTGTTCTCGTACTGTTTGATGAAGAGCGGGTAGCCATAGTGTTGCTTTCTCTTAGTGATGGGTTTGGTCGCAATAGTTTATTAAAGGATCACATGCTCGTATATATGCATCAAGGGCCTTGATTCAAGGCTGGTTTCTTCTTTCATATTTTTAAGGTTGCACTAGGCTTAGGCTTGCTATTCTTTTTTTGAGATCGAGAAACATGTGCCCGGAAGCCATGGCTACGGTGAGGGTGAGGGAAGATTGATTTATATACTCTTCCTTGCAAATAATTGTGAAAAAACTTCTCCTATACCTTAAATTCATTACCCTTAGGTCACAAAAGATACAATTTAGCCACTGTGCTAGGCTTGTCCTCGTAATTGTGGATATGGAAGTTTACTGTATAGTCATTGTTGGGCGCATTTGTTAAAGGTTATGTTGATGTGGGTTCTCTGGAAATTTGAAATCTAAATATTTTTTAATATCATTCAACTTTGCAAACGGATTATTTAGTAACATTATGCTTTCTTCTAGGGGGACGGGACGCTTCTTGCTACAGGATCATATGATGGGCAAGCCAGAATTTGGAGCACAAATGGTATTTATTACTCCTGCATTCCCAACACTCCAACTTTTTGCTTGCTTTATTCATTATGCCTCTTGGACTATTGCCAACGGAGATGTGCCTGGGTTGTCTTCTAAATTTCTACAAATGATGCTATATTATATGGAGAATTTTACAAGATGTGATTTTTTATCCCATGGTGTAAGTTCAGATAAATTGACATTACAGCTTGTCAGAGTAAGTATTGCCCTCAAGAGGCAATCCTTTTGAAAGGGCATTCAAGGCGTTAGAGCATTTTTCACATATCATTCAATAATGATATGCAGCTGCAAACTGCACCAATTATAAATTTAAATAATTGGTTGCCAGGAAGTAAATAGAAATTCAAATAATTTACCTTTTCCGTTTCTGTTAATGCAAATTATTTTCCTTGAAAATAATCATTTTCTGGTTTCCTTTGGCATGCCATGATACCTTGCCTTGGCATGGTAAATATGTTAGTGAGAATGTTGTGTTCATGTACCTTGGTGAGTACACCCTCATAGTAATTGGAGAAGTCTATCTTGGCTTTTCATGCATGTTCTTCTCTGCGTGTACATTTCTTGGTTTGATGTTGCTGAACTTGACGATCCCGACTCACATTTAAGGGTCCTATCTGTGACTCAGTCTGTGACACTGTCTGAAGCATTAGTTTTTTGTTTCTGGACATTGCTGTTTGTGCAAGTTAAAGTCATCTTGATAACTGCAATCGTGTTGGTTGCTGAATCAAGATTAAGTGAGACTGCTAAGCTGCAATCCTTCCTGTTTGATCTCATGATATGCAAATATAATCTTATGCTTGGTTGAACTTCCAGGCTTGATAATTTGTTATTTTGAAGTAGGTAAATTGTGGACTTCTGTCTTGCTCTTTCATGCTTTATGATCCGGCTCCTGTTTTTGTTGTTCGGTCATCTGATGTGAACTATTTCTATTTGCTCTCCATTCCAGGTGAATTGAGAACTACCTTAAGTAAACATAAGGGGCCTATATTCTCTTTGAAGTGGAATAAAAAAGGAGATTATCTTCTGACGGGGAGTTGTGATAAACTGCCATTGTGTGGGATGTTAAGGCCGAGGAAGGAAGACAGCAATTTGAATTTCATTCAGGTGTTGTATAAACCCCCATTCCCCCTCCCCCCCCCCCCCCCCCCAATCATCATTATAGAGCCACTGTATAGGTCATCATTAAAGGCCATATTGACCTAAGTTTCTTGTGTGCAGGTCCAACACTCGACGTAGACTGGCGGAACAATGTCTCATTTGCAACTAGCTCCACGGACAACATGATTTATGTCTGCAAGATTGGTGAAAATAGACCCATTAAAGCATTTGCGGGACATCAGGTTGATTAGTTTTCT
This sequence comes from Melastoma candidum, assembly GCA_023653495.1. Classification (NCBI taxonomy): domain Eukaryota; kingdom Viridiplantae; phylum Streptophyta; class Magnoliopsida; order Myrtales; family Melastomataceae; genus Melastoma; species Melastoma candidum. The sequence goes on along the minus strand of CM042881.1, from coordinate 15,230,129 downwards.
TGCCAACAAGTGCGTACTTATAATCATATATTGTTCTTATGAATTAACATGTCCTTCACTCTCTTACCTGTCTTAGGGTGAAGTAAATTGTGTGAAATGGGATCCAACTGGGTCATTGTTGGCCTCTTGTTCCGATGACATCACCGCCAAGGTCTGGAGTTTAATTATGACAACATTTTGTTTGAGTTGAAAATTTGTTGTAGTTAACCAGTATAGACGCATGAGTTAACTGTGTAATGCATAATGTGCATCATTAGATCTTTTTCTGTATGCTAATAAATAAATTTGTCAAACTGATTTGGACTTCATATTATTGTGCTCCAGATTTGGAGCATGAAACAGGAGAAATATGTTCATGACTTGATGGAGCATACAAAAGTAGGTTCTTTTAATTGTTTTTTTTTTTTCTTGTTCATATACATTCTTCCTGAAAGAACTGTGGCAGGAAATTTACACACTGAGATGGAGTCCAACAGGCCCTGGCACAAATAATCCTAATCACCAGTTAGTGCTTGCAAGGTGAATTGATATTATAGTTTGCCACCTTTTGGGGAGTGTGTTTTGTTGAGGGCTAATAGGTTTTTCCTTCTTTTCAGTGCTTCATTTGATTCCACGGTTAAGCTGTGGGATGTTGAATTAGGAAAACTGATTCACAGCTTGAATGGACACAGGCTAGTACACTGCACTTTAATTTTGCCTTGCAATACCAATTTTGGTGGGGATAACTCTTCTAAATTGAAGGTTTGAATGTTCACATCTCATGTGTATGTTGTGACTATCCTTTCCTCTTTCAGGGATCCGGTTTACTCCGTTGCATTTAGCCCAAATGGGGAGTACTTGGCCAGCGGATCTCTTGACAAATCCGTGCACATATGGTCCCTTAAGGAAGGTAAAATCATAAAGACGTATAGCGGAAGCGGAGGGATATTTGAGGTGTGCTGGAACAAGGAAGGGGACAAGATTGCTGCATGCTTTGCCAACAACACGGTCTGCGTCATTGACTTCCGACTGTGAAATACGTTTGCGGTTAGCCGGCAATGTCGTGACTGGCTGAAGTAGACGGGCTAGTTTTGGATGGATAACATTAGCTCTGTAATGCTTCTTGCTCTTTTGACGACTGAGGTTAGGTATGGTTAGTTGGTGAAGCATGTACATGAACTGCCCTTACTAATTGTAGCCATTTTATTATTCCCTCTTTTTGGAGGGTGCCAAAATTGTTCATCAAATTCCGATGACTACTTAGTGCATATAGTCTTTGTCCAAGCCCTTGTTCATAGTTTCATAATACCGTCTAGTTTTGGTTATTGTGTGACTACTGTTGGGTTTGACAGTTCGAAAAATCGTTTTCAATGGGTGCTTGCGCTCTTGTGGCATTGCGCATCTCAGTGCTTCGCTATTTTTGGGATAGATGGTCTTCGAGTTTTGTTCCATAATGACGTCATTTGGCGAAAATGACACAGTTTGGAAAATATTTCGCCAACTAACTCACCAAAGTCGACCTTACAATGGCCGACTTCGGTCCTTAAGGAAGTCGGCCTTTGTAAGGCCGACTTCGATTTTGGAGAATGAAAGTTGGCCTTACAAAGGCCGACTTTCTCAATTTTTTTTAATTAAAAAAAGAAATAAAAAAAAGAAGCCTAAAGTAAGGCCGACTTCCCATTCATTAATTTTTTTTTAATTCAAAAGAAAAAAAAAAGAAAATTGAGAAAGTTGGCCTTACTTTCATTCCCCAAAACCGAACTCGGCCTTACAAAGGCCGACTTCCTTCATGCAGCGTCCCAGACTTCGTTTGCTAAAATTTTTTCTAAGTGCGGTGAAGTCGGCCTTTGTAAGGCCGACTTTGGTGGGTTAGTTCGCGAATTATTTTCGTTAGTGCGTCATTTGGCGAAATATTTCGCCAAATGACGTCATTAAGGAACAAAACTTGATGGTCTTCATTATTGGCATTCAGTAACAATTGTCAAAGGACTTGTGCACGATTCAATGGGCATAACCGTCTATTTTACACGTGCACTAGCAACAACTTTTTTAGGTTACGCTCGTTGAAGGCGGTAAATTAAAAAATTTTATCAAATCGTAGATAGGGCAAGTAAAAGTAGTTTTCATGAAGAATCAACAAAGAAATTCTATTATCGGTCATATGATTAACTAAAGCGACGTGATGAAATGGAAAATAAAACGCAAAAAGAAAATGATAATTTAATCGATGGAGCAAAGCCTAGGACTATAAACTTCCCCTAAGAAATTAATCATGCACTTCCTTCTTCGAACCTAAGCAGCATTTTTTTTTGCTGGTATCTAGGAGGTTCCTGTGGACTTAATCTAGCTTTATTAGCCATCACCCATGGGACCATCCTTATTGTTTAAGTGGTGTTGGTGGTGGGGTTGAACCTGGGATCTCTCCCCTCCTCCAGGAATTAACCATCCACCTTATACCACTTGAGTAACCCCTTGAGGTTACCTAAACAACTTTTCCAAGCTCGATTACGTTTCCATATCAAATTAATTGTTGGCCAGCCAATTATCTGTATTAAGATCAAGCTATGGATAAATAACAACACAAATTCGAATAACACGGAGAAATGAATTCGCTTGTTAAAATGAAACACTAGGTTCCATTAAAGTAATAAAAGCTAAAATTAGTTCATAATGAAAATAACAATCAATCCAAGTTCAAGAAAAAATGACAACGACATAGAAAGCAATGGACAAGGAGAAGAGAATTGCCCTCCTAATCTTTCAATCTGAGAAGTAGTTTCATCTTTTGGATCTCCGCTTGAACCCTAGCCGTCAACTCTTCTGTCTCGGTTTAGCAATAGAAATTTTGGGCCACAAATCTTGGCCTCATCTATGGATCAACGGTCCTTAATATATGCCTAAGATATGGGAAACCTAGTAAGGAGGTGGCCACGGAGACACACCAGGCGAAGGCTTGTTGGGCGAAGCAGTCATCGAGCGACAGGGTTACCAGGCGACAAGGGTCAGCGAAGCGACAAGAGACAGTCAACTGGACGAGTGAGAAAACTCTAAGGCGAAGGCCAATGGGCGATGTGGTCGATCAATAGCTGTTAAGGAAGATTCCAGACAATCTCAGGATTTGGAAGGGAATTGTTGCAAAGTTTGTCCGGATGGAAAGAAGATATTCCACGAAGACTAACAACATGGATACGTAATATATGTACAATATTTCATTACCTACATACGTAGGTTTAACTTAATATATATAGTTGTTCTTAGGCATTGTATACAAAACACATCTCTACAGACGAACATATTGTCTTTTTATCCTTTAAGCATTCCAGCGTTCAAGCAAGTCCAATTCACTCTGACATTTGCTCAAACCGACTCAGCATCGACTCTCCAGGATCTCACCCACATGAAACAACAACTCGGTGAACCCGTGGCTGCCTTCCTGATTAAGCTTCGGAAGGCACAGTTGTGATGCAAAATCTCTACGTCCGAAGCCGAGCTCATAGCCATCACCCAGGATTCCTTACTTCTTCGGCTTAGAAAGAAGCTAGAAGTTGAAGTCTTCAGGGATTGGAATGAGTTGGCCAGGAGAGCCGTGTGATATGAAAATCTCCTTAGAGAAAAAACTCAGGCCAAGGGAAGTTTGATTTCGAGGCCTTTAATGACCTACCAAGCGGAACCGATCGTAGATGTCGACATCGCAGAATACGTGAAGGGTCAGCCCTTGACCTCCGAAGAGTTGACTAAGAAAAATTTTCGGGCTAAAGCATCCCTAAAATCTCTGGAGGAAAGGAAATACTCATTCGACAAGGTGAAGGTCGATGAAATATTTGAATTTATGCTCCAGAACGAACGAATTCGATTAAAATCGGGCCATCGAGTTCCTCGTACTGAGAGAGAAAAGTCTAGGAACTTCTATAAGTGGCACAGTCGTTCACCCATACCGTCAGGGATTGTATCACGTTCAGAAACTTGGTGCAAGATCTTATAAAATCTAAGGAATTACGCTTCCTAGACTAAGGGGATCAGTCACTAATAGAGTCGCATCCTTTTGGCGATTTAGTCGACATAAACACATTTGATGTCAATTGCCTAACCTTGCCTCCTTTAACAATGCAGGAGGACAAAGTTTAATCGATCGAGACTGGCGAGACGATCATCGCCAACATGCTGTTTAAGCGACTTGTGACCAAAGGGATACTTCAGTGCCTTGCTGATCTCAGAAGCATGCAACACAATCGTTGTCGCTGGCATGTGGACTCCTCGCATACCACTGATCACTGTCATACCTTTAGGAAGTACCTTGGACATGTCATTTCAGCTGCGGGTATAGGAGTAGATCCTACGAAAGTGGAAGCAGTTAAGAAATGGCCGCGACCGACGACAGTATCAGAAGTAAGAAGTTTCCTCGGGTTGACAGGTTACATGAGATTTGTCGAGGGGTTTTATAAGATATTTACCCCTATGACTAAACTGTTAAGAAAAGAGGTCCAGTTTGAATGCACAGATAACTGTGAAGAATGTTTTGAGGAACACAAGAGAAGATTAACCAGCGCTCCTGTGTTAAACATACCGAGTGGGTCAGGAGGTTTCGTGGTGTACTGTGATGTATCCACTCAAGGATTGGGTTGTGTATTAATGCAAAATGGCAAAGTAGTGGCCTATGCTTCTCGACAGTTGAGGAAACACGAGGAAAACTACCCAACTCATGATTTAGAGTTCGCTGTGGTGGCGTTTGCACTAAAATTATGGAGACATTATCTGTATGGAGAAAAATTTGAAGTATACACAGACCATAAGAGTCTGAAGTATCTATTCACACAACAGGAGTTGAATATGAGACGACTTAGGTGGATGGAACTATTAAAAGATTATGATTGTACAATTCAATATCACCCAGGCAAAGCGAATGTGGTGGCAGATGTCTTTAGCAGGAAACATTGTTCACTCATGTGCCTCCTGGTAGAAGAGTTAGGAGGTCCGTTGAATGTTCTTTCTCCTGGTTCATTCCAACAGAGTGGTGATCTACAACTTCTCCCATAGAGAGCTTCGAAGGGTGCCATTCCAATACTCGCGTGACAACTATTATTGTACGCAAATTCCACCAATGACAAGTGATCGAACCAGCTTCCTTTCCACTCAAGAGCACACGCACTGAGCATATCTTCTAACGTCTGAATTGTTCTTTCGTCTGTCAGTCTGTCTGTGGATGGAAGGCTGTACTCATTTGCAACTTTGTATCCAAAGCCTCTTGTAAGTTCTTCCACAGTTTAGACGTGAATCGTGGATCCCGATTAGACGTGATAGTATGGGGTACGCCGTGGTATATCACTATTTCCTTGATATACAGCTTAGCCAAGGATTCCAATGACCAGTTGATCTGAATATGAATGGAATGTGCCGACGTCGTGAGTCTATCAACCACTACCCATACAGAATCCATGTTTCGGCCTCCTCTAGGTAGGTTTGTTACGAAGTCAATTGCTATGTCTTCACACTTCCTTTCTGGTCGAAAGTGATTCTAATAATCCTCCTGGTCATTAGTGTTCAATTTTCACCTGCTGACTTGTCTTGCAATGATTCACGTACCTGGCCACGTCTTTCTTCATTTTAGGCCACCAGAAATCCTTCCGTAGGTTTCTATACTTCTTTGTAATTCCTGGATGTACGTTATATTTACTCTTATGTGCCTCATCCATCAATCTACGTTTCACTTCCTTCACGTCAGGTATGCATACACGTCCCTGGAATCTCAGCATCCCGTCCAGTGCTAGTTCAAACTGGGCATATCTCTCTTTCGGATCTCTTCTCACACTATTCTGAAGTACTCATCCTGAAATTGTGCTTCTCAACATCCCCTTTCTTTACATAATTCATGACAGCGAGATATTTGATCTTTATATATTTCGAACAACTTCTTTGAGAACATTACAACCGCGCTATTATCACAAAATACTCTTAGTGATCTGCATATAGAATCAACAATAACTAGCCCTGATATGAAATTTTTAAGCCAAATAACGTGTCACCGCCCTATAATATGCTATCCAGAAATTGTCAGAGTTTGATTCGCACTTTTCCAAGAAATTGCGCCTCCCACCATTTTGAATATATATCCAGAAGTAGATTTTCTGATATTGGACATGCCCCAAAATCAAAATCAGTATAATCCACTACTTCAGGATTGTCTTATCTCATGTACACAAGCAATAATCATATGTCCCCTTTAGATACCTTATGACTTTATTGGCAACCTGAATTAGATTGATATCTACCAAGAACACTCACCGCAAATGCAATATTCGGCCTAATGCACACCTCTGAATACATTAAACTCCAAACAACACTAGCATAAGGTACATTCACCATCGATTCCATTTCGAAATCATTCTTGAGACACTGATTTTTACTAAATTTATCACCTTTTGTACAGGCACAACACTGGGCTTACAGCCCTCCATCTCAAAATGCCTCGATCAATATATGCCCTCTGAGAGAGTCTCAATAGCCCACGAGATCTATCTTGGCGCATGTATATCCCGAGAACAAAAGACGCCCCCCCTAGATCTTTCATATAAAAAGATCTTGTCAATATCATTTTAGTTTCATGTAGCAAACCAACATCACTGTTAGAAAGGAGAATATCATCAACATACAAGACAATAAAAATATACTTGTTCTAACCAGTCTTAAGTAGGTACAATGATCCATTTTATTCTCAACAAAATCAAAAGAAGTCACTACTTCGTCAAATTTTAAGTACCATTGATGAGATGCCTGCTTTATGGACTTCTTAAGTTTATAGACCATGTTCTCCTACCAATTTCCTCCCCTCTAGTTGAACTATATAAACATCCTAGTCTAGACTACCATTTAGAAAAGCAGTCTCAACATCCATATGATGCAGTTCAAGATCAAAGTGTGCAACCAATGCATACTAATATGAAAACCATCCTTGGAAGAAATTGGAGAGAAAGTCTTGGTATAATCAATACTGGTTGCTGGGTAAACCTTTCGCCACTAATCTCGCTTAATAGCGATCCACCTTTTCATTGTCATCCCGCTTAGTTTTGAACACCCATTTACATTCAACTGGATGATGACCAATGGGTAAATCCACAAGCTCCCACACATCATTCTATGACATCAAAAGCATTTGATCTCGCCTGACATCAAGCCACATACTGCTACGGGAATCAACAATATCCTCTTGATAACTTAAAAGATTTGTCAGATTAACATCATATTCCCCAAGATAAACAACGTTGTCATCACTGATAGCGGGTCGTCTTTGTCTAACAGATGTTCTAACAGGCACCTCATGAGAAGTATCTTGAGAAAAAGACGTTGGCTGTGCAGATGAATCATTAACAACATGATGTTCAGAGGAATCATTAAGAACATGATGTTCAACAATGCCACTGGGCACAATAGACACGTCATTACGTGAGATATGGAGAAGAAAAAACACTCTCTCATTCTGCTCAAAAGTGCCAACACCATCTACACCAATACTAACAACATCAGCAACATTAAACTCCAAGAACTTAGCATTCATATAGTCAATCATTATCTTCCCATGACTAGGACAATAGAACCTATACCCTTTAGACCTAACAGGATATCCAATGAAAAAACAACAAGTAGGTTTTGGATCAATTTTACTCACATTGAGATTGAAAATTTTCACCCCAACACGACACCCCTACACACGAAGATATTAAGGCTAGGTTTACGATAAATCCAAATTTCAAAAGATGTTTTAAGCACAAATTTCGAAGGAACATGGTTAAGGATGTACAAAGAAGATTTAAGCGCTTCACCCCATAGAAAACTCGGTAGGTTAGAACTACTCATCATACTTCTCATCATATTCATAAGGGTGTGATTTTGCCTTTCGGCCACACCATTTTGTTCGGGCGTGTAAAGCATGGTATACTGTGGAACAATCCCACATTCATGTAAGTACTTTGCAAACTGTCCCATTTTGTTGTCCAAACTATCATGTCTACAATATTACTCACCACCACGATCAGACCGTACTATCTTAATGGCTTTCCCTAGTTGCTTCTCATCCTCGGTTTTAAAAAATTTAAATTTGTCAAGAGCTTTTGACTTTTCTTTAATGAAATAGAGATAGCCATATTGAGAAAAATCATTGATGAATGTTGTAAAATATTTGTTTCCACACAAGGTAGTAGGATAAGGTCCAGAAATATCAATGTGAATGATTTCTAAAGGTCTGAGCTACGAGTAGACCATTTCTTCTTAGACTTTGTGAATTTACCTCTAATACAATCAACACAAGTTTACAGGTCACCAAAGTCAAGAGAAGGTAGAATTTCACCTTTCACTAGCCTTTGAATCATTTCTCTCGATATGTGACCTAAATGTTTATGCCAAAGTAGACAAGAATTTTTAATAGACAAGGATCTTTTCGAGGAACTTGACTCAACAGAAAGGTTTTACAAAGGAGTAGGAGTCAAAAGCAACTGAAATATTTCATTATTTAACAATCTAGAACCAACAATTTGGGAATTTAGGAACAACTAAACTGAACCTCGTTAAAAAAAGAAAAGAGTAATCAGTGAAGTTCAAAGCAGAAATTGAAATCAAGTTTTGTATAATACCGGGAACATAAAAGACTTTTCTCATTATGAGAACGTGGATTGACTCTAAAACAAGACGAACAACTCATATGGACTCCACTTGTACTTCAACATCATTTCCCACTTTAAGCTTTGACTCCATCTCACTCGGTTTCCTTATGCTCTTAAACCTTGCAGTGTCATAGTAACATGCACAAAAGCACCACTATCAATCCACCAAGAGCTAGCTAAGACATCAATTAGATTTGACTTAAAACCAAAAAAAAATAGATGAGTTACCTCCAAATTTATTTTGCTGAAGTTGAGCCTTCAGCTTAAAGCAATCTTTCTTTAGATGCCCCAACTTTTGACGGTAGAAGCATTTGACATCTATCTTAAAAATAGCCTTAGGCCCTCACTTTGATCGTAACAATGCCTCTTAAAGTCATTATTCTTAGAAGCACTGTGATGAAAACCCTTAGAATGCTTTTTACCCCTGAAAAAACAGGTCTAGAGGAAGAGACAAGGAAAGCACTCTCACTCTTCTCCCTCTTAAGAGTTTCATCCTCCGCCATACACTTACTAATCAAATTATTGACAATTCAACTCTCATTTTGGAGATAAAAGCAGTCTTGATTTAATAAAAATTCGAAGGTAAGGAATTTGGAGCATGAAAAATGATGAACTTACCTAGCAGATGAATTTCAAAGCTTTTAAGTTTGGACTGGTGGAAAACCATTCTTAGAATGTAGTCTCTCACTTTTCCCACATTAATTAACACATACTCGTCAACTTTTTCAGTCGATGGAGAATCTAGTCATGGAGGATTTTCCCCGTTTAGTCGAGGGAGGATTCTCTCATCAATGGAGAATCTAATCAGTCCATGGAGAAAATTTAACTAGTCATCTTGAGTCATAAATTTTGTGGATGATCTTAAATATAAGATTTTACAGTTGGAAGATCACAATGAAAACGTGTAGAAATTGAAGATAACTGTCAAATGGGAGTTGAAGGATAAAAAATAACCGTCACTGAAGATTCTCTATAAATAAAAGGCAAGAACAGAATATCAACACAATCAAGAGCATTAGTTTTAGGGCAGAATCTCTAGGCAATCTTTAAGAATATATGTAATAGTCCCTTTTTAAACACACGACAATCATTCAAAAAGACCCCAAAGTATTGCTTGGTTGTCTTCTGTACTCTGTTTTCCATAAATGGAAATAAGCATTTATGTTTCTTTGCTTAAGTTCTTTAATTTACTGCTTGCTTAAAAGTCTTGGAGACCACTTTACTTTTACCATCACTGAGTTTTCCATCGAATATCGCAACGTGTTGTTCCACCCGCAAACACGTTCTTGGCAACCACAGTGGGAGACGGAAATAAGTTTCGTGTGAACATGCGAAATGTCAACACGTTTTTGGTGCGATGAGTGGGACGATGATCCCTTCTACGGCGAAGGGTTTGTTCGATCGCTCGATAAAGATTCGGATGAGGCTTTGAAAATTGCCCTCCGAGACTCGGATGCACGAATACATATAAGGAATGCTCTCCATGGTATAATGGAGCGGCTAGAACGTATTTGTCGGGAATTTAAAACTTTCTGTTTAATAACTGTGCATTTGATGGTTCATGCTCCGACGTATGTTCATATAGAAATCCGACAAGTAACTGTTGAGAGTTATCCAAAAATATATAACTCTCCGCAAGTTCTTATTGAAACCTAACAAATAGTCGTGAAGGATTAACCGATGTGTAATGTTTCGAAGATTCAGTCGACCGAAAGTGATCCAAAATTATGACACTCACAAAATCCCGTCGAATGAACTAGTCATGCCATTCATAAGTGTGAAAACACATGTTCCCAGCAATATTCGACAAATGATTGTAAAGGGTGATCGACAAATATGCGACACTCTGAAAGTTCAATCGACTAAAAATATTACACTATTTGAAAAAATTAATTATGAGGTGACATACGACATTTTGGTTTGTCGACAAGGGGCAATAATCTCTTTGAAAGGTAGTGGTTTTGCGCCACCTAAGATAGTTTTTAATTTATCATTTACATAAATATTTCCCTCACTGGAATGTTGTAATAAAAGAGGATCGATCGATTAATATTGAAGGTTGAGGTTCGAACATACAATAAAATATAGACAACTCCACAAATATGAGTTATTAAGCCCTAAATGATAGTAATACATAACATAATGAGTTTCGTGCATGTCCAAATCAGTTCCCAAAGCAAATGATCAACGTAAACACATGTTTTATCCAAAACGGTCAAAATCGACACTGTTTTAGTATTTTGTTCGAAAATAATAACTCAAGACTCCAAATAATACATGGTTGATCTTGTTAGGTTCGTATTTAAGTTACGAATCTAATGCAAATGGTTTCATTGAATTCCGAGAAGCGAGCAATATGTTAGATATGAAATACTAACACTAGTGCCAGTTGATCCGAGACTCACCTCCATTTACGGACATCGATTTGTGTTCGATCCGAATCTAAATGCTCCCAACCATTTAATGAAAGGTATAAGACATAAAAAGGAATAAAAGGACAGAAATGGGACAAAAGGAAAGAGAGAGAGACATTCATATGCCAAGAAAATATAGTCAATACAAATTAAAGAGAAGAGATTGCTCACTGATCTTGGGAATATGTTTCTTGTGCTCAAGATCCAAGGAGCTTATCAAGATAAGCTTGGCAGCAGAAAGCTGCGACAGAAGGGAACGCACATCTGGGGAATGAACCAGATATAGAGGAGTACGAACGAACATCTATCACGCAACAAATGCACAGACAGGACACTCAATGGATGAAGCAGCAACGAAGTCAAAGGATGTCACTGAATCTAAAGTTTTAACAACCCCTTTATGATTATCCTAGAAATGTCAGCCATCAACATGACGATGAACTTAGAATTGCGGCAACGAAGGAGTGGAAAACTTCGACATAACGAAGACATTGAACAAACCAGCCTGAGATAACGACAGAAAGACATTCAGATGAAAATAAAAAAGTTCAATAAACCAGCGAAGAAATGAACATAGCAACAACCAGCAAGAATCATATGGCAAAGAGCATAGTCCAGCAAGCTAAAATGAGGTATTGCAGCTGAAAGGATTACAAGGAATTTAAAATCGGGATCAACAACGAATTCGTATGTTAAACCATTTTCAGATTTTAAAAATAATCAAGGAGAACTTCAACAGAGTAGAAATCATAAACCTGCAACAGAGTAGTACCGCGAGCATGAAAGGGAGTGTAGACCAGTAACATCATATGAATAGAATATTGATGAGATCACGCGCATCACTTGCAAATAAATTGTAACACAATGAAACATGTGCGATAGCAAAATTACACAAATAGAACAATCCACTGTATTAGAATAAAACAAAAGCAACGGGAGTTTTTTAAATCCCGTGGGTGGAAGTTATGTGGGTTCACCTTTTTTTTTTTTTTTTTTTTTGTAAGACAGAAATTTCGTAAAGTTTGACAAAAAGTCATAATGTATGAATTATTTGATGAACAGTATCAAGGAAATTGTGGGTTACTCAACCATTCTGACGGGTCGCCTGATGCCTGGAATGTTTCACGCCAGTGTCTGCAAGTTCCGGAACTTCTTTTTCGTTCTAGGTCATGTGGCTTAACATCCTTTTTTAGTATGGAGAAAACTCAATTCCTCTAGTCTGTTAGATAGTTTTGGTGATAAGTATATAACGCAGCTTGCGCAGTCTTAGGGTGGGGGGGCGGGGGGGGGGGGGGGGGGGGGGGGGGGGGGGGGGTGGGGGGGGAACGAGCATATTCAAATCCACTTCCACAGTATAAATATTATGTCCAAGATCTTCGCACAATTTTTTCGTAAAGCAGAACGAATAATTCAAAGTGCCCCGTCTCTACATTGAGTTTTTATGCGCTGTTATCAAAAAATTCGTTCCAACCAAAAACTTTGCAAGCCTGCCCATATATTTTTTTCTTACTTACAAAGATAATAGTTCGTGAATATCGACAACAACTTTGCATCCGTAAGATATGCTACAACTTTATGAATTAAATGTTACACACGTGTCACAAAAGTTTCGTATTCCTATTTTCTTGTTAGATGAATATTTTTGACTTTTTGTGGAATGCTAAAAAAATGCCCAACTTTATGAATTTCAAATTTATATCTATATTTTCCACTATACATAATTTCATAAAAGTGGACAACTAAGTTGTTTAATGGCAACATATTGGTATGCGAAATATCCACCAAACAAATAGTTCGTAGATACTAATGTTTCCTTCATCTTTAAGAATTCATTGTACCAATTTTTCTATTTCGGCAATTTACAAATATTTTGAACAAACGAAGAATTCTTTTGGGAAAAACGATTATTTTGTATTTTCATTGGAACAATATTTTCGTACTTTTAAACATAAAATACGTAAACTGAACAATGTCTATAGGCTACGAGTTGTTATGCTTTAAAATTTTTCGAAGAACTAAATATTTGCTTAGCTTTATGATTTTATTGCTATAAACTGCAAAATTTTCAATAATAAAGATTTCGTAAATATTTTCTTGGGTAACAGTAACAACAACAAACACGTATATTTAGGCATTTATTTCGGTTTCTAGAGAAAATATAATATACATGAATAAAATGCTTTGTTCTCCATAATATTTGTATAACACTGGATGCAATAATTATGAATATATGAACAACTATTTAGTGTCGCAAAAAAATATGAATTTTTTGCTCATCTTTACAAGAATTTTGTTAATTTATATTTCGTATTTAGATTTAGAGAATTCGTTCGGTACTAATTTTTGTTAAAATTTTTCATGAAGTTAAGAAAAAAAATTGTACAATATGAAAAATTTGCTACAACCCGTCAAATCCAAAGTCAAGTCATTGATTGTCCAAATATTTGGTTAAAAGATTTGGTAAGATTTGATAAGATTTGGTGAGCTTGTTGTTCTCGGGCTCTAATCCTCGCTTCTTCGAATCGTTGCTTCCATGCTTTATCGAGGTCATCAACTTCAGACTTAAAATGTGTATCAATCCGAAGATTAAGTTTAGAGTTTTCTCTCCTTTAGAAATTTCAGGGAGAGTTTGACTTCTTTTATCTCTGAGAGCTGTCGCTCTTATAGACAAATGTCTATCAGATCTACATATGCTAGATGATATAGTTCTCCTAACATCAATGTAATTTGATTACCTCTCTATTGGATGTTGGTCACACTAATAGTCTTGGAACTATTGGTAGGTTCAATCATAACTCAAATTCTGTTAATTCCCTCTGGTTTATCTCTCACATATGAAAATTTTTTTAATTGTTATGACCTCTCTTGAACAACTTAGTAATTCTTGAGATGTTCCTCACACAAGGATTGTTTATATTTACAAACCTGTAAGTTACTCTTGGTTGATACACCAAGAATTTGGCTTAGTGATTCATCTTACTCATGTTTAATGACTTTATCCATGAAGTTAACAAATTCCCCATACATCTATCATTTAAAGCTTTCATTAAATTTGGATGGATCTGAATCCATACATGAACATTTGCAAGATTGTCATCCTATTACCACAAGGTTATCTGCTGGAAAATGGAACCGTGGGACTAGCCCTATTTAGATTAATCCAATGTATATGTTATATACATCTCTAGAACGTTGCGTCATTTCCCTAATGCAATGTACATTAAGTAAAAGAACATTCAATGTCTCAAAAGTTGTTCTTGTTACTTGAGTCGTTGCAAATGTTTATGAGATGTCTATTATTAACCTGAAGTAAATCTTGAGATATTGTAGATGTCTCTCATGCTTGTGTTACACAACCTCCATTCCAGGATCGTTTGGGATGGCTCTTCGTAGTACTTAATTAGTTGCTTCCAAAGGAACCAACTCATTATCATCTCCACCAGCTTCTACTCTCATCCTGAATAGATGTGAAGTCCAAATATTATAATCATGAATCCGTTTTATGAGCTTTATGAGGACATGAATCCACTTTATGCGATTTTGACCCACAAAAAAGTTATAGTTGTAGTTGCTCAACGGTTTCCCTTCAGGATATTTAGGTTCTCTACCATGCTTGCGCTTAAAGGCTTCAATTCCGATCTTGTTCTTAAAGTTATCCCGTTTCCTGACAAAACCCTTTAGGTTGGTAAGCAAGAATCCATCTTTGGAAATCCTTTTTTGGCCATACTTTCCTTTTTGTATATCCCATAAATTTTCATTTCTTAGGAAAATATATTGTTCTCTTTGATTCACCTCGAGCATCACGACTATATCTCCCAATACACATTTAATATGATAAAAATAACTCTTGTTCATGTAGGCAACCTTCATGGCTATTTCGGTGATTTAAAATATTTGGAATTCCAAATACCGAACCGAAATTTTGATAATTCGGTATTTAGTATTTGGTTCGGTGGAAAGTTTATAATATATTTCGGTATTCGGTACAAACTCGGCATTTAAAAAAATTAAATTTGGGATTCCAAATAAACTGAAATTTAATTGGGTCGGATTTCGTTTGGACTTTCGGCCAATAATTCTTGGCGACGCCAAGCCTAAGTCCAAATCGTTTTTCTCCTTCCAAGAGCTTCTCCACTTGCTGCTGCAACATGCGAGACGGCACATATGCCGCGGAGTAGAGAGGGATGCCGTACTTCTCAGGGCGTCTCCCAGATATACCCGCACTCCTTACCCTTCGATCGGAGGTCCAAGCGTTGTTGCAGCAGATGCCTTCAAGGATTAGCTCGAGGATCGAGGTGGTGGAACGGAGGAGCGAACTACGGAGATCTGACGCGGGGGAAGGAAGGAGGGAGGGAGCGAGAAAGATGATGGGCGTCGCAACCATACGTCGTCGTGATTGGCTTTTGTTGATGACGCAATCAGGTCTCTTTAAAGAGACTAGTACAGCATTTCTCTTTAAAGATCGTTCCTTTTGCGTTTTTTTAGGGTTATGTAAGAAATCGTGATTCGGGGTTCCTCGAATTGTTTCGATTGTGAAAGTGGGAATTTGGGTTTCACTTGGGAAAGTGGGAATACCGAACGCTCACCCCTACGAAATATCAAATGGAAAAAATCCTTAGGGTTAAATGTAATGAAGTTGTCGTGGCAGAATAATGCCAATGTCGACAATTTTGACATATCTTAATTAGGCCTGTCGCGGGTGGATCCCGTTTCCGGTTCCATTGAAAATGAATATCCTCCCTTGACGATAAGGCTTCGGATTTTGAAAACGTGTCGAAGTCGCCACTAACTTATTTTAAGTTTAAGTTAGAAAAAACTATAGAGATTCGTTAAGGTTCGGGAATTAGGGATTACTAAATCACATGCATTAAAAAGAAAAGGGAGGCTTTAATCGTGTGTTTCCGATGTCCGATTTATTTGAGCTCGGTTTTAGAAAAAGAAGTTATTTGATATATAAAAAATGATCTCGAGCTCAATAATGCTTAAAATGTCTACGTGAATCATTTTTAGAAAATATTTCTTCTTAAAATTTTATCTCGGGCAAAACACAAGCAACATAGATTTATTAATGCCTATAACAATTTCTAAGCCAAAAGTAAATTCTAGGGAGAACCGGGTGTTGGTACCATTTCTCGCTCTACATAGAACGCTCCCGTTAGCGTTTATACCTCACGGTGCCGTGTTTTAGAACAGGTTTACGGCGAACCTGGCGAGCCGTTGTTGCCGTAACATTGGTGAGTGCGAAGCCGTCTTCAGAGGGTCTTGATCTTCGAGAATCCAAAAATAAACCCTCGAATACTTCGTAACCTCCATTGTCTTGAATGCGTTGAGTGGGGTGCGTGCCTTGGTTGTCTACTAGGCACGGCCCCGAGATGCCTGCGTAAAATCGAATCAACGAAGTAAACTGTTCGAAAATGGTTTTGAAACGGGATTAATTATCGTACGAGTTATTTTGACAAAAGATAACTAATTAATGCGAACTCTCATTAAATAACGATTACGGCCATCGTTTATTGTAAAGCAATTGAAAAGAAATAAGTTGAAATGGATTTAAAAGAATTTTTAAAAAATGAATTTTAAAATATTAAAATATTTTTAGTGCTATACCATGAAAACTTGCTAACGTTATGTGGCAAATTAAAAATCCTAAAAACGAGAGCGGACAAAATGGAATATGACCAATGTATAAAAAAATGAATTCTTTTAAAAACATCTTTGCAAGCACGCTAGTGTAAAATGTAACTAAAATAAACAAAGTAAAAAAATAGTTTAAAATAACAAAGCCTTTACCTTCGGGGTTTTCAAGACCGGGGGCGAAGCTTCTTCGAGAACAGGGAGTCGGAACAAGGCCTCGAGGACAGGGGAGCCGGGCGACCGATGTGGTGCTTTGTTGCGAATCTGAGACGCCGGGAAGAAAGGCCTGTGGCTGAGCGTCGGATTTTTTGCTGCCGTGGCCGGATCTGGACAGGGGGATTCAGAGTCGGATTCCGTTGAAGGCGGGGCTGGAACCAAGGGTCGGCCGTGGTGTGGAGACCGCATTTAGTCGTCGTTCTTGCTTCGGGGAGCTGAAGTCGGGGGTAGACACCTTGAGAGCCTCGTCGTGGCCGCTGGTGGGCGAAGGAGAGAAACGTCAGATTGATCATCCGGAGGAGATACAAAAGGCGTGACTGTCTTATGGACCAACTGCTGGCTCAGAAAGGGCACCGACTGGGAGTCGTCGGAACAGAGGAATAGGGCCTGTCATCCGTTGAAGGAAAGTCGGGAAGCATTGTCTGGATCGCTGGAACGTAGGTGAATGACACTATAAAACTGGAGGAGCGACGTTTGCTGCCAAAGTTTAATTAATATGTGGGATGGCGTCATTGGGGAGCCACAACAACAGATTGTTGAATCTGTCCTCCGAGCTTGGAGACCGTTGCCGCAACTGAGAAGCTTGCCGTGACAACCAGGTTGAGGTCGGGACTGCATGGGAGGCTATCAGTGCGAAATCTCTTGATAATTGTAGAACTTCTATTTCAGGCCGGGGTGCTTTCCAACAGACTGTACTACTTGGCTGTTCCTCCACACTTGTTTGTCGATGTCGTGAGGTGCTCCAAGAATCGCGCCTCCTCGGACAGTGATTGGACAAGGGTCATCGTTGAGCAACCATTTGGCCAGGACTTGGAATCGTCCCGGAAATTGACCTGTGAACCAGTATCTTAAAGAGGACCAGATCTTCAGGTAATCCAGAATCGACATGCCCTTCTCGTAAAACTGCTGCGTCGAGATGTCTCAACTCATCTTCTTGTTTGATGATTTTTTTCTGCAGAATCGATCATCACTTGGGGGTTCTTCAATTCTCGAATCTGGTATTCGACGCCTTGTGGTCTTGAAACAAATCTCGAGTCCGATACCCTCATACATCTGCTCGAGTTGTTTGCGATGGAGACACCTGTCAGCTTGGATGCCGAGGACAAAAGAATCGAAAAGGTACTGCAAATCAGTCCTGATAAGAGTGGAGCATTCATGGCGCGATCACTTATTCTTTAAAATTCTTCTTCGCAGGTCAAGGTTTTGCCTTCTATAAGCCCACCTCGGCTGGATGACGTGGTCATTGGACGACTCAAGTGCTACAGAGAAGGGAATATGTCGTATGGGGGATTCGCCGATGGTCCTACCATCTCCTCGTCCATGTGCGTCCTCTGTAGTTTGTGTTTCCTCAGTCTTGACCTCTGATTTCTCTTCCTGATCATCCAGTGAGCTCTTCTCTTGCTCGTCAGTGTCTCCTTTCGTGGCATCCTCAGGTAAATCTCCCGGGCTATCCTCGAATTGCTGGCTGGCTTTTTCCTTGGATGGAGCATCATCGTTCCCCTGTTCCGGCACAACTTTCGTCTGTTGTGCTTCATCGCTGATCTCGGCAACCTGACCCATCACCTCATCTCTGCCAGTTTCCTGAGCCACCTGCACCTTTTGAGCCGGAGTCACGGACGACAATGTCAGCATCCATACTCCAACCAGACAGCGCCACAAACCCAATGATAGACACCGTCGTGCAGTAATTCGAGGAGGACTTCAGTTGTCAATCCTACTATATTTCCCTGATGCCATATTTCACCTAAAAATTTGTAAATCTTTCTTGAGATCTGTTGGCGTGTCGGCCATTGAGTTGCTCCACCACACCGAGCCCTGTCCTTCGATGACACCGTTGCCTTTGATTGTGATCTTTGATAGCTTTGTGAATTCTATCCACTGAAGGATTCCCGAACCCCATGCCTGGGATCCGGTCGGAGCGATTATTTTTCCTTCTAGTTGGAAAACAATGTTTAGACCACAGTTTGGTCCCGAGAATGATATCGGCTTGACGAGGAATGTGCAACCGGACGGGACAAGCATCGTAGGCCCGGTCAATTTGCATGCCGCAGACCATGCTGCATCAAACGCCTTGGTATTGTCAGTCTTTCCATCTCCTTTGGCTCCAAAGTCCAGGACATTGAATGTTGCCGGAACAGAACTCGGGGACGAAGAACTAACCAGGCCTTCGTAGCAACTGGAACAAAGACCTTGGTTCTTCAGAACCATAGAAGCCGCATCCACGGACACAAAGTTACGGCATCTCTTCCTTGGGGTTGCTCATCGTCTTCAGCTATTTGTTGGCGAGACGCACTTTCAAGTTGACTTCCCCGGTATTGACCTCCAGAAATTCCAGGAGAGTATTCGCTCCTGTAGTGGTAACGAGTTCCCGCAGACGTCGAGGCCGTGGGTCTTCTGGCGATAGGGGGTGTTGACAGGATAAGAATGCTCTGTTCCCCTTGGTTATGAGTTTTCTTCGGAAACGACTTCTCGCAAGTCTCTTTTCTCCGTGCTTGTATCTCCGTCCCCAAATATGTGTTCTTCCGGTCTAGCTATTTATTAATTTTATCAAATCCTTTTTTATGATTTTTCTCGATTTTGTGGATTTTTGTTGATCTTTGATGATTTTCTATATTTTTTATTGATCTTCGAAAGATTTATAAATTTTTTACTGTTTTCCGAAGATTTTCAATTTTTCAGTTTTTTTTTTTATTTTTTTAGAAAAAATTGGGTTATGACAAGGCTTACGGACAGGATTAAGGGTATGTTTGAGTAGGTAGGAATGAAAGGGAGTTTATTGAAATTGAAAGTGATTAATAGGAATTACGATCCTTTTGGGGAAATTTAAATTTTATAAGTTTAAAAATTATATAATAAAATGTAAAAAGTTTGACCATTGAATTTCGGGAACTCTTCAGCGGGTTTTGTCCTAAAAAATTTCCTTAAAATTATTTGTCTTATGGCGTGTTTGGTTCGTGGAACGATGGTTTCATTCCATTCCGCAAAAATTAAGACTAACTAAATGAAGGAATGAAATGAGAATCGTTTCATCGCGGTTCTTTTTATTAAAGGAAAGGTAATGCCTATTTCCTCTTTCATTTTTTCATTTAGTCTATAGACTCCTTTTCCTCGTTGATAAGTAATTCATAAGCTTTTTGTGCTACTTCTGACCAAAGTTCTAAAAGTTTTCAAAAAAACGTTCACAATAAACTGTTGAGATACCACATCAAAATTGTAATAATACTTTTAAAAGCTCACTTACATAGTTATCAAACGGATTTATATTACAGATCCATAACTTTACACGATTGCTATTTTTCCACATTCTTAATGGAAAGGAAGCCAAAAAAACTCCTATTTTAACGTCTAATCATTTTTTATAGTAAGCCATCAACGGTGAGCGCTTAATCTATCTTTTCCTTGATGTCCGTATGTACCACAAAAAATTTTCAATATTTATGCGTTGTTCCATCAGGCAATAACACAACTCATATATTGAACATGAGGATAATATCCTAGTAGATGTAGTTATTCAAATTAATGACAACCACTCATTTATCCTTTATGATACATGCTTTTCATAATCTGTCTAGAATAGAACCAGTGTTAATTATATGCTTTAGAATATTATCCTTAAGAATAAATTCTGATTTTTTTTAGAATAATATGTCTAGAAAAGCACTAATTCGTTGAGCGTTCTATTGTCAAAATGAATTGTGGTTTTCTCCAAATATCTTTCTCTTTATACATAGTCGAACATCTTATTTATAATTTTACCTACTTCTTCCCCTAGTTGTTTTTTGTTTTCAAGAATTTTTTGTATTTCTTTGAATAGTCAATTGAGTTAAAATAAAAGGGCATTTATATCTTTGCTAATTCCAAATGTATTTGTTCTTGACTCCGGGACGAACCGCAATTTTAAAGGAGAGGATTTATCGAAGATTTTCCTTCTTCTAATATTTTGGGACTTGATTGAAGTGTTTACAAAACTTTAGTAACTTAATTGAATGATTTAAAACATTAAAAAAAGTGAATAGTAAAAGAAGGGAATATAAAATGGGAAAAATCCTTAGGGTTAAATGTAATAAAGTCGTTTTCTTAAATACAATGAAGTTGTCGGGACAGAATAATGCCAATGTCGACAATTTGACATATCTTAATTACGCCTTACACAGAGGATTAAGGGTATGTTTGAGTAGGTAGGAATGAACGGGAGTGTTGATTGAAATTGAAAGTTTAAAAAATATATAATAAAATGCCCTTTTATTTTAACTGAGTTAAAATATATAATAAAATTATTTATAAATACAATTTTATAATTCCAAATGTATTTATTTTAATTGAGTTAAAATAAAAGGGCATTTATGTCTTTGCTAATTCCAAATGTATTATAAAATGTTGATTTAATAGGAATTACGATCTTTTTGGGGAAATTTTAAATTTTATAAGTTTAAAAATATATAATAAAATGTAAAAAGTTTGACTGCCATTGAATTTCGGGGAACTCTCGCGTAGCCAAATAAAGCATGCACTTAAGCGAGTTTAGTCCTAAAAAATTTCCTTAAAATTATTTGTCTTATGGGCGTGTTTGGTTCGTGGAACGATGGTTTCATTCCGCTCCGCAAAAATTAAGGGTAAGTAAATGAAGGAATGAAATGAGATTTGTTTCATCGCACTTCTTTTTATTAAAGGAAAGGTAATTCTTGTTCCCTCTTTCATTTCATTCACCGAACCGTTTTATTCCATCCGTTTTCCAATTCTACAAAACCAAAACCCCAGTCACTGTCTTGTATGCTGCAACTAGCGTATGATTTCATTTCATATCTATGGTAAAACATAGACGATCTCAGTTTCAAGTTGACCCGACTATGGTTAGCTATGTTTGATTTGGGTATGAATTGTTGGACTTGCATATTTAGGTCCGGATAATAAATTGATTGAATTAATCAATATATTAAATTTATAGAATTAAATTGGCACATATATCCCACCAAAATGTAAGTGACATTAGTTATTAAAAACAAATATTATTAAATAAAACATTAGAAACATAGACAAAAATTATTGCGTAACGTGTAAAAAAAATGTCTTTTATGCAAACATTTCAATGGTAAAAGCTTCACTCGAAGAGTTTTAGGGACCGCGACTTGGTGTGCCTGTAAAAATATTCTTTACAATCTTTCTTTTTCTTTTTTCTTTTTTTTTTGATCTTTTATTATACACTTCTCCAAATTTAGCCACCCTCACCACCATCCCTAATTTACGACTCACATACACCAATAATTTTACTAAAAAGCAATTCTCCTCTTTCTACCTATTTTTTACTCTTTTCAATTATAGGAAATATAAATTAATAAATAAATAAATATATACAGACACAGATTCACAGGAAGAACCCAGACAACCTTGATAAGTTTTCGCCTTCCATTTTTTCTCAACCCCTGCATTTTTGCAGGTAAGGCGGGAAGGAGGTGGAAGCCTTCCGTGTCCGGATCGTTTGTAACCATCCTACTTTGAAACAATACGTTATGGATAGAGACAACGAGGATGACGTGCGCTATGCCCAGGCCAACACGGCGAGCAGGTTGAGCAAGCGTGTTGCATCCATGCCGTCGTTGCACATGCTGGCCAACAAGCTGCCGCAGCAGCACGCCGCCGTTGTGACCGAGTCCTCTTCCCCAGCATCCGTCCTCATTCCGCCGTCACCAGATTTCTCCTCGTCTGCCTCCGAAGGGACTATGAGCCGGTATGCCTCGGCAATCAACCTCAGGGAGCTCGGTGAAACCGACGACAACGACAACAAGGAAGGTAACGGACGGGATGACGACGGCGGCGACAAGATGATCGACCTCAAGGCAGAGGATTTCATTGCCCGTTTCTACGAGGAGATGAGGATCCAGAATCACAATGAGATGGTCCGTCGCCAGAGCAAGCTTCATCGTCACCGTCGTCATTCTATTCCTGTACGTTAACAGAAACGTCCACCTTACCGTTCTTCGTAAATTTTTCTTTTAATGTATCAAAATTCAATACAATTGCCGGTTCTCAATTGATTCGTAAAAACTGCAGGATGGATCTGCATGAAGGATGGATTCACGAGGGCTGTCTTGGTGCAATCCGCGAAGGAGGGATTCGAATCATCATCGCGGTCACCGACGTCACCAAAAGAGAACATTGGGTCGATGCTTCCAGCTCGTTATGTTTGCGTAATTATGTTTACTTTGCATTTGATTTGGTCATTGTTTCAGTTAGATCATAAGAACCTTTAATCCGTAGCAGCATTTATCGTTTTGATCATCAGAACGTGAAAAATTGAATATATTCCTCTTCCTTTGTACAACACCTATTATCAGCAGCAATTCGCGATTCAACAATTCTCATAAGCTTCTGTTTCCGGCGTTTCGGACGTCGGATCAGACACAATGTTTAAGAATTATCAAAACTTAAGTCTTCGGATAATCTGATTTTGACGTTGTCAAATATTATGTATTGTTAATGTGCTATTTAAGTATACATAAGAACAGGTCTTCGGGTGTAGAAGCTTGTCTCTGTTATCTCTGTAATACTTAAAAGAGTTATGTGGACGACTTCAACGGAGGAAACGATGTAGCCATAAGAAATGGTTTTCTAAGGACAAGATCTAATATCGAGTCCACCATCTCTGTTACAGAGATGAGCATCTGTGTCCCAGTTGCTATAACTCTCCTCGCTGGAGTACTTACTACGGTTTACAGAATGGTATTTCTGTGAATAACGGTTTCCTAATTGGAGTTGTTCAATATGCGTGCACGTGAGATATTTATCTCATACGTCCTTAAGTTAATTCTTATTGAATTAACTCTGGCATCACGTCTAGGTTCATTCTAGGACCCTGAGTTGT
Organism: Melastoma candidum; assembly: GCA_023653495.1. Lineage (NCBI taxonomy): Eukaryota > Viridiplantae > Streptophyta > Magnoliopsida > Myrtales > Melastomataceae > Melastoma > Melastoma candidum. Next base: position 15,206,376 of record CM042881.1, on the reverse strand, counting down.
TTTGGAAAGAATTATTTCCTTAGCTAACATGATCCTATAATTATGGGATTTGGCTGCAATCTAATCAGGTTGAAATCTCCCGGTGAGAATATTTTACATTGGGAATGTTTTCATAGTATGGAAACAAATCAATCCCGTTGCCAAATTCATATAAGGAAAAGTGCTGATTCTGCTATCACAAAAAACAGCTTCTGAGCAGAAGACATTATCTCTTATTGGGTGATTAATCTAGTATGTTATTATCTGATATTATTAAGGATAATGTTTTGTGTCTTTAGAAGTTTTTCCATAGGAACGAGTCATGGAGAAAATGGCAAGTGGTTCAACTAGCCGTTGGTGATTGATTGGGAAACTCCTTTCTACGGACAAACTTAAATGCAACAGTGAAGCAACATTTCGAGATTGTCGTTCTATCTAAGAGCTTTCTAGAATCCTTGAGCCTTCACCGTTGCAAAAGCTTAGTGTCCATTGTTCATTCACCGAACCGATCACCTCTAAAAGAGAGCGTCTTCTGTAGCTGCAGACTGTTGGTGTTGTAGTTGCTAATTCTGTTTGTGCAGGTTGTTAGTTACACAGGAAGTGTGCAAGGGCAGGTGGTAGCCGTCAAGCCACGAGGGCAGGTGGTAGCCCTTAAGCCACAAGGGCAGGTGGTAGCCGTCAAGCCATGGGCTCAGTGAGGAACCGGAGTTACGTCGGTTGCGTGCAGGTTGAGTTAGTCACGTGAGTACGTGCAAGATGTTAGTCACATTTCTGATAAGAAATGTGCATCTATAAAGTCCCTTGTTCTAAATATAGTGAATACACCTTAATTGGGGTGAGCCCTGGGAGAGTGGACGTAGGCATTGTTTGCCAAACCACTATAAATCTTTGTGTCACACACATAAGATAATTCATCTCAGAACTGGGAATCTGTTTAGCAGATCCAGTTTCTGTAATCTGACATAACCACGTTTATGTGATCGAAAAAGTGTCAAAACTCTCAAGGCACTAATTCAACCCTCTTTTAGTGCAATTCTATACCAACACCTCGCAATAGGACCTGGCTGTGCTGATCTAGCAGACCATTAGGACACCTATGCTGCTCAGGCTGTATATACCACACAAATCACTAATTAAATGGGGGTTACAGAAGGAGGTGAAGAGGATGCCAGAAATCTGCAGCGCAGACTCTAACGACGGCACGCGTATCATGCCGATGATGCTATTGATCTTCTCAGGATTGGGCTTAACGTTAAGCCTCTTCCATTGGAGGCCTTCCGATGAATCAGTAGCTTCTCATGCGATGTGCAGCCGGCACTGGTGCTCGGAGCATCATTGTTACGAGGAACCACCCTTGTCCATGTTGCATATCATACATTGAACTGAAAACAAACATTGCTTAATAATTGAATTGGACAAGTCCGATAACTTCATATAAAAATGGGAAGTCAACAATGGATATGATGCCTTAGGCTTTGGCGCACCTAATCATTTATTTTAATATCAACCTTTGATTCACAAAATAGAAAATTTGTCACATTTCTAACAAGCTTGAAGATTTTTTTTTATTAATCTCGATATATTTCCACATGACATAAGTAATTAGATGCTCTCATACATATGATGTAAGCATACCGATTAACATTTACTGTGTTATTTATACACAGATGATGATAGAGGTCAACTTGTCCGGGTCAGCCGCATCGTTCGGGGTTCCAGTGGGGCACCCTTGGGCTGAAATGCCTTGAAGCCACCCTTGAGTCAAGGATTTCTACGATGGGCGTGAAATTGACGCACCTCGGCAGCTTGTACTGGTTTATCGACGCCCCTCTTGATACGACGTAGTCCATCACCTCCTCAAATGTTCCCCTGTTCACGACCCTGATCTCTAACGGCCCGATGGAGTTGTCGGCCACTCGGCCCTGTCTGTAGACTGAGTTAAATGATTCTTCCATCACTAGACAGCAACGGTCAAGGACGTCCTTTGGGATGGTGTCAACTGCTGAGCCCTGGGCTAGCAACTCACAGTAAATCACATAGTGACCCGGCACAGTCTTCGTGTCCGCATAGCTCGTGTAATCCACTATGCAGTATTCGTACCCCCTCAGCAACTTTGATGCGTTCTCCACCGCAGTTTGCAGGTCGGCCTCGTCTGTTTTGTCCGAGTCGATGCTTAGCAGCACGTTCTTCCTCCTGACAAACTGGAATTGCGGGGTTGAGTTATGGAAACCGGTTACACGGAGGATATCCCCAATTCTATATCGGCACAGTCCCGTGTAGGTTGTCACCACGAGCTCGTATTCTTTCCCAATTTCTACGTCAACCAGGTCCACAGGCAAGGATGGAGCTGCAGGGTCACAGGGGAGGAACTCAAAGTAGCCCATGTTCGGCAAAATGGTGTAGGAAACATCTGATGGATCGCTCACCGGTTTGAGATTTGGACCAAAGAAACATTCTGAAGATGCATAGATCATGCTAACCATCGGCAATCCCCCACCATAATAGTCCAATGTCGGAATGTACTGAGCCATAGCGCCGGTAACGATCACTTCCAAGTACTTCACATTCGGCCAGATCCGTCTTATTATCCCTGCCCATTTCTCGTCCGAACATTCCGATTCGATGTCTGCGGCAAGCTCAGGGTCTGGCCTTAGAATCCTGGTCATACATCCACGGATTGATTCATCATTGATCTTGGGACCCAGCGTGCCAGAGTGGATATCATAGACAAGCGCCTTCCAATTGAGCTGTAGGAACCGAATGGCGCGTATAAGGCCGGAGGCAAATATCGCACCAATGCGGTTAACTTGGTCACGCATGACGAGGCCGCACCACATCTGCACGTACATGCTTTGGGAGGTGTCAGGACAAAGGATGGCCTCAAGGGGGCTGGTGTGGGCATCGTCGATCCATCGGCTCGAGAAGTAAGAGCTCTTCACGTAGCCAGTGAGTACAGGATGTGCTAGCAGCCCCCCAGGCGTCTTAGTCTCTGCCTTCACAAAGTAGAAATATAGGCCCTTCCCTTTGTCTATGCCAGGGATGTATCTGCAAATGACACAGTCAGTTGTCACGCTCTTTGCCGATAAAATAAACACGCTCGCATGCCCTAAACACAAAGGATCCTCCTGCTAACATCATATGAAGAAGGTTATGAGGCGAATTACGTGTTAATGATAGGCATTACGAGGCTGAAAATCAAATCTCGGCGATCCCAATCGTCTTCATTGCACGGCATGAGCTTCCTCTCTCCACCCGATGTTCCCGAGCTTCAAAGACCGGAAACCAAATCATGATTTTAGCCTAGAGCATCTCTCAATGATCAAACCACCTTAACCATGACTTGATTTTACCTCGTCAAGAACTCAGTAATGGGAAGGGACGACAAGATATCAGAGCGATCACCGTTCGCAATGCGCTGGATGTATGGCTGGAGGTTCTCATAGCTGACCACGGGGACCTTGGACTTGAATGTATGGCGGTCACGAGTCCCACCTAGGGAGAACTGCCTTAGGTACTCCGCGTCCGCGTTCCTGCAAAGTATCTCTTCCAGGACCCTCTCCTGGACTGAGTCGGCATCTCTCGTCACCTCTTCGATGGACCGAAGGGCCTTCGCATACTTCTCGGAAGTGGGAGCCGCGGAATCGGCCAAGCCGTCGAAAACCACCATTGTTTTTTGTTGTTAGTGTCTGCCAAAGGGGGAGCAAGCAAATGTTGTTCGAGTTTGGCCTGTGAACTTCAACATAACCCCTCTTTATATAATACAACATCAGAAAGCAGACCCTCTTGGGAGATCAATTACTCAACATTCAAAGTTACGTGACGTGAGATGACTTCTTTAAAGAAAAACGTAAAGAAAAAAAATGGTTATTGAATTTGCTACCATCACGTATTATTTGGGGTTTGAATATATATCAGAAACGTCGGAGCCGTATTTTAATTTGGCGGGTCTCATAAAGCGTGCAGTATTTGTTCGGATTACCGATGCTCGTCACAGTTTTCTTACGGCTTAACGTGATATGACGAGGAACATAACACATTTATCTCGTAATTTAGAAATAGTCGGTCGTATATAAATGCTAGTGGCACCAATGATCGGGTACACTGCTCCGATGTTGGTCTCAATAATTGGTCGTTTTAGCTATAGGGAGGAAAAAATTATGTGGGTCGATGGGTGGGGTTGGTTAGAAGAGCATGCGTACGTCGTATTAGTTGCCAAATTACTCTCTCCACTTCGTTTTTTGGTTATTCTAATACAACATAAAATAAAATATAATATGACGGAGAATTATTTTGTTGCTTGATAAAGCGCGACAAATGTGGGCCACGGCTTGTCGGGGTTGGGAGATGGTTTCCTTTTTAATACGTCCAATCCATTTTGGTGGGTACGTGAAAACGAAACGTGACCGGGCTTCCGGGGATTCCCCTGTTCCACAAACACATTGACCTTTTGATTATTTTCTCTTCCGTAATATAATGCGGATGATCTCTTTTACTAAAATAGAGGGACGTTCGATTCGGATTCGGGGGATGTCGGGTCTTTTCTATGAGTGTTGTCATGACAGAGTCATTTTCTTACGAAAGTGACTGGTGGCGAGAGGCTTATACATGCCTCGGGCTCATAATTCTGCATGATGTTGTTGTACACAATTCAAACGAATCCCTAACAGTTTGATTCACGCCAGGACTGACCGACAAGAAATAATGAAAAAAAAGTTTGATACACTAACCACCCGAATCAAGCCATTGTTTGGGTGTTTTGAATACAATTGGAACGCAAAAGGAGATTGACCCGTGGGGTCCTTGTCAGAGAAACCCCTTGTTTGTATTGGCTAACTAGTATTTCACATTGCAATGTTTTATGGGGGAGGAATGGGAGGGGAGGGGACAGATGTCTGAATTGTTTAGAAAAGAAGACTTTGGGTTGGCCTGCTTGTTCGGGTTAAAATAAGAAGTTCTGCCTAACTGTTTTGAGGACACAAGGAAGAGATGCCTTGTTTGATGAGGACTCTTCCTCCCTCTCCTTGGAACTTTCTACGTGGCTTGACAAAAAATGGAATTGATAAATATTTCCTTCTTTGTGATTTTAATGGTTAGGTGTGTGTTTAACAAAGGGTGAGATGCATTGAATCACATTGAGTATTTGACTATTTGTTACCAAGCGGCCAATATTGTCGCTGGCTTCGTATCGCAAAGATGGCGACCCACTTGAAAATGTAACCCTGAAAACAAGATGTTGCTCGAATTAGAATAATCATAAGTCAAATGGTGTTAAAGTAACCATGCTACAATTTGTGAGGGCAGTTCATGCACATGGTTTACCAACAAACCCTATCCTGACCCTGCTAGACAAAAACAGTAGAGTTCTAAAAAAAGCTCATGTTTCAAATCCGCTGCTAACTCATCTACTTCACACCCTGTCGCCTTTGGTACCGGCAAACATGACAAACCTAACGTCTTCCTCCGATAATTACAAGCAGTTTGGTCGGCAGTGATGACAGATCTCCTAAACTTATTTCACATCCGAAACCCTGTGACGCAGTCCGTGTTGTTGGCGAAGCATACGGCAATATTGTCCCCTGGTTCCAGCGCACCTCGAATAATCCTCCGCTTCCGCAGTTAGTATCCATGATTTACCCTCCTTTAGGGACCATATGTCCACGGGTTTGTCGAGATACTCCCCTTTTGGGCTAAATGCGACGGAGAAAACAGGACCTGATGGAAGAAAGGAGTCAGAATATATGATGAGATGTGAACATTCAAACTGTCCACGTAGAAAAGAGTTATCCCAACCCAACAAGTAAAGGTGTTTGCAAAGCCAAATAAATGAGGCAGCTTACTCAGCGGTCGCCACTCAAGCTGTGAATCAGTTTGCCTAACTCATCCCACAGCTTCATTGAGGAATCAAATGAAGAACTCACAAGACGAAAAACCTATCAGCCCTCAACAACAGCATATCCACCAAAAGGGGGAGAACTATGATGTCAAACAAACCTTGCAGGCTCTAATTGGTGATGAGGATTACTTGTGCCTGGGCTCATTAAACGCCATCTCAGCGTATAAATTTACCACCACTCAGTTCCATCTCGAAGAATCACAGGAAAGAATAAGAACCGAAAACCTATTGTTTTTTAAGTTCCATTTGTGATTATTACATTTATTCTGTCATTTTAACACTATCACAATGTTAGTGCAAGTATTATAATCATGAAACAGTTATCCAATGGCATCAAAATGAGTGGAGCAGCTCAAATCTTTATTGTAATAGCAAGATCATTATTATGCCCGTTTAATTTTAATGATGAGTTACATATAAGACTAATTATTTATTATATTACATATGTTTGACGATAACAACCTTCCCTATTCAAAATATACATCCTAAAATATGAGTAATACTATTCTCCAAATAAAGATAAAAAAATCATATATGAAAATATTATTTTAATAATTAATTAATTAGTTCAAATAATTATATTCATTCGAAATATTTTTAAATTAAAGGAAACTCTTTATCCATTAATATGTTTATAACTGACCATCAGCTTTTGTAACTAATAATGTTATTAGTAAGGGAATTATATTCGTTATTGAAATTTCCTTTTAACCTTCTTCTAGAGAAAAATATTAATTAAAAATTACATTTAATTATGCAAGTGATTTATGCCCAAATTATCAATAAATAATTAAATCAATTAAGGATTATCATAAACTGAATGCATGTCACACACAGTAAACCTGGTTAGAAAATATATTGAGAAAAATAACTTATTTTTTTTTATAGAAGGGCGTTAATTTACTTATTGGAAAATAAGAGAAATTAGGTAGAGAGTTGTGTATTACTCGGACGTTTATTATTATTGTGCTTAACGTGTATTGTGAGTGTTTAAGACGCGAAAATCTTCTTGACGAGGGTTCTCCTAGGAAGTTAGTTGTGGATCCAGGCAAACGTTCTAGTAGGTGAAGCAATCGCGACGAAAATTTTCCAGGCAAGTGTTCTTGCATGAAATGCTTTGATATTATTGTTAGGGGTGAGCATCGGGTCCGGGTAAAACCCGGAACCGGAATCGGGGCAGGTTCTCGATAAAATCGAGTAGGTTCTAGATTTTAAATTTTTGATAATTGGTGGTATCAAGTACGGTTCCAAGGTTCTCACCTCAAAACCAACATAAGAACCTGGAACCTGACATAATAATTAATTTATATTATTAATTTATTCAATTAATTATGTGACATAAGCTATTACATAGCTTCGGAATGAGAAAAAAAATATTGATTAAAGCTATGTTTATTGTTTATCATAATTATCCTGTGATACTTTGCTGAGAACTTTTATATTTCATTTGGCCATCAAAGAACATTGATCATGTGATAAATGATAAAATATCCCTCTTAAAATTTAATTTGCAAATCAATTCCATTCTTGGAATCGAAACACTAATCGCTCGTAGGGCGACGCCGTTGACGGAATTGGAATTGAAAGTCAGAGGACGACGCCGCTTACGGAACCAGAACCGGAACCGAACCGGTACCTGTACCAGAACCGGTAAGGTAGGTTCTTGGGTGAGCATTTGATTATTCGGGTAAGTTTTAAGTTCTAAAAATTAAGAACCGGATATTATAGGGTAGGTTCCAGTTCCACGCTTGAAACCTGAAAACCAGGAAGTTGCTCACCCCAAATTATTGTGGCCGGTTTATTGAATTTTAATTGTTTTAATTATTTTTACATCCTATTAGTCGTAAGTTAGTGGAATTGTAAATTTTTGAGTGTAATAATTTGTTTACTTTAATTTTCTAATGTGTGATTGTGTTTGATTAAGGCTAGATGATATTAGGGTGGTCTTCGCTTTGCCCACACCTTAGCCACCGTCGCCTATTGGAGGTCTCACCTTGCTTGTCATCGAGTAATCGAGGCGACGGGAGGAGCGCCGATTGACACGACTCTCAGGCGACGAGCAACCTAAGAGACGCTAAAATCTGATGGTTCATCTTACAGCCCAAGGGTTGCGGCTGCTCCATTATCTTGCTCCACCAGCTTTTTAGATATTGTTGGGAGGAAATAATATATTTCTCTTCCTTATTTTATGATCCTATCATTTATTTCCCTCATCATTTATTTTGTTTTCTTTATTGTCTTTCTTATGAGCAGCCTATATAAGCCCTTACTTTGTAAGGATTTATAATACCTCAAATTATTCCACGGGCTAGAAATTACTATTCTTAGCCCATTATGCCAGCCCAGCCCACATTAAAATAGCCTAAGCCCACAAACATTAGTCTAACCTTCATTTTGGGCTAACAAAAGGTCAAAGCCCAACTTAAACTTATTTTCCATTTTTGCTTTTATTTAATTAAGAAATTCATTTTAGTTTTTTAAAATTTTAACCCTTACCTTATCCTTTCCTATCGGTTTTCCCCCTCCGTACCATTCACCAACCAATAGGAGAAGTCCAACAACAAAGGGTAACCCCTCCACAACCTGATAAAAAGTTCCGTATGACAGCTGGGGGTATCGATTTCCCCATCAACGGTTTCCATTCCATATCCTTATCACCTGATTTGGAGGATCACCACGGGAATAAAAAAAGAAAAAAATCTACACAGAGGTGTCGCCTCGAGAAAAAAAAATAAATAAAAAAATCTTCGGGAAGAATAAATAAATAAATAAATAAATAAATAAATAAATAAGTAAAAATCTATATAGGGCGTCGTATGGGGAAAAATAAATAAAAAATAAAAAAAATCTACAGGGAGCGTCGCCTAGGCATCACCTGAGGAATAATAAATAAATAAATAAGTCAAAAAAATCTAGAGAGGGCGTGGCCCGGTGAATAATATACAAATAAAAAAAAACCTTCAGGGGGAGAGGCACGATTTCTTTTCTTCCCCGATTTTTCCTAAAAAAAGGGAGACTCCAATCGACCATAAAAAGTGGAGAGAGAAAAGATTCCTTGGATGGCCGAGAGACCCTCATAATAACGTTATTTTCTTCACGCTCAAGTGTCGTGATACCACCATCTCCAAAGTTCTCATCGATGGCGAGTTGGGGGTTAACATCATTTCGTTAACTGCAGCTCAAAAACTCAGTATCAATATGGATAAGCTCCCATAGTCTAGTTTGACTATTCGAGCTTTCGATGGTGCAAAGCGTCACGCTCATGAAGAAGTTACATAGGAGATTAAAGTTGAGCCAGCCATTTTCTCTACCCAGTTCCAAATTCTTGATACTACGGGGTTCCTTCAACATGCTGCTGCGACGCCCTTGTATTCATCTGGCCGGAGCAGGCCCATCAACAATTTCCTGCTTTGTGATTTTAATGGTTAGGTGTGTGTTTAACAAAGGGTATTTATTACCAAGCGGCCAATATTGTCGCTGGCTTCGTATCGCAAAGATGGCGACCCACTTGAAAATGTAACCCTGAAAACAAGATGTTGCTCGAATTAGAATAAGCATAAGTCAAATGGCGTTAAAGTAACCATTCTACAATTTGTGAGGGCAGTTCATGCACATGGTTTACCAACAAACCCTATGCTGACCCTGCTAGACAAAAACATCATAGTTCTAAAAAGAGCTCATGTTTCATATCCGCTGCTAACTCATCTACTTCACACCCTATCGCCTTTGGTACCGGCAAACAAGACAAACCTAACGTCTTCCTCAGATAATTACAAGTAGCTTGGTCGGCAGTGATGACAGATCTCCTAAACTAATTTCACATCCGAAACCCTGTGATGCAGTCCGTGTTGTTGGCGAAGCATGCGGCAATCTTGTCCCCTTGTCCTAGCACACCTTGAATATTCCTCCGCTTCCGCGGTTACTATCCATGATGGGACCATATGTCCACGGGTTTGTCGAGATACTCCACTTTTGGGCTAAATGCGACAGAGTAAACAGGACCTGATAGAAGAAAGGATTCAGAAAATACGATGAGATGTGAACATTCAAACTGTCCGCGTAGAAGTGTGTTATCCCAACCCAACAAGTAAAGGTGTTTGCAAAGCCAAATAAATGTGGCAGCTTTACTCAGTGGTCGCCACTCGAGCTGTGAATCAGTTTGCCTAATTCATCCCACGGCTTCATTGAAGAATCAAATGAAGAACTCACAAGACGAAAAACAACAACAACATATCCACCAACAGGGGGAGAACTATGATATCAAACAAACTGTTGGAAATGGTTTTGATGATGAACCAGACCTCTGTACCACTAAAGGTCGAACATTCTTGGTTTTGATGATGAGCCTGACCGTCTGTACTACAGAAGGGCGAACATTCTATTCTACAGAAGCTTCTCATGTTGAAGACTTTGTGTAAGAATTATTTTTGTAATTAAATGATTAGATTATGATCATTTAATTATGAAATATATTCTTTTCGATCTAGATGAATATCTAGTCGAAATATATTGATTTGGTTTCCAAATAATTATATTGGAGATATTATTTTTTATAGAAGGAAATGTATCTTCTATTTATGGAAAGGTTCTGTTGATTGGTCTACAAACTTCTGTAAGTCCTTACAATCACTACATGACCGTTATTTGCAAACCTATCAGTACCACCTGTCTAGATACATCTTACTACGTGTCTTTAACAGGATGGAATTAATCTTAATCCATATGGAAGTAAATCAACGATTATTTCCATCTGTAGAAGGTTATTGAGCAGACCCTTCTTCAATACCTTCTGTGCTGCATTATTTAGGGAAACTATCATATTCTTATTTTATTTTGATATGATTATCTTCCTTGCTGAATGCATGCACGTGTATATCATTTTATCTATTTTGTAAACTAACTTTTAATTTCTTGTTTTGTAGATTTCGTTTTATCTTTTCCCATTTGTATTTTCTTCTTAGGCTTTATGTATAAATAGCCACGCCCTCTCCCATTACATAAGACAAACACTTAATCCATCCCATTCTGTCCGGAGAGAGTGTGAGCTTTGGTTTCTTTAGTTTTGTAATTCTTTTGTTCGTTTGAGTTAGTCACACAAGGAGCACTAGCGACGTACGGCTGCATCGTTGGTGAAGCCTTATGGGAGAGTGACTCGGGGGCTCGAGGGACTCGGTTGGAAGCTGCAGGAGACGTTATTGGAAGTGTGTCGACGTGGGCAACGTGCAGCGGGCCGGAGAGAAGGGCAGAACCTCGAGAGCACAGAGGGTGAGGGAATACCAGCTTCTGTTGTGTAGTGTTCTGTGTACAGGAGAAGCCTAGAGCAAAGGCGTTGTGTATGCTCGGAGAAGCCTAGAGCAAATCCGTTGTGTATGCTCGGAGAAGCCTAGAGCAAAGGCGTTGTGTATGCTCGAGAAGCCTTAAGCAAGGGCGTTGTGTTTGCTTGGAGAAGCCTTGGGCAAAGGCGTTGTGTTTGCTCAGTCGAGATCTTAAGGGATTGCGCAATTTGGTTACCCTTGTTAGTCACATTCACGTGTGCAACTCTCTGTAGCACAGAACTCTACAGTTTGTGCATACATTTTCTTTGTCACTTTTGCTACAGAACCTCACGGTCTGTTTAGTAGAAGGTCGACTACTCTCAGTACAGAATCTTTCAGATCTGTGCTTCACAATTAAGTCATTTCCTATACAGAACCTTTTGTTGTGGATTGACATTCTTGGTACAGAACCTTACGGTCTGTGCTATACCTCCTGTGATACAGAATCCTCGGATCTGTTCTATAGAAGGTTGACGCTTATAGTACAGAATCTTCTGATCTGTGCTATAGAAGGTTCACACATTTGACACAGAACCTTCTGGTCAGTGTTGTGCCTTACCTTTTTTGACACAGAACCTTCTGGTCTGTGTTGTGCCTAACCTACTTCGATACAGAACCTTCTGGTCTGTATTGTGCCTAAGTTACTATAGTGCAGAACCTTCGGGTTTGTACTTCGTAACAACTCTCTACGGTACAGAACCTTCTGGTCTGTGCTCTGCCACTCAAGCCTCTATTGTACAGAACCTTCGGGTCTGATTTTAGTTGCTATCATTTGTGTAACTTATACTGAGATACATTTGAGTGGAAACTATCCAAATATCTGGGTGAAGAGTGGACGTAAGCAATTTGCTGAACCACTATAAAAATCCCTGTGTCCATCAAACAAACTTGCGTACACAATCAAACGTTCTGTCTTACAGAACCTTACAGGTTCTATTTTATAGAAGCTTAATTCCGCTGCAGGGTAAAACGAAAAAGTGTGAAAAATCCTTAATTGGACTTTAACACTAATTCACCCCCTTTTAGTGTAACACAAACCTTGCAGGATCTAATTCATGATTAGGATTACTTGTGCCAGGGCTCGTTAAACGCCATCTCAACTTGTAAATTTACCACTACTCAGTTCCGTCTCGAAGAATCACAGGAAACAATAAGAACCGAAAACTACTGTTTTTTTGTTCCATTTGTGATTATTACATTTATTCTGTCATTTTAACACTATCACAATGTTAGTGAAAGTATTATAATAAAAAAAAAGTAATCCAATGGCATCAAAATGAGTGGAGCAGTTCAAATCTTTATTGTAATAGCAAGATCATTATGCCCGTCTAATGTTAGTGATGAAGACTAATTGTTTATTATATTACATATGTTTGACGATAACAACCTTCCTTATTCAAAATATACATCCTAAAATTTGTTATGCTACAAAAATATTTTCTACATTCTCTAAATAAAGATAAAAATCATATATGAAAATATTATTTTAATAATTAATTAATTAGTTCAAAATAATTATATTCATTCGAAATATTTTTGAATTAAAGGAAACTCTTTATCCATTAATATGTTTATAACTGACCATCAGCTTTTGAAACTACTAATGTTATTAGTAAGGGAATTATATTCGTTATTGAAATTTCCTTTTAACCTTCTTCTAGAGAAAAATATTAATTAAAAATTACATTTAATGATGCAAGTGATTTATGCCGGAATTATCAATAAATAATTAAATCAATTCAGGATTATCATAAACTGAATGCATGTCACAGTAAACCTGGTTAGAAATTATATTGAGAAAAATAATTTATTTTTTATAGAAGGGCGTTAACTTACTTATTGGAAAATAAGAGAAATTAGATAGACAGTTGTGTATTACTCGGACGTTTATTATTACTGTGCTTAACGTGTATTGTGAGTGTTTAAGATGACGAGAGTTCTCCTAGGAAGTTAGTTGTAGATCTAGACAAACGTTCTCACAGCTAAAGCGATTGCGACGAAAATTTTCCAGGCAAGTGCTCTTGCATGAAATGCTTTGATATTATTGTTAGGGGTGAGCATCGGGTCCGAGTAAAACTTGGAACCGGTCAGAATCGGTATTGCAGGGTCGGTATCGGGATAGGTTCTCGATAAAATCAAGTATATTCTAAATTCTAAATTTTTGACAGTTGGCGGTACTAAGTACGGTTTCAGGTTTTTGCCTCAAAACCAACCCGAGAACCTGGAACCTGGCATAATAATTAATTTATATTATTAATTTATACAATTAATTATGTGACATAAGCTATTACATAGCTTCAGAATGAGAAAAAAACATTGATTAAAACTATGTTTTGTATTAATTGTCTATTATATTATCCTATAATACTTTACTAAGAACTTTTATATTTCATCTGGCAATCAGATGACATTGATAACGTGGTAAATAATAAAATATCCCTCTTATGTAAATTGCAAATCAATTCCATTCTCGGAATCAAAATACTAATCGCTCATAGGGCGACTCCGTTGACGGAACCAGAATTGAAAGTCAAAGGACGACGCTGCTTACGGAATCAGAATCGGAACCGAGCCGGTATCTGTTCTAGAATCGATAAGGTAGGTTCTCGGGAAGGTTTTTGATTAATTGGGTAGATTTTAAATTCTAAAAATTAAGAATTAGACATTTTAGGGTATGTTCCAAGTTCGACGTCCGAAACCTAGAAACCTGGAACTTGCTAACCCCTAATTATTGTGGCCGATTTATTGAATTTTAATTGTTTTAATTATTTTTACATCCTATTAGTAGTAAGTTAGTCAAATTGTTATTTTTTGAGAGTAATAATTTGTTTGGTTTAATTTTTTAATGTGTGATTGTGTTTGATTAAGGCTAGATGATATAAGGATGGTCGTCGCTTCGCCTCAGCCACCTTCACCTATTGAAGGTCTCAACTTGCTTGTCATCGAGTAATCGAGGCGACAGGAGGAGCACCGACTGACACGACTCTCAGGCGACGAGCAACCCAAGAGACGCTACGATCTGATTGTTCGTTTGACAACTTGTAGCCCAAGGGTTGTGCATGCTCCACTACCTTCCTCCACCAGTTTTTCATATCTTCTTGGGAGGAAATAATATATTTCTCTTCCTTATTTTCCGTTCTTATCATTTATTTCCCTAATATTTTATTTTTTTTCTTTATTGTCTTTCCTATGGGCAGACTATATAAGCCCTTACTTTGTAAGGATTTGTAATACCTCAAATTACTCTGCGGGGTAGAAATTACTATTCTTAGCTCATTATGCCAGCCCAATCCACATTAAAATAGCCTAAGCCCAGAAACATTAGTCTAACCTTTATTTTGGGCTAGCAAAATATCAAAACCCCCGTGAAACTTATTTTTTTTATTTAATTACGAAATTTATTTTAATTTTTTAAAATATTATCACCAACCTTATCCTTTCCGATTTTTCCCCTCCGTACCATTCACCAACCAATAGGAGAAGGCAACACACAAAGGGCAACCCCCTCCACAACTTTACAAAACTTCTGTATTACGGCTCAGGGTATCAATTTCCCCACCAACGATTTCCACCCCAGATCCTTATCATCTGATTTGGGGATCACTAGGGAATAAGAAAAATAAAAAATCTTCACAGAGGCGTCACCTCGAGAATAAAAAGTAAATAAAAAAATCTTCGGGAAGAATAAATAAATAAATAAATAACTATACATCTGGAGAAAAGTAAATAAAAAATAAAAAAATCTACAGGGGGCATCGCCTGTGGGATAATAAATAAATAAACAAGTCAAAAAAATCTAGAGAGGGCATTGCCTGGGGAATAATATAAAAATAAAGAAATCCTTGATGGGGAGAGGTACGATTTCTTTTCTTCCCCGATTTTTCCTAAAAAAAGGGAGACTTCAATTGACCATAAAAAGGGGAGAGCGAAAACATTCCTTGGATGGCCGACAAACCCTCATAGTAACGCTCCTTTCATCACGCTCAAGTGTCGTGATACCATCATCTCAAAAGTTCTCATCGATGGCGGGTTGGGGGTTAACATCATTTCCTTGGCTATAGCTCAAAAACTCGGTATCAATATAGATAAGCTCTCATAGTCCAATTTGACTATTCGAGCTTCCGATGTTGCAAAGCGTCACGCTCATGGAAAAGTTACATTGGAGATTAAAGTTGGACCAACCCTTTTCTCTACTCAGTTTCAAATTCTTGATACTACGAGGTTCCTTCAACATGCTGTTGTGCACCCTTGTATTCATCTGGCTGGAGCAGACCCATCAAAACTTCACCAGATGATCAGATTTTCTTCAGATGGCAAGCTCATTACAGTCGAGGGAGACCATACGATGGAGCTCTACTATTAAATCGACATGCCGTACGTTGGGTGGCCAACCGAGGAATCGTCAACAACCCAAACACTGGAGATGGTGAATATGGTCAGATTTGACTATAAGTCAGATTCTTTGAAGACATGGGGCAACGTTAGCGCTATAAAGGAGTTTCTTTGACATGGATATTAGTTGGGCCAAGGGTTGGAGTTAGAGTACAATCTATCGCTGCAAATGAGTTTCTTAGACATGGATATCGGTTGGGCCAAGGGCTTGGAGTTAGAGTACAATCTATCCGATCAGTATTCCCGCTTCGGTAGGGATAGGCAAGGTGCGACGCAAGCAGGACAAACGCACTGGTGGCAAGTTGTTCATCCATTTCGTCCGATCATCTACGGCGACAATGGAAGGTGAGATCCTCTCTAAGAGGCTAGAAGACGTGAGGATCTGAACTGATAGAATAGAACAGGAAATCAATATGCCCATTAGCAAGCGGAGGATCACTGAACATGTCTATGTTATTCAATGGAATGAAGAGCACGGCCATAGGCGCCAATCTCATGTGCTGGCTCACTTCATACCTTCCCAATGTCGCCATTCCTCTGCATCAAATGCCGATGTACATTCGGCAAGCCGGGGCATCGCACCACCCAGGATGCTTCTACTGAAGTACCCCCTCTAAACAAGCGGGTGGATTCTCCTACTACTAGCGGAGAAGTGGAAGAGAAGAAAGACAAGAAGATCGAGGCACAACAGCCAGAGGAAAAAGTTTATATGATGGAAGCGTCGAACCCGATCGAGTCAGACATGCTTCTCGACGGATGAAACCTTCCATCTTTACTTTTCTACGCTTAGATAAGTAGTGTCTAGAATAAGTTACCTTGCTACATTTTAATGGTGGACTAGTAGGGATGTCTATATGTAACGTAATCCCTAGGTAGTGTCGGGACGTTCGTGGGATTGAGCCGCTGATGATCAAGGTGAAATTGAGGAAACAACAAGGGTCCCGCCGAGTCCTGATCTCACGACGCTTCACTTTTGTCCAAAACGAATGTCTTGCTATAGTTTGTTACATTAAACAACATTTCATCTTTAAATAGTTCATTTGAATCTATGACTCTGATTTATTCTCCTTTTCAGGAACGACACTCCGGGTGTACCCGGGAAAACCTCTGAATAAGGTGAAGAAGCCGTAGATGGCCCAAAATCTATATAAGGATATTACGGTTTGGAAGAAGGTCTTCAACGACATAAAGAACGAAAGGACATCACACTACAAAAGCCAGTTTCAATTAACATCGGAACTGAAGATGATCCCAAAGAGTTGTTCATTTGTGCAGATTTATCCACGAATGAAGCCTAGGACATCATATTCTAAGGGAATCCTTTGACGTCTTCGCTTGGTTATACACGGATACACCAGGATTGGATTCGGAGATTGTGGAGCATAAATCCCTACTGACCAGTTAATTCATTTGATAAAGCAGAAGCAACGTCGGTACAAGCCCGAATTAGCCCTTGACATCAAGGCGGAAGTAGATAAGCTGCTTAAGGTAAACTTTATCGAAGTGGCTACCTATCCACTATGGGTTGCTAACATAGTCCCTGTCAACAAGAAGAACGGGAAGGTCCGAGTCTGCGTCGACTATCGCGACCTCAACAAAGCTAGTTTTAAGGACAACTTTCCACCCCAACACATCGGCTTACTGGTGGACAACATCGCTGGATTACGGATTTTCCGGTTATAATTAGATTCATATGGCCTTTGTAAAGACAACCCTCACAACACCCTGGGCATTTTCTGTTACCGGGTCATGCCCTTCGGACCCAAGAATGCTGAGGCAACTTATCAACGTGCTATGGTGGTCTTATTTTATGATGTGATGCATCGTGACATTGAAGTCTACAGCGACGACATGATCGCCAAGTCCAAAACAGAAAAGAACTACATTATGATTTCATTATTCACCCTTCCGACTATTCTCACGTCATTCCATTTCACACCTACAGTGACGTCCCCCATCATTTCGGTATTGGAATAATATATTCCTTGTCGTTTCCCATATCATCTTTGTAGCCCCAACATCATCTTGGTATCAACGCAATAGTCTTCGGTGCTTTACCTGTATCAGTTGGTATCATATCCCAAGATTGTCACAGCGCACGGTTGTGTCGCGCGTAAGGTTGTTATAGAGCGCACAGTTGTCAATGGCCAGAAGATTCAGACGCGGTATGACTCTTGACGACGCACACGTTGCTCGGCTTGAGTAGCAAATCGCTAATCTTCAGCAACAATTTCAACCATTGCGAACCCATAATGGATCGCCTTTCCGCAATCGATTAGACAACGATAAAGAAGAGAATCCATGGCATGATGTTTCTCACTGAGGATTGTCACCAGAAGGTTCTAGCCACTGTAAGATCTCAACGAGCGATTAAGCTTCCGTTGAACCTCGCTCTGATACCAATTGTTGGCCCAAAGATTACACTAAGAGGGGGTGAATTAGTGTTAAGTCCAATTAAGGAATTCTTAATTGCTTTTTCACAACCCTCACAGCGTCTTCAAGCTTCTGTAATTACGAAACGTGTGAATCGGACTTTGAAATGAAATCGTGGAACACAAAGTTTTTATAGTTGTTCGGCAAATACGCCTACATCCACTGTCGGTCACTTTTCACTAATAACTCGTATAGAGATTACAGTGTAGAAGGTAAAACCTTCTGTGGTGTAAGAAAACAATTTCTTTGACCACGGGGCGGTAAGACTAGCTTTACCAATGCAATAAACTCTTTTGCTGAGTTTAGGATGTGTCTAGGTCGAATCACAAGGAAATCAACCAGACTTGCGCTAGCACAGAACCTTGGCTGGAAGCTTAGCCTTCTCTGACTCTATAGCGGACAATTCCTTATGTGGATCAGCGAACAAATTCGATGACGCTTTCTCCAAGTGTTTGGACGCCTCTGATATGCTTTTCTTTTTGTATTTTTGGTTTAATCTGCAAAACAAATAAAGATAACTCGTCTACAGTAGGTTGCAGTCCCTCACCACTTATGCCTGGTGCAAAATCTGGTTGGAACCTCCAGATTTAATTTTGCCTTATTTCGACAATTAAATCCCCAGATAATGCATTACACAAGGTTCGGCTAGTCACAGCAACTTGACCTTCTATATAAGAAATAATCAACGATTTATTCCCCAAAATAATTGATTCGTTCCAGAATAGTAAAATATTGTATCTGGACGATTTTATGTGATTTTAATGTGTGTTGGAAGTCTCTTATTCACGTAATCTTCTTAGAGAAGGTTAATAATAAATTTCCATAAATAGTGAAATTATATTATTTTCGATTTTTGATGAATTATCTTTTCAGATAATCATCCCATATTACTTTAGAAAATATTCCTATGAATATTCCCTTTCTGAATTAATATAATATAATTTAGATAATCAATAATTAATTAATAATTAATTAATTATTCAAATATCTAATTATAGAAATATTTTCTAACCACGTCTCTTGATCTGAAAAGATCATTGGAGAAGTAGAAAATAATTTCGTGATAGTTTTCCTTTATAACATGGCATATTTTCATTACAGGAGGTTTCAGCTTCTGTAAAGTCATAGCAGGTCAAACCTGCTGTTTGACTCATCATCAAAATCTTGTCAACAATCTCCCCCTTTTTTATGATGACAAAACTTTCATCCATAGGAGATATGTTCATACAAGATTACGTATCAAACTCCCTCTCAGATCGAGACGATAAGGGTTTGACACTTTATAGAAGCTTTAACACGCTTTTACTTTTGCAGAGTGCAAAAGCTTCTGTGTAAGCATATAGCTTGGACATATTATAGGGACAAGGCTCCTGTATATTTAGCGTGACAGTAGCATGTGCTTCTGCACTCCCAGCAAAAATGAGTTGTGCTCAAATTTTGCATACCCATATAGAAGGTTAAAATACCTCATAGTAGGTTTGTCCTTCTATCCTGCTAAATATCACAAGAAAACTTGTGGGTTTGAGAATTAGCATACGCTATATCTCTGTGTTATCTCCCCCTTGATTTGCTTACTATTTTTCAAAGTTCTCAAAAATCTCTTCCCCTTTTTGTCATATCAAAAATATATAAGGTAGAAAGCGGAGATCTAAGGTCCTGTAGAAGGTATTCTCATTATAGACATAGAGAATAAAACCAAACTGCAGAATATTTAAATAGTTCATCCCAAAAGGGGTACACATCATCAGTCACTTATTTAAGACCATTACAGTAGGTCTGGGGTGCTGGAAATTAAACAAAACACATTACTGCAGATTGTCACGTAGGAGCTGTTCCCGACGTGCAACAATGGTGACTGACTCATCGACCTTATCCTTGAGGACTTTCAGTTCCTCAGTTAGTGCAACAATCTGTCGCCGCAGATCTCTGATGAGAGTAGGCAAAGAGGAAGATGAGCCTTCTCGAGGTTGTTCTAAGGTTGATGAAGATTGAACAGTAGAAGGTAGAACAATAGCTTTTGGAGCAGCAGGTCTAGGCTTGTCAGAAGTAGCGGGTGCTTCCTTCTGCTATTTCTTTTTCCCTTTGGTTTTCTGAATCCAGTCTCCTTGAGTCCTCACATATTGCATACTTGCAATAATTTGTCGACCAAAATTTCCAACTCGCCATTTTTCCAGTGCGGTGGGAGGATTTGGATCAATGTTGCGAAGGCGGAGAAGAGCGGCTACAACCTAACCATAGGGGAGACCTTTGTCCTTTGCTTTGAGACAAGCTTGCATGTGAGCAAAAATCATCGCCCCCAGCTTGAATGGCTTTCCCAACAATAAATGCTCCATAATCTGAGCATCATTGGTTGTTACAGCATCCAGACTTCCTGTCCTTGGTAGGAGACAGAAGATGATAGATCGATGGAGGATCCGTTTAGGAAGCTCCAGTGCAGCAGATTCAAGGTACTGCGACATCCTTACTTTAGATTCAAGTATGGCGCTGTATGACTGATTCTTGTTTGCCACAGGAAGAACAGGGTGCTCTTTGCAGCCATACAGGGTGTTTACATCATGGATTAAAAACACCAATAAGTCACCATCAATCAAGGTCCTGGCATACTTAACAACGTCGTTAATCCTGAAAAAGGTGAGATTTGAGTAAAATTCTCGAATCCTTGTGACAGCGACTTCGACATAGGTTTCATAGAACACCTTTAGGTCCAGCTTCTCATATAAAGGCAGAATATTAAGATCATTCTCACTGAACCAGCTAAAATCTAGCCGTTTGCAAGCAACAATTTGCTTATGTGAGACATCACAGGAGGGAACAGCTTCTGCATTCATGATCTGTTCTATTTCAGCCTTAGAGACAGTAGGTATTCCTGCACTAGGGACTTACTCACAGACTCGGGGCTTTTGCGTTTGTGTCGTGTCCTAGATGATACACTTCCAGAGACAACAATCGAGGCCAATCTTTTGGCTTTGACAGGGACAGACTCCACAGCAATAGCCTTGCCTTTTAGCTTCGATTTGGGTGACACAGAAGGTTGAGGAGCAGCCGTCAGGGGTGTAACCTCCTGCACCGCGTCTCCGTCATCCTCATCGTCGTCAGAGACGACTCTGTTTCTGGTAGGGGTTTTAGCTTCCTGTTCCAGATCAGCATCCTCCTGAGGATTTTCGTCCTCCATCGGTGGGATGAGGTGCTTCGTCATCCTCACTAGCAGGTTCCTCCAGAGACTCCTCAGAAGCAGGGTTCTCCTTCAAAACAGGGACTTCGTCCTACTGTCCTTTGGTAGCGGCGTTGGAGATCTCCTTATCCTCGACAAGCGAGTATTCAGTGATTTCCGGTTCCAGGTGTGGGATTTCCTCATCAGCAGTAGGAATCATGGGCTTGGCTAGTTGAGACTCAGCCGAAGGAGGTGTGACAGAGAGGGAGAAGGAGCGGCGAACATCGGACTTTCTCTTGGGTGCCATAATCAGAGATGGGTCGAGCGATTTGGCTAAGAGATTGAGTGGGGAGGACAGTTTTTCTTCTATGGTTTCTCAGGGGAGTTTCAATGGTGGTGGAGAACCACGAGTGACACCGTGAGAAGATATAGAAGACGGTAATGTTTTAATTTGGAAAAAATATTTTTTTATTCCCAAAATTGATTAATTGGAACAAAATCTTTCAATAAGATCATGTATTACCAATTTTTATCAAGATCATCGATTCTTGATATAATAGGAGGTGAATCATCTAAGATTCTCTCTGATTTTAAAAATATTCTTTTGAACAGAAGGTTTAACTTTCTGTTTCAATTTTTAAGAGAGACTTTGCTTCAATAAATGATTTATCGAAGAATTCCTCCAAGATATATTTAGAAAATCCAAAAATATATTTAAGATTTTCTTATCATATATTCACTTAATAAAGGAATATATTTTGTTAAATTTGAAACGGTAGTATCGAATTAACATAGTGCAGAAGGTATAACCTTCTATGAGTAGTTCCTGTGAGAATCTACGTTAGTGAAAAGAACTCTTTCTTGACAAGATTTTCATTAGAATAATATTGCCTAGAGTGTTCTCTTTGAAGAATACATTTCGAATTAAAATTTCGAAATATATATAATACAGAACGCTGAACTTGCTGTACAACGTCTCTGTTGTTAAATGGATAACAAATCCCCAATTCATTCCTGAAAGAGAAGAATTTCTCCTTATCAAGGGGTTTGGTGAAAATGTCAGCCAATTACTTGTCTGAATTAACGTATTCTACGCTTACAGAACCTTGTTGTACATTATCCCTCAGAAAATGATGTATGAGTTCTATGTGTTTTGATCATGAGTGATATACTGGGTTACGAGTTAATTAAATCGCACAAGTATTATCACACATGATCGGAATTTCAGCAAACAAGAGACCATAGTCCTCAAGTTGCTCTTTCATCCATAGAAGTTGAGCACAGCAGCTTGCAGCTGCTATATACTCGGCTTCTGCAGTGGATAGGGCGACATAAGTTTGCTTCTTGGAAAACCATGAGATTAACATGTTCCCCATTAGCTGACAATACCACTAGTACTTTTTCTATCGATCTTACATCCTGCGAAGTCAGCATCTGAGTAACCAATGAGATTGAAATCGGATCTCTTGGAATACCATATGCTAAGGTTTACAGAACCTTGTAAATATCTAAAGATTCTCTTGACAGTTGTCAGATGAGACTCTTTAGGTGCTGATGGATATCTATCACAGAGACATACACTAAAAAGTGTGTCTAGTCGATAAGTAGTAAGATACAGAAGAGAGCCAATCATGCTTCTGTAAAGCTTGTTATCTACTTCTTTACCACTTTCGTCCTTGTCTATCTTGGCACTTGTAGCCATTGGAGTAGACAGAGGCTTAGAACCTTCTAGGCCAAACTTTTTCAGAAGTTGCTTAGTGTACTTCTCTTGATGTAAGAAAGTACCTTCAGCAGTTTGCTGAATTTGTAAGCCGAGGAAGAACGTAAGTTCTCCCATCATGCTCATCTCGAACTCACTAGTCATGAGTTCAGAAAATTCTGTACGGAGCTTATCATTCGTTGATCCAAAGATAATGTCATCGACATAGATTTGGACAACTACTAAATGTTCATCTCTGTGTTTGAGAAAGAGAGTGGTATCTACTCTTCCTCTTTTATAGCCTTTTTCAATGAGAAAGGAGTTAAGTCTCTCATACCATGCTGTAGGCGCCTGTTTTAGACCATATAGAGCCTTGGAGAGTCTGTAAACGTGACGCTTGTGGTGTGGATCTTCAAATCCAGGAGGTTGACTCACGTATACCTCCTCTTTGATTTCTCCATTGAGAAAAGCACTTTTCACGTCCATTTGATACAACTTGAAGTTGTTGTAGCAAGCATAAGCTAATAGTAGCTTGATTGCTTCTAGACGTGCTACAGGAGCAAACGTCTCATCAAAGTCAATACCCTCTTCCTGAGAGTACCCTTTGGCAACAAGTCGTGCTTTGTTTCTTACTACAGCACCTGATTCATCTAGTTTATTCCTGAATACCCATTTAGTTCCAATGATGGAACGGTTATCAGGTTTAGGGACAAGTGTCCACACTTTGTTCCTTTTGAATTGATTAAGCTCTTCTTGCATTGCAAGGATCCAATCTGGATCTTCTAGAGCTTCATCTATTCCATCTGGATCTTTCTGTGAAAGAAATGCAGAATGTTCATAATAGGCGTTTACAAAACGTCTTGTCTGAATGCCTTTATCAAAGTCTCCTATGACTTGATCAATAGGATGTTGTTTTTTATATAAAGCAGGTGCTCTTATATCATTATTTTGTTGATCATTCTGTGAAGATGATACTTTAGTAGAATTTTCAACAGTTTGTTCAGATTCTTTTTGAGAATTGTGAACAGAGGGTTCATTACTTTCTCTTCCTTCCTTAGAAGGAATAGGTTCTACATAACTTTTTGTAGGTTCGAAAGATATTACTTGATTAGTATTATCTTTTAATGGTGAGTCATTTATTTTTACATTAATTGACTCTTCTATTGTTGAAGTCCTTTTGTTGAGGACTCTATAGGCTTTGCTAGACAGTGAATATCCTAAGAGATACCTTCATTTGACTTAGCATCAAATTTCCCGTGATTGTCCTTAGAAGGTCTCAGTATAAAACATGGACTTCCATAGGCATGAAAATAGGAAATGTTCGGTATTCTCCCCCTGTATAGTTGATAGGGAGTTTTCTCTAATTTGAGTCTTAGTAGTACCCTATTAGAGATATAGCAGGCAATATTTACTGCTTCAGCCCAAAGGTTCTGTGGAACATTGCTCTCACAAATCATGGTTCTAGCCATGTCTATAAGAGTTCGATTTTTCCTTCGACTCCATTCTGTTGAGGAGTGTAAGGAGCAAAGAAGTTGTGATTGATACCATATTCATCACAGAAGGTAGCAAAATCATGGTTTTCAAACTCTGTGCCATGATCCGTTCGAATGGCTTTTACAGAAGATCTATTTTCATTTTGTTATTGCTTAGCGAGCTTTATGAAAGTTTCAAATGCATCGCTTTCATGAGTCAAGAACTTGACCCAGGTGTATCTAGAGTAGTGATCTACTACTACTAGACAGTATCTTCTTCCACCAATACTTTGAACTCTAGTAGGACCAAATAGATCCATATGTAGAAGTTCCAATGGCAGAGTAGTAGAAATCTCATTCTTAGACTTGAATGAAGATTTAGTTTGCTTACCAAATGAACAAGCTTCACAGAAGTTGTCTTGCTCGAATTTGATATTAGGCAAGCCTTTTACCAATTCTTTTCTAGCAAGCTTGGATAGCAATTAGAGGTTGGAATGTCCTAACCTTATATGCCAAAGATGAGTTTCGTCTTTGACAGACAGAAGACAGCTTTCTGTAGCGCAAAAGCTCTCATGTGCTAAAGTGTAGATGTTCCTTTTCCGATTTCCAATGAAGCGAACTTCATTGTTAAGGATACCCGAACATTTATCTTGATCAAAGATTATAGTATAGCCTTTGTCACGAAGCTGGCTAATGCTCATCAAGTTATGTTTAAGTTCTGTAACCAACAAAACCTCTTCTATAACCATAAAGTCAGGACTTCCAATAGCTCCTGTTCCGATGACAAAGCCTTTGCTATTGTCACCAAATTTAACAGAACCTCCGTTCTGTAAAGTTAACTTAGAAAATTTAGATGGATCTCCGGTCATGTGCCTTGAGCAGCCATTGTCCAGATACCATTCACTTTCTGTAGCTTCTGTTCGAAAACAAAATTGACTTTCTAAAGAATTTTGAGTTTTTGTGTGAGTAGTTATGGCAAAGTTCTCATATTGATGAATTAAGAAATTCATATTGGTTTCTCTAATCTGGTTCGTCCCAACAAACATCGTGACAAGTTTATCCCAGATTTCTTTGCCCGAAGTGCAAATAGAGACTTTAACGAATTCACTTTCCGACATAACACTAAACATTAAGTACTTAGCCGTTTTAGTGAGTCATTTGATCCTAAGGCACTCCCGTGTAGGACGACCATCAGGACCAGTTTGTAGTTCAATGAGTAGAAGAGGTGGACCGTCTTCTATGAACGATCACAAATCATCATCGGTTGCATCTACAAAGGCACTCATTCGGATTTTCCAATTGAAAAAATTTTTACCATCAAACATGGGAGGATTCCCAATGTGTGGTCTCGGTATATAGTAATTATCAACCATTTTTCAACTTACAGAAGGTTAGGCTTTTGTGCAGAATAACAGAACCTTTACGGTACTGTACTGATTCTTAACGCACGAAAGCTACTGTTAAATTGAAAAAGATATTGCTGGCAATCAAATCTCTGTAAAATAGAGTAGTAGTGCCAAGTAGTTTAATTCCGCAGAACCCTCAAGGTTTCGACAGAAGAAAACAGCGCAACAATTGGTTATATGCGTATAGCAGGTATAACCTTCTATAGGATGTAACTAAGCACTCAAGCTATTGTTGAATCCCGTTTCAATGCAACTGGTTGGGTTCTAGCAGAACAATGAGCTACCGTAGAAAAGAGACGGATATTAATAGTAACAGAGCGTAAGCTTCTGTATAGTAGGTGACAGAGAGCAATACAAGGTACAACCTTCTGAAGTTAATCAACAAGCTACAAAGCTTTTGATGAAACTACTTTTGTTCCAAATGTCGAATTCAATGAGAGAACTAAGCTTCTGTTGAATACTGCAATGTAGTAGTACTCAGAGAGCGTACAGAAGGTTCGAGCTGCTGTAAGATCTCAACGAGCGATTAAGCTTTCGTTGAACCTCGCTCTGATACCAATTGTTGGCCCAAAGATTACACTAAGAGGGGGGTGAATTAGTGTTAAGTCCAATTAAGGAATTCTTAATTGCTTTTTCACAACCCTCACAGCGGAAACAAGTTGCTGTAATTTACGGAGCCTTCAAGCTTCTGTAATTACGAAACGTGTGAATCGGACTTTGAAATAAAATCGTGGAACACAAAGTTTCTATAGTGGTTCGGCAAATACGCCTACGTCCACTGTCGGTCACTTTTCACTAATAACTCGTATAGAGATTACAATGTAGAAGGTAAAACCTTCTGTGGTGTAAGAAAACAATTTTTTTGACCACGGGGCGGTAAGACTAGCTTTACCAATGCAATAAACTCTTTTGCTGAGTTTAGGATGTGTCTAGGTCGAATCACAAGGAAATCAACCAGACTTGCACTAGCACAGAACCTTGGCTGGAAGCTTCAGCCTTCTCTGACTCTATAGCGGACAGTTCCTTACGTGGATCAGCGAATAAATTCGATGACGCTTTCTCCAAGTGTTTGGACGCCTCTGATATGCTTCTCGTTTTGTATTTTTGGTTTAATCTGCAAAACAAATAAAGATAACTCGTCTACAGTAGGTTGCAGTCCCTCACCACTTACGCCTGGTGTAAAAACCTTCTCTTGGATCTGTTGTACGCCCACCCGGCGTTACGGACAGCACTCCTGGCCAAGTCCTTCGGATTTGCAGCCAACGACGCCTACGGAGTGGCTTCACCAAAGCACACCTGTAGCAAACCCACAGATAACAAAATAACCAACTACAGAAGGTTGAAGATCCCTCACCACTGAACCCCTACTACGGACTCCTTCTCTCTGACCAACTTTGTACGCCTACTCGCCACCAACGAACCCTTCTCCAGGCCGTGATGCATGCTATCCGACGTCACGGACAAAGTTCCGGTCGTGTCCCTCAGATTGTACGCAACGAAGTCACCGGAGCGGCTTCACCCACGCTCAACCTGCTGTAGTTACCTCCTGCGAGAACTCTCGCCTGGAGACTACATTCCTGCACACTCAAACACACGTTAAACAACCACTAACGTTGTCAAATGTCACGACTTACGCTCTGATCGATTACGAGAATCGTTTTTTTTTAAATGTTTTTAGGTTTTTCTCTTATATAGAGGTTCCGTTCTCCTGTATAGAAGGAAACTTATTTTACCAAATACGAAAATTGACCAGATTCATCCCCGACGTGTATAAACTATTTGGAGATAATCTTTGATTGATTTCAGATCAATCGAATCATCCAATCACAAGATCTCGTCGTACAGACGGTTAGAGCCTAAATCGGTCAGCAACCTTCTATAGTTGGAAAGAAAAAAATATTTTGCTTCCAACTTGAGAATTATGATGATGGGGTCGTGTAAATATCTGGTTGGAACCTCCAGATTTAATTTTGCTTTATTTCGACAATTAAATCCCCAGATAATGCATTACACAAGGTTCGGCTAGTCAGAGCAACTTGACCTTCTATATAGGAAATAATCAACGATTTATTCCCCAAAATAATTGATTCGTTCCAGAATAGTAAAACATTGTATCTGGACGATTTTATGTGATTTTAATGTGTGTTGGAAGTCTCTTATTCACGTAATCTTCTTACAGAAGGTTAATAATAAATTTTCGACGTTAACAATATAATTTCCATAAATAGTGAAATTATATTATTTTCGATTTTTGATGAATTATCTTTTTAGATAATCATCCCATATTACTTTAGATAATATTCCTATGAATATTCCCTTTCTGAATTAATATAATGTTATTTAGATAATCAATAATTAATTAATAATATTCCCTTTCTGAATTAATATAATGTTATTTAGATAATCAATAATTAATTAATAATTAATTAATTATTCAAATATCTAATTATAGAAATATTTTCTAATCACGTCTCTTGATCTGAAAAGATCATTGGAGAAGTGGAAAGTAATTTCGTGATAGTTTTCCTTTATAACGAAGCATATTTTCATTACAGGAGGTTTCAGCTTCTGTAAAGTCATAGTAGGTCAAACCTGCTGTTTGACTCATCTTCAAATTCTTCAACACGGAGTTTGAGGGAAACCTCGATATGGAGGAATTCATCGATTGGATGTATATGGTCGAACGCAACTTCGATTACGAGGAGGTGCCCGAGAATGGAAAAGTTAAGATGGCAGCATTACAGTTGAAAAGGTACGCCAACCTATGGTGGGAGAACACCAATCATCAACGCCGTAGAGAAGGACGTGATAAGATCTGGACGTGGTCAAAACTGAAAAGGGCTATGACTAAGATTTTTTTGCCGGATAACTATCGGTAAGATCTCTATCTCGGGTTGCAGTCACTTCAACAAGTCTCAATGGTGTCAGGGTACAAGAGGGAGTTTGAGAAACTCTTCCTGCAGTGTGATGTTCAAGAAGCCCCCGAACAAACTATTGCTAGGTATCTTCGAGGACTTAAGCCACAGAGTGTATGCTGTAGAGCTTCAACAGTATTGGACTTTTGACGATGTTCGAGTGCTTGCCCACAAGGTTGAGCAGTGGTATGCAAAGAAGTTCAGTACCCGCCCCTTTGTGAAGGCTCCGCCTCTCAACAAGGGGAGTAGCTTCCAAGCGAAGCCTCCATCAACTATGCCAAGAAGAACCCATCGTCGATTACTAGGCCTAAAACTAGGACGAACGAGCGAGATCCTATTCGTCGTTGTTTTAAATGCCAAGGGACAGGACAAATGGCGTCAGAGTGTCCCTCAAGATGAAATTAATCATCAAGGAGTTGTCTGATGGAGAAGAGGAGTTAGAAGAGAATGCATATCCGATTTGAATCAAGAGGAGAATGAGGAGTATTCGGACGAATGAGAGTTGCTAGTCGTCCGCAAGGTCTTGTATGCAACACTTGTTCGCGAGGAGAACCAACGTGAATGTATTTTTCATACTAGGTGTATGATGCATCCTCGGATTATTTTGTGCCTTGACATACGAGCCCAATTTCACGAGATTCAACACTTAGTATCTCCCAAACGAACGAGGACTACCTACAAATATTGATCTGCCAATTTACTGACATCGAGTTCAACTATCTTTCATGAACAGATAATTGTTTTGCCGACGCTCTTACTGTACTCGCATCGATGATTTCTTTAGCTGGAGAAATGGACATCGAACCTCTCCACATCAACATCATTGAAGATCCAAGCTGCATGCACACCGAGCCATGCCAGCCTGAAGAAGCCATGGTTTGCAGACATCAAAGCTTACCTGGAGTCCGACATTCTTCCCCGAGGCAGTACAAGAAAGAGCACAAATTCATCCGGAGGATCGCAAGAAGTCATTTACGACTACCCGATGGTGACGTCCTTTACCAGAAGTCATTTACGACTACCCCTCATGCAGTGCGTTACCCAACAGAAAGCCCAACCCATCATCTTCGATGTCCATGAAGGTGTTTGTGGACTACACATAAACGGATATGCTCTTCCCTAGAATATAATATGTTAGGGATAACATTGGCTCACAATTGAAGCCGTTTGCCTCAAACATGTCAAAACATGCCAAAAATGTCATATCTACAGCAACAAAGTACACAACAAGACTTTACCATTTATTTGAATTGTGGTTGTTTTCAATGTGGGGCATGGACGTCATCAAATCGATTAATCCCAAAGCATCCAATGAACAACGGTTCGTACTGGTCGCCATCGACTATTTCACTAAGTGTTTTGAAACACCATAATTCAAGGAAGTACTGCAAATATGTCATATGTTTCATGCACAAACTTCGACGACAAACAAAAAAATATGAAAAAGATCCTTTAGAAAAGGTCGATCAGATATCGCGATTCAAACGAGAAGCTACCTTTTGCACTACTCTCCTATCGAACAAAGACGTGTACTTTAGTTGGGGCGACTCCCTTAGAATTCATCTATGTCACACATGCATTCATTCTAGTAGAGGTTAAGCTACCAAATTTCAGGATCTCGTCCTAAAGCAACATGACAGAAGAAGAGAAGGCCAATCACCAGTTCGCCACACGACTTCATTGACGAGAAAGGACTCGCCGCGATTGACCACATGCAGTGTTATCAACAATGAATGTCCAGAGCATTCAACAAATGGGTCAAATAGGTCAAATACAAAGTGGCTTCGTCATCAAGCGGATCTTTCGAAATGTCAAAATTCTAAAGGAAAATTTGCTCAAAACTACGAAGGACCATTCATTGTTAAATATGCCTTATCGGGAGAAACAACCATCCTGACGAAGATGGATAGGGGAGAACTACCACAACCAATCAATGAGGACGTTCTTCGACATTATTACACATTGTGTACAGGTTTTTGAGCCGACACTTCGAAACAAACTTTATAAATAAACTTCTTCATGTCCCCCTAGGAGTCAACTATGACAAAGAACAACAACAACAACACACATGAAATGGGGAAATCATACTATCAAATTGTTTGAATCTAATAAAGTGAAATTGTATGAATTGATTTCATTAACGTCCTTTGTCTCGTTGGCAGGTCATAAGAACAAAAGTACTACTTTTTTTTGACAAAACAGGAAAGGGATACTCCCAAGCGGATCATCGTCAATAATCACCAGAAAGTAGTTTCCAATACCCAATGGAGTGCCCTAACTGACCAGTTGTCTGGAATATGGAGAATTTTCTCAAACGGTGAAGCCTCTATGGTCCAACAGCTCCTGATGAGGTCTCTAGGCTTAAAATGACAAACTTAAAGCTTCATAGGACAAAGGCCTTATGCCAAAGCTATATTACAACCAAGACAAGACTCCTTCGACCGAGTATCCAAGTCAAAGGAATCCGAAAATTCACCTAGATGGTTTTCAGAAACAAATGAGAATTGTAAGCGAAATCGAGAAACCCTTCTTTGAAACTTGCTCATAAATTATTTTTTATCAAAATGGAACATGTCATGCATGAGGATAGTAATCATACATGTTTGGTTACTCCCATGACTCACGGTTTTTCATTTATTACTAACAATTTTTTTTATGAGGCCCCAAAGTACAAGTGTCTTAGGGGCAACCATTGCTCGCAATTTGGGGTTTATGGCATCTTTGCGAGAAAAATCTTCTCAGATTATCCCGCAAAGAGAGACAAATTGTAAATACCCAAAATTCATAGTTTTTATGATATAGGTAACTATAACGACACTTTATAAACTAATCGTGGCGACCATTAAGTAAGATTAACAATTTAGTTTGACACTTGATCTCGAAATTCCTTAGACATAATCGGTTGTAATTTGTAAATCAATTTTAACATATATAGTGATCTAAGGCCACCTTTTCTTTAAACCACATGAGGGAACCATATTTTTAGAACACTTAATTAGACAAAAATGAAGAATGCAACCACAAGCATCCTCGTCAAATTGGTGGTTTTAATGTCGAAAGAGCTTACCCAACACGTGCGGACAAACTCCAAGAAGTCCCACAACGGACAAAGCAATCAAACGAGAATTCCCACATGGAAATCTCATATTGGATCTATTTTCCACGACAGCAAATTAGAACTCTCCCCAGAACCGCCTGTCGTCATTAGTCTATCGCTGCCCATCAATGGACGGCCACAACAGATATCTAGTAAGATGGGGGTCATTACGAAAAATCCTCTCCACCTGACATGTCATCTCATAATCCCTTGGATAATGGGATAATAACTCTAGGGTGTTTGATCGCTTAGCGTCACCCAATCCTCCGGTGGGTTTGTTTAGACAATTAGGCATATTGACACCAAGGAAGGATAGCTACCAACAAGGATCCAATGGACATTCTCCATTCTCGATCCTCCCAAGCATCATTAAAAAAAAACAAATAGGGAGGGGAGCAACCTCTTCTCCCACACATATACAAAAAAACTCACGATAATCTCTTCTCACACACAAACAAATTCCAACTCACGATTATTTCCTCCGGGGGACAAGTTCCTCTTCAACTCCTCTCCTAACCCACACACGAACCAATCTCCACCCTCACAAGCATTTTTCGAAGCCTCTCCCCTTCCTCTCGACGAACTTCTTGACGAAGGTAAGCTTATGGAACAATGGAGACCCCCCAAACCAGCCTGACCGAGAAGAACATGCTGTGGCTTCACAAGTCGACGGTCGCGACAAGAAGAAATGGCGGTAACCCTGAACAACCTCCTGTGTCCTCCTCTCACCGTCTCCACGCTCTAGGACCTACCTTCCCTCGTCCAAAGACATGGAGAACTCGATTGCCACCTCCCGTAGCCTTGTGGCTTCGTGAGAGGACTCCTTTTGCTTTGACGATTTCTTGTTTTCGCAGGTGCAAGGGTTAGATTGCCGGCAGCCGACTTCCGGAGACGTCCCGAAGTTACACCAGCATCATAAGAATCTCGCATCCCCTCTCTCCATTTGTCCTAGCATGGTAGGACGTGTTACAAAACCCAATCGAGCCAAAACAACTATTTATGTGCAAGCATGCCTCGGATCTGCCAGCGCAACCTTCAACTTTTGCTGCACATCTTTATGTATACTTGTCGGAATCATGTGAAACCACTTGTCTTGGATTCCTAACTTAAATACAATTCTAATGATTCCAACCAAGCTCAATTTTAGTTCCTAGTCAGGAGTTTCGAACATAACACTAGAATAGTTGCAATCAACCGAGTTTCGCATATTTGGTCGTACTCATTTACATTTTCGCCCTACATCGAACATAAACTATATTATACATAGGTCATATAGGTTGTATGTTGAGTTTCAAATGCAAAATAGTGATTTTAAAATCACATGGCATTTGCACACGAAAAGAGTGTTTTCGAAGAATCCGTACAACCCTATGTTCGGATCTGCATGTCGACAGTTCACTCTTTCAGTCATAACTTATGTTCTAGACCTCATATTGACTTGAAACTTGCATATTGAATTTCTGACTTGAAGAGCTTTCTTGCAAGTAAGTAGGCTCATTTTCATGGACTAAGCCGGATGTTACACATGTTTGTTTTGAAAGCTGCCGTGGTTGAGAGTCGTTCGATTACATGCATTGTTTACCCTCATGTCTTGAACTTGCTTATTCGCTATCATTAACTTCTAAGTCTGTGATCTCCACTTCTAGTATGCATACATCACTGTTTACTATCAGATATCCCGACATTTTCGCATGTGAAAACATGACCAGCATTAACCTGCGCAAGGATCGAGATGGGTTCGATATCAATGTGTACAAATGCCCATGTAAGTCTCTCGTTCATACTTCATTCCTCTACAAAAATCCTCTGTTGTGTTTCTTAGAACATGTCTAAGCACTTAATGTTAACTTTTATGCATAAACGACCCAAGGAACGCATGTAAAAAGGAAGTTTTAATGGCTGTCAAGGAACGGACAGATTGTTGTCTTCTTGGATGCGAGCTGACAACTTGGTCTCCCAACTTCGAAATTAGACCAAATCAGGTTGTATCACTCCTTAACTCTCTCCTTGTGTTTTGAGTCTTGAGTCGATCTCATTTTGTTTTGGACTTGTTTTATCCAAATATGTTCGGGACCCGCATGCTTGGATAATGCTTTAGGATAATGCGCGTCTTTATTTGATTACTTCCTCACTTTCTTCTCATGTTCTGCTTATAAAATTATTTTTACTAGAAACTACATCTCATAAGCTTTCTAAGCATGTCTTATGCATAAAAATCTCAAATGTGGTTTGGAAATTACCAATTTCTAAAAAACGTTCCATCTCATCATCATTTTGATGACACTGTCATACTTAAAATTGTGTATTTCCTGTTGGACATGACCAAAAATATTCAAATTTTAAACATCATTCTCTACCTAATTAGAAGTATGCAGCATTTTATTTTATCAGATTTCTGATTTCTTAACACAAGTTATGCATAAAAATATTTCATACGCAGTTGATCCTTCTTCAGCAAGATTTGGTTTTAATAAATCCACTGCCACTTCATTTTTGGTAGTCCATAACATGAAATTTTGTGAACATGTTCCGCTTTGAGTCAGGCTTCTTTTGATGTAAGTTTCGATCTTTTCGGACTTACAAATAATAAGTTATGAATTCTTCATTGACGGGACTGCAATTAGGTTCCATTTTGAGCTCGTACCAATTTGAGTTAATTTTCAGCTATTTTTGTATTCTTCCATTTGGGCCCAAATTTCATAGCACGTATTTCTGATGGGTTGAGAATATGTCTCTAAAGTTCCATTAATTTTCCGGCCCTTTTGATTATTATTTGACATTTTTCAATGACGACGTCTCATTCAAATTCGAGCCCACGGCATTGTTGGGTTCCCAGGTGCATGTGGCCCATCACCGCCACACAGTGTTCAGAATCCATGTGATATCAACGATCAGCTGCAACACATTCCAAGGAAGAGCTCTCAAGATGATGCACGGTGGACTGTAGTAGAAACGCTCCAAGCGGTCCCAATTGGCAAACCAGAGGTACAAAGGAAATGTGCGGGCTTCCTCGAATTATTCATTTTCAGATGTAACGGCTGTAGGCCCAAGTGCACAGGTTGCAATCACCGCTTTTCCTCGCTCTCTTTGATCAAAATAATTGCTAGTGTTTGATGTGGTGTATGTTGGTAGGCCTTAGAATTTTTATCGGTTGTGATTGTTAACCAACAAACATGAATTCGGGCCTAACACCCACAAAACAGTGACATGTCCGGATTGGGTCCGATGCCCGTTACCAAAAGTAAACTTTTGGAGCAAACGCCAAATCCTTCCATGTTTAGAATGTAAGATTTAACAAATAGAAATCTCCGAACCAACTATTTTTCTGACTTAAACAGTTTTAAAATTAAAGTGGGTGGCGACTCCGTAATAACTTGCTTAGGTTAAGTAACGACAACCACTTTTTATGGAGCCATCATGAATGAGGGAAGACGACACGAGCCGCTTCCTGAGTCCTTCCAAAAGCTCCCAAATGGGGCCTTAATGCAGCCCTTTTGCCCATTACATCCCTGGAACTGGAGATGATTGGCGACCCCGTAGGCCCATTTGGTAATCAAGGGGGGGCACAACCTAAGTTCTTTCCGCAGTGTCAGATTCTCGAGTCGTGACACCGACCAGATTGGG
Organism: Melastoma candidum; assembly: GCA_023653495.1. Taxonomy (NCBI): domain Eukaryota; kingdom Viridiplantae; phylum Streptophyta; class Magnoliopsida; order Myrtales; family Melastomataceae; genus Melastoma; species Melastoma candidum. Next base: position 15,171,000 of record CM042881.1, on the reverse strand, counting down.
CCTTGGGGGTGCGGGCTCGAATCCTAGTGTCTCCTGGAGCGCCGCGCGCATGCTAGGTTGGAGGGCGCGCGTACACCACATAAAAGAAAAGTATCCAGACTATACTTTATCTTTCTTATAAACGAATCGCATGAGCAAATTTCATTTTTATTCTAAAGGAATCAAGTTACATTAACTCTCTTGCTTTCTCACAGCCTGTTTGATAGGTACATGAACACCCTATACAACGGGCACAAGGCAAGACTAGCATTTCTTCGATCCTTTCATTCCATTAGACAAAGATGCAATGATGAAAAGACACGAAAGGGAGTATTAATTTGATTTAATAATTTCTCTACAAAACAAGTTACAAGAGCTAACTTGTGTTTTTTGTCCTTTTGGTGTTTGTAGGTACAGGAACACCCTGCATTACGAACAAAGGGGCCATCGGTCTGGTGAAAAGCTTCAAACCAAAGCTTCGATGTTGCCTTTGTCATCACCAAAAATCATCACATGAAAGGAAGCTTCATTTACATTATTCCGTAACAAATGCTTCTATAATTTCCCAGCTAGAGTCATCTTCCCATTTCGTTAAGCCAAAGTCGGTTACATGAGCACATCGCATTCCTTAACACAAGTTGAATATATAAGCTCATTCTTTCCCAGTAGTAGTCGAGATGATCATCCCCATCTCATTTCCCAAAGGTGCATACGAATTCATTATTATGCCCCATGAAGTTCGCATAGGAGCACTACGTCCTTACAAAATCCCCAAAGTTATATCTATTCAAATGTATTTATTTCTTAAACATTCGTGTGTCAATTTGCATACAATTAACATTAAATTTTAACATTATGAAAATGCTTTTGGAGAGAAATAGAGAAAGCAAACCAACTCTCCAATACCTACGCTAGATAGATGAATGCAAACACTATGAGGGTTCTTCTACACAAGCGTTCAGACGGATAGAAAATCCTTTGACTAACGATGCTCAGATTGGGATGAGATCGAGCATTCATTCTCTACCCCAAACGCAAAATATTGACCATTGGAAGTCCTTCTGAGCCAAAGTCGAAGTTTCTACATACAATACTTCCACCGAATCTAAGGACCGCCTTACACTGAGGTAAATGGAGATCATGTAGTAAGAAACCAAAAGTAATTGACCACAAAAGCGACACTTCATCAAGGTTCAAGTGAAGAGGCAGCATCAACTGACATGCACATCGGTGGAGTCGCTCCCAAGGACATGGAGACTTCAAGCAAGTTCACAAGGCATGTAAATATCCAAAGAGTCTAAAGTATCTTCAACAAAATCGACAAGAAAGGAAAATGGGGCAATTAAATCTCTACAAATAAAAAAGAAGAACAAAATCAGCGCGAATACCAAATGCGAGATAAAAATTAAAACAACAAAGCAAAAATGCGATGTGTAGTTAGTACTTTTAGAAGTTCAATTCGGATGTTCTGTTTCTCGGGTCAACATGTTCACCTTCACTAGTCTTTCAAATATATAGAGTTAGAATGATTGGATTGAGATGGAATCAATTTCATTAAATACTTACTTTAATGAGCTTTATTTTGAGTGTAAATACACTTGATCTGATGCATTGATATGAAAGTTATTTTTGTTCTTATGAGAAACAACAAAATTATTGTGGTTTGATAGTTATGGATCGTGTCAAGTATTCATTTCGTGCTTCGGCTTTTATTAACTTGCTGTCATCTGCATGTAACAAAGTCCTTAACCTCCTTACGTGGTATACAAATATGAATATGTGCTAATGCCACCCCTTTAGTTTAACTTTCTCTGTTAAGAATACCATAATTTTTTTATTATTCAAATGCAATTAAGGGGAGAAATTAGAAATTAATAAAACTAACAAAGAATAATTTTTGTATTAAACAAGAAGGATAAGAAAGAGGCTAGATGTAAATTGGTTACAAGATTAAAAAATAGTTTGAGAAATGCAATTTTTACTATAAAGGGGAGTGGGGATATGCTTGTAGTAGAAGTAGATTCCGACACTCTGTATGTTAATTTTAACCTCGTCTTCCCCCTCCCCAGGCATGTATAGATAGATACTCAGGTTGTGTCTTTTTCATACATCGCCGCAAAGCAAACGGAAGAAGAAGAAGAAGAACATATCAAGTTCTAGATCTTCTTCTTTCTTTCTTTCTTTCTTACCGTCCCTCCGGCATCAAGAAAGAAAAGAATCAGCAGGTCAGTCACAATGTTCCTGTTTTTGTCCGGCATGACAAGGAAATTATTGAATTGACGACTGTTGGGAGAAACCAACGTTGTCAGAATCGGATGTTTCTTGTATGGTATAGTTTTTGGCACGTTTAACGCTCTGTTTTCACGGGGAAAAAGCACAGCGGAAAGGAGCGAAGAGGCAGGTTGCTGATTGCAATGGCGGGTCAAAAGCTGCAGGTGCTCGATGCTCTCGACGTTGCAAAGACACAATGGTACCACTTCACCGCGATCATCATCGCAGGGATGGGCTTCTTCACCGATGCGTACGATTTGTTCTGCATTTCACTCGTCACGAAGCTTCTTGGCCGCATTTACTACCACGTCGCCGGTTCACCTAAGGTTGGGACGCTCCCCCCCTAATGCCTCCGCAGCCATCAACGGCATCGCCCTCTTCGGGACACTCGCTGGTCAGTTGTTCTTCGGCTGGCTCGGCGACAAGCTCGGGAGGAAGAGGGTTTACGGATTAACTTTGATCCTCATGGTCGTTTGCTCCGTCGCATCGGGTCTTTCATTCGGCCACAGCGCCAAGTCAGTGATGGCCACCCTCTACTTCTTCTGATTCTGGCTCGGGTTTGGCATTGGTGGCGACTACCCTCTATCGGCCACCATCATGTCCGAGTACACGGCCCTCGACGTGAGGAATGCTGAGCAGGTGGCCTCCGATATGTCCAAAGTCTTGCAAGTGGACATCGAGGCGGAGACCCAGAAGGCCGAGAAGTTGGGCTCCACCTCCTCGGGACGACGTCCACCTGGTTCCTCCTTGATATTGCGTTCTACAGCCAGAACCTCTTCCACAAGGACATTTTCAGCGCCATCGGGTGGATCCCCGCTGCAAAGACCATGTACGTCTGTTGACACGTCGGATTATCTTGGGCTTATTTTTGACGAAATAAGATATGGGCCTATGCTAAGTCTATAGCTCATGTCGAGATGTGGGCTTATACCAAGTCTACAGCCCATATCTATACACGTCTATGCAGTACACGTCTTGGAGAGATTAAAAGCAGGATATTTTATTAAGCAAACTCCGAGATCCCCAGAAGGTAGTTAAGATTAAGCCACGACGACTCAGGAAGTTGTTTTGAGAACATGTTAAACATCCCGGATACCACATGATTCAATATAAAAAGGGAGAGATCTCCCTGAGAGAGACACGATTAATCAGCCAAACGGAAGCTTCGCATTGTTCGTCACCCCGTAGATCTTAGTTAGGTAGATACCTCGGCCTGGATGAACTCGCGAGCGTTCTTTGGTCCCGGCGAGCAACCGTAACCAGGACAACAACATTCCGCCTTCACTTCCACCGTTAGGACGAGCAATTGTAGTCCTGGCAACCAATTCCGCCTTCATTCCGCCACCAGGGTGAGCAACTATAGCCTTGGTATCCACATCCGCCACTAGTTTTGACCACACTCTGTCCACCAAGCCCCAGCGACCAGATTCTACCATTCAAGTTCGCAAGTCTACAACGCCAAGCAGCAAATCTACGACGTCAATGCTACCCACTCCATCATCTTTACTTTATTTTATGGCTGTAAGCTTCTATTTTCTATTGTAAGACGTCATTCGATCTATTCATTTCATCTTTTTACTTATTGGCGACCACATCTGAATCCCTGTGAGTCATATTACCAAATATTTCCAACGTGACCCGTTTCGACGCTAACACTTTTTTGGCGACCACAGTGGGAGTCGAGAAAGTTTAATACTCACAGATGGCAAAGAAGACGAGGAGTCAGGCAGGATGATCCATGTTTTTACACAAGTCCGTACCCGGAATACATCGCGCAGAGACTTTCCCCTGCCTAAGGGATACCGAGTGCCCGACTTCGCCCGTTTTTCGGGGGAAGATGATATGACCCCTTTGGAGTATATAGCTCGGTTCACTCATCAAATTGGAGAGGCTGCGGGTAACGACCTTTGGAAGCTATTGTTATTCCTGAACTAGCTCACATGGGATGCTTTCACATGGTATGCAAGTTTGCCTCCTGAGTCAATAGCATCATGGTCAGAAATGCAATCTTTCTTCATGAAAGCATTCGCCCTCTAGATACGCCCATGTCAATCTTTGAAGTGATGCATCTAAAACAGACCGCCGGAGAGCATCTAGGGCAGTTTGTTATGCACTTGCGAAAAGCACTGCTTCGTTGTAGACCAGTGCTTCCGGAAAGGGATCAGTTGATGATCGCAATAAACGTTCTATCGATTCCTTTAAAAAAGAAACTACAAGGAGAAAAGTTTACCGGTCTTTATGACTTAGCCAGGAAGGCGACTGAGTATCATCAGTTGATAATGGAAGAAGCCCAGTCTACACGCGCGTATCAGCTACAAACCTTTGAGGTAGAGATGCCGAATTTGTGAAAGGCTAGGCAATAGTTTGTGAGCCATTGGTAAGGAAAAATTCGAAAGCAAAACCATCCCAAAAGTCTGGCGAAGAAAGAAAATATTCTTTTGACGTAGACAAGGCAGATGCAATTTTCGACTAGCTTTACCAGCGAAAGCGAATCAAACTAAAGCCGGGTCAAAGAACTCCTCAGAGAGAACGAGAGAAAACTAGAAACTATTGTAAGTGGCATGGGTTGTTCACACATATGACCAATGACTGTTTGTCATTTATGAACATAATTCAAGACCTCATAGAGGCAAAAGAGTTATACTTTCACGAAGTAGGCGAAGTCACTATGGTCGACGATAAACCTTTTGATAATGAAGTTGCTATTCATATGTTTGATATTTCTGATGTACACATCAATATTATCGAAACTGATACTGTTTTTTTCTTACAGGACATAAAGATCCCTGGAGAGACCATGATAGCAAATGCCATGTTCCGCCAATTAGCTGACAAAGGCGTAGTCACCTACCCAGTCAAAGAAGTGGCAATGGGAATAGTTTCCCCTAGTTCGTGCAATGCCTTTAATAACTCGCGGAGGGGATTAAGAAGCCCTCCAAGCATGGAACGAAGGTCGGCAATCCAAGGAGGAAGAGGTAGCCCTTATGGTTGGGGCAGAATGCCCAATCAGCAGCTTCGTATTATGGAATGCCCCAAACGACATTTAGAATTTAATGATCCTTCTGTTCAGAAAGGGGCAAAGCAAGGAAAAGAGAAAACCGGCTATACTGGTGAGACACGTCCCGGAGCTGCAGAAGCGAACGTATTTGATAGAGCTCAGCAGGTCGAAGGGTCGTAGGAAATGACTGTCAAGTCAAGATATTGAACACCCAGAGTAGACGCCCTATCAAAAAATGAAGAGTAAATCTCGAGTAGCAGTTTTACCCCCAGAGGAAAAAGTCACCCAATTACAAACTCTAGATGAGAGGATGCTATGCTTAAAGTGCAAACTAATAGCTCAGAACAGGATCTTGATTACTCAACTCTGCATTTCGTGTTGTGTCAACTATTTCCTCAAGTTGGTAGACTTGTCGTCAAATGGGGAGATCATGATCAAGCCCACTCGCTCTGCAACCACAGGTGCCCATGAATTTAACAATCATTCAAAAATGCAACAGGTACCAACGCGGACAGTAGTGGGATATGATCCATTCGCCGAAGACTTTGTCGAGGTATGTCTATCTTTACTTGATTCTAAGAAATCAAGGATGATCATGGCAGTTAACCCTTCAAAACATTGGCAGAGAGCTATTGGCAAAACGTTTTTAGCACCAAAGGCTCGTAAGAGAAGGGATAGACGTCTAAGTCACGTTGCAAAGAGGCCTAGGCCTACCCTTGCAGGGGCCGCTCTACCTGCCGAAGTGTATGCGAAGGAGCCGACTACCGAGGTTGATCACGTCGAGTCTATAGACTATTCGGAAGAGCCAGACTCGAGCTTTGATTACACCCCCCTCCGGAGTGAAATCCCAAGCGATGCTGATGGCGAGAGGGGACTGATTGTGAGCTATAACACCCTCAATTTGCCGGTAGACTTCACCAGTAATCGGAAAGAAGAGACTCCAAGAGGTAAGGCACATCTTCCTCGTTCACAGTTTATCCATCAGGATTCCCACTCCATTAGTTGAAGAAACCATCTGATAGCATGAAACAACATATGCATTTTTTATACATCACTGCTACTTTTGATGGCACCATAGTGAGTCGGGTCCTAGTGGACAATGGGGCCACAATAAACGTGCTTCCGTTGTCCAAGTTTAAAATGCTTGGATATATTCCTCACGATCTGGTTAAAACTGATATTGCTGTGAGTAGGTTCAACGGCAGGAAATCCGAATGTTTAGGGATCTTTTCTATGCATCTAGGAGTAGGTCGCCGGGAGAAGGAAGTTGCCTGTTTCGTAATAGATATAATCCCTACTTTCAATGCCTATTAGGTCGCGATTGGCTTCATAAAGCCACAGCCATCCCTTCTACATTGCATAGAGAATTAATGTTGTAGCTCGATTCTGAGATTGAGATCATTAAAGCTGATGAATATTCCTGCTGTGATAAATGTATCTTACATGCAGAGATGAACAAGACTGTCAAAGATCTTACGCTGGAACAACGATATAAGCTAGGTGACCCTACTGTCGGGCCCCTTGGTCAGCCATCTAGAAATGGACCAAGCTAGAAATGGGCATCGCAACCCAAGCCAGAAATGGACCGGGTCGCTCCGTCAGTATGGGGAAGAGAGCTTACCACAAAAGACATAGAAGAAGTCCTACTGGAGGTCAATTTGGGTGAAAACCCCGCTGGAAAAAGTGCAAACGACCAAAATGAAGACAGGGATGATAGAGAAGAAGCTCTAAAGAGCTAGAAGAGCGCCGTCGCGGATTTGGAGCTCGATAGACTCCTAAAGGAAGGAACTTATGAACCAGAGTAAAGAAAAGAATGAGGTGGTCGCCGATTTTCTCTAGCGACTCCAAGTCTATAAGGGGGATCATTTCCATGAACAATCTACATCTCTGCTTTCAATAAATTCAGCGGGGCTTAGAGCGCCTGATGCTTGTAATAAGCCAGCATCTACCAATTTAGGTGGTAGCGAGGACCGTGAGTCTTTGATGATGCCATGCGATCCATTAGTTAGTATCAATTTGGGAAGCGAGACTTTTCCTAGGATTCTCTTCATCAGTTCTTAAGTTAATAAAGAACTTTTTAATGCGATTAAAGGGGTGCTTGAAGAATTTAGAGATTGCTTTGCTTGGAATTATACCGAGATGCCTGGACTAGATCGTAGACTCGTAGAACATACTCTTCCCAATAAGAAAAATTTTAAAACAATCCAACAAGCACCGAGACGTATGACTAGAGAAGTAACACAGTTGGTCTTTGAAGAAGTAGAGAAGCTCTTTCGAGCGGGGTACATAAGGACATCACGCTATACGGAGTGGATTTCTAGATTGTGCCCGTATTAAAAAAGGACGGCAAAATTAGAGTTTGTATAGACTTTAGATATCATAATCGCGCCACCCCAAAGGATGAGTACCCCATGCGTAGCGCGAATGATCTTATAGACAAGACATCATGTCATCTGATCATGTCTTTTATGGATGGTTTCTCTTGCTATAATCAGATCTTAATTGCGGAAGAAGATGTACATAAAACCGCATTTAGATGTCCTTTAGGGATTTTTGAATGGGTAGTAATGCTGTTCGGACTGAAGAACGCTGGCGCTACTTATCAGCGAGCAATGAATACTATATTTGACGCTTTCCTTGGGAAGACATTAGAAGTCTACATCGATGACATAATCGCTAAATCAACAAAAGAAGAACTGCATGTCGATCATTTTAGAAATGCTTTTATAAAAATGAGAAAACATCATTTTAAACTAAACCCACTCAAATGCGCTTTTGGAGTCAAAGCAGGGCATTTCTTGGGTTTCTTAGTACATCAACGTGACATTGAAGTCGATCAAAATAAGGTAAAAGCTATTCGGAGCTTGGTGGCACCAAGAAATAAAAGAGAATTGCAGGCTTTTCTAGGAAGAGTGAATTACTTGCGTAGATTTATTGGGAATGTTGCAGGGAAGACAAAGGTATTTGCTAATTTGTTGAGAGGGAAAGGTGATTACAAGTGGACTGAAAATTATGAAAAAGCATTTAGCGCCTTAAAGGAATACTTAACACACCCACCGGTTCTAATACTCCCGCAGTACGGGAAACCTTTTATTCTTTACGTGGTGGCTACTGAAACGACTATGGGTGCGATGTTAGCACAAACAGACGAGATCAAACGTGAAAGGGCTGTTTATTACCTATAAGGCAATTGACTCTGACTGAGGTCAGGTATGCTCCAAAAAAAAACTTCTGTCTATCGGTATTTTATGTCGTGAAAAAGCTTAGACATTACATCGGGAACAGTGAAGTCTATGTTGTATCCAAGTCGCCTGTTATCAAATACTTTTTCGAGAGCCCATTATTAGTCGGACGGATTAGCAAGTGGAGTTTGATCTTGTCCCCGTACGATTTGAGGTATAAGCCTCAACAATCGGTTAAAGGACAAGAGCTGGCTAATTTTCTAGCCGATTATGACCCGACCTTATCTATAGACCAAGAAGAAGCAACTGAAGAAATCTGGCAGGTATGGTTCGATGGCTCATCTACTAAAACCAGAGCCGGGATAGGCTTTCACATAATAGCCCCTATGGGTAAAGACATCATATTAGCTTTTCATCTACAAGTGACACCAACCAAACCTTGGCCTTTTAGGACTTGCGCTCCAGCGTCTGGTCTTACCCTGATAATCAAACCTTGGCCTTTCCGGACTTGGGCCCTGGATGTGATAGGGGAAATTAATCCTCATTCTAGTCGAGGGGATACGTTTATTTTGGTAGCAATAGATTACTTCACCAAATGGGTAAAGGCGCAAGTCTACAAGAAAATCGACCATAATGAAGTCATCAGTTTTTGCAGACCTACATCATTCATCGGTTTGGCATTCCCCAGAACATTGTCGTAGACAATGGGACAGCTTTTAACAACATAAGGGTAAGGGAGTTTGCTGAAGAATTTGGCTTCTCAATTCTGGATTCCACTCCATATTATCCTCAAGCAAATGGACAAGCCGAAGACTCCAATAAATTAATTAAAATAACATTCAAAAGATGGTCAGGTGTAATCCAAGGCAATGGCATGAAGTACTGAATGACACGCTATGGGTTCTAAGAGTTACTAAACGTGAGAGTACTGGAGAAACCCCATTCTCACTAGTCTGTGGTCACGATGCAACATTACCCATTGAAATGAGGTATAAATCACTTCGCGTCAGTCAACCTTGTCTACATGACGAAGCTATGCATATAGCCTTAGAAGAGTTAGAAAGGAAAAGATTAGAGGTTGTAGACATGATAGAAGTGCACAAACGGAAGATAGCCCGACACTATAACAAGAAAGTAGTTCATAAACACTTTCGAGTTGGTGATCTGGTTTGGAGGATGATCCTACCTTTAAAATCTAAGGACCAGATTTCGGTAAAATGGTCCCCAAATTGGGAAGGGCCGCAATCAAATTTGGTAGAAAAGGGCCATCTTCCAGTATGACTTTAGTGATGTCAACCGCTCGCTGATGTATCATCTTCTTTTTGAATGGATACAAAATCGTCCCGACGAATAGCATGATGAATGACCGCGCCGACCCTTGTCCTTCACCCATGCGGGGGATGTATGGTATTGTATGAAGATCAATGAGGTCGTTGATGCTGATACCACCTTGGGAAGTGAACAAGTCAGGCACACTTGCTGAGGAAATTCAGAGGAGTTTTGTTATATATTCCTTTGGTTTGTCAATTCGGGGAAGAGGCAGTATCCCGGTGCGATGATGCATATCGGCCAAATGCTCATACTCTTCATACAATGGCGCCAACTCTAGGTTTCCGAAGTGAAAGGTGTAAGAATCCGGATCCCATCGTGCAATAAGGTTCTGAAGTAGGGCCCAATCCAGGTCGAGGTAGATGAGATGAAACAATCCTTTGAGTTTGGACTGGACATATTCTTTCTCTGAGGGCCTTAGAAGAGTGAGCCAATCGCGAAGATCGTGGAGATCCGGAACTTCTGAGCGTAAAGAAATCGACTCCATGAAGCTAAACCTGCATACTTGGGTGTCATTCGAAAGTGACGATATTCCAATCCATGACCCTAGCATGATATGATGTCACACTTTTGAAAAGGGAACGAAATAGCATATTTGGGGTGTAAAAGCAGTAATGAATGCATGTAGATGCAATAAGGCGGTAAAAGGAAGTAGGGAAACGAGAAAAGTGTTGAGGAAACCCCCGCAACCAACCCAAACCGCTGCAAAACAAACAAAGTTAGTATTACAACTTATCACATAAAAGTCGTACCTAAACCTGTCCCTGGACATGTAGCAGTCACTAAGTAACAAATAAATGCACGTGCGGCGTCTGGTACCTGTAGTGTGCAATCAATTCTAGACTCGGAAGAGGTTTCTAAGACCTCCCTTGGACAAAGGGGGCGGGGCCCGATCCATAGCCTACAAGCCGAAGAAAGCAGCGAGGCCGTGCCGTTTGGTGACCCCCTAAAATCCTAGTCCCGTGTATAGGGACTCACCTAGACATGCCTAGGAAATCGATAAACAAACACAACCATGAGGGCAGACAAAGGGCACCGAGCCAATCAATGACATGCGCAAACAAAAACTTCTCTCCACATAGGGATTGAAAATGTAAGAGCGTTCGAAAAAAATCCACATAATGAAAATTCCCAAGGGAGTCGCCATCCGGGATGTACGCGCGCCTTCCGGCCTAGCACGCGCGTGGCGATTTGAACGACCCGAGGATCCGGATCCGCTCCCCAAGGCCCAACCGGGCGACGTCACGACTCGAGCGTCGGACGCTGCGGAAGGGAATTGGGTGATCCCTCCCTGGGTTCCTAACAGGGCCTGCTCGGGCCCTCGTCGACCGTCTCTGTTTTCCTAAGAGGCGGCAGGCGAAAGGCGGAGCATGATCCGAAAAAGGAACTCTCGGGAGAAATCGAGAGCGACTCGGGTCATCCGTTCCTCATCCAAAATGGCTCCATAAAAAAAAGGTTGTTGTTGTTTAACCTATGTAAACTATATGGAGTCGCCACCGACTTTATTTATAAAATCTGTTTTAAGTCAGAAAAAACAGTGGTTCGAGGATCCTTAATTACTAACTCTTACACTTAGACATGCGAAAAGGTGGCGTTTGCTCCAAAGAATTTGTTTCTATTTAACGGGCGTTGGACCCGATCCGGGCTTCACTCCGGGCTTATGTCTCTATTTTACGGGCGTTGGACCTGATTCGGGTTTTTTGGGCCCGAACTCATGTTTATTTGTTTTACAAATAACATGCGATGATAAACCTATGGGCCTAAGGCATGCGGACAGGCACAGACAATTATTGAGATCAAAGGGAGCGGGGAAGGGTGGTGATCGTGGGCCTATGCACTTGGGCCCACGACCTGTTACATGTGGAAATAAAAAAAAAGGGAGGCCGCACCTCCCTCATGTACCCGAGGCATGCTGGGATGGTATGTCATCGATTAAGGCTTCATCAGTGGGGGCCGCTTCAATGAAGCCTTCCACCGCGCCTCTTTGTCTTGTGCCACGCCTCCTCTAGCCTTCATAATTCGTCATGTCGAATCCCTCGAAGTTATCGTTCGATTTTTTTATGCAAAATAAACGAAAAAAAGTGGTTAGAAAATTCGAATAATAGCAATAATTTAATATGATTGAGGAGGAGTGTTAGCAGGATGCTTCAGCTGCAATGTGCTTGGTGGCTCGTGGAAAGGAAGAATGGGCTGAAGAAATTGAGGAAGAAGAAGAGATACGGGACAAACTCATCCAGGAAGACAAAGGGCCCATGGAACAAATAATATAGAAGGACAACGAAGTAATTACATAAGTTGAGGTTGTTGGTGCTATTGTAATAACAGACACCACACTAGATGCGACAGTGACTGAATACAATGCACAAAGAATTTTTCTAGAAAATGGGGTAGTCCGTCCTTGCTTTCTGGTAAACCTCCGGTCACCATTCTTGGAGATCTCCCCGGCGCCAACAGCTTTCCGTTATCCACAGTTCCTTTGTCAATCTTGGGCCTTCTTCGACCACTCGCAATCTCGATCACCACTTCTGTAGTCTGTCGATTCATGCCAAGCCTCAAGACACTCTCTTCACCGCCTTCATTCCAACATAGAGAAGACCGAAAATTCCTCCTATAGAGTGCTCCAAACGATGCGATCTTGATGCTTGCTTGATATCCTTTGTTGTTTGGAAACTCCATGAGGTGTAAATGGTCCTTTCATGATCCGTTTTGCTTCAATACACAAGCTCAGAACATGTCCTCCAGAACTCGATTCACCCAAGGAAGGACAACTATACAGAAAGATGATGGATGCTTCAACTGTGGTAAGAATGATTATTACGCGAGGGATTGCTGGTTTAAGTAAAAGAATGTGGAAGAAACTGCCGATGGAGACAAATTCGAAGAGGAGTGGAACCTTGAAGTATCCCTCAGCGTGCTAGAAGAAGAATAACCATTGAAAGATCAGGCTTATGTAGTAGTTCATAATAACTCTTTGGACTATGCAGCGAATCGGATATTCGAGTCCGGATGCTCCAGTAACATGATAGGAGACTAGGAGAAGTTGCAGGAGTTGTCAGAATATAAAGGTGAACGAGTTGTCGTCACGGTCAACAACTCAAGACTGCCAATTGTGCCCATCAATGAAACTGTCATTGTAGGAGATTATAAGCCCAATAATGAGTCTATCATGCCCCAGGAATAAAGAAGAATATTCTATCAGTAGCCCAACTGACAGCCCCTGGCAACTTCGTGGTGTTCAAGCCTGATGACGTCAAATTCTACCATGAGTTAAAGTTTCCAGGGACACCGTTCTTGGAAGGCCAGAATGCAATTCTATATACGTCATCTCTGCAGAATCTACATTTATAGATAGAGTGAAGAAAAACAAGACGACAGACTTACAGCATGAGATACTTGGGTACTTTAGCTACCATAAGCTGAAGATTGTGTTGAGCAAGGAGATTTTGACGAGCCTTTTGGAACTGGAGGTAAATGACGACAATATCTGTGTAGGTTGTCATTACAATAAAGCCCAACAATTATTGTATGAAGAGTCTTAGTATAAGGCGGAAGATCCATTGCATCCTCTTTACTCTAATGTGTTTGGTCCAGTGAAACGCCCATCACTAGGCAGCTGTAGATACGCGATGACATTCAACAATTACTACTTCAGGTTTGTCTGTGTGGACATTAGGAAGGAAAAGTCAGAAGTTTTATAGAAGTTCGGGGAGTTCAAGATCAAGGTGGAAAGCTACCTGCTAACAAAGATGAGGTGTTTGCGCACCGATGAGGGGGAGAATACACTTCCCAGTACTTTATAAAATACCTTTAAGAGAACAAGATAGAAGACAATTGACATGCCCTACGCATCATAGCAAAATGGTGTTGCAGAAAGAATGACAATGCATCTTGCAGAGGTATGTTGAAGCATGGTGCATGCAATAAATATTTCCAATAATATATTGGGAAAAATACATAAAGACATATGCAGATGTTGCAAATAGATTGCCGCAAGCTTGCCTCGACTTCAAGACACCATTTGAGCTACTATAGAATGTGAAACCAACAGCGAGCGACTTCCGTGTCTTTAGGCGTATTTGTTATGTGTTCATTCACAGCCATCTGTGAAGTATATTCGATAGAAAGGAAACCGATAGCATCTTCATTGGGTATGACATGGAGAAAAATGGATGGAGATGTCGCGATTCGACAACCAACCGTTGCATTGTATCATGCAATGTTGTCTTCGACGAAGCTACTTGTTAGTCTCTATCTTCAAAGCAAGTTGAAGACAAGGTTCATATGGAACAGGGGGAGAAAGCAGCCTTGAAACCTACCGTCGAAGACACATAAGACATTTGAAGAAACAATGATGATGAGGAGAGCCCTTGGCAAACATGAGTTTACCAAAAGACTTCTCAAGGTGTGACAAAAAAGAAGTTGGAGACGAAACAACACATTTGAGGAGATCCATAAGACAAAGAATACCTCCAACACGTACATGGATGCAATACTTGTAGAAGATGTCGATCCTTAACAACTGTTCACCTTTGAAAGCATCGAAGCACAAAGTGTGGCATGAGTCATTGAGTGAAGAGATCCGAGCACCGGAAGAAAAGCAAAGTGGGGATTTGGTTTCAAAACCTAGCGAGATTAGACCGTTATCCTACAAATAGGTATACAAAGTGAAGACTTGCCTAGATGGTTCAATAGAGAGGGACAAGGCTCGTCTTTTGCGGGTTCCAGAGGCACTATAGGTTCTACAGTATCTTCTGTTTTGTTGGATGAGTAATTAATTTTAACATTGATGAACTTTTCAATTTTAGATGTCCTTTTATTAAATAGTAGATTATCCTAGAAAGACTCCCTCATCCGACTAAGCATCAAACTTTCTGGTTATCCTTAGAAGGTCTCAATATATAGCAGATGCTTCCAAATGGATGAAAGTAGGAAATGTTTGGTTTTCATGGGGCGTTTTATCCAACTTGGGTCTAATAAGTACCCGATTGGATATGTAGCATATGGTATTTATAGCTTATGCCCAAATGTTCTCTGGAACCTTAGTCACACAAATCATGGTCCTTGCATGTCCATTAGAGTTTTGTTTTTCCACTCCACAACCCATTTTGTTGAGGAGTATAGGGAGCAAAAAAAAGTGTGATCAATACCATATTTGCTACAGAAGGTTTCAAAATCATGCTTTTCAAACTTTGTACTATGATATATCCTTATAGCTCTCACAAAAGAGTTCAACTCACTATGTAAAAGTTTAGCTAAGCTTTTGAAAGTCTCGAAAGCATCGCTGTTTTAGGCGAATAATTTAACCTAGGTAAACCTAGAGTAGTCATCGACCACTACAAGGAAATACCTTTTTCCTCCAACACTTTGAACTCTGGTTGGACCAAAAAGATACATGCGCAGAAGGTCCAAAGGTTTAGTTGTTGAAACTTCATTCTTAGATTTGAATGAGTTTTTGGTTTTCTTACCAAGAAAAAAAGCTACACAGAAACTTTCTTGCTCAAATTTGATGTTAGGAAGTCCCTTCACCAAATTCATGGAGACATGCTTGATAACAACCGAAAGTTGGTATAACCTAATTTTCTATGTCAAAGATAACTGTCATCTTTGACTAATAGAAGACAGCTTTCTATATTAAAGAAACTATTAGGTGATAAAGAATAAATATTTCTTTTGCGATTGCCAATAAAGAAAACTTTATTGTCTAGCATACCAGAACAAGAATCTTTATCAAAGGTAATAATATACCATTTGTAACATAGATGGTTAATGCTCAGCAGGTTATGCTTCAGTTTTATCACCAGTGGAACCTCTTCAATAACCATAGTTTCTGGAGTACCAACAATTCCTTTTTCCAATTACAGAACATTTGTTGTTGTCTCCAAAGCTTATAGAACCTCCGTTCTACTGTGAGGTTGGAAAATTTCGAGGGATCACCGGTCATTTACTTAGAACAACCACTATCCATATACCACTCATTTTCGTTAGCTTCTCTTCTAAGACATTGTGGTTCTTCTGTTGTGTGATTTAATTCTTTACGACTTGTAGAACAGTCAAGTGCTTGTTCTTGCTCGTCATCAAACTCATCACTTTTTTTCTCATGCAAGCATAGCTCTCTTACCCTTATTGGGAGCATAAGGTTGTTCCTTCTCCCGAAGGAGAGCACAATCGGTCATATATGACCTTTCTTGTTGTATTAATGGCACCTGAGTTCTGGTTGCTTATAATGCCCTTTCATTCCACCTTTTTTCTTGTTGAACCGGCTTTTGGAAGCGAAATTGAGAAGTCGCTTTTCAATCATTGCAAGTTCATCATTCGTTTCAACTTCAACTTCTATATCATCATCAGAAGCTTATACTGTTTCTCTTGTAGCATGAAAAGCCATAGAAACGGGTTTGTTGTCCTGGCGAGATGATTTCTCAATCTCCTAAGACATCAAGGAACTCATAAGTTGTTCCATAGGGAGAGTAATGAGATACCTTGCTTTCTCTATAGCCGTTTTCTTAGCTTCCCAAGATCTGAGCAAGGTGCGCAAAAGTGGGAATAGACTTCGATGAGATGTTTGCTCCTGTAACACGTTTAGTGGCAATAAGGCATCTCTTAGCCTATGATTCCTACAACAACTTTAAGTTGTATGAGAAGCTCAACTCTTTTCTACTAGAAAAGGGCTACAGAAGAGGTCGAGTAGATACTACACTCTTCCTCAAAAATAAAAACAATCATCTTATAGTTGTCCAGATTTATGTTGACTACATAATATTCAGATCAATTCCCAAAGATAAGCGCTGCAAACAATTTGCAGAACTCATGACAAGTGATTTTGAAATGAGCATGATGAGAGAACTCACGTTTTTCCTCAGATTGCAAATTCAGCAAACTGCGGAGAATATCTTTCTACATCAAGAAAAGTACACTAAGCAGCTTATGAAACCCTTATCAACTCTTATGGCTACATGGATAGACAAAGATGAAAATGGTCATGACGTCAATAGTAAGCTCTATAGGAGTATGATTGGCTCCCTTATGTATTTTACAACTTCTAGACCCGACAAACAATTTAGTGTATGTCTCTATGCAAGATTTCAATTTACACCAAAAGAGTCTCATATGACTGTGGTCAAAAGAATCTTCAGATACTTGCAAGGTTCCGCTAATCTCGAATTGTGGTATCCAAAAGGATCGGAATTTGATCTCAGCTTACGGGACTTTGAATGACCTGTAACCAAATCAGGGAGATGCAAAGACAATCAAGGAAGAGATACCACCTGATTTTGCGTCAATTCGACACCGGACAAGAAAGTTACGGCCCGTCGACTACCTCCCCTACAATATGGACGAGGGTGCTCAACTCCATATGGGCTCGGTTTGTGTTCCCATGTCACATGTGACGAAGTAAACAAGAACGAATTGTGGTGTCAACCATATCCTATACATCAAAAAGGCTAATGAGAATAGATAAAGGGGAGGAAGCTCACTTAGGGGTTGCCTCACACGGGGGTGGTCAGGAGAAGAATCGTGGAAGCCTTGGTTTCGTGGTTCTTTTTTTCTTGGCTGGACAACAAAGGAGCTCGCCCTGGAAGATATGGGTAGAAGGAGGAGGACACGGTGATGACATGAGTTTGAAGCCATTGCGATAACGCGATTTATGGCTGGGCATAAGGAACAGGGGTCATGGATAAGAGAAAGCTGCTGGAGGAAGGAGGTAGGTGGAGATGCAATGGAGATGGTGTAGAACAAAGAAGAAAAGAAGGGAAGGAAGTTGGGTGAAGCATAAACACAGAGCCCAAAGGCCTTTGTTGATTATGTCATTTTGATGTCTACAAGCCCATAACGTTAGAAGGATAGAGTAGTAATTACAAGTTAGAGTTTATTAGTGGGGAAATCATGTTATACTATATGATGGGGAACGAGAGCACAATGTTGCTGTAATTTTCTTTTCTAACTCAATTGATGGAATAGGAAATGGATTTTTCTAAGGAGAAGGAATGAAGAAGATGCAATCCAAGCTTTCTAGCCTGATTGCACGGTATCGGAGCGTTGCATAGCAGGATGGAAGCTAGAAAACTTGATTGTCATAGAAGGTCTGGAGTCAGCCTTTTTCATCCATACGACAAAGAATCAGGTGACCCAGATTGTCATGCCCGAGTTGGAAGATGGCAACTGTTGAACTGGCTTTGATGATGAGCATTAACCTTCTGCAAAACAGAAGCCTACCCTCTATATGACAAAAGCAACTCCTGATGAGAACCTTCTATAAGGAAATATTTTTGTAAGTAATAATTAATTACGAAATTATATGTGAATATTCCATGAGAGTTATCCAAATTGACCAGGATAATTATCTAATCAAAATCAAATGATTTTATTACCAAAGAAATAAAAAGAATAATATATTCCAATTATGGAAATAAATTATCTATTTCTGGATAACAAAAATGTGTTATTTGTCTAGATTCATCAAAATAAACTAATGAGTCTGAAAAAATAACTTTTGGAAATTAATTTTCAATTATTTCTATTCATAAAAGGTTATTCGTAACTTGTGACCTTCTCCAAGTGTCTCTAAAGGGATTTGATTAAATTAAATTATTTTTAATCAGATTTTATCCCCAACGGATACTTACCAATGGTTTTGTGTTTGTTTAGCCGTAGTTCAAGGGACCGACCATACAGGAGAACCTTGGGTAGGGGTTTTGTATCTGCTTAGTCGCTGTCTTGAGGGATCGTGCAAGGGGAAGTCGCAGCAGGTTCCTTTGTAGGTGGGGGCGCCGTTGGAGTGAAATGTCTTGTGGAAGTCGTAGCGGGTTGCTGTGCAGGTGGAGACGCCACCAGAGTGAAAAGTCTTGAAGGAAGTCGTGGCGGATTGATGTGCAAGCAAGGACACTGCCCGAGGGAAACGTCCGACAACCGGTTACTTTTTGTCAGTCACGTTAACGTGTGGATCGAGTCACTTTTAGTGTAAAACCTTCTGGTATGTACTAACCTTTGGTGCAAAACCTTCTGGTCCGTGCTGTACAAGGCGGATCACGCATCCCCTTCTGTATCACTACTACGTTTCGTTTTACTGATAACCATCCAAATTCTGGTGAGAGTAGATGTTGGCAAAACATACCGAACCACTATAAATATCCTGGCATCCATCAAATCAAATCGCAATCATATTCGTACAGTCTGTCTTACAGAAGCCTGTCTGCAAGGTTCTGTTTTACATAAGCTTTCTTTTGCTGCGGGGTTTGTCGAAAATGAATTAAAAATCACTAATTCACCCCCACACTTAGTCTAACAATTGGTATCAGAGCGGGTTTCAACAGAAGCTTAACAGCTTGTTGTAGATCCCACAGAAGCTCGGGTCAACTACACACTTTACACTGCAGAAGCCTTCGTTTCTACGACTATCATCTAAACATATTACATTTATTTCTGTTTGGATTATTTTGATAGGTATTCTAGTTATGGTTTACGGAATCTTGACTACCTTAAGAACAAAAGCTTTACGATCTGCGAAAATAAAACAGCTACTTTTTTGTAAAGGCTTATGGTCCGTCGGAATTATATTGTTGTTCAACAGAAGCTTACGCTCTGTTGAAATACAAGGATTGGTATAAAAGTTTTGTTCAACAGAAGTTCAATTGTCCTGTTGAGATCCTACAGAGGATCTGCCATCTATACACTCTTTTACGATTTGCATCTCGGTTATGCTCTTCATACGCCTATAGCTCTGCGAGAATTCAACATCTGCTATCAGAGAAGAAAATTCAAATTAGTCATGTTGACACTCATGCTCTAGATAATAGAGACCTGTCTGTCGGTTTGACAACTGATTTCTACCCAACAGAAGCTTGTAACTCGTTGAGGTTCTACACTGCAATAGTTAAGGTTTTGTTCTATAGAAGTGTGTCACGCTATACGAATTGAACTAATAGCTGATAATTACTATGTACCAAAACCACATGTTGGGGATCCTCCCATATTTGATGGTAAGAATTTTGCCTATTAAAAAATTCGAATGAGTGCATTTGTAGATGTTATCGATGATGACTTATGGTCCTATATAGAAGATGGTCCACCTTCTATACCAAAGAACCAACAAAATGATCGAGATGGTCGTCCCACACGAGAATACCTCAAGATCAAACGACTCACTAAAATGGCGAAATACTTAATGTTTAGTGCTATGTCTTAGAGTTAATTTGTTAAAGTGTCTACTTGCACTTCGGGCAAGGAAATCTCGAATAAGCTTGTCACAATGTACATTAAGACAGACCAGATTAGAGAAACTAAAATGAATTTCTTAATTCATCAATATGAAAATTTCACTTTGAAAGGTGATGAGTCTGTAGAACAGATGATCCAAAGAGTCAACGTTCTAGTTGCTGCCTTAACACATTTAGGCAAACATTATACAAATTCTGAATTAGTTCGAAAGGTTCTTCGTACTATACCCAAATCTTGGGAAGCCACGAAAACGGCTATGGAGGAAGGTCAAGATCTTTCTACTCTTTGGCTAGATTAGTTAATGAGCTCCTTAATATCATATGAGATGGAAAGATCCCCTCAATCTGATACAAATTGAGCCATAGTAGCTTTCAGGGCATTAGAAGAACCAACAGAAGGTTCTGTTGATGAAATAGAAGTTGATTCGGATGACGAAGTCGCTATGATAGCTAAAAGCCTTTTGCGGTTCGCCACAAAGAAACGCTTCAACAAGAGAAGCCAAAATCATGATAAGCAAATTGATCCTAAGTTGGTCATATGCTTTGAAAGTAAAAAGGAAGGGCACTACAGAACAGAATATCCTTTACTTAATGAGAAAGAAAAACCTTCTGCATAGTGTAAGGGAAGAAAGCTATGGTTGCCTGGGCTGATCTTGATGAATCTGATAATGAGGAAGAAGAAGCATTAATGTGCCTCATTGCTCACACAGAAACTCAAAATGAAAGTCATACTTGCTTTCAAATAGAAGCTACAAAAAATGAATGATATCTGGATAGTGGCTACTCTAGACACATCAAAATTTTCTTGGCTAACTCTACATAATGGAGGGTCTGTTAAATTTGGTGAAAATAGCAAAGGCTCTGTCACGGTAAAGGATCCATTGGAAGTCCCGACACCGTGGTAATAGATGAGGTTCTACTAGTCACAGAACTCAGACATAATCAGCTGAGCATTAGCCAGCTTTGTGACAAAGGTTGTATGATAACTGTTGATCATGCTAAGTGTTCTGGTATCCTAGACAATGAAGTTCACTTCATTGGAAATCGAAAAAGGAACATCTATACCTTGACACAAGAGAGCCTCTGTGCTATATAGCTACCTTCTGTCAATCAAAGATCAGAGCCATTTATGGCATAGAAGGTTGGGACATTCCAACTTTAATTTGTTATCCAAGCTTGCTAGAAAAGAGTTGGTAAAAGGTTTACCTAACATCAAATTCGAGCAAGACAGCTGTTGTGAAGCATATTCACATGGAAAACAAACCAAAACTTATTCAACTCAAAGAATGAAGTTTCTACTACACAACCTTTAGAACTTCTACACATGGATCAATTTGGTCCTACTAGAGTTAAAAGTATTAGTGGTAGAAGATATTGTGTAGTTGTAGTAGATGACTACTCTATATACACATGGGTTAAATTTCTAACTCACAAAAGTGATGCTTTTGAAAGTTTCATAAAGCTCGCTAAGAAATTATAGAATGAAGTACAATCTTCTGTAAAAGCTATAAGGATGGATCATGGTATATAGATTGTAAACCATGAATTCGATACCTTCTGTGACGAAAATGGTATCGATTATAACTTCTCTATACCATATACTCCTCAACAGAATGGAGTACTAGAAATGAAAAATCGAACACTTATAAACATGGCTAGAACCATGATATGTGAGAGCAACGCTCCACAGAACCTTTGGGCAGAAGCTGTTAATACAGCCTATTACATCTCTAACAGGTTTATACTAAAACCCATACTAGAGAAAACTTCCTATCAACTGTACAGGGGGATGAAATTAAACATTTCCTATTTTCATGCATTTGAAAGTCCGTGTTTCATCTTGAGACCTTCTAAGGACAATCTAGGAAAAATTGAAGCCTAGTCAGATGAAGGTATCTTTCTAGGATACTCTCTGTCTAGCAAAACCTATAGAGTTCTTAACAAAAGGACATCCACTATAGAACAATCTATTAATATAAAAATTAATGATTCACCTACACAAGATACTACAAAAGCTATAATATCTTTTGACCTATAGAAATTTCTATAGAACCCAAACCTTTTATGAAAGACATAGAAGGTTCCAAACCTTCTGTTCATGATTCTCAAAGAAAACATGAACAAATACTTGAAAATTCTCAGGAGGCATCATCCTCAACTCATAATAATGAACAAAATGATTTAAGAGTACATTCTCTATATTAGAAACGGCATCTTATTGACCATGTCATAGGAGACATCAAAAGTGGTGTATAAACAAGACGTTCTGTTATCAACCACATTGGAGATTTTGAGACACCTTCTCAGAATTTACCACGCATTGTTGATAAAACCTTTCTGCATTAACATGATGAAATGCAAAAATAGCTTCGTATATTCCAATGGAACAAAGCCTAGATGCTTCTTTCAATAAGGTTCTGTTGCGTAGAATACGTCAACACTCAACATCAATTGGTGGATATCTTCACTAAGGCTTTCGATAAAGAAATCTTCTTCAAAAGTGAACTAGGAATCTGCCATCCCATATAACGTCTTACATAAGATAAGATAAAGTTTAGTAAGTGCTTTATCAAGTAGAAACTTACTATATAAGGTACAAACCTGTGTACACTTCATTACAGAAGGTCCTGTGTATGCTGCACAACAGAAAGTATAACAAATTGTATACCTAAACACGAATTTAAAATTCGACTATGCCTCCAAGATTTGTATGAAAGCTCATATTAGAAAATATAGCTACACGGAATTCTAGTGTAGCTAAACACAAAATTTAACAAATTGTAGTGTTAACTGAAATAGAAGCTACACAGAAGGTTAAACCTTCTACTACTTCAGTTTTGCTCTCCTCTGTATAGGAGGAGCTTGCAACGGAAAAGAAGTTGTTGCACCTTCTACTCGACCTTCCAGCTAAAGCATCTGTTGTACAAAGACAATTTAGATCATCTTATGAAGGATCTCTCCCCTTGAACCTGAATTCTCTCCTCAAAGATATACAGCAACAAATTGTGGCTAATAGGGAAGATGAAAGATTCCGAGTTTCCTATCTGCGGTATAACCCGATTTTATTATATTTATAACGACGACTTAATACACAATACTCTAGTAATTTCAATTATACATTAATTGAATACACAAATGTAGTTATTTGTATAAATACCAATTTCGGTACCTGTAAAAACAATAACAAGTATTATTTGTTAGTCATAAAAGACTAGTATAATCTTTTCATGATTTGTTACTAATTCTCTTTAATCAGTCATATAATCGACTCTCAACGAGTTGATTACGTATCAGACTAACCATCAACCTTCACCCGTGTGGAAACTGTCTCCTCACACTTGATCGTTCTCAACCGGGACTTCATTTCTAGTCACCCTTTTTATACTCCCAAGACTCATCCTTCCTGTCAGTATTGTCGAGAAATATCCTCACGAATTTTCCATTCTTCTATTTCTTCCCAGACAAAGTGCGTCTTAGTAATGCACACGACTATCTTCCGTCGTGATACTTTGGCCTTCATTCTCGGCCTATTTATCCAGCCTAGAACGGCTGATTATCTGGGCATTCCAGGATCAAAATTTCCTCCGTGTCCCGACCCTCATGTGGGTGCACAACCAACAAATTCACACCGATTGATTGCAGACAATTTACAATTGCTAATCTCACTTAGGTTGAACCCTGGGAATCCAGCCAATTAAGGCTGTCTTTGCCATCTTAAAACAATAAACAGGTGACAGCAACCTAGATCACAAGAACCACATCTCCCAACCACTCTCAAGCAGCCATAACAGAATCGAGGCACAATCAACCAACGATTCCCATACACTAGTGGGTATAAGAGGGGAAGATCGACGAAGACGACATCGACAAAAGAAGAAGGAGAAGAAGAAGAAGGCGTGACATTCGAAACAACTCCAACTGTTTACAATCCGTTCCAAATCCAATCACACACACTCACACAGCAGAGCGTCTTCCTCCCCAACTCATCTGCAACATTGTATTATTATTATTATATATATATAGGTACTCGGGACAAGAGGCTGCAGTTTTCACACCAGAGTGCGCAAGTAAGACGAAACACCTCCTCATACAAACCACAAATCGAAAACTCATTCAATCCACAGGACACATAACCAGCAAGAAGATAAACTCCATGAATGGCATCACCGTATCGACCACAGCAACACTCACGAGGATCGACGAGGACAACCACAATAGAGGGAAGAAGAAGGAGGCAAAACGTACAAAATCTGAGCCCACGCAACTCACTGACCAAACCCACAAGCACACGCAACAGCAATACGCCAAGAACCCAGCGAAGACGGAACACTAGGAAAACAGAGAAGGGGGCGGACGTACCTCATTCCACTTCCTCCGCAAAATACTTAAGTTCTCGACGTCTTCGTACGATTTCGTTTGGTCGGACGCTTTAATATGTCCCTTTCTTAAGGTTCCGTATGGAAATCCGTCCTCGACGTCACCGAATCCATGCTTTTCCCCTTCCTTCTTCTCTTCCTGTTTTCTCACCCTCTTCCCGCTTCTTTCTGATAAGTCTCCTTCATTATTATAAAATCTTTCCATTTTTTTTTTATTATTTCAGGTAACCGCCTCCCGTCTTCCTTTTCTCCCGCATGGCTTAGTGTCCTTTAATAATAACTAGGGTCCCACCATTTTCCAATTCCTTATTATCATCAAGTTTAGATTTAATAGGGTATCGGCCATAATTGTGGCCAAATTATCAGGGTTGTGACAACCGCATTCGCGGTTCAGAACCCTGTCTTATGTGTAATTTGAATGGCCATGAACCGCGTTTTAAGGGCTATAAATTGGTAATTTAGTGAACTAGAACCGCATTTAACGAATTTTTTTAAAAATCAACGGTGTTTGGGTACAATTCTCGTTATTTATAGAAATTAATTTTTCTATAAATAATTAATTTTAAATTAAGAATTAATTACAAGAAACACTTATAAAAAATTAAAATTGCATCTCGTTATTTTTCAATAAAATTTGTCAACTAAACGAAGTTAAATATACGACAAAAGTACAAATAATTTTGTACATTATGAGCAGTGGCGGTGCCGGGGGCAATTAAAATTAGGTTTACTAGTTAATTTGATATGTTAGACTTCTTCTTATTTAATTTGGTCTCTTTTAATTATTTTTTCTGAGTTTGTCATGTACACGAAATTTACTACACGACAAAAACAAAAGTATAAAAAGATTTACTACAATATGAAAGTATTTAGTAGACTATGTAGGAAAAAGTGTTAAGTACGAATGTGAAGTCTCCAATATCATCTTCCCAGGCATCTTATGCTTTCGTAATTAATCCGAAGATGGAGGCTTGGTTGACTCTGTCCCCGGTCCTATCCGTCCTAGCCATCCTCGTCTCGGCCTGGGTATGGCGAGCATCGGACTGTCTCTGGTTCGCTCCTCGGAGGAAGGAGTGACTCCTGAGGCGGCAGGGATTCTCTGGGAGGCCCTACCGGTTCCCCCACGGCGACCTCAAGGAGGGCTACGCGATGTTGGTGGAGGCCGTGTCAAGGCCAATTGGCCTCTCGGACGACATCGTAGCTCGTCTTGTCCCTTTCCTTCGTCGGACTCTCGAGACCTGTGGTAAGAAATGTTTCCTCTGGAAAGGTCAGACTCCTTCTATACTGATCACAAACCCAGAGCACGTTAAGGAGATCTTGTCGAAACTCGGGGATTACCCGAAGCCATCGGGGAATCCACTCACTAAGATGCTGGTGCAAGGAGTTGGCTCGTACGAGGTTGAGAAATGGACAATCCACCGGAAGATCATTAACCCCGCATTCCATCAGGACAAACTGAAGGTCGACTAAATCTACTGTTGCCCGAATTTTTCGCTGACGCGGGTGAATTTAGCTGTAATGCTGTGTTTGTTTCTTGTAGCTTATGTTCTCGGCATTCCATTCGAGTACGGATGAATTGGTCAGCAAGTGGGAGGAGTTGATTCCAGAGGGAGGGAGGCCGTGCGAGATCGATGTGTGGCCTGACCTCCTTTTTTTTTCCAGTAACCATTTCTAACTAGATGGAATAATTTTCCCTGAACGAATGAGAGGAGTCATTTCCCTGAATTTGTGGCCAAATAATTGCCTCGCCCAAAAATGAAGAAAGATAAAATTCAGGGTGGTTGCGTGAGTTATAAGTTGACTTAAAAAACAAACAAACAAATTTTGGGGTTGTTAAGAAACAGTACGTAGCATACGACAACAACAAAAGGAATAATGAGATGAAAGGGAGGGAGGTGATCGGCCATTAAGCCTAAACTGGGGGTTAAAGGGGCATGGTCTTATTAAAAATCATATCTCAAATTCTTCTCTGCCCACCGAACATAGTGGTTCGTTTATCCTGGCCGCTGAGTGTGGTCCGGACCACAACAATCCCTGCACTCTGCACTGCACCGCTCTGCTTACAGTGCACTCAGTAGTCCATCTCAGTTGTCGGCCATTGACCCTGCTCTTATCGCAACTCTCTCTCTCTTTCTCTCTGCCCATCATCCCATATGGATATATTGTGTCCAGTAGCGAATGATTGGATTGGAAGTCTTGTCTTGATTTTGCACTAGACGAACAAAGTCAACATTTTTTTTTATACGAGGGTTCGTGGTGTACTTACTTTTTACGAGCCCTCTCACGAGGCTCGAAGGCTCTTTACAAGCCTGCGAATCCCAGGCCCGGCCCCACTACATCTCTGGACCCGACTTGAGGCCTGCTCCTCTGTCGGTCCAATTTCAGTTAAGGCCTAAAGGCCCAGCAGGTAGGCGGCACCTGGGCTTTATTAGCCATCACCCGGGAGACCAACCTTAATTTTTTAAGTGGAGTGTGCGTGATGGGTTCGAACCAGGGATCATGACAAGGTTCCAAACACCCACCACCCACCTTACGCCACTTGGGTGTCCTCGTAAGTACGAACAAAATCAACATTTACTGTTTTGAAACTTATATATTGACATTAAATACTCACATACATAAAAAAAAAGGGTTAAAAAGCTGAACTTATTTCCACGGACCATATACTTAATTATTTAGATTCACAACAATCACATTTATTGTTTTGAAACTTACATAATTAAATACTCATATACATAAAAAAATTAAAAAAAAATTGAACTTATTTTCATGAACTGTATATTTATTATATAGATTCATACCGATAGAAAACATGAGCTTCGACCCGGGTAAAAGCTGAAACAATTGAAATTAGTATCATAGAGTCGCCTTTTTGAATAAATTGATTTTAGGTTCTAAATTATTGAGAACCGATAGTAACATGTACCGTTTTAAGGTTCCCACCTCGAAACCAGCATAAAAAAAACCTAGAACCTAACGTACTGAGAACCTGAAATTACTTTCAAGCCTTACATCGGCTAAATCGCAAATAAAAATAACTTACATAGATAAGCTATTTTAAATAACAAAGACGTGTAAATTAACCAAAAATGTAAAGATTGTTAGTAATATTGATTCATCGTGTAGAAATTTCATTCGATTAATCAAAACACTTGTTTCTCCCGCCCTAACCGGCCCCATTTCTCAACCCCATGTGTTTCAACTTCGCATCCCTTTGACAACTTGTTCGCCGATCTCCCATTTAAATTTTATTTTTTACCATACGTGGATATGAAGTTGCTATGGGATAAGCCTTGATTCATTATCCAAACTTTTTGTACAACTTTCCTTTCTAGCCTAACCTTTAAATAATTTTGTAGTCTTAAATTGATATTTAAAATATTTATTATCTAAATTTAAAGGCTTAAGTCATTTGAGTAATATGTTGATACCATTATCCCACACGAACTATTAAATCTACCTTATTTACTTAATGCTTATTCATACTTAATGGTTACTCTTCGCTTTTTACATCCCATCTTTTATGAATTGGCAGGAGAGAGAGGGGTATAATTAAGGAATTTGAAACACTCACTTAGTATGAAAATAAGAAATTAAATAAAAAACCACTCACCTCGAATAACAGTAACAACATGTTACTTAAATGAACGTCAGTAAAATTTTAAAATATCAATGTCATAAAATAAAAAAATTTAAGATAACTATTCAAGAGAAACACTTTTTTTTAAGCCACGTCAAGTAAAAATTTGTGAAAAATTCTGGCCGATATCTTGCCCAAGTAAAAAACCGAAAATAGATTTCGATTCCACGTCCGCCAGATGAGACGCCTCGTAATTTGTTTTTGTAGAGGGAGGGGGTAATAGAGACTTAAAAGCACGTCGGATAGTTAGTGGGGGCACGTGCCGGCCCCACACCTATCACGAGCCTCACGCATTCGGAACGCTTTTCCCCTACGCAATCCTCCACGTCGCTGCCCCCCCCCCCCCCTTCCTTCTCCTTTTTCTTTTTCCTTCGTACTCCTCGCCCCACTTCAAAATTCAGTTTCTTTTTTTAAATTGAATATTATTTTAATTTTACTTTTTTAATTTGACTATATGTAACCAATAAAAAACAAAAATCAAATTTTGATGAGCTACTTTGAAAAGTCTTTTAGTAAATATCGGTCAACACATGCCACGTGATTGTTGCCACGTGTAAACAAGGAAGGACATTTGAGAGTTTATTTTCCCGGGGAGGAGGATAGAGATGTATTGAATGTACGAACGGGGGACTAATTTTCGAGAATCATGGGAGGGAATATGTATTGTGAATATTATGTTAAACTTTTTTTTATTTTTCCTTTAATATTGCAAGATAAAACATATGTAAGTTTGTAATGTACGACGAAAGTGCTCCCTCCACGTTTAGGGTTTGCTTATTATTATATGGTAATATAATAGAGTTTATCGAGGTGAGTTACAAAAAATTTCGGATAAAAGATTTTAAATTTTTATAAAACGGAGACGTTAGGGGTAAGAAATGAGTGGACTGGCTGGTGGGAAGTTTTGTCTTTCCCTTCCTCCGTTTACTCCTCCTCCTTCTACGTCACGACAACCTCGTATCGTATTCGAATAGTCGTCGGATCCCCACGGCAAGCAAAACCCCCCCCCCCCTTCCCAAAAATCTCACGCAAACCCATTCCATCCACTCCCTAACTCTGCTTTACCATCGGAGAAGTAAAAGATGCCGCCGGAGAAGGACACCCGTGCCGACCCCTCCCTCGAGCCTCTCCTCCATTCCGATGACGACGACGACGAGGAAACAGCCTACGCCGCCTCCGAGAAGGTCCACGTCATCCTCTCCCCTTCGGCTTCTTCCTCCCCCGTGGCGGCAGGGGCGTCTTCGTGTATGCCGCCTTTCTCTTGGCGGAAGCTCTGGCTGTTCACGGGCCCTGGGTTCCTGATGAGCATAGCGTTCCTCGACCCTGGGAACCTGGAAGGTGATCTGCAGGCCGGAGCTATAGCGGGTTACTCCTTGCTCTGGCTCCTCATGTGGGCAACTGCCATGGGGCTTCTCGTCCAGCTCCTGTCCGCGCGCCTCGGGGTCGCCACTGGGAGGCACCTCGCCGAGCACTGCAGGGAGGAGTACCCCAGGTGGGCAGGGTGGGTCCTCTGGGTGATGGCCGAGGTCGCGCTCATTGGCGCTGACATCCAAGAGGTCATTGGAAGCGCCATCGCCATCAAGATCCTCAGCAACGGGGTCCTGCCAATTTGGGCCGGCGTCGTCATCACCGCGGCCGATTGGTGAGCATTAATTTTTCTGATTACCGTGAACTGCAGTTCGACCTGTTCTCAGTGATTCAAGTGTCGTCCATTGAGCTCAATAACTTTGCAGGTGGATCGATTATGTCAAGCTTTGACCTATTAGTAATTAGCAAATAATTCTCATAAGTGATCTGACACATTTGCAGTTTTGGATTCTTAGTCTTCGGGTTCGGTCTTAAGGAAACCCCGAGATTGTTTCGAGTTTGCTGAGTTCATTCTTATGTTTTCGGAAAGTTGTAGCTTCTTGGGGAGGTACATCGGAGGATATCATTTATGAGATTGCTGCATTTTAACCTGTAATTTTCCGAAAAGACCAATAATTTGCATAGATATATGGATAATAAGTGGAGCTTCTTGTCCATAAGGCTGTAACTTTAAGAGCTCGAGAAATGATTTTTGATGATTGTCTTCTCACCACTGCTGTTAATCGAGGTGGTCGTCTGTTGTGAGGCTAAAGCTGTAAATATAACCCCAAAGTTTCTTCGGACCAACTTTCTCGTTCAGAATAGTACTGAGATTGTCTATGGCTTTTTGGCAGCTTCATATTTTTACTCCTTGAGAACTATGGAGTAAGGAAACTGGAAGCCGTTTTCGCTGTTCTTATTGCAACCATGGCAATGTCATTTGCTTGGATGTTCGCTGATGCGAAGCCAAGTGGATCGGAACTGCTTTTAGGTAAATGCTTTTCCAATTGTTTCAACCTCCCAGCGTTACAGCCATCTTCTGTGTTAGGAACACAAAATGACCAAAGTATGTGATTTTCTGTTGAACAGGTATGCTGATCCCTAAGCTAAGCTCAAGAACGATTAAGCAAGCCGTCGGAGTCGTGGGTTGCATCATCATGCCTCATAATGTTTTCTTACACTCTGCACTCGTACAGTCCAGGGAGGTTGACCACAACCAGAAAGGCAGAGTCCAGGAGGCAATGAGATACTACAGCATAGAGTCAACCGCTGCCCTCGTCATCTCCTTCATAATTAACCTCTTTGTCACCACCGTCTTTGCCAAAGGCTTTTATGGCACAGCGGTTGCGGACAGCATCGGCCTGGTCAATGCGGGACAGTACCTGCAGGAAAAGTATGGGGGAGGTTTCTTCCCTATTTTGTACATCTGGGGCATCGGATTGCTGGCCGCTGGTCAGAGTAGCACCATAACAGGAACCTACGCTGGGCAGTTCATCATGGGCGGGTTTCTGAACCTGCGATTAAAGAAGTGGTTGCGGGCTTTGATTACAAGAAGTTGTGCGATCGTGCCGACGATCATAGTCGCCCTCATTTTCGATACTTCAGACGGGACTCTGGACATTCTGAACGAGTGGCTCAACGTTCTTCAGTCCATACAAATTCCTTTCGCGCTCATTCCTCTACTCTGCCTTGTCTCCAAGGAGCAAGTAATGGGGAGTTTCAAAATCGGCCCGGTTCTCAAGGTGAAGAATATTTTAGCTCGGTCAATCGATATTGGTTCCCACATACTAATCCATAGTAAACAAAACCTTGCAGGTTGTCTCCTGGCTTGTGGCGGCTCTTGTGATAATAATCAATGGTTACCTCCTCATGGACTTCTTCTCGAACGAGGTGACCGGTGCGATCTTCGCGACATTCGTGCTGGGTTTCACTGCGGTTTACCTTGCATTCATCGTATACCTCATCTTGAGGGCCATGGGTTGGCGCAACAACGTGCAATCCAACAAAGTCTCCTCCCCAGAGACATGAATTGCGCACCCCTTGACCTCTCCCGCCAGCAAGTGTTACCGTGACGAGCTTGTTTATGACAGAACTCGTCCGCGCCCTTAAGCTAGAGGTAGATGGGTGACCTTTTACTTGAGCTGTGTGTGAAGCATTTGGACAATAAAAGCGCATGTAAAAATGATGTAGCGGAGGGTGTCGAGTGAGGAGAGAATCCCCACAACCTTCCCCTGAGAAAAGACCCAGAGTTGTAACTTATATCTCATGTACTTTTTCATTGAACTCCCGCGACGTCCCCGCTCAATTCAAAAGCAGCAGTTTATTGGAAGAAGCTATTGTTCCCTTCTACGTGACATTAAGTCCGATTTACTAAAAAAAAAAAGATGAAATTAGTAATAATGTACTAAAAATCAATTAAAATTAGTCATTGCGGTATTTTTTGTACTGGGTCTACGGCTTAGTACACTATTTGTATATTTCACGTTTGTACAATAAGAGTGAAGTTACACAAATTTATTAGTAATTTACTAAACAACGAAATTTACTAAAAAGTTTTTAATAATGACCCAATTAGTGCTTCCGTGCTATTTGGTAGGTTACTAAATTTAATACATTACTGTAACGTAATAAAAATTTTAGTTATTTTACCATACGATATTATACGACTTATTAAAATTTTTAGTAACTTACCATATGACACTATATGATTTACTAAAATTTTTAGTAAAATACTAAATTGTACAATGTACTAAATTTTTTTTAGTAATGACCGGATGAGCTTAATAAATCGTGAGAGGAATGAATAATGATGAGGTTAGTATATTTGTATTATATTGTACAATACGATGTACTCAGTATATTATACTGTACAATACGATTTACTCAATATATTAGTAATTTATTATACAATACTAAAAATATTAGTAATTTACAATACGGTACTATACGATAAAGTAAACTACTAATATATTTTGGTAAATCGTATGCTAGCATACTGTGAATTGCTATCATCTTTAGCAACATATAGTGAATTGCTAATATATTTAGTAAATCGTATTATTATAAATGTAATAAGCCAATAACTATTCATTCCTCTCACAGTTTACTAAAAACCATTTGGCCATTACTAAAAATCATTTAGTACATTTCACAGTTTAGTAATTTACTAATAATTTTAGGAAATCGTATAGTTACCGTATGGTAAAATACTAAAATTTTTAATAAACTGCATAATACTATATCGTAAATAACTAATATTTTTATTACAGTATGGAAGATGTACTAAAATATTTAGTAAATCGTATTGTACTGTATAGTACAAAAGTATTAAGCCTTCATTTCTCTCACAATTTACTAAGCCTATTGGGCTATTGCTAAAAAAATTAGTAAGTTTCACTATTCAGTAATTTACTAAAAATTATTGAATAGACGTTGTATATTTTACTGCGTAATCACTGTACAAACTTAGTAAAATGTACAAATAGTGTACTAAATCCATTGGGCGAGTGAAAAAATCACGATGACTAATTTTAATCTATTTATAGTACATTATTATTAATTCCGCCATTTTCTAGTAAATCGGACATGATGTCCCGGGGACAATAGCTGCTTCCGCATTGCATATGACATTGCAAATGGTTTGAGGATATGTCCTTCCCCACAAAGGAAATAACTTGTGTTACAAGTAAAAGATCCCTTGGAATTTTATCCAAAAAAAAAAAACAGAGCCGCCCCCCATTTTAGTATTTTGAATGATTAAGCTCGGGATAGAGACTTGGGTACCAAGACCATTTTAAAGGAGGTTCATCAACGAGGTACCTCGTTGATTTTCTGAAAAATCAACGAGGTTTTTCGGTTTTGGCCGGGCTTTTTGGGGTATGGGTTGAAGGGGTACTTCATCACATACCTGATCAGTCGGTTGCCTGGGTAACCAGGGAGTAATTTACGAGGTAACTCGGTTGCTCTGGTTTTCCAGGAGTAATTTACGACTGTTCAACTCAACCCGTGTGAAAGAAGACGTAGCCGGGTTGGGGGGTGGTGTGGTTTTGCACCGTGGAAACCTGTACTTGGGCATAACCCCGCCCGGGAAAACAATGAATTTTCACCGCCGGATCGGCGGGCTTTTGGGGTGCAGGCGAACCGCTTGCACTTGGGCGCTTGGCAACCGTACTTGCGTCAGTGGGTTGGGCCAGTAGATGCTAACTCCCACCCTTGTGATCTACCCGCCGACGTTCCCGAAAGGCGGGCTCACTTGGACATGTTTCCGAGGGACCACTTGGTCCAACCCATCCCACCATTTGGTTCGGAATCTGCGGCATAAAATAAGGATTTTGTCATTTGTAGCACGGGGTTGGTACTCCATGTTCCAAGCAGAGACCCAGGTGAGTTGAGTGGCCATGAAAAAATGAAGTAAATGAGGATAGGATTGCTCATTTAAAGGTGGCTTATATTTGGAAATAAAAAGATTAAAAGCATTTTGAGCATTGCGCGGCAAAATTTAAATGGTAAATTGTGAGAAAAGTGGAGGTTTTCAAAGAAAAGGAGCCAAGTATGGGAATGATTTGGGTTTTGTCTATAAAATGCATTCCACCATGCTTGGGTATAATCAAAATAAGTAAATGATGGTGGGTAGGAAGAGGTTTGTAAAGGAGTAGAAGGTGAAATATTCCACTCAGAAGGGTGTATGACCCTTAATATTTTTGCAGTGGAATAATTGATTATTGCCGCGTTATTTTTGTCTGCAAAATGTCTAAATTTGACTGATCCAGTGTTTACCAAAATATTTTCGTAATATGTTACTGTTTTTGATAAATCATAGGAGCATAATAGAATTGTTTTGTAATTTAATGTTGTTACATAAATTTGTTCCAGTTTTGTAAATATATGAAATTAATTCACCATAAGAAAGGGAATCAAAAGGAATTGCTTCTCCAAATTCTTCACGAAGTTTGGTACGTACTTGGTTTCCAATTAAAATGGGTAATCCTGCTAAAAATTTTTCTTTCCAAAAGGGTTGGTTACAATCAGGACGAAGTAAAACTCTTTGGAGGAAAATGTCCTTATATTGTCTAAATTCTCCAAGGGATCTACATTTTAAATTTGAAAGTAAATCAAGATTGTGATCTCTAATTACAGAAGGGTCACCAATAAAATGAGTGGAAATGGAGTAGATTAAAGTGTCTACAGAATCTTGTATTAATTTTCCATAATCATCAAAAATAGAATGTCCATTTTCATCTGTTTTTATTGCTGTTAAAATTTCATTCCTTTGGTCTTGTGTTAAATAGTTATCCCACCATCCTTTTAATGTTCCAGTGAAACCAGCGATTAAGAAATATGCAACTTGTTGGTCAGAAAATTCAGAATTTGTTCGATAAGTTGTGGCACACATGGTCATTTGTGAAAGAATTTGTATCAGATTGATTATGTTCGGAAACTCCATCAATATTCCATTCATAAATGGCTTCAGAAGTATATTTATTTTGGAATTTTACATGTGATTCTTCTGTTATTAAATCAGGAGGTGTTGATCTTGAATAGTACAGCTTTTGTGGTTCTCTCCAGGAGAGTTTGTTTATAATAGGATCCTTTTCCTCGGACTCAGAGGTTTGATTTAAAACAGAAACAGAAGGTTCATCGATTTTTAAAGGCCCGGCCACTCTTGGAGTATCAAAAACTAGTTTTTTCGATTTTTCAGCTAGGAGTCTGTCTCTTTTTGTCTTAGCAGCATTAAGAAATTCTTTGCTAAAATGTTGTGGTAGTTCAAAAGTTTTAAACAAAGGAGATTTTAATGGTTTAGATATAATTGAATTTTGGGTCGGAGTGTATTTGGGTTGAGAATGATTTACTAGGGTTTCTATTTTATTTAATTGAATTCCTAAGGTATGAATGTATTGATTTGTAAAATTATTTTGCTCAATTATTTTAGTGAACTCTTTATGATTATCTTCAGAGGAAAGAATTTTAAATGGAGTAGCCGATATTTCTAACCCATTATGGGCTATTTTTAGCTTTCTTAATGGGGGATGATTAGATTCGATAATTTCACCATTATCAAGTTTCCATTGAATTGTTTTATCTATTACATTTATTTCTTTAGGATTTAAATAATTTTCTTCTAACCATTAAAAGAAAAACATATGTTCTCCAATTTCTTCAAGGAAATCATAAAACTGGGTTTTAATTATAACCCTTTGTTCATTATTAAACGTTTTGAAAAACCATACTTTAAATTCTGCATTTTTCTCATGATTAAAATCTTGACTTAGGAATTTCCGGTCTGGTTTAAAAATTTTGCTCAGAACGTTGCATTCGGGATCATCCATTTGAGAAGGAGTTGGTTCTGGTGATCCGGGATCTAAATTAGTGGTTTGATAAACTGGTTCTGTAATTCCTGAATTTATTTCCAACCCACGGAGACTAGGTGGGGCAGACGGGATTGTCCTATTAAAATCATTTTTAAGGAACGATGGCCTTAAATCGATAGAAGGTCTAGATGTAGATCCTTGAAACGAAGATCTTGCAGTAGCTAGTGTGGAAGAATCAACAGACATTCTTGAAAATTGAATAGTTACTTTTCCTTCTGGATGTTGGATCACATTAGTTGAATTGGAGTTTTGTATAGGTTGTTGAGGAATAGGGCTATCTAATTCCCATGCTTCAGGAGGAGTAACATCTTCCCAATGGACGGTTTTTGGAACAACATAATTGGACCTTTGAAGATCCGTTTGTAGAAGTAATGTTTCTCCTATTGGTGCTGATTTTAAAGAGTTTATGTGAAAAGTGGATGCCATAGCTTTGTAATGGAGTCTAAAAATTAGTGCTATAGGGACTTATCCATCTTCTGAGAAATGATTAAAAGTTTTAATTTGAAGTGTTGAACATTTCATGATATTTGGTTGTCTCAGATAAACTGTTAGGTTTGGAAAACAATCAAAATTAATTGGTCCATTACATAGACTAGTTTCTACCGTGGCTAGAATGGAGTCTTCATAATGAAGATGCCTAGCGTCTCGCAAAACCAGTAAAAGGGAAGTGTTTAATCCTTCTTTTACCAAAGGTTTAATACCTATCTGAACCATTCCAAAATAAAGATAGTTGAATTTTTTAGCATGCTTCTTAACAGATTCAGGGTTTAATAAAGAAATGGGGGAATAGGTCTGTGTCGGTGGAATTTGTCTTTCTTCCGTATTAATAATATAATCATTTGTCTTGAAAAGTTTTTTAAATGTTGATTGTTGATAGATCTCTTCATATTTTACTTTTGGTATACTCCATTTATTTATTGATTTGTTGAAATCTGCTATTGTAATTTCTTCACTGTTTAAAGGGGCTTCGTTCTGGGAAAATTCAGAAAGAGAAGTGGTTGAAGAGGAATTTGTCCTTCTTAATAGATTCATTTTTGTTTTAAAACTTTCTTTGAAGATCTCTGGGATGGATATGTCTCAGTTTTTCAGGTGTGCTACACTAACGGTCTTACACTCAGTTCTGCCGTAAAAGCACCGAGAACCTTAGAGGCTAGATCTGTCCTAGATCTGTCCTAGGGATCTGTGAGTATCAAAAACTAGTTTTTTCGATTTTTCAGCTAGGAGTCTGTCTCTTTTTGTCTTAGCAGCATTAAGAAATTCTTTGCTAAAATGTTGTGGTAGTTCAAAAGTTTTAAACAAAGGAGATTTTAATGGTTTAGATATAATTGAATTTTGGGTCGGAGTGGATTTGGGTTGAGAATGATGTACTAGGGTTTCTATTTTATTTAATTGAATTCCTAAGGTATGAATGTATTGATTTGTAAAATTATTTTGCTCAATTATTTTATTGAACTCTTTATGATTATCTTCAGAGGAAAGAATTTTAAATGGAGTAGCCGATATTTCTAACCCATTATGGGCTATTTTTAGCTTTCTTAATGGGGGATGATTAGATTCGATAATTTCACCATTATCAAGTTTCCATTGAATTGTTTTATCTATTACATTTATTTCTTTAAGATTTAAATAATTTTCTTCTAACCATTAAAAGAAAAACATATGTTCTCCAATTTCTTCAAGGAAATCATAAAACTGGGTTTTAATTATAACCCTTTGTTCATTATTAAACGTTTTGAAAAACCATACTTTAAATTCTGCATTTTTCTCATGATTAAAATCTTGACTTAGGAATTTCTGGTCTGGTTTAAAAATTTTGCTCAGAACGTTGCATTCGGGATCATCCATTTGAGAAGGAGTTGGTTCTGGTGATCCGGGATCTAAATTAGTGGTTTGATAAACTTGTTGTGTAATTCGTGAATTTATTTCCAACCCACGGAGACTAGGTGGGGAAGACGGGATTGTCCTATTAAAATCATTTTTAAGGAACGATGGCCTTAAATCGACAGAAGGTCTAGATGTAGATCCTTGAAACGAAGATCTTGCAGTAGCTAGTGTGGAAGAATCAAAAGACATTCTTGAAAATTGAATAGTTACTTTTCCTTCTAGATGTTGGATCACATTAGTTGAATTGGAGTTTTGTATAGGTTGTTGAGGAATTGGGCTATCTAATTCCCATGCTTCAGGAGGAGTAACATCTTCCCAATGGACGGTTTTTGGAACAACATAATTGGACCTTTGAAGATCCGTTTGTAGAAGTAATGTTTCTCCTTTTGGTGCTGATTTTAAAGAGTTTATGTGAAAAGTGGATGCCATAGCTTTGTAATGGAGTCTAAAAATTAGTGCTATAGGGACTGATCCTTCTTCTGAGAAATAATTAGAAGTTTTAATTTGAAGTGTTGAACATTTCATGATATTTGGTTCTCTGAAATAAACTGTTAGGTTTGGAAAACAATAAAAATTAATTGGTCCATTACATAGACTAGTTTCTACTGTGGCTAGAATGGAGTCTTCATAACGAAGATGCCTAGCGTCTCGCAAAACCAGTAAAAGGGAAGTGTTTAATCCTTCTTTTACCAAAGCTTTAATACCTATCAGAACCATTCCAAAATGAAGATAGTTGAATTTTTTAGCATGCTTCTTAACAGATTCAGAGTTTAATAAAGAAATGGTGGAATAGGTCTGTGTAAGTGGAATTTGTCTTTCTTCCGTATTAATAATATAATCATTTGTCTTGAAAAGTTTTTTAAATGTTGATTATTGATAGACCTCTTCATATTTTACTTTTGGTATACTCCATTTATTTATTGATTTGTTGAAATCTGCTATTGTAATTTCTTCACTGTTTAAAGGGGCTTCGTGTTGGAAAAATTCAGAAAGAGAAGTGGTTGAAGAGGAATTTGCCCTTCTTAATAGATTCATTTTTGTTTTAAAACTTTCTTTGAAGATCTCTGGGATGGATATGTCTCAGTTTTTCAGGTGTGCTACACTAACGGTCTTACACTCACTTCTGCCGTAAAAGCACCGAGAACCTTAGAGGCTAGATCTGACCTAGATCTGTCCTAGGGATCTGTGAGTATCAAAAACTAGTTTTTTCGATTTTTCAGCTAGGAGTCTGTCTCTTTTTGTCTTAGCAGCATTAAGAAATCCTTTGCTAAAATGTTGTGGTAGTTCAAAAGTTTTAAACAAAGGAGATTTTAATGGTTTAGATATAATTGAATTTTGGGTCGAAGTGGATTTGGGTTGAGAATGATGTACTAGGGTTTCTATTTTATTTAATTGAATTCCTAAGGCATGAATGTATTGATTTGAAAAATTATTTTGCTCAATTATTTTATTGAACTCTTTATGATTATCTTCAGAGGAAAGAATTTTAAATGGAGTAGCCGATATTTCTAACCCATTATGGGCTATTTTTAGCTTTCTTAATGGGGGATGATTAGATTCGATAATTTCACCATTATCAAGTTTCCATTGAATTGTTTTATCTATTACATTTATTTCTTTAGGATTTAAATAATTTTCTTCTAAAATTAAAAGAAAAACATATGTTCTCCAATTTCTTCAAGAAAATCATAAAACTGGGTTTTAATTATAACCCTTTGTTCATTATTAAACGTTTTGAAAAACCATACTTTAAATTCTGCATTTTTCTCATGATTAAAATCTTGACTTAGGAATTTCCGGTCTGGTTTAAAAATTTTGCTCATAACGTTGCATTCGGGATCATCCATTTGAGAAGGAGTTGGTTCTGGTGATCCGGGATCTAAATTAGTGGTTTGATAAACTTGTTGTGTAATTCCTGAATTTATTTCCAACCCACGGAGACTAGGTGGGGAAGACGGGATTGTCCTATTAAAATCATTTTTAAGGAACGATGGCCTTAAATCGACAGAAGGTCTAGATGTAGATCCTTGAAACGAAGATCTTGCAGTAGCTAGTGTGGAAGAATCAAAAGACATTCTTGAAAATTGAATAGTTACTTTTCCTTCTGGATGTTGGATCACATTAGTTGAATTGGAGTTTTGTATAGGTTGTTGAGGAATTGGGCTATCTAATTCCCATGCTTCAGGAGGAGTAACATCTTCCCAATGGACGGTTTTTGGAACAACATAATTGGACCTTTGAAGATCCGTTTGTAGAAGTAATGTTTCTCCTTTGGTGCTGATTTTAAAGAGTTTATGTGAAAAGTGGATGCCATAGCTTTGTAATGGAGTCTAAAAATTAGTGCTATAGGGACTGATCCTTCTTCTGAGAAATAATTAAAAGTTTTAATTTGAAGTGTTGAACATTTCATGATATTTGGTTCTCTGAGATAAACTGTTAGGTTTGGAAAACAATCAAAATTAATTGGTCCATTACATAGACTAGTTTCTACGGTGGCTAGAATGGAGTCTTCATAACGAAGATGCCTAGCGTCTCGCAAAACCAGTAAAAGGGAAGTGTTTAATCCTTCTTTTACCAAAGGTTTAATACCTATCTGAACCATTCCAAAATAAAGATAGTTGAATTTTTTAGCATGCTTCTTAACAGATTCAGGGTTTAATAAAGAAATGGGGGAATAGGTCTGTGTCCGTGGAATTTGTCTTTCTTCCGTATTAATAATATAATCATTTGTCTTGAAAAGTTTTTTAAATGTTGATTGTTGATAGATCTCTTCATATTTTACTTTTGG
Source organism: Melastoma candidum (assembly GCA_023653495.1). Taxonomy (NCBI): domain Eukaryota; kingdom Viridiplantae; phylum Streptophyta; class Magnoliopsida; order Myrtales; family Melastomataceae; genus Melastoma; species Melastoma candidum. Next base: position 15,130,627 of record CM042881.1, on the reverse strand, counting down.
TATACTCCCTTTATTTATTGATTTGTTGAAATCTGCTATTGTAATTTCTTCACTGTTTAAAGGGGCTTCGTTCTGGGAAAATTCAGAAAGAGAAGTGGTTGAAGAGGAATTTGTCCTTCTTAATATATTCATTTTTGTTTTAAAACTTTCTTTGAAGATCTCTGGGATGGATATGTCTCAGTTTTTCAGGTGTGCTACACTAACGGTCTTACACTCACTTCTGCCGTAAAAGCACCCAGAACCTTAGAGGCTAGATCTGTCCTAGATCTGTCCTAGGGATCAGTGAGTATCAAAAACTAGTTTTTTCGATTTTTCAGCTAGGAGTCTGTCTCTTTTTGTCTTAGCAGCATTAAGAAATTCTTTGCTAAAGTGTTGTGGTAGTTCAAAAGTTTTAAACAAAGGAGATTTTAATGGTTTAGATATAATTGAATTTTGGGTCGGAGTGGATTTGGGTTGAGAATGATGTACTAGGGTTTCTATTTTATTTAATTGAATTCCTAAGGCATGAATGTATTGATTTGTAAAATTATTTTGCTCAATTTTTTTATTGAACTCTTTATGATTATCTTCAGAGGAAAGAATTTTAAATGGAGTAGCCGATATTTCTAATCCATTATGGGCTATTTTTAGCATTCTTAATGGGGGATGATTAGGTTCGATAATTTCACCATTATCAAGTTTCCATTGAATTGTTTTATCTATTACATTTATTTCTTTAGGATTTAAATAATATTCTTCTACCACTAAAAGAAAAACATATGTTCTCCAATTTCTTCAAGGAAATCATAAAACTGGGTTTTAATAATAACCCTTTGTTCATTATTAAACGTTTTGAAAAACCATACTTTAAATTCTGCATTTTTCTCATGATTAAAATCTTGACTTAGGAATTTCCGGTCTGGTTTAAAAATTTTGCTCAGAACGTTGCATTCGGGATCATCCATTTGAGAAGGAGTTGGTTCTGGTGATCCGGGATCTAAATTAGTGGTTTGATAAACTGGTTGTGTAATTCCTGAATTTATTTCCAACCCACGGAGACTAGGTGGGGCAGACGGGATTGTCCTATTAAAATCATTTTTAAGGAACGATGGCCTTAAATCGACAAAAGGTCTAGATGTAGATCCTTGAAACGAAGATCTTGCAGTAGCTAGTGTGGAAGAATCAAAAGACATTCTTGAAAATTGAATAGTTACTTTTCATTCTGGATGTTGGATCACATTAGTTGCATTGGAGTTTTGTATAGGTTGTTGGGGAATAGTGTTATCTAATTCCCATGCTTCAGGAAGAGTAACATCTTTCCAATGGACAGTTTTTGGAACAACATAATTGGACCTTTGAAGATCCGTTTGTAGAAGTAATGTTTCTCCTTTTGGTGCTGATTTTAAAAAGTTTATGTGAAAAGTGGATACCATAGCTTTGTAATGGAGTCTAAAAATTAGTGCTATAGGGACTGATCCTTCTTCTAAGAAATTATTAAAAGTTTTAATTTGAAGTGTTGAACATTTCATGATATTTGGTTCTCTGAGATAAACTGTTAGGTTTGGAAAACAATCAAAATTAATTGGTCCATTACATAGACTAGTTTCTACTGTGGCTAGAATGGAGTCTTCATAACGAAGATGCCCAGCGTCTCGCAAAACCAGTAAAAGGGAAGTGTTTAATCCTTCTTTTACCAAAGGTTTAATACCTATCTGAACCATTCCAAAATGAAGATGGTTGAATTTTTTAGCATGCTTCTTAACAGATTCAGGGTTTAATAAAGAAATGGTGGAATAGGTCTGTGTGAGTGGAATTTGTCTTTCTTCCGTATTAATAACATAATTATTTGTCTTGAAAAGTTTTTTAAATGTTGATTGTTGATAGATCTCTTCATATTTCACTTTTGGTAGTTTACTTGGATACGTGAAATAATTTGCTTGAGTTAGTGCGAGAGTTGGGCACCAAGACCATTTTATTAATTTATCTTTGTTGGTTGGTTGAACATCTTAAGAGAACAAACATCACTGCCAAATAATTAATTTCAACCTTGTTATTTTTTTATAAAAAAGGAAGACATAATTAATTAAATTTTTTGGGGCAAAGGATGAGAGAGAGGCATTCCGCCGTTGTTACCGTGCGGTAACAACATTTGGGCCGTAAAGCTAAAGATTCTCCTTGAAAATAATTAATTAATGGAACAGGACAAATGTCACACGTAAAATTGTAACGACAAACATTCTGTTAATGAATTAGAGACGTAACGGAGGCACATAAATCCTCTTCCCCTCCCTCCTCTTCTTCTCTTGAGCAGAAGCTCTCCCCCCCCCACCCGACAAAGGAAGAACAGGACATACAGTACGGTCCGCTAAGTAACCGCGTGGACTTGGGAACGGTTTGTTTTCAGCCGTTGACGTCATCTTAACCTCGGACGGGAAGCCCTGGGTCGAGGTTTTGGTTCGGTCAGCGACGCGTTCGTTCTGGCACCGCGGGATTCAACGTCTTCTTCTTCGCGATCGACCTCCTCCTTTTCTCGTCTGCTGGATTCTTTTTAAGGGTTCGACTGCCTGGACGGTTGTTTCGAATTGGAGCTGGTCCTTTTTCTGTCGGATTGAAAGAGTGATTTGAGAGGTTTGTTCGGCGCCATGATAGGGTTGGATTGGGGGAAACGGAATGATTTGAGGCGTGTACACTTTATTTGTTCATTTGTCCAGACAGTTAGGAGTGGATAGATCTTTTATTTGGCGGAGAGGGAATGATATTTTTTTATGGTTTTCTTGGTCGAATGATGGGAGCTGGATTTAGTCATTGTTAGGGCTCGGTGATTCTCGAGGTGAGGTGAAGGTAGCATGTGGGTTGAGAGGAATATTTGCATGTTGATGCTCGTCTTTACCGTGATGGGCAATTTGGGTATGACTTGCGAGAAAGCATTGGAGAATGGGGATATATAGTTTGATTCATCAGGGACGGATTGATTTCCCCTTTGACATTGGATATTCTAGTTCCCCTCATTTTGGAATTCAAAAAAGTGTGGGCTTTTCGTTATAGATTTTAGTTTGTCAGGTGCAACTACAATTTTTCATGGTGCCTGATTGATATGCAGCTAGTTGCACTAGTTATATAGAACGTTCAAGCCTGTCGTGGATGGATGTACATTGGTTTTCATAAAGGAAGTATTGATTTTCGATGAAGTTGACCTGCGATCCCTGAAAAGGAACACTTCTAAAAATTTTGTGGAAGTATGACATTGATTTGTCACCCTTAATGCATGATTCTGCATTATTTGCCTGCTTATTCCATGTATCTTGATCACTTCCTTCTCTTTCTATAGATAGATAGATCACCCTTCTAGCTTTATGAGTTGATGATCCGTTCTTCAATAGATGTGTTTCATGGTCATTCCTATGATCTTCTTTTGTTATTTTAGGGTTAGCTGCTCAAAATTGCTTGTGCAGGGAGTATAGCTTGGTGATTTAGCTTTCCCTTACATACTGAGATGCTGATTTTTTCTAGAAAAAAAACCTGGCTTATATCATTTTGATTGATTATGATTACAGTCATGATGGAGATAACCCCGTTGAAGGCACTCTTGGAGAATGTCTCGTTATACTTTCATCTGTCTTCTTCAGATGCAATATGCATAGATCCTGCCCCAAGTTGCTATCAGAAGGCCGAGGAAATGTTAAAGTTGGTGAAGCCGATTCTTGATGCCATTATTAGTTCTGGATTGGATTTTGAAAATATTCTTAATAAAGATTTCGAGGAGACCAATCGAATTGTTGAAGACCTCAGGATGATTTTTGAAAGCTGGCAACGGCTATCGAGCAAAGTTTACTTCGTAAGTGCAAATGGTGATGTTAAGTATCTTGCATAAGAAATTAGTAAGGCTTCTATTACCAATCTGTAAATAGTGATAGTTATGTTTCTCTGAACAATAAATTTGAGTTTTTACTATTTCAATATCCATTTTAGCCAACACAGTTTTTTTTTTTTACAATTCCAGTTAATAATTAGGTGACTTCGCTTGATTATATCTACTTTTCATTTTCTCTATCCCCATGTCCAGAACATAGATGGTCATCATAATAATATATTTTGTTGTTTATTTTACTACGTAGTCCGTACTTTAGTTCCATTTTGTGGCTTATTTTTTCTTAGTCTTGATTGTAATAGCTTGCAATCACCTCCTTTGTGGAGTTATCTTAAGTTGCAATTTGAGCGAGCTAGTCTTCTTGTGATTATGGATAGTCCCAAATGACCAGGAAACATGTTTCATTTAAAGTAAAATTCAGGGATTAAGTGAAAATATGGCTGTAGGCTCCATAAAGACAGTTATTTATAGTTTCTTGTTTGGTGTCCGGCAACTTTGGTTTAAGGAAGTGTGTATGAGTTCAATTCCTTAAAAGATAGTTGAGACTGAATTCCATTATGTTAAGGGTGAGAATTTAATTCCTCGAAATCAATATATGTGGTTCCCCGTGCATTTGCATGAATCTAAAGGGGAAGTAAACCTTGCAAAATTGATGAGTCTAACCTTGTATATCTGTTAGGCTAGTCCTGTTAATCTGCTAACCCTGGAGAAAAATGAGACCGAATTAGCTCAGGAAGCAAGAAATACTTACGATGATAATTGATGTAACTTATGCTTCTCTGAATCTTGTCTTATCTGCTCTCTTAATTCATTGGATGGAATTCACATTTACTTTATGACAACACCACTTTGGCTGGATTATTTTCGATGTGTCTTATGTTCAGGTTATTTTTAGTCATCCATTTTAATCTGTTTAGAAGCTCTTCTGGTTTTGATGTTATTGTTTTCGTTTCTTTTATGTATGGTATGGTGTGTTATGTTTTAATATGATGATTTTTGGTGTATTATTCAGATTGTTCAAACAGAGCTCTTGATCTCAAAAATACATAGTTGCTGCCTTGACATTTTACAGCAGCTGTCTACCAATGAAAAGCTTCCGGAGGAACTTAGTTCTGCGTCACTGGAGGTAATTGAACTTCTTTATGGTATCACTAAACTACCAAGACTTAAACAAAGGCTTTTAGGGCTTAGGGTTTTAAGCCATTAAATTATTTTGAAACGATCATCTGTTTATTGATAGCATAGAAAAGAGAAAATGGGAGATCTCACATAAACAACTATTGAAGGCGAATAGAATTGAAAGTGGACAGATAATAATATTATAGGGATTTGTTAAAAAGGGAGAAATAACATAATTGTTCGCTGCGAGCTAGAGGCCCCTATTAATAGTAGAAAAGATACCGAATTTGATATTCCTAAGATATCTTTAAGATTGCAAACTTGCCATGAAATTGGAGCATGTTTTTCTCCCTATCCCCTTTCAAAGCTGCATAATTATTTGCTCTAAAACTTCTGTCCAATTGTCTTGCCTGGCTAAAATGCCTGGATTTTGTTGGTGCGGGCTTATTTCTTGTTATTAGTTATTTCTACTTGCATCCTGAAATAGCTTTAGGCTGATTGATTATGCTATGATTGCATTTCCTCTGAATAATTACAGCATTGTCTGCAAAAGATTAAGCAAATGGGCCAGGATCAGACATCCGTTATTATTGCCGAAGCCCTGAGAAATCAACAGGATGGTGTTGGTCCCACTTCTGCAGTCCTTGCTAAAATTGCTGAATATCTCTGCTTGAAGTCGAACCAGGAGATTCTAATTGAAGCCGTAGCCCTTGAAAAGCTCAAAGAAGGCGCAGACCAATCAGAGAATACCAGTGAGGCAGAATACTTTGATCAGTTAATCAAAATTGTTACAAGGATGCACGATCACCTTGTAGCGATAAAGCAAACAGAGATTCCTAGCCCCATCCCAATTCCACCCGACTTCTGCTGTCCTCTCTCTCTGGAACTAATGACAGATCCAGTGATCGTGGCATCGGGGCAAACTTATGAGCGGGCCTTCATCAGGAAATGGCTTGACATGGGGCTTTCTGTTTGCCCCAAGACACGCAAACCATTGGCTCATCCCAACTTGATACCCAATTATACTGTGAAAGCACTTATTGCTAATTGGTGCGAGATGAACAATGTTAACTTGCCTGATCCCACCAAATCCTTGACCTCAAACCATTCTGCATTCCTTCAGTTCCACACAGAATCTGGTATGACTGGGGAGAGAACTGACTCGTCTATGGTCTCCCAGTTCATCCGATCGGCGGGTACCCCTGCCAGGAGTCTGATTGGGTCTGGTGGAGTTCATCAGGAAGTGGCTTCACCTTTGCATCCTCATTCAATCAATTACAGTGCTGCTCCATCTAGACTGGCTGCAGGTAGACTGGATTTGGATATGGGAGGAATCTATCTAGGTGGCAGTGCGGACGAAAGCTTCTCCAATGTTGAAGAGAGCTCCTCTAATGCATTTCGTCAGGATGAGCCGGTAATGACAAGCCATCAAAGAGCTGTTTCAACATCTAGGGCACGTACTGATGCTAATAATCAACATGAGGAAACGAACGGATCAACACATGCGGATGATCATGCCAGCGATGCTTCTGGGGAGATGAAATCTCAATTAAAGGATAATACTAATGTGATGTTTCAGAGAGAACAGGAGTTACCTCGGTTGGTGGAGACAAGGTCCAGAAGCCAGACAGTCTGGCGTCGTCCATCCGACAGGCTTGTCCCAAGAATCGTATCTTCCTCTTCAGAGACAAGAGCCGATCTTTCCGTAATTGACGCCCAAGTCAAGAAGCTGGTGGAGGAATTAAGTAGTGATTCCGAAGAAACTCAGAGAGCGGCTACTTCTGATTTGCGACTTCTGGCGAAACTCAACATGGACAATAGAATCGTGATAGCCAATTCTGGTGCCATCAACTTGCTAGTCAGTCTGCTGAGTTCAAAGGATGCAGGAATTCAGGAAAATTCTGTTACTACCCTTCTTAATCTATCTATTAATGATAACAACAAGATTGCAATTGCTAGTGCTGGAGCAATTGAACCTCTGATTCATGTCCTACAAACTGGGAGTGCTGAGGCCAAGGAAAATGCAGCCGCCACTCTCTTCAGCCTCTCTGTGATTGAAGACAACAAGATCAAGATAGGAAGATTGGGGGCTATAGAGCCTCTGGTTGATTTGCTTGGCAATGGCACTCTTCGGGGGAAGAAGGATGCTGCAACCGCTTTGTTTAACTTATCCATACTGCATGAGAACAAAACTCAGATAGTCCAAGCTGGTGCCGTAAAGCACCTGGTGGAACTGATGGACCCTGCGGCAGGTATGGTTGACAAGGCGGTGGCTGTGCTGGCAAATTTGGCGACGATTGACGAGGGCAGGCTCGCGATTGGGCGGGACCATGGGATTACAACGCTCGTTGAGGTTGTGGAATTAGGTTCTGCGAGAGGGAAGGAGAATGCGGCTGCAGCCCTTTTACAGCTTTGTACCAATAGCAGCAGGCACTGCACTCTGGTTTTACAGGAAGGAGCCGTGCCACCGTTGGTCGTGTTATCTCAATCCGGTACCCCTCGGGCAAAAGAAAAGGTACATATCCTTGCGTGTTCCTATCTTCATTTTCTCACAATGAACTGCACAACTGATATGTCGTTCATGTGATTGCACACAGGCACAGGCACTCCTGAACTACTTCAGAAATCGTAACGCAGTGAGGGGATGACTTCCTGTGCAAATCATGAGCAAGCTGTGGGCGCAAGTCAAGTTTTAGCCGTGATTGTGATGTGCACGCTCGCAATTCGCGAATAACTCGTGAGTTGTTGTTGGGATATGGTTCGCTTGTAAATGGATGATCTGATGAAAATATTTTTGTTAGCCTGAATTATTCAGGCCAATGTGAATTATAGATTTAAGAATAGTTCAGGCTTTCTGTAGTTGAGATTAATAAATTAATCGGTGTTTCTAACTGATTTTGTTGTCCACATGAATCTGCTATTTGAGATCATGATTTTATGGGTTTTGTGGGCGTAAATTAAAAGAAAATTGTCTAGGAGTGAATGGTGATGACATGGAAAAGTTCTCTTGGGGAGTCGTCCTCAATGGTGGTAGTCCGTCCATTTTCTGAACAGAAACATATGTACAGCTAAAGTACGAGGATGCAACTACAGCTGGCGACACCAAGACATGAGGGGAAAATGATCTGACCAAGTCTCGCATGTGTCTCTAACACGGCATGAAACGGGGCTTTGGGGTTAGGGGCATTTAGGCTGACCCTTGGAGTTCTTCAGGTCACGATAGCAGGGGCACTCAGACTTGTTACCATAGGTTCCAGAGGGCACGCAGCTGTTGCACTGCCGGCAGCACAGTCCGCAATACTTCAAGCACCGTTCCTTCAATCCTGCCTGTGAACACCTTGTCCCACACTTGGAGTCACAGTCCGGATCTGCACAAAGACAGAACGTTCCGAACACAAAATTAAAAAATCATTGCAGAAGGGACACAAGTGAAAGTTTGATCCGCGAATTGGGCCGATTGGATTAGTCTTACTTGGGGGGGGATTACCCGCCATGGCTAGGAAAGAGTGGGTGAGAATGAGAAGAAGAGCAAGAGCAAAGACGATCTTCATGTTCCTTGGTGAGGAAACGGACAAGAAAGACGATGAATGCAAGAAGGGAAGAAGAGAGCTTGAAGGGGGTAGGTAGTCTTGATGCAACAGTAATGTGATATATATATATAGGTAGAAACATATAATCCACGAAGACGTATGATGAATACATAAGTTTAGCGGACAAATAAGGAGAAGGACATGGATCTGGAAACAAAGATCCGGCAAATACAAGGCTGTCGTCGTCTCCTTAACCATCGAAAAACAGAGCACCGATCCAAGAAAATGAATCAGAAACAAAACCCTTGAAATAGTTTATTGAAGGGTGGGTGGTGCATACTATGTATATATAAATTCCGCATGTGCATTTCACGCGGATTGTCGCAGACTTCAACCCTTTACGTTGATACAACAGGCTGACGGAGATGCCTCCGGTAGTTTGCCCTCGAAAATGAAGACCAGAAATGTTGAAAAGCTTTTGTTGTTTAGTCTCATTCGTTCAGAAAGAGGATGGACTGTGCCAAAGCATTAGGAAACGGCAATCGGAAATGGATCTTATAGTTTCGTACAAATGGTTTCGGGGGGGGGGAGGGGGGAATTCTGTCTTAATATGTCCCTAAGAAACGAGAGCCTGAAAATTAAAGGAAAAGAAGAAGAGCGAAATAAAAAGGTGTCCCCCTACCCACCTCCCTCCGACAGGTAGAGACAACTTAGTCTCCACAACAAAACAAAACACCCCCGAAAAGCCAGCTAATGTAATAAACAGACACCACCACCAAAGGAATAATAATATCCGTAATATTAATTTATGATTGTAAAGTTGGTATGGGGAATAGGTATAACCTACTTGTTTAACACGTATATGATTTTTTAAAAGTTAAATGGGATTTTGAGAAAGCATAAGGGATGATGAATTGGACTGCCATAAAATTTTAAAATTCACGTCCAACTATAAATATTTAAAAAAAAAAATTTGATAATTTGCAACGCATGACGTGTCACGTAATAACCTTTTAAAACAAAAGGTAATATAATATGAGGGAAATTATCCAGCCAAGAGGGGAGGCGAAACAACGTGCTTTTGCCTACGAGACCCAAAATCCAACAACAACAGCAAAGAAAGAAAAGAAGCCCTACCACCCCATGTGCACAGCCCAACAAAACAACAGCTACTCGGCTGCCATTCGTAGCACTGATGATGATGATGAGGTAAGAAAAAGCATCATTCACTGATGAAAAAATATTAACATAACATGATTAAACAAAGAGACTGTTCGAGGCAGTCAGTAAAAAGAAATGGCAATAAAATCACTGAATCCGTACCTTTTAAATTAAAAAGAGAGAGAGTGAGACAGTACATACAAAAGCCTGAAGACGACGAGGACGATCTCCACCCAACAAATTTAAAGAAAATAATAATAATAATAATAAATCAACCGCATCCGCTGGTCGGCCCCGTCGATCTGCAATGTCCCACCAGAATCGATCCAACTACAGAAGGATGAGGGAAAACGCCGCAGCGCCCATTACCACCAAACCTGAGATCATCCTCCTCCCCACAGCCCCATTCTGCACCCATTAATTCAAAAACACACTTTTAATTACAAAACTAATATTAAAAAAAAAAAGAGGACTCTATTAATTGTCATGTCAGTCCATAAATAATAAAAAGGGGCAGGGCACGGTGACCGAGAGTATAAAGATTATATGCACCCCCCCCCCCCCCGGCGCACTTTAGCAAACACCCCTAGTAAACAACCAGATCTGGTCATACATATTACGGGAAGGGAACTCCCTCCCTCTTCCATTGACCGAATCTAAAAGCCTCATCCATTCGCCAGGGTGTTTCTACAACCTACCTTATCATTTGCCGCTGGTCCAGGGGAAGACGCCTCTGAGCTGGCCCCCGGTGCTTCCGCTGGGGGAGCCGGTGGTCCCAGCAGCTCGGGTGTTGGAGCTGGAGACGGAGCAGACTTCTTTCCCTTCTTCTTACTAGGGGCGGGGGCTGGGACCTCTGACTTGGAGGGAGCCGGAGTGGTAGCCGGGGTAGCGGCAGGGGGTGACGTCACCGGAGCTGCCGCGGGGGGAGAGCTGACCGGGGCGGGAGTGGGAGGAGAGCTCACAGGGGAGGCGGCGGGAGGGGAAGAAGCAGGGGAGGTGACGGGAGCGGTGGTAGTTGGGGGAGTAGCGGCGGGGGCAGGGGAGGTGGCAGCCTTGGTGGGAGAAGCGGCAGGGGTGGTGGCAGCCGACGTGGTTGGGGAAGAGGCGGGGGTGGAGGCGGATGTGGATGTGGTAGGGGAGGCGGCGGGGGACTGGGCGGCAACTCCGACGACAATGCAGAGGAGGGCGAAGGCGAGGAGTCTTGCGCCTTGGTCCATTTCCGGGGAGCTGTTGCAGAGAGAGAGAGAGATAGAGAGAGAGAGGTGGTGTTAGGGTGGGGACTCGAGAATGAACTACTCTTACTATTCTGCACAGGAGGAGAGCGTTAAGATTTATATATGTAAAATGAGAGAGGGATGAGGGGGGAATGACGGGGTGCATAGGAGCTCATGGAGAGGAAGATGGTCCCGCAGTTTCGACCGCTGGACTGGTAATTGTACTCTAATGAAATGATTTTACCATCCCGTTTAAATAAACATGCATATAAAGAAGAGTAAAGCATAATAATCATGCCGTTGGCCTTGGGCCGCAGAAAGTAAGAAAATGTGAGGGGGGGGGGGGGGGGGGGGACATGCGCAATGCTGGCATTTTTTTCTGGTTTTTTTTAAAATAAATAAATAAAGGAGGGGGGGGGGGGGGTACATACAGTTGTATTATTTGATGAAGCATGAAGGCTGGGTTCACATGGTTTGTTCTTCCTTCATTGATTGTCTGTCTGTCTCTTCTTCATGTTATTTTAGAATTATTTATTTTTATTAATTTATAAATTCGTTAGTGATTAGATTTTTCATAAAATAGGCATTAACTTTTAATTTTCTGTTTTGTCATTAATTTGATTTGTTATATAATTTTATCACAAATTTTTATTTTTATTTTGATTTTGACCAATCTTGAATTTTGTCACGCGAAAGCCAAATATGACTTAATATATAGTTTTCATTTATTCACTAAAAAGAAAAAAAATTAGGAAAGAAACCTCTAATGTGTTATTTTATTTTAAAATTTTGATGGCCAGATCGAGTGAGTTGGAAGTCGAAGTTAAATGATAGTTGCCGATGCTTAAAAAATACATAAAATTGCTGAAGGCCGAATGATTGCTCTATTGAGATGTGACTGTTACGGGTAAAGTGGATTATAAGGTGAAGGAATGAGGGGTTGGAACTCCACTATTATACGATACGGGTCAGACTATATTAAGGCATTGTTTGGCTTTCGCTAGAATAAATTCAAGATTGGCCAAAATCAATACGAAAGCAAAAGTTGGTGACAAAATTATATAACAAACTAAAATAATGACAAAATAGATAGTTGGGCTCAAAGTTGAGGCCATGAAGATATATTTTGCCTAGAGTTTTTATACATGAATAATATTTGATTCGCTCATTAAATATACGATTCTAATGTGTATATATTTTCGTGAGTATATATATTTTAACCGATCGAAATATTATTATCTAGATTTTTTATATGCTTAGGGTGCAAACATATGTGTCGTTGTATGAAGCGAATGACAACTACAACAACTAGAGAGCGAAACTTAAGAGCATACAAGTGAAAAGAGTGCAGCGATAAATAAATGACGTATGTTGGAAAAACACGACACTTGTACTCAGATGCTTTAATTTGAGAGTGTCTCAACTTGAGTTTTTTTTCTATTAATATAATGAATTTTTGTTTTTGCGATGTGTTTACGCAGTAAAGCCATTTTGTGCCATAATGTTGGTAAAATTCATTGGATTGACGAAGAACAACAGATGAATCTTATGGTTGATAGTCGAAGCACAACCATGAAGTTCAGTCAAAATTCGAATAAGCCTTAGTCGAAGGAAAGGTTTCAATCGAAATTCGACTAACTCTTAGCCGAGGGAAAGGTATCAGTCGAAATTTGACTAAGTCTTAGTCGAAGAAAAGGTTTCAGTCGAAATTTGACCAAGATAAGATGTGTTAGTATAAATACGGGGTTAGTCTCTTGGCTATTTGCTTAAAAGACTCCGAATGGCTGTTTGGTTTTCTTCTTGTACTCTGTTTTCCAACAATGGAAGTAAGTGTTCTTGTTTACGTATTAATGTTCTTCAATTTACTATTTGCTTAAAAGTCTTGACAACCATCTTTACTTTACATTCACTATGTCCTCCGCCGAATATCGTGACGTGTTGTTCCACCCATAAACAGGTTATTGTATAATAGCAGATGTCAATTGTCCTAAAAAGACGAATTATTAAAAGAAAATATAACATTTTATATATTTTATTTTCAACCGTTCTTATGAGTTTTTATAGCCTTATCAGAGTTATGGAAACCGACGCCAATTATCATAAAAACTCAAGCAGTTAACATATTACATATGGGAGAACGTGACTAAAGCACATAAATTATATGCCTCCTTATTTTTTTCGCAAACTTCCCATCCACAACCTGTTCTTCCGAATACTTCCACACGGGCCTAGAAATTTTACTACGGGACAATTACTTATATAATTACTTGGAAAATGGATCAAATGATTCAAGATCGCCAGGTTGTCCATCGTCGTCATCATAAGATCAGGACTGGATGAAGAAAATGGTAGCGTGAGGTGTTTCCTGATTTGTTTATAATAGAGAGGCACCGACAACGTCCCATCCGGCTTGTGTTAATTTATTACACTTAATTGGGGTTAAGTTGATAATGACATGTTAGCAGACCCAAAAAGAAAAATGAGGCAACTCAACCTCCATCCTTCTCTCTGATGATTCCATTTGTCCTTCTCACTTTTTCTTTCCTTTTTTTCTTTGTTTTTGAAGTCCCCATCATCAACCGACAGCTGGTAATTCTCTCCTCCATCACTTTTAATGTTCTTTTTTACACCCACAAAATAATAAAAAAACACATTTTATTATGCATTTTTAAGTCACATTGGTCATTCATTCATACCCCCGAGCATCACATCCTTAATCAATACCTCCCGTCCCCGGGTCGTCCTTAATACGGCGTCGCCAGATGAAGGCAAATACCAAAATCTCATTTGCATGCATTCGATGCGAATTCGTAAATTATAAAAGAAAGATTGATAATGACACCACACCAAATCACATAAAACTCATACATTTAATAATAAAAGAACCCAAATGATCAGTTCATAATGAATGGCCTATCATTTATTCTGGGTCGTCAGGTAATCAACTCGCTCAGATGGGAGCAATCACAGGAAAAGGACGTCCCCACCCCACCCCACCCCACCCCAACCGCTAACCCCATCTTTTTCACATTTAGTTTTTAAACGAGAGCGATTAATCCACCAAGGGAGAAACAAGAGACTTAAAAACAAAACAAGAAGCAGCAAGAAATTCGTCAGAGTTCGCTGCCCAACTTAACTCTATGAGAGAAATTATGTATTACAGTCACGGGGGTTGTTGCCCGGCTGTACATCATCCCAAATTGGTCCAACCATCCAATTGTGGCTGGCAGTTAGGTTCTTACAGCTCTCAAAACGCCGGCATTTCCGCCCCTCCCACCCCCCCGGACGAGGTTGGACTCCTCAGTATCAAGACGCGCACCAGTGGGTGTTTTGTTGGCATCAACTTAATTTTATTGTGTGGTCCAGGAAATATCTGTCATTCCATCGAAAGGTGCGAACATATCAGATGTCTTGTATTGCGGAATGTTTAACGCACCAAAATAAGTTGTGACATTGACGTGATTGTGGATTTCAAAAATTTTATGGTGGTAGCCAAGAAAATCAATCAATAAAAAATAAAAAAATGAAGCAAAGCAAAAACTTACTCCCATTGAAAGTAGAATACATAATATAAATTATACAACCAGATGCCCATATGTAGGGGTGAAATTGATTGTCCTCAGCACAGACATGCCGTATGCAGGGGTCATGACAGTCGAAGACCCGAAACGTCGTGGCCTCAAAGTAGACACGACGTATCGTCGCTCCGTCGCCCTCAGGAGTTGAACGAAGAAGACAGACTGTTTCTGAAAGTATGAGCGGGAAATCGTATCTCTGCTTAGACTTTATAACTCGGAAACATCCAAAACATTTAAAGCCCAAAAAGGGGCCTACTTCGCTTGGAAATTGGAAGGGGCACGCATGTCGCTCGAAGGAAGTGGATAGTCAAAGGGATATAAAAATATACATTAGTTTTCATTTAGATTCATGGCACATTACATGGGTTTGCTTGAGAACTAGTGTATCAGATAGCCAAAAGGAAATACAAGTAACTCAGTAAACGACGCTTCTCCAGGGATGATGCATCGCCTGCTGAGGAGTTTTTCAAACCTTGAGCTCTGTGAGCTGACACAAGGATTTATCTCAGGAAGACAAAGACGAAGGCACAGAGTACCCTGCTCACTCCTGGAGGTGGGGACAACTCTCAGCTGCAGCGGGAAACTTCACCTCACAGTGAGATTCTACTACGGCTAGAGTCTTTGAACAAGAAGACCTTGGTCTTCGCATGCTAGTCCAGATCTGACCTTCTAAAGACTGTGAGGTTGCGGACTTGAGCTCTTTCGAGGCTATGACAACGACCGCTTGAGAACACCACGGGACTGGAAAGGTTGGTCCAACCAGAGTACATCCTAGGGCTGAAAACTGTCTCACATCGGCTCCGTTCGAGACCTCTACCCTTCTAGAAGGAGCTCATTGTGAATTAGATGGGAGACTTCAGAGGGCGAGACACCACTTGCGTAAAGCGGTGGACATAAGCTCTCAAGCAGAGTAAGGTGATGGATATAGGCCTTAGCTGAAAAATGAAAAAGGTGAAGGTTCATAACGCTTTATTTTCAAAGTGACGGATTGTGATGGGGAAGCGATCTAAACGTCATTATTTATAGCGGGGGTTATGAGTAAAATAAAATCTCTAACAGGGGTATCATTACGAAGATCTCGGGGATTCCAACAGACGGGTTCTAGAGATCTCAACAGATACGATCATAAATTAATTGGCTACCTATACACGTTACCAAGAAGCAGGAAAAATAAATGTTAGGTATTTTTCAAGAAGAGACGGATTGTAGTCCCTGAATCCGTATTCCTTGGGGGGGGGGCTATATGTTTACCAATGAAAATTCTGGGCTACACATCTTGTTATCTGTAGATCAACGGTTCAGAATGCGGATCCGAGTAGGACAAGACCTTTTTAGCGGGTAGCTATGGAAGCACGTCAGGCGAATGCGGGCAAAGCGACTATTAGGCGACAGATACCATTAAGCGACAAGGATTACCAAGCGATTTAGCAGGATCAAGAGACAGTCAACTGGGCGAACAAGAAAACTCTGCAGCGAAGTCTAGTGGACAATACGGTCGATCGTCATGGGAAGATTTGGAAGATCTCAAGACATAGAAGGGAATAGTTGCCAAGATATCTTGGATGGAAAGAAGATATTCCACTGGCAACATGGCTACTAAATATATGTACAATATTTCGTTTTCGTATTACGCAGACTAGCATAGTATAAATAGGGTTTTAGATACATCAACACATTCACATCTCTACATACAGACGGACAAATACGGTCTATTATCTTCGGCGTTCTAGCGTTTAAGCGTTCTTCCGATCTTGTTTCCACCGAAGGCATTGTCAATAACATCCGTAAGTACATCTACTTAGGGCGTCATTTCTTTGTCTTTTTTTCTTCTCATTCAAATGGTGAACACATATTTAACTAACCTCCGAGTATCAGTTGTTCGTAGTGCCAAATATTTCTGATGTGCTCGGATCCGATTGCTTTAGCAGTCAATTCCGGAGAGAATATTAGTCACTTCCGGAGCGATAACCGGTATATTTTGCATGTTGTTCAATATGACCGTAAGTTTCTGAATTCCAGTGAATAAAAGCATTTGTTTAATCCATTGTTGTTTGTGTTCTTCACTTTTCCTGGCGACTATATTGTTTACTGTCTCCGTAATTCCCACGCTCCGGCGAGCGCTCGACGGCCCGCATTCTGGTGTGAAAAACAGATTCCCCCGCGGTCAAACGTGAGAAGGGAGAAAAACTACGACAGTTTTAACGACAGGAGTCAACGGCAAACGCCGTCAATTATTAAGACGACGACCTCCCTCCCCCCCCCCCCCACCCCCCAACCCCACACCCACAAAAGGCAAAAACGCGGATGCGGCTTTATATTCCCGATCCGTACACCCCCCCTGTTTCTCACGACTGGCCGTGAAAGGGAAACTGATAAAAGGAGATCCAGATCTTGCTTCCCCTTGGGGTCAAGGTAATCCTCTCCTCTCCGGCGGATTCCGTCCCCTCCTTTGATTTACCGATTCTTTGGCCTCGGAGTAGCTCCCTGGGCGAGAGTGAGTGTCGGTTGTGGTTGTCGTGTTTGATTTGACGATGCATTGCGAGTTCCTCCCGGTGTTTTTGAATTCGCCGCTGGCTTGATTGTGGTTTGGGGGAGTTAGCTGACTGCTGCCTTCCGGTCACTGAATCACCTCCTCGTGGAGTGTTTTGTTTGATTGGAGGCCATTGATTGCTTTTTTTCCATGACTTCAAGCTGTTAATTTGCTCTCTTGTTAATTTTTCTTCGTAGTTTTTCAGTGTTTTATGTTATGGTTAGTAAGGTTTAGCCATCTGCTGCCGTTTTCAAATGTTTGTTCAGATACTAGACTAAGGATAAGACAGCAATATAGAGCACCCCACCTGGATTCACTGGTTGATAGTATATGGAAAATGATGTTCTAAAATTTGTGTCGTCCTTTTATGCTAATGTGTTGCCAGAATATCTTAAACATGTCAAGGAGACTTCCCAATCCCTCTCGCCGCCTTGCCGATGGTGGTAGCGTTCCTTTTGTGGGGGCAATTCATGCAAAAACACAGGCTTCTCCTTTGCTATTGATGGGGCTTCTTGTTGCGGTATGTTGCAGTCCGTTTTATCCTCATTTCTTGATGTTTTTTACTTTGAATAGCTAAGAAAAGTTCATATGACCTGCTTAATGACTACTTTGGGTTGCTTGTTTGCAGGGTGCAATTCTTCTGATATTTTATTCTTTGCATAGTTCAGGTCTCCACCTGTCTTTAACTCGCTAATCACTTATCTCCTTGAGACTTCATTCTGCATGAAGAATCTCAAGTTTTTTAATCCATATCCTAAAATAATACCGATCGATATATTTATCCCGATTCTGATGTTTTTCTGACCTTTCCAAACTGATATCCTGGGTGAAACCATTTTTTTAATTCATGCTGTGATATGTTTTATGCCCTTTTTCCAACAGCATATCTTTTTTGGCCATTATAGCCGAAAAGTGTTTTCGGGAGGATTTTCATGCTAATGCTACGGCATTTTGGTAAAGGGTAATATTTGCGTAAACATAGATTGTTGTTTTATGTTTGACATTGGGGTTTAATTGTGATAGGTACATTAAACATTGAAAGAGAGGCAATTAGTAAACTTGAAGGTTAGTTAACCACTACCTGCTTGATACATGGCGTTATATTCCCATCTTCATGTTGCCACTGTACTCAGGGCTGTAAGAATCTTGATTCTGTTGACCCTTAAGTTTATGATCCTATCGATTTCAGCTTTAATTATTTAATTATGTAAGACTCTATCAATCCAAGCTTAAAAATCTGATCCTGATCCTACCAATTCTAACAACCTTGACAAAATACTGTAGTGGATACACTTTAGTTAACTGAGCATGCCTTGTGATCTCAGAATCCTATTATGGTTAAGTATGTAATTACCCCCCCCCCTCCCCCCCCCCCCCCCCCCCCCCCCCCCAAAATCATTTGTTATGTGAATTTGCGGCCCTTGTTGTCGCCAGTGCCATGGGAGATGGTGGTAATGTGTTCTTTTTTGTCGTAACTATAACTTTTTTTACTCTTGCTGTTTTATCATATCCAAAACTGTGTTGTAGTTTCAATTTTCTTGTTAAAGTGTTCAGTTGAGAAGAAATTGATCTTGGGCCAAAGGAAACTATTGGAGTTTGTTCTTCTTAATGCTAAGTACAGCTTGTTAAGGATGTGGAAATTTGCATAACTTTTCCAATGGTTTGATTAGGCATTCATTCTGTTGGCAAAGCAAATTTAAATAAATAATTTCTTATGTAGCTCCTCCATAGTTAATGGCAGTTAATCTGTTTAGTAGGGCATCAGAAGCTAACACGAACCCAATTCAATGTTGCTTTTATTACTCATTGTTAAGATGTTTTTTACTTACCTGTAGGTGGTGCATCGTGTACTCTGGAAGTGCTTAAAGCATTGCCAATATTAAACAAAGTATATGGGGATAGCATGCACAAAGTGTTGCATGTAGGACCTGAAACTTGTTCAGTCGTACCTGAAATATTAAAAGAAGAAGATACTGAAGCATGGGGCGTGGAGCCATATGATTTGGAAGACGCCAGCGCCAACTGCAAAAGTCTCGTGCGCAAAGGCATTGTGCGTGTAGCTGATATCAAGTTTCCTCTGCCCTATCGGGTAAACTCTTTCTCCCTTGTGTTGGTGTCAGATGCTTTGGATTACTTGTCTCCTAAATACCTGAATAGGACCCTTCCAGAATTGGCCAGGGTTGCTGCAGATGGCGTAGTTGTTTTTACTGGTCAGTATAAATTTCTAGTATGTTTGCCACTTCGGTGTTGATTGATTGCACATTGCTGAACAATTTAAGGTGAAGCACATTGGAACCTGTTGCTAGTTTGCTAGAAAAATACACTTGAGCCTTAATCCTGCGAGATTGGGTGGTCTACATGGATCCTTTTTTGCCATTGCTCCATTTTATTTGGTCAGGTGCTCACTAGTGCCTAGTCACTGCTATTTTAAGTTGTTTCTTTTCCAGTCTTTTCTTATCGATTCCATCATCAAACTAAATCAGCACCTCACCTATTTCTTCACGGGTCAGCAATTTCTGATTTCTATTAGTCGATAGTTTTTTAAACTTGAGAGAACTTCTTGAGAGAATAGTTGCCTCATTGTCAGAGTCAACAGTGTTTACTATAGTTGCTTGAGCTGTCTGACTGAATTGTAACAATTCTGAAACTTGACACAATATCGATGGTTTCGTAAGCCTCCGAGGCATATTTTAGTCTGCTAGTATACTTGGCGAGGAGGGTTCAAGAATTTGTGATTTGCTTGGTGTAATGTTGCTGACAGGTATGGTATGCCTGGCCAGCAAAGAGCTAAAGTAGCGGAATTATCCAGATTTGGTCGTCCAGTAAGTTAATAAAATCGAGTGTTTTTTGGTTCGGTTCTCATTTATGTCAGCATTTTTTTAAGACAGTAGCACCCCAGAGTGATCTTAGGTTTAAAATCCTTGAATAAGAAACTAGCATTACTTGCTGTTTGTGGGTATAGGTGAACTAGTTTGGAAGTTGATGGAAGGAATGTATCGGTATGTTAGCCAGTCTCCTCAGGATGTCTGTAGATGTGAATGTCCGATCATTTTCATTGAGCTCAAATATCCATGCATTTTCTCTGGCAGTGAGCTTTCTCTTTTGTTTCATTAATTTTCTGTGGCAGGCAAAATTGAGGAGTAGCTCTTGGTGGATAAGGTTTTTTGTCCAGAGTAGGCTAGAAGAAAATGAATCCGCAACAAAGAAGTTTCAGCAAGCCTCAACGAAAAAGTCGTATAAGCCAGCTTGCCAGGTTTTCCACTTGAAGTCATTACCTTGAGTAAACATGCATATATCTTCACTTGCTAGATGAGGTTCTTCACGGAAACCTGGTTGCACCACCAGTTTCTCCAGGACCGTTTACGATTCGGTCC
The DNA here is from genome assembly GCA_023653495.1 of Melastoma candidum. Classification (NCBI taxonomy): domain Eukaryota; kingdom Viridiplantae; phylum Streptophyta; class Magnoliopsida; order Myrtales; family Melastomataceae; genus Melastoma; species Melastoma candidum. The sequence continues at coordinate 15,110,274 of CM042881.1, read as the reverse complement.
CCAGGTTGTCTAAGCCATATTCCAAGTTTAGTTTTTTGAGGATGAAAGAAAGGACCCCTGTACATTTTTATACGTTATCCGTGTATTGCATGAATCAATTGAAATTGGCTGTTAAAAACATTTTTTTGTAGCAAATCATAATATGACTGTAGACAAATTCTTTATATTTAATTCTTTATTTATTTATGTATTAGGAAGCCTCTTTTTTCACTCCATCTGAGTGGAAGGATAGGATGCGTTTGGCTTCTAAATTCGTGGGTTTCTATTCCATTTCTCCTGTTCCTGGATTTAACTCATCACTAGGATTATCAAAACGTTTTTCAAATTAAGCTTTTAAAAAATTTGTTTGGTGGTAGAAAGAATAAAAAGAATTTTATTTTTTAAAAATTGACTTCAGAATTGACGAAATAACAGTTTAAAACAAATATATTTCACAAACCAAACGGGGCTCAAGGCTCAGCCATCTTAAGCACTCAGAGCAGGTTCCCGGCTCCAGCAACGACGACGTGTTCTCGCCGCCGATGCACAGCCAACAGAAGCCTCGCCACTCGCTACTCCTAGTCCTCTCCCTCCCCACATTCGTTTCTCTCTTCCTCATCCTCAAAACCCTTGACCTCACCCGCACTCCTTCGATCTCTTCATCACTGTCATCCTCCTCCTCGTCTTCTTGCAACTACTCGGTGGTATCCTGGGTGTACGACCCGGGGTTTGACGCCTTGGGGTACGATGATTCCTGCAAGGGGATCTTCGAGGGATGGAATTGCATAACCAGCGGCAAGTCAAACGCTCGCGATCTCGTCAAGTGGCGTGTCGTCCTCACGGCTGCAACCTCCTGCCGTTTGATGCATCCGTTTTCCTTAAAGGTTTATCGTGACACTAGCATTGGTAAGCATCGATGTGGAGGTCAGAATTATCGTTAGGCAATTTAGATGTGAAGCCGTAATTTGTGTTTGAGATGGAGGCTACCGTTTGAGCATTGTTGGAATTGCAGTTGCTAAGTAATGTCAATTGTAATTTTGGTCGTTGATATTTTTTTGGTCATTACATTTAGCTAAACTCCATAAACAGGCTCCCAATAAAAAACAGAGGTTGGGTTTCGTGTGGCTCGCCCTTACTTTCACTACAGCAGACGAAAGGTGAAAATGCTGCAATCTGTGAACAAATTATGAGGTGATTATACCGGAGACATTTGGAATTTGGTTGAATGCTTGTCCGTTGCGGTGCACACCACCACTGAGTCGGGCTCATATATTTTGAACCCTGCAGAGTTTGTGGGGGACTCATTGAACCGGAATATGTTTGTAACACTTTTCTGCACATTGAAACGTTCTCCAGTGTGGTGAGAAAATGGCGTCTTGTAGGTGCTGACCGGGGGTTCACTTTTATCAAGTACAACCTCACAGTTGCGTATCAACGGACAAATCTTTCGGCTCAATATGATATGTAAGGTATGCTTTCCATGGTAAAGCCCTGCTTTTATGTGCAAATTTGTAGTTAATGGAGGTTTTTGGTAAAGTTATTATTGTAGTTACTCTTGAGCTTACCCTGTTCAATTGTTGCTTTCATAGTATAGTTATTTTCCACATTGTGTAGGTCAGGGGTCCTGTGATGGAAAAATTCCTCATTAATTTATGGAGGATCAATATATAAGATAATCCTTAGGGAATATTAGTTGGAGGACATTGCTTAGATTATACTTACATGTCGAGACAATTTATTGGACTAATATTGCAACTTCTCTTATGCAGTTAGTTTGTTGAGCCTCTTTTTAAATTTTTTTGCTGCAATTTCGATAATATTGATACTTATTGCAGGTCAAATGTTTAATTTTTTAGTTGGGCAGTTCCCTAAGGTATATGTTTTAGCAGATCAACTTTCTTTTAGAGTGTAGGTTTGACCGAACTACTCTTTATAATTGTTTGCAGATGTCTCTAGTTTCGTATGCATTCTTGATAACTGTTATAAAGGAAATGCATACGGTCACCAAATGCCAATGGTGGTCAGGTTGAGTCGATGGGGTACAAGGATGGCTACAGAGTCAATGTAGATACTCTAGAAGGAACACGGGCTGCTTCTCCTCCTTTTCACCGTGTCCTATTATTCACCGGGTACACCAAATCTCGTTTTAAATCCGCAGCTCAGCTCGCAGGAGGTCATGGTCCCTGTCTTGCTCAGGCATATCTGGGAAAATATCACCGCTTAGCTAAAACCACCCCCTCCTCATTGTCTTATTATAATTACTACTACTTTTAGTAAGTATTACTAGAATATTTTTATGTTGACGTTTCTTTATTTTCAACGGGTTTTAAGCGTTTTTTGAAATTTCAAAGTAGGAGGAATTTTGGAGTTTGTGCGGTTGATTCATTTTTATCATGTGGCTTGAAAAGGAACAACATGGAAAGGAAAGCCCTCAACCCATCCCATGCGCAAGCAAATATCATCTCCCATTTCCTCAAAAAGAAATGAAAGCCCATTTTGGGCCCAAACTATCATGCTTCATCCATTTGGACCCTTGTTGGCGGGTTAACTCTGTTAATTTTGCATGATTAGCAGTAGTTCCTCTTCTTATGGTTGTACAGCTGATCCACTTGTTCTGGCTCTTTGTCAAATTGCTCCTACTCCCGATGCTCGTATCTGGATTTATCGACCTGCTGTCCGTCGAGTCACTCCTCAAAATAGGCACGAGCAAATAAAAGTTCTTCTGCGTCACACCTCTCAGGCAGCGGTTTGATCAACATGGACCCACCTGCAACCCAAAACTGAACCCAAACACAAATTCGACATGGATTCGTTCGAACAGCTTCATCCTCTTTATGTGGATGGCTCTGATCACATTCGACAGGGAGGTCATAAAGTGACAACGCCTCGTCTTCTTCTAATTCTACTTCACCTTTATCTGTGACAGCATACCCCGTCGATATAATCCGCTTGTCTCTAGTAACTACATTGTGGATTGATGCGATCCTTTGCCTAACGATACTGCTGAATGACATAGTAGCAGAAAGAAAAGTATGGATAAACAAGTGGATGTCAGGGTTAGACTGTTTAGTCATTTACAAGAGGAAGTTGAGATATGATTGGCAAATACATTTGCGAGTCAATGGATGTAAAGTCACATGAAAAAGAGAGGTGTGGAGATGTGGAAGCGTCGATGGAAGAACAATTTTTTTAAAGAAGATTTAAACAATCCACTATAGAAAGGGATGGGCTTTTATGGCATATTATCTAAACAAATGGTTGTTACCTCATCCTACTCTGTTTTTTCCCCATATGTTGAAGATTCGGATTAAGCTGCTGGCCGGCTAATCAAACATGCCCCATTATCCGGATAGAGAGTATATATATATATATATATATATATATATATATATCAGAATTTCCCTAAAATCCCCTGTTGCTGATATTTCAATGAAAGAGTTTCTAACATGGCTAACAAGAATGATATTACAAAATATTGGGAATTCAGCTTGTTAAGGTTAACTAATAACCCAAGCCTCAGTAAAGCACATACAAACACATGGATTTCATATGGTCTTATAACTGCTAAACTTATGGACTAAAAAGAGCAACTCACCAAGAAAGGCACAGCTTTGATAGAGGCCATGATATATTTCACTGGAGCTAAAATCAAACATTTTCAGGTCTCAGTGCCTCCCTTGTTTAGTGCACGTTTCTTCCATATGTGGCTCGTTTCAAGATCCTCGTACTAATTGTAATGACATTGTTACTCTGATCAGTAATGCCAGAGAAAACACTTTTCCCCATATCATGTCTACTGAATTCACAATCTGTCTTAACAAAATATAACCGGAACAAAAGGAGCTTTCCTACCCAATAATTATCATGTAGCTTCATAACATAAATTGTCGCCGGCGACTATGACAGGTGACTAACCGCGGCCGGAGCAAGATTGATGCCAGGTCTAGAGGACCACCCCTTCCTGTTCCTATAAGCCTCTATAGCTTGCAGGCGTAGCCGCTGTTTCGATGCATTCTCGAAGAATTTCATAGCCTTCAACACCAAAATGCAATTCCCAATCAACAGACAGCTTACGAGTCAGAAGGACGGTAAAAAAGAAAAGAAAAGAGAGTAGAGTAGTCCAATTGCCTTAGGAATGGAGGCCAATCGAGGCGGCTGGTCGACCACGTCCCCGAACTCAACCTTCTCATGTCCGGGGAATGAGAAATCTCCATCAGACTGATCACCCAGCTTCTTCTGCTTCTTCTTCTTCTTTGATTCCTTGTAACTAATTAAGAGCCATAAGACGAGAAATTACTCAGATAATTGCAAACACGAACGAGCAACCGCAATACAATACAATATGGATAGGTATGCGAGGAAATCTACGCTTTCTTGCGCTCCTTGCGCTGAGAACTCGAGCCCTCAGACAGATAATCAGAGCTCTGAAAGCGAAGATCAACAGGCTCTCCTCTCTTCCTCTTCTTCTTCTTCTTCTTCTTTTCAGGATCCTCGTGGTCTGCCACGCTGTCAACAGGGGAGTCACGAGGAGGAGGCGCAGTTAAGGAAGGAACTCTCTGCCCACGAGCATCACGTTTGCCAGGTTTCGATTTGGTGGTCGTGGCCCGACGATCTTCGCCGCAGGCTTTGAGAGTGTGGCCGGGTTGGGAAGAGGAGAGGGAGATGAGGGTGCGGAGCTTGGAGGGGAGAGAATCGAGCTTGGAGGGATCGGGAGGAGGAGGAAGGAGGGATTTGGAACCGCCGCCGTGCGCCGCCCTGTAGTTCCTCTCCCTCCGTCTCCTCCCCTTACCTCCCATCCTTTAGCCTCTTCCCTTACTCCAGCCAGTCCGGAGAAAGCAGCCGATTCCAGGCAAACCAACTAAAAAAAACATACGCTTCTGATTTAGGGTTTTAGTCTCAACCTTTGTTTTCGAATATTATTCAAATTTTATATATTATTCCTCGAATTATTTAATAAAAATAATACAAATTTATTTAACGAACTTGGATCTACGCTGACAGATAATATTAATAGAGTTAGGGCTTTCCACGTCGGGGTCGTAAGTTTTAAAAACAATTACGAAATAAGTTTTGGATTTTTAAAATTCTTAAAATAACACTTTTAACTAGGAGTGAGCATTCGGACCGGACTCGAATATCCGAGTCCGAATTACACCCAAGTTCGAACTTTCGAATTATATCTTTTGAAGTTCGAGTCCGATTGTATATAATTTTGAATTTCCAAGTCCGAATTATATAATCCGAAATTTTCGAATTTCAAGCTTAAAAATATTAGTCCAAAATCATTCGCGTCTAATGTTAAAAAACTAGCATAAAATTCCATCTCCACATAAGATTAATAACAATTCCATGTCATAACAATAATAATTGCAAAGCTAGATAAAAAAAGACCGGGGATATGCTTGAAAGCATCTTCTATAAGTTGTCATTCTTGAATCATTGAAATATCCTCAAAATTCGAATACACTCGTACCCATTTTCTCAAAATCTATAATTCAAATTAAGTAATGTTAGTCACAAAATATTAACATTAAATTAAAAATATCAATATTAAAAATATCAACATTACCATATTCAAGTTTTTCAATATCGTCCGTATCTTCTTCAATACTAATAGGTGAATAAGACTCTCGAAGCCAATTTTGAGTGTATAAAAGAGATCCACAATTCTAGGAGATAATGAACCTCGAAATGAATCAAGCACTCGACCTCCAGTACTAAATGAAAACTCTGAAGCAACAGTAGATATAGGAATTGATAAAATATCACGAGCCATTCGGCTGAGAATGAGAAGTCTATAACTCAACACTTTCCACCATGCTAAAATATCAAATGAATCGATATCATCCTCTAGATCATCATCCAAATTCTTATCCAACTTTGACTTGTTACTTTCACCATCTATTTGTTCCACCTTTTTGAAACGATTCCTTCTTCATCTCGTCATATTTTCATCAGAGTCATCATCATCATCAACATCATTAACACCTCCTAATGTCACGACTTGAGAATGAGATGGTGCAAACTTGCATTTATAATCATTGTACAGTTCACAAAGTGCACTCTTCACATTTTCAAATAGTTGCTCACCCTTTTCAGCTTCATACATATCTATCAAAGTAAATCTAAAAAACTTCAACTTTTGGCTCTGGTCAAGAACTACCGCAAAGTGTAACAACATGTTCATTTTTCCAAATGCTCCCTAATATTTGTCATACTTTGCTGCCATTTGTGTTGCCATCATAGATAAATCTATATCACCGCTCTCTTTCCATTTTCTAAAAAGAGCATGAAGATTTGTAATATCATGAAAGAAAGAACGAGCACTTATAGACTTTGATCCAGAAACCTTCAAAGTCAAATTGTAAAATCTATTCAAAATGTTTATCAACCTTTTCACAATCTCCCAATCCTCATGAGTAGGCAACACTTCACTTCTATTATCATCTTTAAGATCAAACTTCATCAAACGATCCAATTGTTCATGTCTCACAAAAGCCTTTTGTAACTTTTGAGCTGCATCCAACATCTTGTAAGTAGAGTTCCATCTTGTGGGTACATCCAAACTCAACCAACCTTTATAAGTGACATCTTCCATACTCGCCGCTTTTTTAAAAAGCATACCGTCCACCTGAATTTTGATTGTATTTAACAACAGCTCGAACTCTTCTAATGGCATCAAACACACCATACATACTCATGCCATCGGTAACAATGAGGTTTAATATGCTAGCAACGCATCTCATGTGAATGTACTTTTCATCTAAAATAAGCTTGCTCTTATACTTATCTCTCAAATAATTCACAGCAACTTCATCAGCATTTGCATTATCCATCGTCACTACAAACAACTTATCAATCCCCCAATCAAGTAAACACTATTTCCAAAGCCTCTCCAATATCATTTCCTTTATGAGAAAAAATAGGAACAAAGTTCAACAACTTCTTTTGGAGATTCCAATCATCATCAATGTAATGAGCTGGCACGCACATGTAGTTCATCTTTTGAATTGAAGTCCAAGTATCAGTAGTGATGGAAACACTTTGAGAAGACTTTCTAAAATATTCTTGTAACTTCGCTTTCTCGTTGGTAAACATTTGAAAACATTCGCTGTCTCCATAGCTAAATCCTAAAATAGAAAATAAATTTGCATTAGATTAGAATATCTCTCACAACAATCTGATTTGAGGTTGAAGAAACCAATCGATGTGTTTCTCACCTTGTCTGACCTTTGACATGGAATTTTGAAGTTGAAAATTGCTTTCAGACCGGGACCAATATCATCGACAGTTATTGTTGTCAGGAGCTGAAAAATGAAAAAAAAAACATCGAGGAAAATTTGCAGACATAATCAAATAGCCATAACTGATAGCATAAGCTCAGGAATGAAATGAGTAATGAAACAGAAAAAAGTGCAGGGAGACACTTAGAAAATAGAAATTCAGTCACTAATAGGATCAAAACACAATTGAAAAGGCTTTTGAAGAGAATAAAGGTGCCTCGAATGAACCTGATGGAAGGAACCGACCTTCATGCGTCTAGATAAAGCAATTTGCCAGAAGAAATGACAACGACGATATAAATCCAGGAAAGTGCAAGTTCATCCATGGAAAACATGCAACGGATATCCGGGAAGGCGACACATCACTCCCCTGGATTAATCTAACAGGTCTAAAAGAATTTAGATCAAACAACAGAAAAGATGGCCGCCACGACTTTATCACACTCTTCGAACCGTCACTCAGCCGCTGGAATAACAAACAAATGTCCCATAAACAAACCACAGTCCCTACAAACAACAAAACATGACATCCCATCTGGTAGCATCGAAATGCAACGTTCTTACATTGGGGCTGCCATTGACTTTGATATCAGTAGTGACATTCCTATTCTTCGACCGGGTATTCACATTGGCCAGAAAGAAATCGCCTTTCTTGGTCCTAGTAGCAGTCACAGCTTACAAACACAACCAACAACAAACCAATCAATCAATCAAAACTATCGAATCGGGAATTCATAAAAAAAACCCACGACACTGGCGGGGGAATGAAAATCCGGGTCGCAGTAAACAGCAGGAAGAACACTCGAAGCAGATTTCGAGCATTACCCACCCTAATGCTTCTTTTAAGACTCAGCAGCAAGGCTAAAGCAAGAGAAACCCACCCCTAAAGCCATTCACACGTGATCTAGGGTTCGGAAGACAAAATGCGGGGAAGGGAAAGCAGAAACCGAAGCGGGTTAGAGGTGGCCAAGTGAGACCAAACGCCCCAACAACTAAACGGCGTGTAAAAAAATTACGAGACAGCAGCAGGCGTGGTATATCGGGGACTCAGCAGTAGGCGTGGTATATCGGGGACTCAGCAGCAGGCGTGGTATAACGGGGACGCCGACGAGGGACTGCAGCTCTTGGGAAACACGAAGAGGGATAGGGTAGTGGTTGCGGGATGGAGGACTTGGTGTGGAAGAGGAAGAGTGAACTGGGATGGTAGGGTTAGGTTTGTGAATTGGGGAAGAAAAAAAAAAGACAAATTAAAAAAATTAATTAATCTGATTAATCGGAATTTCGAATAATTCGAAATAGTATCGTTATAGTCTGAATCCGAGTCCGAATCCAAATTATAACTCTTTGTTAAGTCCGATTCCGAGTCCGATGTTGAAACTATCCGAATCCGAGTTTGAAAAAAATTCGGATATCGGACTCGAAATTCAGATATCGGATATTTTGTTCACCCCTACTCTTCACTCATTAGCTAAAATAATACTTTTAATTTACAAGAAAGTCATTGTTTACTACGACTTTTTCATAATTTGGTTAAGATTAATCATAATTTATTACTACCTAAGATTGGTAATAATTTATTAAGTGTTGGCCAATTTGTTCTATAATGTTATAAATTTTTGTGACTGGTTATTATAGTGGAAAGAATTATTCATGATTCAAATAAAAGATAAATATTTTCGTTATAACCTAAAGGAGTTCAATCAATAGGCCATGTAATCTCAAGACAGTGAATAGTAAACTGACATTTAATGCTTGGTTATTTTCATTATAAAGGCATTGAGTATTTGCAAAAATTTTAATGAGTTAGTTTTGGAACTTTCCAATATTCGAGGCGTATCTAGATGCAAAATTTATGGGCAAGTAAATGAGACTTCCTTATTACGGTACATGCTATGAGTAAAAGAAAAATTACAGCTCATATATAATTCTAAATGAGAGTATGTATTTTGTTATCATTATTGAAGATTACACTAGGATGTGTTGGATTTATTTCTTAAAAGTGAAGTATAAGGTCACTAAAGGTTTTCATAAGTTTAAGAAATTGGCCGAAAATGAATGTGGAATAACTATTTGCCAACTAAGATTTTAGCACCACGCTTTTTAACAAAATTGTGTGGGTGAAAAGAAGGACATTTATTGTATGAGGTCTACCCAATGTTAGATGCATAGGCATGTAAGGGGTATAACTTAGCGGTAGAGTGTCTGAATAAAATAAGTTGCACCTGATTCTATTAACATAATGGAGATGACGAGATGTTCATTGTAAGAACATGATCGTCCTACGAAGTGCTAAATTGAGGTTGTAAGTTCTAGGTTGCTTGCAACATTGTTGAAATGAAAACTCCTTATGAGGCTTGAAATGGAGTTCAACCCTCTATGAAGAATATTTTGTCTTTGGACATATGTATTATACACACACTCCTAGAGTAAGAAAGGATAAATTGGACGAAAAAGATGAACAAAAACATATCTATAGGATATATAATTTAGTCCAAAGCTTAGCAATCAAGCTCAAAGAAGGTAGTAATCAAAAGGATGTCAAGTTCCTTGAGAATGAAAAGTGGAATTGGCCTAATAAAGGTGGTGACAAGCAAGTCTCACGGGACACCCTAGTGGTCATGGCATTGGAATTCATTTGGAAATCCCGGGTTTGAATCTTAGCTACCGAGTATTACTATAAAATTAAAGGTGGCGATAAACGGATTAAGGAAACTTTCATAGTAGCAAAGTGTGTTTATAGAACAAATTATAACATATTAGCTTAAGTTAGGACATGAAAGAAGTTAGAAAGATAAACTTTAAGTGGCTATTGTTTCTTTATTTGTGGATGATTTTTGCTTAATATCAAGTGATAAAGATCAAATCTTAAAAATGAAAAAGAAAATAATGCATGATATTGAAATAACATATTTAGGAAACAATGTATTTCCTATGATAAAGAACATAATGCGAGTTTTTGAAATGACAGATTTATGAGAAATGATTTATTTTCTAGGAAAAGAAATAGTTCAAAAAATCTAGAGGTATCTTTGTTTGTGAAGAGTACTTGAGAGAGATTTTAAAGAAGTTTCAAGTGGATGAATGCAAAAGCATTGGGACTAAAATGAGTAAAAATGAAAATTTGTAAGTGTACGCGCGCCCTCCGGCCTAGCACGCGCACGATAGTTCGGATGACCCGAGGATCCGGGCCAGCTCCCCCAAGGCCCAATCCGGTTGGCGTTGCAACTCAAGCTTCGGAGATTGCAGAAGAGAATTGGGTTGGGCCCTCCCTTAGTTCCCGAATGGGCCTGCGGGGCATTTCACCAATCATCTCCAGTTCCTTGAAGGCGATAGGCGAAAGGCTGCGTTAAGGCATCGTTCGTGAATTTTAGGGAGGACTCGGGGAGCGGGTCGTGTCATCGTTACCCATTCAAAATAGCTCCGTAAAAATGGGTGTTGTGTAACCTAGGTAAACTATACGGAGTCAGCACCGACTTAAGTTTGAAAATTGGTTTAAGTCGAAAAAACCATAGTGAGTTCGGGTATTCCTATCTACAAACTCTTACATTCTAACATGCGAATAAGGAGGTAGTGTTTGCTACAAAAGATTTGCTTTTATTTAACGGGCATTGGACCTGATTCGGGAGTTGGGCCTGAATCGTATCAATGTTTTACGAGTGTTGGACCCTATTCGGACTTTGGACCTGAACTCGTATTTATTTAGTTGAAAATCGGCATACGACATAAATCCTAAAAGCCTAAAACTTGCATGCAACCACACCTAATTATTTAGGTCAAAGGGACGGGGAAGGGCGGTGGTTGCGGGCCTATACACTTGGGCCCGCCGCCCGTTACAGGTGGATTTAAAAAATGATTCAAAAAGGCCCGCACCTCCCCATTATACCTTAGATGACGGTTGGAGTTGCTTGAAATCTTCGGACCGACGATTTTTAGGCCGTGGTAGATCCAACCAAACGCGGTTTGATGCACGCGCCTTCAAGTAATCTTCGGTTTTTGACATCCGTTTCTTTGGATTCTCGTATCCCTCGATCGGTGTTCATGCAAACCGAATAATAAGATGGTCATAAAGTCCTAATTTAATTCGAAGTGAATGATTAGAGCTTAATTGAATAAGAGCGATACTTACAGAGCGTTGTGAGCCTGTTGATGTCGATCCTTCGACGCGGTTCGACACACGTGCCTTGGAGAAATCGTTTGAGAAGATGGAATTGAACCTTGGTCGCTTCCTGTCCATCCACGTAGTTCCATCGTGTTTTCATGCAAGAACAACAAAAATGGATGGTAAAGGAATAAATATGATGTCGAAAGAGACATCATAAGTCATCATAAGATGCAAATCTGATCGTTCCAATCGACCCCCCGACTGCTAAGTCGATGTTGGAGTGGTCAAATGAGAGCGGTTGAAGTTGACCAAGTCCTAGTGATCGAAGTTAACCCGGTCAAAGTTGACCAAGGCCTAGTGGTCGAAGTTGAAGCTTCTGCAGTCGATTCTAGAGCTACTACGGATTCTGTCAATTTTCTATGTTAAAAAACTCTATAGAATGACTTCAAATGAAAAATCTCAAATCATAAAAGTTATAACTAACTCAAAGCGGGAGCTAACTCAACTAATTTCGAGTCAGTAGCAAAAGTTATGTCACGTGGACTGGAGCAATATTTTCAATCGATTATAGGACCATTGCATTCTATTTGTCGATGTTTGATGGGATGAAAGTCGACAAAGATGTCGTCGAATCGAAAAGTTTAAAACTAAAAAGTTGTAGCTTTGTAAGAAAGAAAGCTAACCCAACTAATTTTGGATAAAACGGAGCTCTGTCAAGGAAGTTATGCTTCGTCGACTAAAATAGAATTTTTGATCGACCACAGAACCATTGCATTCCGTGAGTCCAACTTCAACGAGGACGATGAAGATGAAGATGGTGTCGAACCAAAATGTTCAAAACACTAAAGTTTTATAGCTTCAAGATAGAAAGCTAATCCAAATATTTTTGGGTGAAACAGAGTTCTGTCCAGGAAATTATGCTTCGTCGACTGAAATAGAGTTTTCGATCGATTGTAGTGCCGTTGCATTCTGACCGAGCTTGATTCCGTCGCTGGTCGGAAGAGTAGCGCCCCTAGGAGTAAACTGTTGACTTCATACTTCACGATTCTCAGCCTCCGACCATTCCGAACTCGTGAATAACGGTGTGTTCATGCTCATTAACACCAAAACACGAACGGACAGAATGCAGTTAGTGTAATAGATGTCATAAATTTTCGTTTAATGAGTTGAACAAGTGAGAGGAGGTCTCACCGAGGGTACCTCGCCTCGGGATGGCTCGAGGAGAAAAATGGATGTTGAGGAGTTCACGAAGGGGGTTGCCTTGGAACTAATGGTCGTTGGGGTTCCTTTGTTTGCTGAAACTGATGTTTCCGGTCTTGTCGTCAGAGGTCGAGCTTGAGTCGGTGACGAGGGGGTTTCCGCAAGTGGAGTTGAACCCACCTTGGGGTTTGTCTAGGAAGATCGAAGATGATGCTAAAGGGGGATTTGTGGACAAGGGTTTCCAAGAAAAATGGAGGAAAATTTTCTTTCGGGAGGGATGAATCAAAAAATGGGGGCCTCCTCCTTTCAAGAAAAATTGATTTCTCCCTTTTATCCTCCCCCTCTCCCCCGACAAAATGGAGGCTGCCCTTCTTCGCCTTTTCTTCCGTACTCACCCTTCCCCTTCCTTTTTCACAGATTGTTGATGGAAAAACCAATTGGGGGCTGCCAGGTGGCCCTTTTTGAGGACATCGTACAACACTTCCACCTTGTCAGGTTGTTGGTGGGGGTGATAATTATTTTTTATTTTATTATTTTCTCTTTTTATTCTTATCTTGTTTCCATGGGCTTGGGCTTGTAAAATAAAGTGAGTGGATGAGCTAAATGTATGGGCTTGCTAAGCTAGAAAAATGGGTTTGAAGTGTGTTTAGCCCTCCATAGAATAATTTGAGGTATTACAGTAAGAAAAAAGATGGAGATGATACTTTAGATAATCTGACATAAGGAAGTTCATTCAGTGCTTGATGTATTCGGTAACAACTAAACTAGATATTTTATTCTTGGTAGGTGTTCTTTCAAGATTTCGACATTGCAAGTGAAAACGTGTTACAACAGCTAAGATAACTTTTAGGTATCCAGGGTAACTCAGTTTTATGAGAAATGATTCACCAAGAGTGGTGAGCTCAAGCTCTTTGTTTACTTAGATAGTGACTGGGCAAGATCATAAGATTGGGCTGTTTTTTCTCTATTGGATAGGCATGTTTTCTCTGGAGTTGAAAGAAATAGGAAGTTTGACAATAGACAAAAAAAACATAGTTTATTGTGGTGATACGGGAAAGGCCAATCTTGAGCTGCCCCAACTAAACACGAATCGAGTAGGAGTTATCCTACTGAGCATCGGCTACTCGAGCAAGTTAAGACTCGAGGGGGAGTCAGTCAAGTAGTGACTCAGTCGTAAAGAAGAAAGAATCGAGAACCCAGAAGAACGCCGGCACTCAAGCAGATCACGTCAGCCGTATAACTCAAGCGGTAAATAAGGACAACCTAAGCGAAGCGACAAGACTACTCATAGAGGCTGCCAACCACTATCTTTACTTTTCTGTATGACTTCAACATTTATTTGTAAGCTGCATTGGTCTATTGAACGTCGTGCTCAGCTTAAATAAAGTTGTTGTACCGCTAGAAAAACAAGCATTATTACCATATTTTATTGATCACGATAGTGGTTATGTATCTATCAAGCATTGGGTTAGTTCTTAAACTTATTGGTGATGTAACCTATATCTAGTTAGCTTTGAGAGAGTATCCCTTTTCAACCCCCATCCTTCCGTCCACCTCTATATTTAAAGGCAACTACCTTTCTCGCAAATCACTTACTTGCTAGTATTCTCAGTTGAGTACCTAATCTCCCCATTCCCTTTAATCCCAACTGATCAAGTGCACCCTCTGGAGCCATCATCGTATCATGTTGGCATTAGAGCCCAAGGTTGCTCTTATGTGCTGGATTGAGAAACTTAATCAATAGTAAAAAACTTCCAGGATGCTTCCATTGCGATATGCCTATGGAAGAAACCCAGTTCACTCGTTTGGAGCAGCAGATGAAATCTCTTACTCAATAACAGAGGATGTTGCATACCCAACAAACCATTCTGTCACCCAATCGTCAAGATTGTGATGGCGAAGCACACCTATGGAGGGATGAGAAGAAGAAATCATGCGATGCTCCTCGAGGTAGCTAAATTCGAAGGCAACTTAGATCCACATGAATTCATCGATTTTATGTACATCATCGAGTGCGTCTTCTGTACAAAAAAGTACCCGAAGATAATAAAGTAAAGATTGTTGCCTTAAATCTTCGAAAGTATGCTAATCTTTGGTGGGAGAATGTCAACAAATAATGCCATTGAGAGGGATGCGAAAAGATCTGATCGTGGTAAAAAATTGTTACACTAAGAGGGGGGGTGAATTAGTGTTAATCTCCAAATTCGGATTTTAACGCTTTTTCGTTTTACCCCGCAGCGGAATGAAAAACTTCTGTTAAACAGAGCCTGTAAGTTTCTGTAAGACAGAACGTTTGATTGTGTACGCAAATTTGTTTGATAGACACAAGGATTTTTATAATGGATCAGCAAATTGCTTACATCCACTCTTCACCCAGATATTTGGATAGTTTCCACTCAAATGTATCTCAGTACAAGTTACACAAGTGATAGCAACTAAAAGCAGACCCGTAGGGTTCTGTACAATAGAGGCTTGAGTGGCAGAACACAGACCAGAAGGTTCTGTGCCCTAGAGGCTTGTTATGTAGCACAAACCCGAAGGTTCTGTACTATAGTAACTTAGGCTCAATACAGACCAAAAGGTTCTGTATCGTAGAGGGTAAGGCACAACACAGATCAGAGGGTTCTGTGTCGAAGAGACTTAGGCACAACACAGACCAGAGGATTCTGTGTCGAAGAAGGTAAGGCACAACACAGAGGGTTCTGTGGCGAAGAAGGTAGGCACAACACAGAAGGTTCTGTGTCGAAGTAGGCACAATACAGAGGGTTCTGTGTCGAAGAAGGTAGGCACAACACAGAGGGTTCTGTGTCGAAGAAGCTTAGGCACAACACAGTCCTAAGGTTCTGTGTCGAAGATGTTAACCTTCTATAGCACAGATCAAGTGATTCTGTACTAGAGACGTCAACCTTCTATAGAACAGATCCAAGGATTCTGTATCACAGAAGGTATAGCACAGACCGTAAGGTTCTGTACCGAGTATGTCAATCCACAACAGAAGGTTCTGTATAGGAAAATGACTTAGTTGAGAAGCACAGATCTAAGAGATTCTGTACCAAGGGTAGTCGACCTTCTACTGAACAGACCGTGAGGTTCTGTAGTAAAAGTGACAAGTAAAATGTATGTACAGACCCGTAGGGTTCTGTACTACAGAGGGTTGTACAGACCGTAAGGTTCTGCACTAAATTAGATTCAGACCTGAAGGTTCTGCTCTACAGGAGGTTATACAGATCCGAAGATTCTGTACAACAGAAGGTTGCACGCGTTAACGTGACTAACAAAGGTAACCAAATGCGCAATCCTCTTAAGGAAAACGACTTCGTGGCGTACCCCACGCGAGCACGTAGCGGACCCTACGCAAGCGAACAGCAACCCCTGTTCAAGGATGGATTTTCCCTCCGGCGGCTCCACACGACCTGCACGATCTCCTCGAGATAGCGACTATGTGGCGTACCCCACACAAGCACGTAGCATACCCTACGCAAGCACGCAGCAGACCCTGCGCAAGCACGCGGCAAACCCCACGCAAGCAGACGGCAGCCTCCGTCCTAGGTTCCTGCACACAGAGTTCTACACAACAGAAGCTGGTCAGTCCCTCACCTTCTGTGCTCCCGAGGTTCAGCCCTTCTCTCCGGCCCGCTGCACGTTGCCCACGTACACACGCTTCCAACAACGTCTCCTGCAGCTTCCAGCCGAGTCCCTCGAGCCCTCGAGTCACTCTCCCAAAAGGCTTCACCAACGATGCAACTTCCGCCGGTAGTGCTCCTCGTGTGACTAACTCAAAACGAATGAAAGAATGAGAGAACTAAGAAAATTAAAACAAATGAAGCTCACGCTCTCTCTGGACAGAATGGGATGGATGGATTCGTTGTTATATTTACAATGGGAGAGGGCGTGGCTATTTATACACAAAATTCTAAGAAGAAAATGCAAGAAGGAAAATATAAATGCGTAATCTGCAAAACAAGAAATTAAAAGTTAGTTTACATAATAAACAGAATGATATACACGTGCAAGCATTCAGAAAATTAATCAGAATAAGATCATGATATATTTTCCATGAATAGTGCACCACAGAAGGTATCGCAGAAGGTTCTGCTTGATAACCTTCTACAGGTGGAAACAATCGTTGATTTGTTTCCAAATGACTTGAAGTCAATTTCATCCTGATAAAGATACATAGGAGGACGCATCTAGACGGTGGTAGTGATAGGTTTGCAAATAACGGTCGTATAGTGGTCAATTAAGCTTATAGAAGCCTGTAGACCGTCTAGTAGAACCTTTCCATAAGTAGAAGATATATTTCCTTTACAAGAATTATTATCTCCAATATGATTATTTTGGAAACCAAATCGTGGTAATTTGATCAGATAAATATCTTAATCAAATTAAGCATATTTCGTAATTAAATAATTGAAAACTAATCATTTAATTACAAAAATAATTCTTACAAGAAGTCCTTAATAATAGAAGCTTCTGTAGAATAGAATGTTCGACCTTCTGTAGTACAGAGGGTCAGGCTCATCATCAAAGCCAAGAATGTTCGACCTTCTGTGGCACAGAGGTCTGGCTCATCATCAAAACCTTTTCCAACAATCTCCCCCTTTTTGATGATGACAAAACATTCATCGTTGAGGGAAATATGTTTGCAAGAACTCCCCCTAACTCCCCCTAAATAGATGAGAGTAAGCGTCTCGCGTTTGTACAGAACCATAAGGTTTCTGTAAAACAGAGCATAGAAGCTTCTGTTATGAAGAAGGTTGTACAGAGCACAAAGGCTTCTGTGATTAATACAGAGCGTGGAGCTTCTGTATATAGCCCGACAAAAATGATGGTATTTCATTTCTGCACTCCCAGCAATAGTGACTTTAAAAAGATCACGAATCGCATTCCCTGCAGAAGGTTGCGATTATGAGCTGTATCAGTCTCACAAGCTTCTATACCATAGATGGTATAGCCTTCTACGACCCATTGAGTTATAGAAAATCAAGGATTTTTCTATAACCAATACAGAGCTAGGTACTCCCCCTCAACACAAATCTCCCCCTTTTTGTCACATCAAAAAGAAGATGAATGTAGGTTGATAAAGAAGAGTAAATTTCTTGCAGAAGGTATGACATGTCGTTCATAACCAACATGCAGAAGGTAGTTTTAATTCTCGCAGAGGGTAGAGCAGAGAGTGCAAAACCATCATGCAGAATGTGGTGCAGAAGGTGTGACAGAAAGTTCAATACCATACTGCTCAAAGGAAATGTGTCCACGAGGTGGCACTTATTACAATCTAGAAGACCATAGAAATCAGTTTTTGGTCTAGCTAGAAATGCGGAAAAGAGAGAACATCAAGAGATTTCATTTTTCCTCTTCCTCCTCAGAAGGGACTGCATCAAGATTATCACGGATAACCTTTGCTTGACGTTCCAGCTCGCGAGTCAGATTCTCTACCATTTTGCGTAGGACGCGCATATCTTCCTCATTGGCTACAGCCTTCTGCTGGAGGTCCTTGAGGAGAGCAGTTTGTTCCAGGAGGATGGTCATCTCAGCAGAGGACTTGGGCTGTCTCTGTGCTGAAGGAGCCTTAGCTGCAGAGGCAGAAGCAAAAGGTGCAGTAGCAGCCTTTCTGGACATTCTGGCAGACAGGGGCTTATCTTCATCATCCTCGGTGGTGTCCTGTGACTTCAATTTGAGAGTCCAGGAGGAGCCCTTCCTTACATAATGCATGCTAGCTATGATCTGGTGCCCAAAGGTACCAACCTTCCATTTCTCTTGGAAAGTAGATGCATCAGTAGAAACACGGGCAAGCTTAAGAAGGCCGGCAATTACCTGGCCATAAGGCAGAGCCTTTCCTGTTGTATTGCAGCAACGTTTCATGTGCGAGAACACCAGCAAGCCAAGGTTGAAAGGGATTCCCTTCATGATGTGAGCCATCAGTGACGCATCAATTGAGGTGATGGTGTCGATGCTCCCGGTCCTTGGTAAGAGGCAGAATAGCACAACTCGATGCAATACACGAGTCTTGAGTTCCAGCTTTGTGGACTCCAGGTATTTGTCCGACTGGACTCTTTCTCCCATGATGATGCTGTAGGATTCCTCCTTTCCAAGATCTGACAGTGGGTCATATTCCTCACAGCCAAACAATTGGTTAACATCATGTGCAGAGAAGACAAGCGGAACCCCTTCAATCACTGTTTTGATGAACTTGACATGAGATCCTTGTTCATGGAACGTAATGTTACCATAGAACTCTCTCAGGCGAGAAACGGCCACCTCTGCATATGTCTCACAGAAGTTTTTCAGACCAACTCTCTCAAGCAATGGAGCAATGTCAAGATCATTTGCCTTAAACCAATTAAAATCAATGCGCTTGAAGGCAGCGAACTGTCGACCAGCAGCATCACATTTGGGCAATTTGGTATCGGCAAGCACAGTTTCTATCTCCTTTCTAGAGACTAGAGGGTTTACCGGAAATATGAAGGTATCCAGCCCCTCAGTGAAGGTGTCCACAGATTTCTCTGGGGACTTGGTTTTCTTTGCAGCCGCTTTGACAAGAGAGGTGCTGACAGTCTCGGGCTCTTTCCGTTTCAGCCTAGTCCGTGAGGATACACCTCCTGACTTGATGGCATCATGGAGAAGCTTTGTTCCAGAGGGTGTTGCAGGCTTCTGGGTAGCCTTCTGTGCAGCAGAGGCAACGCCTTTCTGCTTGAGGTCAGGGGAGACAGAGATGACAGGAGCAGGAGCTTCCTCATCTGGTTCCTCTGGTGCGTCATCGACAAGGGGCACTTCCACCTCCTTATCAGACTCAGCATTCTCCTCAGGAGTGGCGACCTTTGATGCGTCAATGTCATCAGCCTCAGTAGAACCCTTGGCAGAGGGTTCAGGGTCAGGGAGTTCCTTTGTCGCAGCGACCAGGGATCCCTCATGTGCTTTCTCTTCCACTTGGATTTGGGCTTTTTCAAGTCCCTTGTCCTTGGAGAGTGGTTGCATGTCATCGTGGGTCTCGACAACAGCAGGAATGGTCTGTTCCTTCGCAGGAGAGATGGGTTTCTCTGGCGAGGAAGGGGATGGAGTCCTGCTCGCAGATGATGCAGGCTTCTCCGATCCAGAGGCGCGAGCCTTCTTTCTTCCGGCCTTAGCCTTTTTCCTCAAGGATTTTGCCTTGGGTGCCATGGATGATGAAGAACGAAGGTCTGGAAGTTTTAGGGCAAAATGAGAAAGAAGGAGTAAAGGGATGCGATGATCTGAGGGTGGTGTGAAGAAGGATGACGGTTGTGGGTTTTAAAAGCGGTTTATGGGAATAAAATATTCTTCCCGCTCAAGTGATCTATTTGAGATGTCATGTCAAACTGTCATGCATCAGAAACACGGGGGAAAGGAAATTTTATTTCCTTGATTCGATTGTGTGAAGCGAATGGCTTTTCAAGACAAGAAAGACATCGTCACCTTCTGTTAAAGCTTCTTCCATACCGAAGAGCTAAATATAATGGATATTTGTATCCAAGTATAACTTATTAGGATTTTAATATTCCTAACAAAGAAAATTTTGATCAGAATAAATATTTTATTCATCAAAATCTTTTATTGGATGATATATTATATCTCCAGATTTAGTTTGAAAGTTACCTAAATTAAAGTTTAGGTAAGCATTTCGTAAGACCTTCTATAAGGTAGAAAGTGTAATCAACTCTCTGTAATGAAGTGTACAAACAATTGTACCTTCTGTTTAATAGAGGGTGGATAATTCTACCTTCTATAAAGATGAAACGAAGGATTATACCTTCGGTTGTTTGAAGTGTACAAAGGTGTACCTTCTATATGATAGATGGTGGAATTTAACCTTCTATTATGTAGAAAGCTAAATATACGACCTTCTATAGTGAAGTGTACGACGTTGTACCTTCTGTAGTGTATAGAAACAGAGGATTATTCCTTCTGTATGAAGTGTACAAGTATGTACCTTCTGTTTGATAGAGGATGAAATTCATCCTTCTATTATATAGAAAGTTTAATATTCTTCCTTCTATAGTGAGGTGTACAAATGTGTACCCTCTGTAGTGTAGAAACAGAAGATTATACCTTCTGTAATGAAGTGCACAAATAAATGTACCTTCTATATGGCAGAGTGTAGATGATTCTACCTTCTACAGTGAAGTGTATAAAGGATTGTACCTTCTGTAGTTAATTTCTATATTGACGGATTCTAATCAGGAGAACCGTATTGAAGAAAGCATCTATTGACGTCTTCAATGACTTGGTTAATAGGATGTCATGTCTGTACATCACTATTAATAACCGAACGTCTTGTTTGTACACCACTATTGATGTCACCAATGACTTGATCAATAGGATGTCGTTTTTGATAAAGAGCAGGTGCTCTAATATCGCTTTGTTGATTATTCTGAGAATGTTCTTCAGAATTATCATTTGTTTGTTCAAGATCATTTTTAGATTCATGAACAGAAGGTTCACCCTTCTCTTTCGTAGAGGGTAGAGGTTCTACAGCATTTTCTGTAGGTTCTTGAGATATAACATCTCTTGTAATAATAGTAGGAAGGTTATTAATTTTTACATTAATAGACTCCTCTATAGTAGAAGTTATTTTGTTTAGAACTCTATAAGCTTTGCTAGACAAAGAGTATCAGAGAAAGATGCCCTCATCTGTCTTAGCTTCGAACTTTCCTAAATTGTCCTTAGAAGGTCTCAAGATAAAGCAAGGACTTCCAAAGGAGTAGAAATAGGAGATGTTTGGTTTTCTCTCCCTATATAGTTGATAGGGAGTTTTCTCAAGTATGGGTCTAAGTAGAACCCTGTTTGATATGTAGCAGGCTGTATTAACAGCTTCTGTCCATAGGTTCTGTGGAGCAGAGCTCTCACACATCATGGTTCTAGCCATGTCTATTAGAGTTCTATTTTTCCGTTCTGCTACTCCATTCTGTTGAGGAGTATAAGGAGCAGAAAAATTGTGATCGATACCTTGTTCGTCACAGAAAGTAGCGAAGTCATGGTTTTCAAACTCAGTGCCATGATCCGTTCTTATAGCTTTTACAGAAGATCCAGTTTCATTCTGTAATTTCTTAGCTAGCTTAATGAAAGTTTCAAAAGCATCGCTTTTGTGAGTTAGAAATTTAACCCACGTGTATCTAGAGTAGTCATCGACCACAACTAGACAGTACCTTCTACCGCCGACACTCTGAACTCTAGTAGGTCCGAATAGATCCATATGTAGAAGTTCAAGAGGTTGAGAAGTAGAGACTTCATTCTTAGTTTTGATTGAAGACTTAGTTTGTTTTCCAAGAGAACATGCTTCACAGAAGCTGTCATGCTCAAAACGGATATTGGGTAATCCCTTAACCAAATCCTTTTTCACAAGCTTGGATAACAATTTGAAGTTGGAGTGTCCCAACCTTCTATGCCATAGTAGGCTTTCATCTTTGACTGACAGAAGGCAACTTTCTGTAGTACAGAAGCTATTCTGAGTCAAGGTATAGATATTCCTCTTACGGGTCCCAATGAAGCGAACTTCATTGTTCAGGATTCCGGAACACTTGTCTTGATCAAAAGTTATTTTATAACCTTTGTCACAAAGCTGGCTAATGCTCAGCAAATTATGTTTGAGTTCTGTAACCAACAGAACCTCATCGATGACCATGGAGTCAGAACTTCCAATGGTACCTTTGCCGATGACAGAGCCTTTGCTATTGTCACCGAATTTAACCGACCCTCCACATTGTAGAGTCAGTTGGGAAAATTTGGATGGGTCTCCGGTCATGTGCCTGGAGCATCCACTATCCAGATACCATTCGCTTTCAACAGTTTCTGTTTGAAAGCAGGTATGAAGTTCATTTTGAGTTTCTGTGTGAGTTGTGAGGCACACTTGTGCTTCCTCATCATCAGAATCATCAAGTTCTGCCCAAGAAGCTATTGCTTTCTTGAACTTGTATTTAGGAGAAGGTTTCTCCTTTTCTTTAAGTAAAGGACATTCTGTTTTGTAGTGTGCTTTCTTTTTTCATTCAAAGCATGTGACCAACTTTGGATCCATGTGTTTTTGGCTTCTCTTATTGAAGCGCTTTTTGGAGGCGAACCGCAAAAGCCGTTTAGCTATCATTGCGAGTTCATCATCCGAATCAGCTTCTGCTTCATCATCCGAACCTTCTGTAGGTTCTTCTGATGCTTTGAAAGCAACAGGTGCTCTCTTTATATCTGGTTGAGAGGATCTTTCCATCTCATACGAGATTAAGGAGCTCATCAACTGATCTAGTCGAAGAATGGAGAGGTCTTTAGCTTCCTCTATAGCCGTTTTCTTGGCTTCCCAAGATTTGGGTAGAGTACGCAGAACCTTTCGAACTAGCTCAGAGTTTTGATAGGTTTTGCCCAAATGAGTTAGGGCATCGACTAGGAGGTTGAGTCTCTGGAACATTTGTTCTACAGATTCATCAGCCTTCATAGTAAAGTTTTCATATTGGTGAATTAAGAAATTCACCTTAGTTTCTCTTATCTGGTCTGTCCCAATATACATGGTGACAAGTTTGTCCCAGATTTCCTTGCCCGAAGTGCAAGTTGAAACTTTGACGAATTCACCTTCTGACATAGCATTGAACATCAAATACTTTGCCGTTTTAGTGAGTCGTCTGATCTTAAGGTATTCCCTTGTAGGATGACCTTCTCGATCAAATCGTTGGTTCTCAGGTATAGAAGGTGGACCATCTTCTATATAAGACCATAAGTCTTCGTCGATAGCATCAACGAATGCGCTCATTCGAATTTTCCAATAGGCAAAATTCTTACCATCGAAAATGGGAGGATTCCCAACATGTGGTTTAGGCACATTATAGTTTTCAGCCATTTGTTCAATTCGTATAGAGTATAAAGCTTCTATAGAACAGAACGTTGACGAATGGAACCTCAACAAAGAAGCAAGCTTCTGTTGGGTAGAAATCAGCTGTCAAGCTGTAGTTGTTGGATTCGCAGAGCGATAGGCTTCTGCAGAAAATGCCAACAGATCGTATGCTTCTGCAAAGTAGAGGAACAAATCGTTTCTCACAGAACAAGGTGCTTCTGTGGAACAGAGGTTAAATTCTGATAGAGCGTAAGCTTCTATAGAATAGAACCAAGTTGATTTTCACAGAGCTTAAAGCTTCTGTGCAGTAGCAGGTTGATTCTGATAGAGCGTAGGCTTCTACAGAATAGAACCAAGTTGATTTTCACAGAGCTTAAAGCTTCTGTGCAGTAGCAGGTTGATTCTGATAGAGCGTAGGCTTCTACAGAATAGAACCAAGTAGATTTTCACAGAGCTTAAAGCTTCTGTGTAGTAGAGTGTGTAGCTGGAAAGAGCTTTTCAAGGATCTACAACAAGCTGTTAAGCCTCTGTTGAACCCGCTCTGATACCAATTGTTACACTAAGAGGGGGGGGGGTGAATTAGTGTTAATCTCCAAATTCGGATTTTAACGCTTTTTCGTTTTACCCCGCAGCGGAATGAAAAGCTTCTGTTAAACAGAGCCTGTAAGTTTCTGTAAGACAGAACGTTTGATTGTGTACGCAAATTTGTTTGATAGACACAAGGATTTTTATAGTGGTTCAGCAAATTGCTTACATCCACTCTTCACCCAGATATTTGGATGGTTTCCACTCAAATGTATCTCAGTACAAGTTACACAAGTGATAGCAACTAAAAGCAGACCCGTAGGGTTCTGTACAATAGAGGCTTGAGTGGCAGAACACAGACCAGAAGGTTCTGTGCCGTAGAGGATCGTTATGTAGCACAAACCCGAAGGTTCTGTACTATAGTAACTTAGGCTCAATACAGACCAAAAGGTTCTGTATCGTAGAGGGTAAGGCACAACACAGATCAGAGGGTTCTGTGTCGAAGAGACTTAGGCACAACACAGACCAGAGGGTTCTGTGTCGAAGAAGGTAAGGCACAACACAGAGGGTTCTGTGTCGAAGAAGGTAGGCACAACACAGAAGGTTCTGTGTCGAAGTAGGCACAACACAGAGGGTTCTGTGTCGAAGAAGGTAGGCACAACACAGAGGGTTCTGTGTCGAAGAAGCTTAGGCACAACACAGTCCTAAGGTTCTGTGTCGAAGATGTTAACCTTCTATAGCACAGATCAAGTGATTCTGTACTAGAGACGTCAACCTTCTATAGAACAGATCCAAGGATTCTGTATCACAGAAGGTATAGCACAGACCGTAAGGTTCTGTACCGAGTATGTCAATCCACAACAGAAGGTTCTGTATAGGAAAATGACTTAGTTGAGAAGCACAGATCTAAGAGATTCTGTACCAAGGGTAGTCGACCTTCTACTGAACAGACCGTGAGGTTCTGTAGTAAAAGTGACAAGTAAAATGTATGCACAGACCCGTAGGGTTCTGTACTACAGAGGGTTGTACAGACCGTAAGGTTCTGCACTAAATTAGATTCAGACCTGAAGGTTCTGCTCTACAGGAGGTTATACAGATCCGAAGATTCTGTACAACAGAAGGTTGCACGCGTTAACGTGACTAACAAGGGTAACCAAATGCGCAATCCTCTTAAGGAAAACGACTTCGTGGCGTACCCCACGCGAGCACGTAGCGGACCCTACGCAAGCGAACAGCAACCCCTGTTCAAGGATGGATTTTCCCTCCGGCGGCTCCACACGACCTGCACGATCTCCTCGAGATAGCGACTATGTGGCGTACCCCACACAAGCACGTAGCATACCCTACGCAAGCACGCAGCAGACCCACGCAAGCAGACGGCAGCCTCCGTCCTAGGTTCCTGCACACAGAGTTCTACACAACAGAAGCTGGTCAGTCCCTCACCTTCTGTGCTCCCGAAGTTCAGCCCTTCTCTCCGGCCCGCTGCACGTTGCCCACGTACACACGCTT
The DNA here is from genome assembly GCA_023653495.1 of Melastoma candidum. NCBI lineage: Eukaryota > Viridiplantae > Streptophyta > Magnoliopsida > Myrtales > Melastomataceae > Melastoma > Melastoma candidum. The sequence continues at coordinate 15,084,848 of CM042881.1, read as the reverse complement.
CCAACAACGTCTCCTGCAGCTTCCAGCCGAGTCCCTCGAGCCCCCGAGTCACTCTCCCAAAAGGCTTCACCAACTATGCAACTTCCGCCGGTAGTGCTCCTCGTGTGACTAACTCAAAACGAATGAAAGAATGAGAGAACTAAGGAAATTAAAACAAATGAAGTTCACGCTCTCTCTGGACAGAATGGGATGGATGGATTCGTTGTTATATTTACAATGGGAGAGGGCGTGGCTATTTATACACAAAATTCTAAGAAGAAAATGCAAGAAGGAAAATATAAATGCGTAATCTGCAAAACAAGAAATTAAAAGTTAGTTTACATAATAAACAGAATGATATACACGTGCAAGTATTCAGAAAATTAATCAGAATAAGATCATGATATATTTTCCATGAATAGTGCACCACAGAAGGTATCACAGAAGGTTCTGCTTGATAACCTTCTACAGGTGGAAACAATCGTTGATTTGTTTCCAAATGACTTGAAGTCAATTTCATCCTGATAAAGATACATAGGAGGACGCATCTAGACAGGTGGTAGTGATAGGTTTGCAAATAACGGTCGTATAGTGGTCAATTAAGCTTACAGAAGCCTGTAGACCGTCTAGTAGAACCTTTCCATAAGTAGAAGATATATTTCCTTTACAAGAATTATTATCTCCAATATGATTATTTTGGAAACCAAATCGTGGTAATTTGATCAGATAAATATCTTAATCAAATTAAGCATATTTCGTAATTAAATAATTGAAAACTAATCATTTAATTACAAAAATAATTCTTACAAGAAGTCCTTAATAATAGAAGCTTCTGTAGAATAGAATGTTCGACCTTCTGTAGTACAGAGGGTCAGGCTCATCATCAAAGCCAAGAATGTTCGACCTTCTGTGGCACAGAGGTCTGGCTCATCATCAAAACCTTTTCCAACAAAAATGAAGACAATGACCAAGCTATTCTTGCCAGATCACTATCGGTGAGATTCGTTCATCAAAATGCAGTCGCTAAGGGAGGTTGTAGGAGTTTCTAATTATACTAGAGAGTTGAGTGCCTTAATCTACAATGTGATGTCTGGGAACCACCTGAGCAGACCATTGCAAAGTACATTTGAGGTTTTAAACCATGAATCATGGATGCTATTGAGTTACAGTAGTATTGGTCCTATGATGATGTGCAGAGACAAGCTCACAAGGTCGAGGAATAATAGGTAAAAAGACCTATCAGTCGGCCGTGGCATTTGCTACACCTTTCTATAAGGGAAGCAGTTCATAGTCGATACCACATCCCAATGACGCAAGGATACCTCAACCTTATACATCAAAACCTGAAGTTAGGTCTAACGATTGAGAAACCGTTTACTGATGTTTCAAGTGCTAGGGACTGGAACATATGGCATTGGAGTGCCCAACCAGATGGAATGTTGTTCTCAAAGAACTATACGAGGATGATAAAGATAGTGCCATCCAGGAGGAAGCCTTGTCAGACCCAATTTGGGATACATAGGAATTCGAGGAGTATCCGGATGAAGGGAGCCATTCGTCATATGGAAGGCCTTAAGTGAGACACTCGCTCATGAGAAAAGTTAGTGAGTGAACATCTTTCACACTAGTTGTACAATGAGAAACAAGGTTTGTATGGTTATCGTGGACAATGGGAGTTGTACCAACATCGCTTCAAGTACCATAATCAAGAAGCTGAAGTTGTCAAACAGCTACACCCCCATCCGTACCGACTCTAGTGGCGCAGCAAAGAAATGATATTCGAGTCACCAATCAAGCTTGAGTAAACTTCTTGAATGGAAAAACTATAAGGGTGAGATCATATGCGATATTATTCTAATGGATGCATATCACCTATTACTCGGGAGGCCGTGGCAATTGATCGCAGAGCTATATATGATGGAGTGCGCAACACATATTTCATTACCATCAACAATAAGAAGGTCACGGTTATGCCCCACTCACCATCAATAATAAGAAGGTCCAACCTCTTATGCGAACAATGCAAGAAAGCGAAGAATTTTTCATGGTTGTGATGGAGGTCACCCATGGAGCGGCGAGAGGCCACCATCAAACGGAAGCATTAATGAATTTCAAGATATCTTTCTTAGATAGTTACTAGTTGAGTTTCCCCCACTTTAAGGAATTCAATGCCAAATTGACTTGGTACTGGGTGCATTCCTATAGATGCATCCAACATATCGATGTAACCCGGAGGAAGCTAATGAGCTACAAAAGTAAGTAGACGATCTCCTTCAGAAAAGTTCGGTTTGAGAAGGCACGAGTGCGTGCTCGGTCCCGACAATACGATAATGGTGAAGTATCGTTTTTCCATCCTTAGAATAAACGAGATGTTAGATGAGTCACATAGAAAGCAAGTTTTCTCTAATGTAGATTTGCAAGTGGATATCATCAGATCCATATGAAGGAAGGTGACGAGTGGAAACCTGCCCTCAAGATCAAGCATGGATTGTACGAGTGTCTAGTCATACCATCTAGGCTTTCGAATGCTCCCAACACGTTCATAAGGTTGATGAATCACGTATTAAGGCCACACATGAGAAAGTTTGTTGTTGTCTACTTCGACGTCATAGTCTATAGTTAAAGCAAGGCTGAACATGTCAAGCACTTGCAAACAATGTTCAACACTCTATGACATGAGAAGTTGAATGGAAACTTCAAGAAGTTCGAATTCAATGTATCGAGAATGGTATCCCTTGGCTTTATGGTATCTATAGAAGGAATCAAAGTCGACTAGGGTAAATCGAGGCCATACAGAATTGGGTGACACCCTGAAGCATTCATGACGTGAGGATTTTCCACAGACCAACGTCATTCCATGTGTGATTCATTCAAGGATTCAACACTTTAGAAGCCCTGCTTACTGAATGTCTAAAGGGAGATTAATTCAAGTTGATTGCATCAACCCAAGCAAGCTTCAAGGCGCTGAAGCAAACGCTAAGCAATGCTCTTATTCTAGCAGTACCCGATTTTTCGAAGGCTTTTGAGATTGACTGTTATGCTTCAAGAGTTGGGATCAAAGGAGTTTTACTTTAGGAAGGAAAACCCATCGCTTACTTCAATAAAAATTTGAGTGGAGATAGACTGAACTGCTCGACATATGACAAGAAGTTCTGTACTATCTTTCGAGTCAAAATCACTATCTACTACCCCGAGAGTTCGTGTTGCACACTGACCATGAAGCACTCAAGTACATCAATGGTCAGCACATGCTCAATCGGATACATGCCAAGTGGGTTGAGTTCCTACAAGCCTTCAAGTTTGTTCTCAAGCACAAGCCAGACCCGAAACGTGGTCGCAGAAGCCATATCAAGGAAAGTTACGGTTCTCTTCATGATGGAAACTAAGCTAATTGTTGAAAGCTTTGTACGAGGAAGATGGAGAATATGGAGCAATTTGTTTGAAGAGTTCTTCCTGGGCTTTCGCACGATTCCCCCAAGTAAATGGGTTCTTATTTCGAGATTCCAGGTTATGCATTCTCTAGGGTTCACAAAGAGAGAGCTACTCATTCAAGAAGTACATAGGGGTTGCATTGCTGGCCACTTTGGAATCGAGAAATACCCTTTCAATGTTCCAAGAGCATTTTTATTGATCATGGTTATTGTCGATCGCTTTTCAAAGATTGCTCATTTCATCTCTTGCAACAAGATTGACAATGTTATGCTTGTCGGTTTCTATTTTCGAGAAGTGTTGAGATTGCAAGGAGTTTCGAAGACCATTGTATCAAATTGAGAATGTTACATTCCCGAGTTACTTTTGGATGACTCTATGACATAAGTTCGGAACAAAGCTCGTTTTCAACACTGTATCATTCGCAGTTTGATGGTTAAACTGAGTTGCCAATCAAACCATGACAATTATCCTGCAAATGCTTGTCTCTAAGAATTAGAAGGATTGGGACGTCAAGCTCACTCATGCCAAGTTCGCATAGAATAGCGCACCCAGTTCCATTACCAAGTCATCACCCTTTGAGGTAGCGTATTGATAACTCTATGAAAGTAGAGTTATTTGGTACTCTTAACGAGGCTTTACATGGCTAGTTAGACGAGTTTATGTTAGAGTTTTACAAGTTTTTATCGTGTTTTTACTTCAGTTTAGTTTTAAGTTACTTTTGTTATTTTATTAAATCTTGAGCTTATTTTGAGAGTAACTGGAACCTAGTTGATGCATCTTAAATTTGTTTTGATTTGATGTAGGTAAATGAAAAGAATCATAAGTTGGGCAAGTGAAAATTGAACGAAAATTGATAAAGTGCTGAAAAGTTACAGAGAGCAGAAGGACGCGTCCTTCAATCTCAAGGACGCGACCGTGCGGAATCAGCAGACTACAGAGAGCAGAAGGACACGTCCCTCAATCTCAAGGACGCGACCTTCGACGATCTGTACAAGATCTCGCCAAATCACTTGATTCCTTCATTATTACGATTTGAAGAGAGATGAGGCATCAATTAGTTACTATTTTTATTATTCTTAGGTTATTTTGGTATTTAATTATTTTCTTAGGCTTCTTAGGATCTTTGAGAATATTAGGAATCTTTTAAGGGAACAATATATTCTCTAGGATAGCCTAAGGAGGCGATGGAGTTTTTCATTTGTTTTGAGTATTTTTTAGACTTTTGCTCTGAGGAGAAAGGAGAGTGGCCGACTAGGGTTCAAGAGAAGATCCGGACGAGGCGACTACCAACCAGATCGGGAGATCGGGAGGGCGTTCCTCATCCATTTTCCTTGATCTTTATGTCGATGCTATTTTCTTCTGAACTTTGGATGTTTTTTTATTGTAGTATGAACTAATTTTCTTATCTAGGGTGCTAAATTTGCGAGACTTGTCAAGGTGATTTTGAACGTGATTTATTTTATTTGAAAGTCTGGTATTCTTTGATGTGCTTGCATGTTTATGTTTCTGAAATACGATTGGCGTCGGTTTCTGAAATAACTCGGATTACCTTAGCATCGGGAGGTGTAAGATTAATTCGAGAGGAAAATCAAAGAACATGTTAATAGAAACTGGAGATAAGGATATCATAGTTGATATTAATTGGAATGACTGTTGGGAGTAGATTAATAATGACTGTAGATAGAGATATCACGGTTAATATTAATTGAATATAGATCGTAGGGATACGTCTAATATATAGGAGAGCATGATTTAAATCCTCAGACAGCTTTATCTAAACGTTCGATTGATCCACGACAAGTTAAGAAAATTTAGTTGCCCTAGGCTTTCTTATTGATATTTTCTCGTGATCCTTGCTTATTTTATTTTAGTAATTTTCTTTTAATCCATCAGTTATTCGATTAGTCTAGATAATATTTAGTGGTTTAATTGGTATTCAGGAACAATTAGTCCTCGTGGGAACGATATCTTACGTGCTGTAATCGATTCGTGTGTACACTTGCGCACAACACATTTTTAATAGGACAAGTTTTTGGGGCCGTTGCCGGGGACTAATTGTTGTTTCTTGATATCATTAGAAGACTCACTAATATTAGAATAGATTTTTTTTTATTTTTTTTTCATTTCATTTTTCTTTCCTTGATTTTTTTTTTGCAGGATTACTCTCGGTGAATGCGACGTAGCCGAAGTGCTAATTCTTTGGAGTATAACCCCGAGATCGAGCGGACGTGTCGTGCTCTCAGGAAAGAAGCAAAGCTTAGAAAACAACAAGAAAAGATGGCTCTTGATAATAGAGACATGGAGAATCATAAGGCACTTGGAGACTATGCAATTCCTTCAGTGGGTGATGTCCAGACAGGTATTTGAAGACCCGCAATAGCAACAAATAATTTTGAGATCAAGCCGGCCATCATCCAACTGGTGCAGAATCAATGTCAATTTGGTGGAAATGTTAGCGATGAGCCGAATGCCCATATTGCGAGTTTTCTCGAGATCTGTGATACGTTTAAGAGCAATGGTGTGTCCGATGACGCGATCCGACTGAGATTGTTCCCATTCAGCTTACGGGACAAAGCGAAGGCGTGGTTATATTCTCTCACGCTAGGTTCAATTACGACATGGGATGACTTAGCTCGAGAGTTCCTCACCAAGTTCTTTCCACCTATGAAGACGGTGAAGCTGAGGTGAGATATTACTACTTTCATGCAACTCGATGGGGAGAGCTTGTACGAGGCATGGGAGCGATATAAGGAATCACTCCGGAAGTGTCCACATCACGGCCTTCCGAAGTGGCTGATCATGCAGACATTTTATAACGGATTGCTACCTACAGTTCGGACATCGATTGACGCAGCAGCTGGTGGAGCATTAATGGCAAAACCAACCGATGAGGCGTACACACTGCTGGAAAATATGGCGATCAACACCTACCAATGGGGCAATGAACGAGGACAGATGAGACAACAAGGCATGATGAATGTGGATTCGCTGACACATCTAAACGCCAAGATTGATGCTCTCACAAAGATGATGCAAGGGCAACTGAAGATGAATGTTATGAGTTGCGAGATCTGCGGAGGAGAACACAACTCTGGTGAATGTGTGGAGACGGCAAATTATATGGGTAACTTCAACCGAGGGGCAGGTAATCCATTTTCTAATACTTACAATGCAGGTTGGAGAAACCATCCCAATTTTTCTTGAAGAGAGACACAACAACATGGACAGCCTGCTGGGCAACACATGAAGCAAAATTTTGAGCCTTCGGGGTTTCAAGCAGAGCCACAACAAGTTGAGAAGGAAAATGTAAGCATTGATGGCATGTTACAATTGATTTCCTTACAAAACTCTTCTAAATTTGAATCTTTCTTGGTCATCTATGTGATCTTCATTGTAAAGTTCCATGATGACTATGTTTCTCCTTGTTGGACACTTAGAAGCCATATGTTTGATCCTTCGACACTTGAAACAACGTCGAATGGCCTCTCGATCGTTTGACCAGGCTTCGAGCTTTGAATTCAATGTTGGTATTTGCCTCAAGATAGTCAAGTGGAGTTTCGACTACGAATCACTCCCTATGTTGAAGGACGGAGGCTTCTCAAATGGTCAAATCGATGAGGACCATGGAGAACCAGATGGGTCAACTTGTATCCACGATCTCCTCGAGGCCACCGGGAAACTTACCGAGTGACACCGAGATCAATCCAAGGTCAAAGGAACAATGTAAGGTAATGAACCTCAGAACCGGAAAGGTAATCAACGAATATATTGTTTTCTCAAGCCAGGAAAACAAGGCGTCGTTCGAGGAGGAACTTGGACAAGGGGGCATCAAGCAATCTGTAGATGAAAGAAGTGCATCTGAGCAAACTCTTCCCGAGGTTTCTCATTCAGAAAATCAACCCAACAAGGTAATAGCTGATCTCAATGAAGCACAAGAAGAAAACAGAAGTCCTAAACTCACTAAGGAGCTGAAAGGATGGAACCGTGAATGGCGTAAGAAACCAGCCCAGCCGCAACAAGTGACTTACCCGCCACCACCGTTTCCACAATGTTTGAAAAGAATGGAGGATGAAAAGCAATTCATGAGATTCTTGGAGCTTTTCAAACAGCTACACATCAACATCCCATTAACGGAAGCAATCGACAAGATGCCCACGTATGCAAAATTTCTCAAGGATATTTTATCAAAGAAGCGAAGTTGGGAGAAATTTGAAGTGATTCCGTTGTCAAAGGAGTGCAACATGGCATTGCATCAATCACTTCCGCCGAAGCTTGCCGATCCAGGGAGTTTTACTATCCCTTGTCGCATTTGTTCTAAAAGTTTTAGTAAAGCTTTATGTGATCTTGGTTCTTCAATTAATTTAATGCCAACAAAGCCAAGCCAACAACAGTCACACTACAACTGGCGGATCGATCGATTACACACCCATGGGGAGTAGTGGAGGACGTGTTAGTTAACGTAGCTGATTTGATTTTGCCAGCAGATTTTTTAATTCTAGAGATGGAGGCTGATAAAGAGGTGCCGATTATACTTGGTCGACCGTTCCTTGCAACAGGTCGAACATCCATTGATGTAGCAGATGGAATTCTAAAAATGCGAGTTCATGATCAGGAAGTGACTTTCAATATTTTTAATACTCTGAAATACATTAATAGGACTGATGAATGTTTTACTTATGACAAATAGCAGAGTTTCCTAATTCAAGAGAAAGAGCATGAGGATTTCTCGCCGATGATAGAAGATGATTCCATGGAAGTGAAGTACATTCAACAAATTGAACCTCTCGGAGTCGACCTCTCAAAATCTTCAATGAAGCCATCCATCATAGAGCCTCCGATGCTGGAACTCAAACCCCTGCCTTCACATTTGAAATATGCATTTTTGGGTGAATCGAATACTTTACCAGTAATTGTTCTAATCGTTTAGATGACATGCAGTTGAATCAATTGTTGGATTTACTACGAGCACATAAAGAAGCAATCGGTTGGAGTTTAGCGGACGTCAAGGGGATTAGTCCATCAATTTGTATGCATAAGATCCGACTGGTGGACGAAGAAAAGCGAGTGGTCGAAGCACAACGACGACTTAACCCAATCATGAAAGAGGTAGTAAAGAAAGAAGTTCTGAAATGGCTCGATGCAGGTATAATCTATCCTATCTCTGATAGTAATTGGGTGAGTCCCGTTCAATGTGTTCCAATGAAAGGAGGTATGACTGTAGTTTCCAATGGTAAGAATGAATTGATTCCTACTTGGACAATAACAAGTTGGCGCGTATGCTTGGATTATCGCAAGCTGAATAATCTGACCAAGAAGGATCACTTTCCGTTACCCTTCATCGATCAAATGCTTGATAGATTAGCTGGACATTCATTTTACTGTTTCCTTGATGGGTATGCAGGTTATAATCAAATTGCTATAGCGCCGGAGGACCAAGAGAAAACTACTTTTACGTGTCCATATAGAACATTTGTCTTCAGAAGAATGCCATTTGGACTCTGCAATGCCCCAAGCACCTTTCAAAGGTGTACAATGGCGATATTCTCCGATATGGTGGAGAAAGATATCGAGGTATTTATGGATGATTTTTCTGTTTTTGGTGACACTTTTGATCTATGTCTCCAGAATGTAGAGAAAGTGCTCACACGTTGCAAAGCGACCAACCTTGTGCTGAACTGGGAAAAGTGCCACTTCATGGTAAACGAAGGTATTGTGTTAGGCCACAAGGTATCTGAGAAAGGACTTGAAGTAGACATGGCGAAAATCGAAGCTATTAAGCAGATGCAACCTCTGACAAATGTTAAGGCTGTTCGAAGTTTTCTAGGACACGCCGGTTTTTACAGACGTTTTATTAAAGATTTCTCAAAGATTTCTAAGCCTCTTAGTAAATTACTCGAGAATGATGTTCGTTTTGAATTCACTGATGAATGTTTATAGGCCTTTCAGGAGTTAAAAGGGTGTCTAGTCACCGCACCTATAGTGATAGCTCCAAATTGGAGTTTACCATTCGAGATCATGACAGATGCAAGTGATTTTGCTGTTGGAATCGTTCTTGGCCAAAGAAAGGATAAGGTGTTTCACACCATATACTATGCCAGCAAGACGTTATCGGATGCCCAGCTCAATTATGCAACAACGGAGAAAGAGTTTCTTGCTGTTGTTTATGCTTTTGATAAATTTTGCTCTTATCTTCTCGGTGCACATGTTGTGGTTTATACAGATCATTCGGCAATCAAATACTTGATGGCAAAGAAAGACGCAAAACCGAGATTGATAAGGTGGATTCTACTACTCCAAGAATTTGACATTGAGATTTGCGATAGGAAGGGGGTTGAGAATCCAGTTGCAGATCATCTTTCAAGATTGGAATCTAGAAAGGCCGAAACCGAATTGAGCAAAAGAAGGATGAAAGGCAGGTGGATGAGAATTTTCCAGACGAACATTTATTTCCCATAATTGCGGTGATGACTTCAAGCACTCCATGGTACGCAGATTTCGTCAACTTTATTGTAAGTAATGAACTTCCTCCAAACTTAAATTTCCATCAGCGAAAAAAATTTCTTCATGATGTGCGATCTTATTTTTGGGACGAACCTTACTTGTTTAAGTTTGGAAAAGATAATTTGTTTCGACGATGTGTCCCAGAAGAGGAACAACTCTTGATACTTACAGGTTGTCATGCAAGCTTGTATGGAGGTCATTTTGGAGGCATAAAAACAGCCTCAAAGGTACTTCAAAGCAGATTTTATTGGCCAACTCTATTTAAAGATGCTCATGAGTTTGTCATGAAATGTGATGAATGTCAAAGGGTTGGAAATATTTCTTGGAGGTATGAGATGCCATTGACTAACATTCTTGAGGTTGAATTGTCTTTTCTGTATACTTTCTCGGCCTAATCGACCATCTTCCCCCTATATGATATGATCCCCATATCAAATTCTCAGTAAATTGCCATGGTAATTTCTCTTTGCCAAGGAGAAGATCCTTTCGTGAATAAAAAACAGATTTCTATTAGAATTCTTTCGATGTTTGGGGAATAGACTTTATGGGTCCGTTTCCCTCGTCGTTTGGGAATTCTTACATTCTGGTTGCAGTGGATTATGTCTCAAAGTGGGTGGAAGCGTGTGCATGCCCCAAGAATGACGCACAGGTGGTGACACGATTCTTGAAGAGGAACATATTCACTCGTTTTGGTACTCCAAGAGCTATCATAAGTGATGGAGGTACGCATTTTTGTAACAAATTATTTGAGAAGTTGCTTTTGAAATATGGAGTGAAGCATAAGGTTACAACGGCATACCACCCGCAAGCCAACAGACAAGTAGAAGTGACAAATCGGGAGATCAAGCGGATCTTGGAGAAAACCGTTAATCCATCTTGCAAGGACTGGGCAATGAAGCTAGACGATGCACTTTGGGCTTATCGAACAGCATTCAAAACACCCATTGGGATATCACCATACCAGCTGGTTTTCGGAAAGAGTTGTCACTTACCGCTGGAACTCGAACACAAGGCATATTGGGCGGTAAGAAAGTTGAATTTAGATCCACAATTGGCTTTTCAGAAACGTCTTTTGCAGGTACATGAGCTAGAAGAGTTCCGCTTACAAGCATACGAGAGTTCACGGATATACAAAGAGAAAACGAAATTGTGGCATGACAAGAAGATCCTGAACAAAGAATTCCAAAAAGGGCAGCAAGTTCTTCTTTATAACTCTCGTCTTGAACTTTTTCCTGGAAAATTTAAGTCACGGTGGTCCGGACCATTTGTGGTTAATCGTGTGTTACCTTTCGGAGCTGTGGAATTGCAGGGAAACGAAGGACTTTTCATGGTGAACGGACAATGTCTCAAGCCATATTCTGGAAGAATAATTGAGCAGCAACCCAGCATGGCCGCACTTGCCGAGCCAATTTATACATGAAAAGGGAGACAAGAGTCAAGCCGACGAGCTACCCCAGGGGAGTATTATGTTCCATTCATTCTTTTATGTTTTATATTACATCAGGACGATGCATAATCTAGGTTTGGGGGTGTCGACTCTTTTCTTGTCTACTTTGCTTTGATTTTGTGGTTATTGTGATCGTTTATTTTCAGTTTGGATGATCTTTAGAAGTGCGCTTTTACTTTCGCTTTCAATATTTTTTAGTCGTTTTTTTTAGTCAAGTTTGTCAATCTCCTCAGTGAGACTCGATGAAATCTTTGATGAGCTGACCCTGATTCAAGGATGACTATTAGTGCATTTGCTCACAACCTATGGAATAGTTAAAAACGAATCTTAATTGTTGATTGGACTTAAAGTGTTTTCAAAATGGAATAATTTCTCGGTATGAAGTGTTAGTGAATGAAAACAATTTTAGAAATTTAATAACGCATGGTAGTTGGTGTTGAGTGGTGCTAGTTACACATTGACTGAAACCGAGTCTTGGGTAAAAAAAACAGAGAAAAGAAAAAGAAAAAGAAAAAAAAAGAAATAATGGTTACCAAGGCTCTGAGTACCAATGCTTAGGTGCGTGAAAAAAAATGAATGAAAGTTGTTTGATTTGCGCGTAATTATGTACTTGTGGTGTGAGTCCTTTTTGGTGTACTCGAGCATGGGATCCGAGGGGTGCTTCATCACCTAGTGCCTTGGTCAAACTGGACAGAGAGTCATTGATTGAATGCTCGTTACATGGGTGCACTAGATTGTGATGATACATTTAGAGTCGTGTAACCAAAATAAAATTTTGTGTTAAAGAAAGTGATGAAAAACAACCTATGGATGAGTGAACGGTTGGTGTTTGACTTGTTTTCCGCAAAGTGCTAATCTAGTGTGTTTTATTGGAAGTCTTTAATTATTGATTTCACTTCATGACATATCGAGTTGAAAATTTTTGGAAAATTGAATAAAGTTTTTTTGATAAATGACTTGACTATGGGAAGTGAGTAGATGCATTGCTGAGAATATAATGGGAGTGCTTCGAAGAGATTGATTTGGGTTTTGCTGAGGAACGTCGTTAGCTTTATTTTTGTGTTTTGTTTCTATGCATTTGCTCGAGGACTAACAAATATTAGGTTTGGGGGTGTTGATAACTCTATGAAAGTAGAGTTATTTGGTACTCTTAACGAGGCTTTATGGTGCGGGGACGGCAAGGAATAAGATGATTCCCAAACCAAAAGTAGGGGAAACGCCACAGAATGACAGGGAATGGGTGACGTTTGATATGGACGGAAGGTAGTGTATAATGGGTGCGGCTGGAAATGGGATAAATAGGTTGAGATTCAACCTCCACTCGGATGAACTCGTTTGGCCGTGGATACAGATACACCACCACGAACAAGACGAGGGCGAGGCACAACACGGAGGATACAGATACACCACCACCGGTTGATACACTCTACTCAATCCGCACTTGGAAATCCACCAAATGAAGAACGAGGTTTTGAAGGAGAATCCACTCACTTCGGATAAGAGACTCTAAGTCTGATAAGGGTTTATAATTTGATTCAAGCTCCCGTTCAAAAGAGTATAAGGTGCCCATTATATAGGGAACACCTGAAGAAGAACTTAAATGCACGAAATGAACCTAGGCTAGATGTATGCAAGGCAAGATTCATGGACGAGCCATAAATGGCTTATTGGAAATGCAACAAAGTAAATGCAAAGCATGAATGACAAATGCATGAATGACAAATGCATGAATGAGGAATGTGAATTGATTCAGCTTCTTCGAGGCTCTTGGCTTGGCCGACTCTTTGTTGCTTAGTCGCTGAGGATGTCAAGTCGCACCTCCTTGAGTCGCACCTCCTTGAGTCGCACTCGTCGGGTTGCACCTCCTTGAGTCGCACTCGTCGAGTCGCACGTGCTGAATCGCAATCGTAGCTTACTCGCAAGCGAGTAAAGTGACGCCTCTCTTGCTGCGCGTCGACGGGGATAAGTTGTCGTCCGTCTTTGTATCACTTTACATGGCTAGTTAGACGAGTTTATGTTAGAGTTTTACAAGTTTTTATCGTGTTTTTACTTCAGTTTAGTTTTAAGTTACTTTTGTTATTTTATTAAATCTTGAGCTTATTTTGAGAGTAACTGGAACCTAGTTGATGCATCTTAAATTTGTTTTGATTTGATATAGGTAAATGAAGAGAATCATAAGTTGGGCAAGTGAAAATTGAACGAAAATTGATAAAGTGCTGAAAAGTTACAGAGAGCAGAAGGACGCGTCCTTCAATCTCAAGGACGCGACCGTGCGGAATCAGCAGACTACAGAGAGCAGAAGGACGCGTTCCTCAATCTCAAGGACGCGACCTTCGACGATCTCTACAAGATCTCGCCAAATCACTTGATTATTTCATTATTACGATTTGAAGAGAGAGGAGGCATCAATTAGATACTATTTTTATTATTCTTAGGTTATTTTGGTATTTAATTATTTTCTTAGGCTTCTTAGGATCTTTGAGAATATTAGAAAATCTTTTAAGGCAACAATATATTCTCTAGGATAGCCTAAGGAGGGGATGGAGTTTTTCATTTGTTTTGAGTTTTTTTAGACTTTTGCTCTGAGGAGAAAGGAGAGTGGCCGACTAGGGTTCAAGAGAAGATCCGGACGAGGTGACTACCAACTAGATCGGGAGATCGGGAGGGCGTTCCTCATCCATTTTCCTTGATCTTTATGTCGATGCTACTTTCTTTTGAACTTTGGATGTTTGCTTATTTTAGTATGAACTAATTTACTTATCTAGGGTGCTAAATTTGCGAGCCTTGTCAAGGTGATTTTGAACGTGATTTATTTTATTTGAAAGTCTGGTGTTCTTTGATGTGCTTGCGTGTTTATAATTATGAAATACGATTGGCGTCGGTTTCTGAAATAACTCGGATTACCTTAGCATCGGGAGGTGTAAGATTAATTCGAGAGGAAAATCAAAGAACAGGTTAATAGAAATTAGAGATAGGGATATCACAGTTGATATTAATTGGATTGACTGTGGGAGTAGATTAATAATGACTGTAGATAGAGATATCACAGTTAATATTAATTGAATCGAATGCTAGGAGTTAATTGAATATAGATCGTAGGGATACTTCTAATATATAAGAGAGCACAATTTAAATCCTCAGACAGCTTTATCTAAACGTTCGATTGATCCACGACAAGTTAAGAAAATTTAGTTGCCCTAGGCTTTCTTATTGATATTTTCTCGTGATCCTTGCTTATTTTATTTTAGTAATTTTGTTTTAATCCATCATTTATTCGATTAGTCTAGATAAGATTTAGTGATTTAATTGGTATTCAGGAACAATTGGTCCTCGTGGGAACGATATCTTACGTGCTATAATCGATTCGTGTGTACACTTGCGCACAACACATTTTTAGCAGGACACGTATAAACTAAACCCTTTCATTCAAGTCGAGCTAATGAGGCTACCAAATCAGGGAGAAGTCGGTCAAGATGCTAAGAAGCTCGCCAAAGAGACGAAGCTGCACTGTAGACTTACAATCTTCTTCATACATAAGGATAATAGTCATCACATTGAAATTACAGTTTCTCATTACTAATGGATAGCTTCTCACACAACAAGAAGTTTCCCGATTGTAGTAGAATAATTGCTTGCACTCAATAAATTTCTTCTCGTTTAGCATATAATTTATTCACGCAGAATAACGTCTCTTCTCTTTACATAATATATCATAGGTAATTTCATAGACAATCTCCCTCTAGATGACCAGATAGGACACAACTCATGGATCTCTCACACATACAAAGACAAGTCGAAACGACCACATATCATATTCGCCTCTCGCCTCACCACATATACCACACCAAAATTCTTTAGTTTTTCATCTATAGTTTTGTGAGTTATACTAAGGACAAACCTCTAGTAATATCTTCGCATTTAGATATTCAATCATCTTGTTAATTTTTCCAAGTTAGACGATTTCCTTTATTGGACCAATTGAGAAGCAGAGTTTTGTCACCACAACAACACATTTTGGTTATCATCAAAATATATGAGGTCTACATTCTCCCTCTTTTTTATGATTGAAAAACTACATAAGTTCACTCACTGTTAGTATTTGCAAATATCATTGGGCACAATAAAACGACGAGCAACAGGTATAAAGAAAAGTGTGAAATAACAACACTAATATAACACATCAACTTTGGGCACAATAAGATTATGTGCCACATATGAGTATACAACTAGAATTTTAAAGTACATAAAAACAATGGAAAGAGGAGAATGCAACTCAATCCTTTACTATGATTTTTTCAATCAGTGGAAGTAATTGTTAAACTTTCATTTCCAATTATTTTAACCTCTCAACAAAAGTGTCCTTTTTCTCCAAGATGGAATGCCTAGTAGCAATCATCTCCTTGCAAAGTATCTTATGCATTTTTGTAATAGACATATCAAAACCAATAAGAGCATATCTCTCATGTTTAACCCGAATGATTGGAGGGCGCGCCACAAGATCTTGCTTAACACCTTTTTTTCGGTAGAACAACAATCTCTTTCATAGTGGCTTTTAAAGAAAAACTCATCATTAATAAAGCGATGTCTCATATTCTAAACAGAGTTTGCACTAGGAATTTGAGTAAACCATGTAACCCATCTTACTTATAAGAATCACCTCACCATGCATCCTTGGCAGTCTAGTGACAACATGAGAAAAAACGAGAGTTATATTGTCATCATTAACATAAATAATTAATGTGCTAAAAAATAATATATTGCCAAGACTAACATGAATGTCACGCTTTAAATGAACCGTAAAGTTCTAGGCATGAAAGAATCTAAGCTTCCTATCTAACGAGAGAAACAATACATCACTACCTTGTATGGATCTAGTTTCATCTGACTCATCATCAACAATTATTTTCTCATTCACTACCACTTTGATGTACTTACTAGTAGAAGAGGCTCCATGTGAAGTGATGGAGTAGAATTCTTAACTGTAGACCTGATGCAACATCATCATACTGACAAAAGCATTTCCAGATCAGTGCATCAAATGCTTTATCAATGTTTAGAGAGTATTTACTAAACCAAGAAAAAGTCACCTCATTACCAAAAGTGATGCTTCTATTAGCGATCCATGTTTGGCATAGGTTTCTAATCCTCTAACATATAATCAATTTCTATGTAAGAAACATATTTGTCCATAACTAGAATGAAAGAACTCGTACCAATTATGTATCTTCCTCTTCATTTTAGGATATAAAACGTAAGAAAGTGTTTTGTATCAGTTTACTTGGATTTGATCAGCCCAGCAACACCAACATTGTCAATAAAAGGAGCAAACAAAAGCTTGCTTCCACCGGTAAGAGGGTTAACGACCATAACCTCTACTACCTCATTAGTTTCCTTAACCTAAGTGTTCAAGTCATTGATACCCTTCTCCTCGACTAAAGAAGAGGTTACATCATCACATTCAGTAGAATATTTTTCGGGATCATTACTTAGGATGTCTGATTTATTAGGATGACTGACCAATATCTCATTCTGGCGAACCAATGTTCTGAGGCTCATCCTTCATCATTGTGCGTCCCTCCCGGTCGTTCCGGATGGGAACAAAAGGGAGGACCGTAATCCTTCGTGGCTCCGTAAAAAGAAATTGTTTATCGCTTAACCTATGTAAGCTAATACGGAGTCGCTACTGACTTTATTTCAAAAAAATGGTATAAAGTCGGGAAAACCAAAGAGGGTTCGACGATTCCTAACTACTCACTCTCTCACACAAACATGCGAAGAAAGGGTGGCGATATTTTCAAAAAAAAGTTCCTGGTTAATGGGTGTTGGACCCGATCTGGGCCTTCAGGGCCCAGACTCATATCATTGGGTTACGAGCTTAGGCTCGATTCGGGCGTTGGACCCGAACTCATATGTGATGATCACATGCGCAATCACATACAATTATTTAGATCAAAGTAGGCGGGGAAGGGCGGTGACCGTGGGCCTATGCACTTGGACCCACGGCCCGTTACAGGTGAAAAAATAGAAAGTCGGGAAGGCCGACACCTTCACTCATGTACCTTAAACTTGACGGTTGGGGCCGCTTTAAAGTCTTCAATCATCGCGGTTTTTACACACGCGGAGAAAATCCACGCGGTCTGTTACACGCGTCTTCAAAGCTTCCTTTCCACACTTGTTGGAATTTCGAGCTCGCACAAGCAGTGTTCATGCAAAAGAGGTGATAAAGTAGGAGGATGGGAAAGTGGTTAGAAAATTCTAATATGAGATATGTAAAAAAATTAGAATTTACTAAATAAGTCGGAATGAAACTTACGTGGGTGGTTTGCACCCTTTTACCACGAATGCATCCTGAGCATTAATCGGATTGATGCGGGCCGGTTTTCATGAGTGAAAACAAAAAGAGAAATATACGTGGATTAGCAAATGAAATCATGTCCTCATAAGCTAAATAACATCCCAATTTCGAAAGGAACAATACTATGGACCAAACATCTTGAAACAATGATTTCAGGAATGTCAAATGTAAGTGCGTGTCAAACATGTACGAAGAAAGTCTAAATAATCAAGGCACCTTATGAATAATAATCCCTAAACTTCAATGTAGTCAAGGACTTTTTGTTGAGTCAACACGAATAAAACTCATGCATTCAATCAAACATAACAAATAGACATAAATTCACATAGCGGCAGATTTATAATCGTGAAAAAAAGGGGGGAATTTGAGTTTTACTACATGAAAGTGAATAACCTAGTTACTAGAACATAGATATGCAAGTTTAGAAGCTAGCAAGATGTTTGTGGAAACTTACCGAACCTTGGGTTGATCGTCCTCAAACCATTCCAGTCATGTAATACGTGGTAAAAAGAGATGGAAAAAGAAAAGACGGGCACTTATATGCCAAGAAAGGGTGAGATTGCTCACCGTCGTGGGAATCTTGTTTCCCGGGCCTTACAAGTCTTCGAGAATTCGCTAAGGATATCCCGCAGCAAAACCAATAGAAAAATTAAGACTGGTTCTCATAGCCATGTCATGGCGTTCGACTAGGTAGATGTTTCAGCCTGCAACAACAACATTTGCATGAGAGAGCGATACAGAAGCAAATGTCAACAACCATGTTGTAGCAAGAGGAAATGAAACTGTAGCCATGTTATAATCATAGTATGAAAAGGCATGCACGATTTTCCTAAATTAAACACAAAATTCGAAGTAGGTAACGACATATCAACAGTTAAATCACAAACATAGGAGGATGAGAAGTTAACGAATATAATCGGTGACAAGTTGCAGCACGGATATAAAGAAAAATACAACCCAATGGCCAGAGTTATATCAACCAAATACTCTCTTGGCTACCGTCCAACTTAGTTTGCTGAAACAATCTATAAAGTACATAAGAGAACTGACCATACGCAACTAATATTAAGCACATGCTCAGGCCTAGTCTTGGAAATAGATGATCAATGAGGTCCATTGAATGAACGGATTAGTAAGCATCAGTGACTTTGCAACAAAAACATGACCTATATCAATAGTAAACGCTGCAATGTTAATCCACAAGGATTTCGGCACGAAGATAACCACATCAGATGAGACAAGAAGTAGACCAGAGATCATAACAAACAGCAATGGAGAGACAGGCAAAGGAACACAATGCAATCAATGAAATCAATGTATACAGGCACTATCGGTAACAAAAATGTGTAGTTCAACTAGAGAACAGTTGCAACAACCCCATGGAGGGAAACAAATCAGAAAAATTGCAGTGAAAACAAAGGATTAGGAAACTAAACATCCAAACAGAGATGAAATCCAAGCAAATAGGAAAAAAGCCAATAAGCCAAACTAGTAAAATGTTGGAATTTGCAGCAACACTACTCGGCCATTTTCTCCTAATAGAGAATCACTCATCTGTCAGCGGAAATTCGCAGCAACACTTATAGGGCCATGAAGATTTATCATGCTCGCTGCCAACGCACTGACTCCAGAAAGGAGGACGATAGCAAGGATGTTGGTGTTGAAGCCAACGTAAATCCCTCGACGAGGGAGACGGACGATGAAGGAGCGCCGGAAACGGGAGGGAGGAGGGAACTGTTGGACGCGGAGGCTGCTCTGCCGCTTGGCGGACGACGAGCCTTGACTAACTTCCGTTCTTCGACGGCGAAACTTGACGGCGACATAGGGTGGTGATTCCAGAGGGTTTCCGTGGGGCTATTTATTACCTTGAATCAGAGAATGCAGACGACTGGAACTGGTTGGAGTTCCACTGCCAGACGCGAGGGAAAGAGACCAGAGCTACAACGACGGGATGACTGAGCAGAGAAGTTGAAGGAGAGCAAGACCATCGGGGGAGGAACTTTTCTGTTTGGGGGTTGGAATTCTGTTCCAACCACCCCCAACAAAAATCTCTTTATACTCACGTGGGGAGAGTGTGAGAGGAAAGAGGTGTACTCCGTGCGTGAGTGACCTCCTCTTTATTTTTATTTTTTTTTGAATTTTGCAAAATCTTTGATTGAGTCCATTGATTTGTTTTATCTTCTCATATTAGTCCGCTCAATTTTGTCTAAAAGAAAATGTGAGATCGTGGTTAAAATGTTTCTAATTTCACACGGTCCTTCTAAGAATCACGGATGGATTGTGAGGTTTTATTTTTCTTTTCAATTAATCACGTATTGATCTTAAATTAATTTTATCTTACAAAAGAGCTCAACCCAAATAGTAAAAAGGAAAAAATTGTTAAATCTTCAAATTTCTACGAAAACAAAACGAAGCAAAATGCTAAAAGTTTGAAAAATGAATAAAAGGGGGTTTTCTTCGGAAAAAGTAAAATGTAATAAGAAATTAGTCTCATGTAACTAATTTCTTTAAAATTAGCAACCTAACCATGTCTAGGGGTGATCTTTTATTAACAATGTGAAATATAATAAAATTTTGAACTACTAAAACTTTGCTTTTAGTGATGTCGAAAAATAAACATATTTGTAACGTAGTGCGATAGAATATAATTGGTTGCATGTAACTAATTCGAAATTAGTCACCCAATCATGTTCATGATGAATTTTTATAGAGAGAATGAAAAAAAAAATTCTAAAACTTCGACCTACTGAAATTTTGATTTAGTTGTTTGATTTTAAATTTTGATTTTTATTCGTAAAACAATTTACGGAACATTGAATCGGGATTTGCTTCGTTCAATCTTCAAAATTCTAAAAATTCTATTTGGGATAACTACAGTTTGCCCTCTTTGTGGGAGAATCTGGAAAGATTGTCACACAAAGACGATCTAGGGACCCCAAATTGAATTTTGGGATCTGCCTTAGAGACCTATACTTTGGAATCTCGTTAAACAAATGTGTTAGTAGTGAAGGAAACTTGAATTATATGCGAACAAATGCAACTACAATATCCATGTATATCATGCTTCACTTATGTAATTCCGTAAGAGGGAATGCTTCTGGACATGGTTACTGAAGATCTTCCTCACGCTCTCAAGGTTCACTCGTGTTTGTGTGAGCTCGTCTTGATTAGACTTGGAATTCCTTTGACTTGGATGCTAATGTACTAGTCGAAGGAGTCTTGACCAGGGTTATGATGTCGAATTTGGCGTAAAGCCTTTCATAGAAAGTTTAAACTTTTCAGCTTGGAAGGAATAAGTCCAAGAGACTTTGTCGAAAACAGACCTGTTTTACAAAGGTTTCACCTTTCAAGCAGATAATCTGTCATTTGGACAGCTTACTATTCAGCACACTTCGCTTAGGGATAATGTGACTATACACTGGGAGTAATGAAATTCTTGTTTTAAGCAGATCCGCTGGGGATGAAAGTTCCATTGGGAATTCTTTGAATTTGCTGTGAAAATTTCGTTTTGAACACCTTTGCTTTTGCAACCGCCTTGTCGGCTCTGGTGTTTTTTCGTTTTTGCTCTTTTGAATTTTGCACTTTGCTTTTGTAAGGCTTTGGCCTTCGTGCTTTTCTTTTGCTTTTTTTTTTTTCAAAAGATCTGCTGGGAATGTTTGTTGGTTCTTTTTCTGTTTTTCATTCTTTGGGGAATAAAACTTCATTGATACTCATTTTGAGGAGTGGGTGGCCTAATTAGTTTTGCATGTCCACTGACATTGTCTTTCCACTTGAACTTTGAGGAAGTGTTGCCATCGCTGTCGGTCGTTTCCCACTTCCTACTACAGGACTCCTTTTGACCTCGGTGTGAGGTTGTCTTTGGACTAAAGGGTAACAGTATTTATAAAAGCTCCGTTTTGGCTCTAAGGGTTAGCAACGGTCGATGTACTGTGTTTGGGATAGAGAAGAGAATGCTCCTCTTCATCCTGGCTTTGAGCATCTTTTGTCAACAGATTCTAAGTCCAATCCCGACGCTCGTTTTTTATAAGAACTCACAGTGTTTGAACTCAACTCTCTAGGGTAGGTGTTTAGGATAGGGTTTGCCTTCTTTTCCCATGTCCATAAGCATTTGCGAACTCCATGGGGTGATGATATGACATCTACATTATAAATGATATGCAGATGATGCAAACTCACTGGGTGGATGACGTTTATGTGCATCCCTTGATGACTTATGTTGCGCCTTGGTTGCGGATTTATGAACTTCATTTCGTGGATTTGGCGTCTGCCTTGGAGATCATCCATGATATAAGGTGCTCGTATTCCTACATCAAGGAATAGAGATCGAGTGAGTTCATGTAACCTGACTCCTGTTGAGGACATGAAGAAACGATAAAGTTGGGCATCCACTGGGGGAATAAGCTGCGAATGTCCATCTTGATTGTTGCTGGAAGAATATGCTTGTATATTCAACTTCCACTGGGGATTGTGATACACTCATGAAGCCAAATCTGGCTTTGGAGAAATGAGGAGAATGACTGCGACTGGGGAATGATAAGAAATTTCAATAGGGAATAAACATTCCCTTTCACGTGATCATCCTTGGTGATAACAAAGGCAATCTAGAAGCTTTGGTTCGAAATTTTTTTCACCCAACCACCCTCGCCTTTCGTTATCTGCCTAGGATGCTCATGTACTTTTCATGTGATTCGTTGTTTTGACAACGAAGGCTTCTCCAAGATTGCTTGGAGTTTTACCACCCTGCCACCCACACCTTCGTCCACATGATAGGAAGTTCTTGTACTTATATGTGACAAGGGCAAAAACAAGTGAGCTCATGTAACTTGTTTGTTAGGAAAGTATCAATTTGGATCGGATACTCCCTTTTACGTGTAGTAGCGCCGAAGAGCGTCCGCGTTGATCGGTTGCGGTAGTTCTTGTCCATCCATCTTGGTCAGAATGGTTGCGCCTCCCGAGAAGGCGTGTTTTACCACAAAAGGTCCTTCATAATTCGGGGCAAATTTTCCTCTTGGATCCTTGTAGTTGGGAGTGATCCGCTTGAGAACGAGGTCTCCAGGCCGATATAGGATCAGTTTGACCTTCTTGTTGAACGCTCGAGCCATGTGTTGTTGGTATAACTGCATGTGATGGGCTGCCGCGAGCCTTTTTTTGTCTATGAGATCGAGATGAAAAAGATGATGATTGATCTTGTCTTCGTCTGTCATATTGTTTTGGGACAATATCCTAAGGGTCGGTAGTTTGACCTCTGCCGGAATGACTGCTTGTGTTCCGTGGACGAGCTCAAATGGAGTTGCCCCAGTCGATGTTCGCATCGCCGTTCGGTATGCGAGTAGCGCAAATGGGAGCTTTTCATGCCAGTCGCGATACGTGGTTGCCGTTTTCTGAAGAATTTTCTTCATATTCTTGTTTGCTGCTTCGACTGCACCATTCATTTGTGGACGGTACAGTGAAGAGTTGATGTGTTTAATTCTGAATTCTTCGCAGAGAGAATGCATAAGTTTGCTATTGAAGTTGGAACCATTGTCGGTGACGAGTAGTTCCGGTATGCCATATCTAGCAATGATATTATTCCGCATGAATCGCACAACGTTCTTTGCAGTAACTTCTCTAAATGATTGAGCTTCGACCCACTTGGTGAAATAGTAAATTGCAACTAAGATGAATCGATGTCCATTCGTTGCTACGGGATTGATGGGTCCAATGACGTCCATGCCCCACATTGAAAATGGCCACGGCTCGAACAGAGGGTAGAGCCTGATAGGAGGTACATGCACCTTGTCATTGTAAATTTGACACTTGTGACATGCTTTGACGTATTTGATACAATCGTCTTCCATTGTCGACCAATAATACCCGAGACGCATGATCTTTTGGGCAAGTGCATATCCATTCATGTGAGGACCACAAACACCTTCGTGTACTTCCATCATAACGTCTTTGGCTTCTTTTTCCGTGATGCACCGCATGAGGGTCGTCGTGAATGACTTCTTGTATAGGATGTTCCCGTCGAGAAAGTAACCTCTAGATAACCTCCTGATGAATTTGCGTTCTTTCCTTGTGCTTATATGAGGAAAGTCTCCTGAATGTAGATACGCCCTAATATTGGCATACCATGGAGATGGATCAACTTGTTGATCGGGTTCAGTGTTCATGCAACTGGGTTCTTCGATGATGTTGATGCGGAGAGGTTCAATGTCCATTTCCCCGGCCAATGGTATCATTGATGCGAGAGCTACAAGTGCATCTGCAAATCGATTGTCAGATTGTGGTAGGTAGCTGAAACTAATGTCCGTAAATTTTCGAATCAGCTCTTGCAGATAATCTTGATACGTGATAAGCTTTGAGTCTCTTGTGCGCCAAGTTCCGTTGGTTTGAGAGATTATGAGCGCAGAATCTCCGTAAATGTCTAAGAATTGTGCTCTTATGTCGAGTGCACGTAGTAAACCGAGAATACATGCTTCATATTCAGAAATGTTATTTGTGCATGGGAATGTGACTTTAGTAGCAACCGGATAATATTGCCCGTTTGGGGATATCACAACTGCTCCAATGCCAGAACCTGATGAGTTGACTGCACCATCACAATACATCGTCCATCGTTGTTCTGGATCTACTAGTAAGATGTCATCATCTAGCAGCTTAATTTCTAGTGGGGAATCATCTGTCCCTGGATATTCTGCCATGTGATCGGCAATAGTTCTGCCTTTGATTGATTTTGTTGAGTGAAATTTGATGTCGAATTCGGCAAGTTGCAGCAGCCATTTTGAAATTCTTCCGATAAGAGTTGGTCTATCGAAGAGGTGCTTGAGTGGATCATTCTCTGAAATTAGCAAGATCTCGTAATGGAGAGTATATTGTCGAAAACGATGAAGGACCCAAACGAGCGCACAGCATGTGCGTTCGGGGACTGTGTATCGGGCTTCGCAGTCTGTGAATTTCTTGCTGGGGTAATAGATGGCATGTTCCTTGGCGCTTGGTAATTGTTGTGCTAGCATTGCCCCAAATGACTGTTCTAGTACTGTTAGATAGAGTGTGAGCGGATGTCCCGGCTTGGGCGGGATAAGGGTTGGCGGTTCTGTTAAGTACATCTTGATTTGTTCGAATGCGATCTTGCAATCTTCATCCCATTCAAATTTGACGTCTTTTCTCAATTTATTGAAGAGAGGTTTGCACGTGTCGGCTAGGTTAGAAATAAACCTTCCGATATAGTTGATGCGGCCCATGTAGCCACGAATCTCTTTAACTGACTTTTGTGTTGGAAGTTCTTTAATTGCTTTAATTTTATCTGGGTCTATTTCAATGCCTTTGTTACTGACGACAAACCCGAAAATTTTTCCTAATGTTGCCCCTAACACGCATTTGGCGGAATTGAGACGCAATTTGTATTTACGAAGTCGTTCAAACAGCTTGCGTAGAACGATTATGTGATCTTCTTCTATTCTGGATTTGGCGATCATGTCATCGACATAGACTTCGATCTCACGGTGCATCATATCATGGAATAGGACTGCCATTGCTCGTTGATATGTTGCCCCTGGATTCTTGAGCTCAAATGGCATAACTCGGTAACAGAATGTGCCCCAGGGTGTAATGAATGTCGTCTTTTCTTTATCTGTCTCGGCCATCTTGATCTGATTATAGCTAGAGAATTCGTCCATAAAGGAGAATTTGTTGAAACCAGCCGTGTTGTCCACTAATAGATCGATGTGTGGTAGAGGGAAGTCATCTTTGGGACTTGCTTTATTGAGGTCTCGGTAATCCACGCATACTCTGACTTTTCCATTCTTCTTCATGACCGGGACGATGTTCGCGACCCACGGGGGGTATTCTGATACTTCAATAAAATTAACTTTAAGTAGTTTGTTTACTTCTTCCTTGATTGCAAGGGCTAGTTCTGGTTTGTATCGACGTTGCTTTTGTTTGATTGGATGAATCAAAGGATTAATGGGGATTTTGTGCTCCACTATTTCTGAATCTAATCCTGGCATATCTGCGTATGACCAAGCGAAGACATCTGAAAATTCTCTAAGAAGATTTATAATTTTCTCGGCTTCATCTATTAGTAAATCTGCACCAATGAAGAGCGCTTTGGCTCGTCTTCTATTCCAATATTGATGGAAATTGGTTCTTGAAGAGTGACCTCTTTGGGATTTTCATGTCTCAGTAGTCCTTGTTCTAGGCCATAGTAACCGTCGAGGGATTCAGGATTTTGAATAACTTCTTCATCTAGATTTTCCAATGTTTCGGGACCTTTCGAAGATTGGCCGTTTGTCTCATCGAATTCATCTGAAATCTGACCACACTCTATTTGAAAAGGCTCGGCGAGTTTATCCTGGAATTCTTGAGTAGTCTTTGAAGTATTATTCCTGCGTAGGAGAATATCAAGAAACAATTCAGAAAGTATATGAAGAAATTGAAATGACCATCACATGCGTGGACAAATGAGGTGTCGTGGGCATCAGGCCTCAGTGGGGTGGGCGTTATTCATGTGCCCATATTTTCCTTATATCCCTCACGTGCCCTGGAATTCATCATCGTCCTGACGTGGATCCCACGACATCTCGACACGAAGTAGTCGCTACATTCACCCCACCAGTCCGCGACTAAACATATGGTGGGGGTTTATTGACGCATCCGTTGACCGACATGCCAATCACGCGGATTCCATATGTATAAAAGTAAAAGGATGTATTGGAGTGTTTCACCCATTGAGTGACAACTCGTCCAGGTTCGATGCTTCTTCGAGGTTGAGATCTGCCATAGCATCAGTTAATCGCTCCTGCTGCAACGTGCCCCGTGATGCCGGAACAAATACCTCGTATAAATCTGGATAGCCAAGAACTCCACATGTCTCGATTCTTAATTTCCAATCTTAAATAGTCTCTTCTTCATATCCAATACCCGCTTTGTCGGCTGGCGTGGGGATCTGAATTGGGAAAAGCATGCCTTGTCCTCTTGCTCCCAAACCTCCTCCAATCTGGTATCACATTTGAAGTAAAACTCGTGCCATGTTTGCGACCACGGGTTCAATTAGCGGGTCATTATTTACTTTTTAGATCATGTTTACCATCTCGAATGCTTGCATCGTAGACGGTTCAATAGAGGGTTCTCCAACATATGGAATGTCGACTTCATTGCATAATTCAATATCACGTTCCCCGTTGACGGTTACGAGTTTGCCTCTGAATGGGAACTTGACCTTTTGGTGATACGTGGAAGGGATTGCCCCAGCTTGATGAATCCATGGTCTCCCTAGTAACATGTTGAAAGAGCTGTCAGTTTCAAGCACCTGGAATGCAGTCATAAATTTGGTCGGGCCCATAATGATTTCCAAAGCTATTTCTTCAAGGGGTTTGCGCTTTGCCCCGTCAAATGCTCTGATGTTTAAACTGGGCGGAGACATGTTTTTAACGTCGAGTCCCCATTGGCGAGCAACTCCCAGAAGTAGTATGTTAACTCCAGAGCCTCCGTCAATCAAAACTTTAGAGATCTGATTGCCCATGCAGCTTAATGTTATGAACAAAGTTTTATTACTTTCTTCTGCTCCTTTTGGGACGTCTTGGTCGGAAAAAGTGATGGCATTTTGAGCCAACATCCCATTCATGAATACGTCGAAGGCATTCACTACGATTTCTGGTGGCACATGCACTTCTGCCAAGAACCTCTCTAGTGAATTTCGATGTTTATCCGACGAGTTGATCATATCAAATAACGAGATTTGTGCTGGTTGTTTCTTCAACTGTTCTACAATGTCATAGTCGCTAACTTTTATCGTCTTGACAACCTGCCTGATTTCATCGGCGGTGGGCACTTTGGGCTCCGGATTCTTAGGTAGTTCAGGTCCCGCCACAATCTTTCTTGATCGGGTAATTAACTCCACTTTGCTTTCTGTCAACTGGGCATTTCGCGTCACCGTTGGTCCCATCACAATAGGGGTGACTGAAGGAATCTGCACATGTGGTACTTCTAAATTCAAGTTCATCCTTGAAGGATAGTACACATAAGGCTTTACCGGTAGCGGGGTAAATGGCACAGTTGATTGCCCTAGAAGGGTGTAGAGATGCATCGTAGGTTGGGGTTTGCCTTTCCCTCTTTGTTTGGACGAAGGTTCATACATGTGAGTTTCTTCTTCTGCCTTCGAACCATTTTCATTGTCTGCCAGAGTTGTTGGTGTCCCATCCAATGCTCTGACGGTTGGGTATGACAAAGGTGTCGACATTCCATATGTTGGAGTCCTCGTTTCCATAGGCTGATATTGATATTCCCACTTCGGCGCTAGTGACCGTTGGTTTCCTGATGTAACCGTAGTATTTTCTGTATTTGCTTGAATTTGGTTGCTTGAGCCTTCGTCCCCCGGACAAGACAAACCTGAAGGCGGGGTGGACATGTAGAGGATGTCTTGGGGATATACAGGGGTCCTATTGAGTGGTGGAAGGGGATGTTCTTCCCATGGATAGACGACGTCCCTGTCAGGAGATGGGTGTCGGCAGAGTCTCACTTGACCTCGCGTGGGGAGAGACGGAGATGTATCCTGCAATCTTTGGACATATTCCTGTTGAGCAGCTTGAACTTTGTCTAGGAAATCATTTGCCTCTCGAGCTGCAACAACGCTACACGATTTCTGGTTTTCCGGTGTTGGGAAGCGGTAATTATGCATCATGGTTGATCTCGCCATTCTCCTCGGGGGGTTATCAACAATTCCTTCTGAAGGTTCCTGTTCATCTCCAGAACTATCATTTTCTTCTGCTGATTCGTTAGTTATTCCTTCTGAAGGATCTTCTTCTTGTTCGGAGGGGTCCTCTTCTTGTGAGGATTCTTCCATATTCTCTTCTTCTGAACTCTCTTCGTCTGAAAGTTCTGCTTCAATCAAGTTTACATGTTCTGGGAGAGGATTCTTCTACACATTTGGTGCAGGGGCCGGAGCAGATGCAAACGTAATTACTCCGTCATCCAAGAGGTTCTGAATTTTGAATCGTAGGGCGATGTAATCTTTCGTGTCATGTCCTAGTGCTCCAGAATGATAATGGCACACCGCCTTGGGGTTATAGCCAATGGATGTAGGATGGGTTGGTTTGGCATCGACCGGTTTGAGAAAGCCCAAATCCTTTAAACAAAGAACATAACATCCAACGGGTCAGGAGATGGGGTTAAGTCTTCGAGTTTACGTCGTGGTCGCTCTTGTCCTATCGGTTTTCGCGGTGGAGGTCTCACCGCGGGGGCCAGTGGTCTGAACCTGTTAACAGTAGGTACAAAAGGTCTAGGCGCCGTTGCCATATATGTCCTTAGCATATAAGAGGCTGGAGGTGGCACCGTTTTCATCAAAGGTTTGTTGTATTCTGCTGTTGCGACCAGCTCTTTAGGCTTAGCCTTCATTGTCGGCTTTACTGCCGGGGTCGGAATAAGACCGTCTCGACTAATTTGATCTAAACGGTCAGCGTTGATCACTGCTTGGGCAAGAGTTGAAGGAGTCTGTCCAATCATGTAAGGAAGATATTCTCTGGGTAACAACTGCATGAACTCGTCTATCAGTTCTCGTTCTTTGAGGGTGGGTTTAATCTGAGATGCCACCTGACGGAAACGATAAGCGAACTGCTTCATATCTTCAGTTCGATATCTCTTCATTTTCCGCAAATCTGATTTGGTAGGGGCCATTTCCACGTTAAAACTGTAATAATTCAGAAAATCAAGTGCCAGCTCATTGAAAGTAGAATATTGGCTCAAATCCTTTGTATAATACTAATGGAGTGCCGATTCTGCCATACTCTCTTGGAACATCACGATGCGAAATTTATCATCAGGCGGATAGACTGCCATTTTGTGACAGAAGTGTTTCAAGTGAAGTTCTGGGCAACCTTTTTCTCTAAACTTCTCGAATTCAGGCATCTTGAACTTCGGAGGGATTTGAAATTGAGGGACATGGAAATCGTTGTATTCCCATGCATGTGCTCCGTAACCCTGTAAGGCATTTAGGCACTCTTCTAGTTACGCCAAGCGCTTTGACTCCGATTCCTGCATGGAGGATATCATTGCCTCGAGTCTTGTCTGGATAGCACTGGTTTGGCTGTGGTCTCCGAATAGTTCATCGACAAGTGCAGCATTACGGATGGTAGGATTTGGTTGGTGAATCTCCGCTTGAGGAGTTTGGTTGCTGATAGGGGGCTGGGAGCTTCAAAGTTGTTGATTGGCGGAGCCATAAGGGAATGAATAGTGGTAGAGACGTAAGGAGTTGGCCCTGTCACGGGGAAATTTGGTCCAGCAGTAGGTGGTTGGTGAGGATTTGGCCCCTAGGTAGTTGGTGGATAGGGAGTCGGCCCGAATCCAAGTTGGGGATCATATGGGGGAATATGAGGTCGGTAAGTGTTTGGTATAGAGGTTCCAAGCATGTTTGGTGGATTATATGGGTGGGCCGGGATAGCCGTTGATCCCATCCCGAGAGTGGGATGGAAATAAGGGTTGTATATTGGAGGTGGGTTTGTCGAGACGGAAGACCCCATCATGTAGAGGGGAGGTGTGGGTTATGTGATGGAGCTGGGGTTGGGGTTGCAGTAGGCGGAGTAGTGAAAGGGGTAGAAGTTGGGGTAGGGATTGGAATCTCCATGGCAGTCAGCTCCCTCTGTAACAGTTGTGCCATCATTTGCTTTAAAGAATCGAGCTCGGTGGTGAGAACATCGACTTTCTGCGATAGGGTGTTATCCATAGTGCTTTGGGTTGGATTGGTATTGTCAAGTACTTTCACAGCTGGCGGAGTGGTTGATGACTGTATGGATGAGTCGGGAGTGTACCCCCTGATCCCGATTGCCCTATGTTGAAAGTAGGGGTTGCAGCACTGAGTGGCGGGAACATCATGTTAATCTCTGCAGTAATAGCGGCCGGGAACGAGAGCTCCAGAGCGGGTGCCGAAGTGGCGGCGATGGCAGTAGAGCTTGAGGCATTCCCGATCATGCTGGCAGGAAGCCCTTGAGTAGTCTGGTCTGCAGTATGATTAGCCATGAGGTTTCTCAAAGAGCGGTACTGACGTCTCGTAGTCGGAGCAATCTTGACAAATTAGTACCTTGATTGGAGAAAAGAACATTCAATCAGTATCAAATGGTGGTAATATTTTGAATGCATGACATGTAATGATGCATGACATGTCTAATGCAGGGATTGGGTTGTGATTACATTGAATCCAATCCAAGAAAAAGAAGCGCGTCAGATAAAAGCGACAGAGTTTAATTCATCATAATATTCGAAATACAATTCAACGAAAGAAAAGATAGATTGGGCTCGCAGGCCCAAAGTGATAGCGCCGCGGTGTCCTAGATCACATGCGGTCCCAGGTAGTGGTGCGCTTCATCCAAAAACGGCGAGAACGGGCGTCTATGTCTTCTTGTCGCTCGGGAGGCAGTTGATATGCTTCTTCTTCAATGAGGGTCTCCCAAATTTGGGCGATGTGTGACATAGTCCGCTTAATCTTCGTCTTCGACTCTGACTGATCGAGACTGACTGGAAGAAAGAGGCGTGCCCGGATGGTCGAGTTCTCGGAAGTCCCTCGATCTGGTGTCTGACACGAGCTGGGAGATGGTAGGATGTGCCGCTTATCCCCATGATCGGAATGTAGTCCCCATCTGTGGAGCTAATAATTGCATAATCAGTGTCGAAGCAGCGAGCCATTAGGTAGAAATCTTCTGGCTCCAGTGAACGGCAGAGTGCGCCCACTCCGGTAAATGTGCGAGTTGGAAGGCATGAATGCTCTGAGATACGTCTGAGTAGTCCCGGATAATGCTCTCGAGTGAGTGACTCTCCCGTGATGCCGAGATGAGTGAAGAACCAGGCTTGCAAGAGTGCTGGGCTGAAGGTAATACGATGGTGTTGAACCCCTTTTCTGGCTGCCTGTACGGTATTGGTA
The DNA here is from genome assembly GCA_023653495.1 of Melastoma candidum. NCBI lineage: Eukaryota > Viridiplantae > Streptophyta > Magnoliopsida > Myrtales > Melastomataceae > Melastoma > Melastoma candidum. Next base: position 15,053,246 of record CM042881.1, on the reverse strand, counting down.
AGGCTGAAATTTTTTTCTCCTATTAGGTTTGGTAAGAATGGACCACCTTCCATCATGGCCTTCATCAGGTAAGCTGCTCGTGCATGTAATGACTTTTCTTTGTAAGGATACAGAATTGTTCCGACGAACATTAGGATGAACGCCCGTGCTGAGGTTTGGCCTTTGGTCATATAAAAGGGGACGTCCGGAAGTCAAAAAGTACTTCAGCGTTAATGTGCCCTTGAGTAGTGAATAAGGACGGAACACCAACTGGAGAAATCCGAAGCATCCTGGCCATGTAATCCTGGGGTTGATCCAATCGATGGAGAGAAAGTATCCCGGGGCAGTGAGAATATCTGACAGATAGCCGTATTCTTCGTACAGCGGTGTTAATTCCAAAGCTCCGAAGCAAAATGTGCATTTCTTGGGGTCCCAGCATGCAACCAGATTTTGGAGGAGAGCCCAGTCGATCTCCAGGTAGATGAGATAAAATAAACCTTTGAGCTTGGACTTGACGAATTCTTGTTCTGACGGATGAAGCACAATGAACCAATTGCGTAGGTTGCACGACGACGGGATGTCCTGGCGCAGTGAGATTGTCTCCATGACTGCTGACCTGCATGCTTGGATGTTACTCATATGCAATAACAAACCAATCCCAAGTCCTAGTATGATGCGCATGTGGTTTATGTAAACGCGTTTTTTATTATTATTATTTTAGAAACAATTAAACATTTGGCGTGCGAATATAATAGTCGCAAATCGAATGACATTCATGGAAGTCAAATGTGCATATGAACGTGTTAAAGCAATAAAAAGGAGGTAAGGGAGGCAGAAAAGAAATGCGGAAACCCCCCGTAACCAACTCAAGTCGCTGCAAAACGAACATAATTAGTGTTATAGTTATCACATACAAACGTACCGGAACCTGTCCCTGCCTGAGTAACAGTCACTTAGTAACAAGCAAATGCATGTGCGGCGTCTGGCACCTGTAATGGGCAATCAACTCTAGACACGGAAGAGGTTTCTAAAACCTCCCTCGGACTAAGGGAGGTGGGTCCCGGACCATAACCTACACCACAGAAAGCAGCGAGGCCGTGCCATTCGATGACCCCTAAAAATCCTAGCCCCGGGTTCGGGCATACCTAGAAATGCCTAGAAAGCGGTAAACAAACACAAACAAAAGATCATACAAAAGGCACAAAGCCAAACAGTTACATGTGCAAACAATCACTCCTCCCCGCATGTGGATAGAAAGAAAGAGTTTTCGGTAGGAATCCAAATGCGGGGTCCCCAGCGGAGTCGCCATCCGGGATGTGCGTCCCTCCCGGTCGTCCCGGATGGGAACAAAAGGGAGGACCGTAATCCTTCGTGGCTCCGTAAAAAGAAATTGTTTATCGCTTAACCTATGTAAGCTAATACGGAGTCGCCACCGACTTTATTTAAAAAAAATGGTATAAAGTCGGGAAAACCAAAGAGGGTTCGGGGATTCCTAACTACTCACTCTCTCACACAAACATGCGAAGAAAGGGTGGCGATATTTTCAAAAAAAAATTTCTGGTTCACGGGTGTTGGACCCGATCTGGGCCTTCAGGGCCCAGACTCATATCATTGGGTTAAGAGCTTAGGCTCGATTCGGGCGTTGGACCCGAACTCATATGTGATGATCACATGCGCAATCACATACAATTATTTAGATCAAAGTAGGCGGGGAACGGCGGTGACCGTGGGCCTATGCACTTGGACCCACGGCCCGTTACAGGTGAAAAAATAGAAAGTCGGGAAGGCCAACACCTTCCCTCATGTACCTTAAACTTGACGGTTGGGGCCGCTTTAAAGTCTTCAATCATCGCGGTTTTTACACACGCGGAGAAAATTCACGCGGTCTGTTACACGCGTCTTCAAAGCTTCCTTTCCACACTTGTTGGAATTTCGAGCTCGCACAAGCAGTGTTCATGCAAAAGAGGTGATAAAGTAGGAGGATGGGAAAGTGGTTAGAAAATTCTAATATGAGATATGTAAAAAAATTAGAATTTACTAAATAAGTCGGAATGAAACTTACGTGGGTGGTTTGCACCCTTTTACCACAATGCATCCTGAGCATTAATCGGATTGATGCGGGCCGGTTTTCATGAGTGAAAACAAAAAGAGAAATATACGTGGATTAGCAAATGAAATCATGTCCTCATAAGCTAAATAACATCCCAATTTCGAAAGGAACAATACTATGGACCAAACATCTTGAAACAATGATTTCAGGAATGTCAAATGTAAGTGCGTGTCAAACATGTACGAAGAAAGTCTAAATAATCAAGGCACCTTATGAATAATAATCCCTAAACTTCAATGTAGTCAAGGACTTTTTGTTGAGTCAACACGAATAAAACTCATGCATTCAATCAAACATAAAAAATAGACATAAATTCACATAGCGGCAGATTTATAATCGTGAGAAAAAGGGGGGAATTTGAGTTTTACTACATGAAAGTGAATAACCTAGTTACTAGAATATAGATATGCAAGTTTAGAAGCTAGCAAGATGTTTGTGGAAACTTACCGAACCTTGGGTTGATCGTCCTTAAACCATTCCATTCATGTAATACGTGGTAAAAAGAGATGGAAAAAGAAAAGACGGGCACTTATATGCCAAGAAAGGGTGAGATTGCTCACTGTCGTGGGAATCTTGTTTCCCGAGCCTTACAAGTCTTCGAGAATTCGCTAAGGATATCCCGCAGCAAAACCAATAGAAAAATTAAGACTGGTTCTCATAGCCATGTCATGGCGTTCGACTAGGTAGATGTTTCAGCCTGCAACAACAACATTTGCATGAGAGAGCGATACAGAAGCAAATGTCAACAACCATGTTGTAGCAAGAGGAAATGAAACTGTAGCCATGTTATAATCATAGTATGAAAAGGCATGCACGATTTTCCTAAATTAAACACAAAATTCGAAGTAGGTAACAACATATCAAAGTTAAATCACAAACATAGGAGGATGAGAAGTTAACGAATAGAATCGGTGACAAGTTGCAGCACGGATATAAAGAAAAATACAACCCAATGGCCAGAGTTATATCAACCAAATACTCTCTTGGCTACCGTCCAACTTAGTTTGCTGAAACAATCTATAAAGTACATAAGAGAACTGACCATACGCAACTAATATTAAGCACATGCTCAGGCCTAGTCTTGGAAATAGATGATCAATGAGGTCCATCGAATGAATGGATTAGTAAGCATCAGTGACTTTGCAACAAAACCAGGACCTATATCAATAGTAAACGCTACAATATTAATCCAGCAGGAATCAAGGATTTCGGCAAGAAGATAACCACATCAGATGAGACAAGAAGTAGACCAATGATTATAACAAATAGCAATGGAGAGACAGTCAAAGGAACACAATGCAATCAATGAAATCAAAGTATACAGGCACTATCAGTAACAAAAATGTGTAGTTCAACTAGAGAACAGTTGCAACAACCCCATGGAGGGAAACAAATCAGAAAAGTTGCAGTGAAAACAAAGGATTAGGAAATTAACTATCCAAACAGAGATGAAATCCAAGCAAACAGGAAAGAAGCCAATAAGCCAAACTAGTAAAATGTTGGAATTTGCAGCAACACTACTCGGCCATTTTCTCCTAATAGAGAATCACTCATCTGTCAGCGGAAATTCGCAGCAACACTTATAGGGCCGTGAAGATTTATCATGCTCGCTGCCAACGCACTAACTCCAGAAAGGAGGATGAGAGCAAGGATGTTGGTGTTGAAGCCAACGTAAATCCCTCGACGAGGGAACTGCTGGACGCGGAGGCTGCTCTGCCGCTTGGCGGACGACGAGCCATGACTAACTTCCGTTCTCCGACGGCCAATCTTGACGGCGACATAGAGTGGTGATTCCAGAGGGTTTCCGCGGGGCTGTTTCTTACCTTGAATCAGAGAATGCAGACGACTGGAGCTGGTTGGAGTTCCACCGCCAGACGCGAGGGAAAGAGGCCAGAGCTACTACGACGGGAAGACTGAGCTGAGGAGTTGAAGGAGAACAAGACCATCGGGGGAGGAACTTTTTTGTTTGGGGGATGGAATTCTGTTCCAACCACCCCCAACAAAAATCTTTTTATACTCACGTGGGGAGAGTGTGGGAGGAAAGAGGTGTACTCCGTGCGTAAGTGACTCCTCTTTTTTTTTTTTTTTCATTTTTTGAATTTTGCAAAATCTTTGATTGAGTCCATTGATTTGTTTTATCTTCTCATATTAGTCCGCTCAATTTTGTCTAAAAGAAAACCTGAGATCGTGGTTAAAACGTTTCTAATTTCACACGGTCCTTCTAAGAATCACGGATGGATTGTGAGGTTTTATTTTTCTTTTCAATTAATCACCTATTGATCTTAAATTAATTTTATCTTACAAAAGAGCTCAACCCGAATAGTAAAAAGGAAAAAATTGTTAAACCTTCAAATTTCTACGAAAACAAAATGAAGCAAAATGCTAAAAGTTTGAAAAATGAATAAAAAGGGGTTTTCTTCGGAAAAAGTAAATTGTAATGAGAAATTAGTCTCATGTAACTAATTTTTTTAAAATTAGCAACCTAACCATGTGTAGGGGTGATTTTTTATTAACAATGTGAAATATAATAAAATTTTGAACTACTAAAACTTTGCTTTTAGTGATGTCGAAAAATAAACATATTTGTAACGTAGTGCGATAGAATACAATTGGTTGCATGTAACTAATTCGAAATTAGTCACCCAATCATGTTCATGATGATTTTTTATAGAGAGAAAGAAAAAAAAGTTCTAAAACTTCGACCTACTAAAATTTCGATTTAGTTGTTTGATTTTAAATTTTGATTTTTATTCGTAAAACAATTTACGGAACATTGAATCGGGATTTGTTTCGTTCAATCTTCAAAATTCAAAAAATTCGATTTGGGGTAACTACAATCATTAGGTGTCATTGAGAGGAACCGCAACTTGTGATTTTTCATATAGCATATTCGGAAGAATTTGAAGGAGAAATGGGAAGTTTAGAAAGTTTTTAAAAAGAAGTATGAAGTAGAAAGGAAAAGAGATGAATGCCACGTTCTTAAGTAGAATCGTGGAAAGAAAGAAAATAATAAAATAAAATTAATAAAATTAAGAGAAAATGAAATTACCAACTCAATTCTTTGATATAATATTTTCTTAGATATATGTTTTTTATCTAGCTTTCCCATTGTTTCCTAAAATTAGTTTAGGAAAGGAATAATTTTGAAATAATATTAGATCACAAATACCTAATTCATTTAGTAAGAATACAAATTTATCCCCCATGTAGTAGCTTAGTAAATATATCAACAAGAGGGTTCTCAATAGCAATGGTGTCTTAACTTTGTACTTATCTCGTAGCAATGGTGTCTTAACTCAATATGTTTTGATCTTGGGTAATAGACAATTTCATGATAAGTTAATCGCGCTAGTATGATCACCCATAATGGGGATGCTATCAAAGTGAAGCTAATAATCTTCAAGTTGTTGTGCATCTATAGTAATCTTATACAACAACTTATTATTACAACATATTTAACTTTTGTTTTAGATAAAACAGCTTATGTCTGTTTTTTTAAATAAGAAAAGTAACATATTTCCTAACAATTGGCAAGATCAAAAGTACTTTTTCGTAGGGGTGAGCATTCAGTGTTCCAAACCAAAACCAAACCAAATACCGAAATTCCAAATTCCCAACTTCTAATTTTTTGTCCCCCAAATACCGAACCGAATTTCAAAATTTTAAATACCTAAATACCGAAATTATTTTGGTATTTTGGTTCGGTATTTGGATCTTCCAAATTTTCAATTGGGTCGATTATGTGCCCAAAGCCAATTAAAAAAGAAATGCAATCCAAGTCCACAAATTTCGAAAGCCTCGGTGATCGTCCCCTAGTAGAAGGCCCAACCCTTGTCGATCACATGGTTCATCACCCTCACAGTCTCCTCGATTGGCGTTGAAGCGTCAGGCCTGCGTGGCAAATCCCAATTTTCAGTCTGAGTAGAAATGAGGACGATCGGGAGTGGGGTTTAGGGAGGGGGAGGAACAGTGGCAGTAGAGGATGTCGACGTAGTCCATCTCGAGGCGCTTGAGGGAGGCTTTGGTGCCTCGACGATGTGCTTGCTGGAGAGGCCCTTGTTGTTGGGGCCGGACTCGCCCCAGAAGATCTTGGTAGAGATGACGAGGTCGGAGCGGCGCCAACCGAGGTCACGGATAGACTAGGCCATGATTTCCTCGGTGCGACCGTTGGCGTAGACCTCAGCGTAGTCGAAGAAGTTGACGTCATGGTCGCGACAACACTGGAGGATGGACTTGGCCTCCTTGACGTCGAATTAGGGAGGACTGAGACTGAGAAGGAGGAGTGCCAGCATAACCCTAGGCCCTCTTATAATTTCTGTGGGCTGAAGAAAAGATGGGCTTGGGCATGGACTATGGGCCAAGCCCAAACGTGAAATGAGCCCGATAATATTTTGATTTTTTTATAACACTGAATTAATTATCCTATAATACCGAAACTGAACCGAAAACCGAAATTTTTCATAAACATAAACCAAACCAAAATCTGAATACCAAATAACGAAATGTCAAAACTTCGGGTCGGTACTTGAAATTCCAAACTTTTTGCTCACCCCTATTATTTGGTCAAATCTACATTCATCATATTTGAATACCTGATAGATCAAAAGATCCTTTTTACGCAAATTTGTGCAATTATTTTGGACCAAATTGATATAAACCGCATGAGAATAACAAAAGATAATATCTAGTAGAGAGAGTTTGAGATAGAGTAATGATCATATTGTGTTTCTATAAAGCCGAAAATCCACATTGTTTCTGTTTTCATCATTGTCATTTTTGGTATTATGATTAATAGGTGTTGATAGAGGTTTATAAATCTCAACTCCAAATTTCTTGAATTACTCTTTTATTTAATTCTCTTAATGGGTAAAGATTATATGTAAAATTCATTTGATATGAAGAAGAAGGATAATTTTCCATGAGACTTATTTCAAATTATCTTTCTTGTCAGAGGATTTACAACAAAATGATTCATTAGTTGAATTAAAAATAATTTTATCCAAATATATTTGGGCAACTAGACCTATTGGCTTAACAATGGCACTAAGAGAGGGTGAATTAGTGTAATGGCCTTTTTAGACTTTTTACAATTAATAGAACCCAGCGGCGGAATGTTAGGTTTCTATAAGTTACAGAACCCTTGCACACAGCAGATCCCGAAGTGAACTGCTTGGGTAGTGAATGACCCGTCGAAGTTTGATATAGAATGTGACTATGCAGTCCTGAGAAGGTTTCTGGAATAGGAGAAAGTTGATGCAGAAGGTTGATGCTTCTGCTATCAAGGTTCTTCAAATCTGACCAGCCTGAGCGTGATCAACAAGGTCTACTCCAAGATCTAAATGATGCTTGTCATAGCAGAAGGTTGTCACAAAATTTTGTAGGTTTCTGCACTACCAATAAATGATCTGCGAGAACTAGATCGATGGAAACAACTCCAGAACCTAATTGCTAGCTATAGCATTAGATGTTCGATGCAGGACCTTTGGAGTCTATGCTCAGACGTTCACGTTGTATTTGTTAAATTGCTTTTCTATTTAGGTTTTCGTTAAATTCTCAGTGAGATAACCGTTTGTGCAAAAAGTAAATGAGACACATAAGGTTTCGGCAATTGCCTACGTCCACTCTTCACCCTAATAGGATGGAATTCACTATTGAACACTTGAAGCGAATACAAGATTGACAGAAGATATAAAACACTCCTGAAGAAAGTATTGTAGATAGCCTTTCGGCTTTTTCATAAAGAATGTACTAGTAGAAGGTATTGGAACACTTATGTAATGTAGAAGATGATGTAGATAGCCCTTCAGCTTTTCTACTCATAGAAACCCGATGGGTTGTGATCAGTAACCCTTTGGTTCATGCACGTATATTTGTGACTAATTCCAGAAACTCTCTAGTTGAGGTTCTGCACTGAAGACGGTGACCAACTCCCCAATCCCTGTAGTTGGAGTTCTATAGAACGTGACAGCTCCACGCAAGCACGTATTGGCCCTACACAGGCAAATAACCCCTCTGTCCAAGGGTGGATTTTCCCTCCGGCGGATCCACAACCTGCTTGGCTCCTTACCAAAACTTCCCCGATGCTTGGCTCCTCACCAAGACTTCCAGAAGCAGACAACAACCGTGGGGCATCTCCAAAGCCTGCAGCAGGTACTTTCCTTCTACAGTAACACAAATGTCAGTGCCTCACCGTGAATCTCCCAGACGCGGCCCTTCTTCTGCTCACTGCCGTGTCACGTGTACACCCCGACTTCTCCCTAAGCCTGATGCACGTCTGCCACTCCACAGTGCAGCTAGATCCTTCGCGACCTCACTCACGTCCGGCACAGCTTACACCCTGGACAACTGCTTTTTGCACACACGAGCAAACCAGTTACAAAACCACTGATACTAGTACCTCACCAGATTCCTCTAGACGCGGCCCTTCTTCTGCTCACTGCCCTAGTACGTATACATCCCGACTTCTCCCTAAGCCTGATGCACGTCCGCCACACCACAGTGCAGCCAGATCCTCCGCGATTTCACTTACGTCCGGCACAGCTTACACCCTGGGCACCAGCCTTCCGCAACCGAATGCTCAATCCCAAAGAGAACAAAAGCTCACAAGTCTCTCAGGCTACAATGTCGTATACACTCACTCCACACGTAAGTCCACACTTTTCTAACTAACAAATGATCCTATTTTATACAAAACAGAAATAACATATTTACAGAAGGTACAGTAGCTGATGAAAGGTTCTGCAAAACAAGGAAACAAAATGTCAGCCAAATAAAACGTTTCCCCATTGTAAGAGATGATCCATATCACTTAAAGATCAATCATGTCATCTGGTCATGATTGTGTACACGATCTTAAGAGATAGGCTTGTAGAAGATTCAAACAGATAAGATCCGTTAAGCTTGTGTAAATGAAAATAAGATAATCTTGGTTCCCAAAATTGGTTGTCAAACCTTTGGATACAAACATGTGTGGGGTGCGTCCATATTTAAATGAGTTGTCATTTTGCCATGATTCATAACGACCCTGGACGTGTTTAGATGCAAGACAAAAGATTAACTGATCGTTGGATAGTTGCAGATCAATCAGTAGAACCATATATCAATGTTTTTCATATATCGAGTGATTTGTTCCCTTAAAGAAAATAGATCAACTTACATAGAAATGAATCGTAATCAAAATGATTTAACACCATTTTAATTAATATAAAACACTATATGAATATATTTAAATAATCATATGATTAATTAAATCATTCGTGGTACAGACTATGTGACAGAAGGTACGTAATAAACTGTCTCTATAGGTTAACATTCTACAGTGTAGTAGAAGCTTACCTTCTACACAACAGAAACTTAACTTCTATATGACATCATCAAAACCATACTAAAACGACCCACTTTTTTTCTTGAAAAACATAATGGTATCAATCTTTCCATGCATATATCCTTTCTAATAAGAAATTAACTAATGTGGCGTTTGATATATAGAAATCAAAAGACGTAGAATAGAAATTGAAGTAAATTATAATAAAAAATGTTGGAACATAATTTAAAATCCACGTGTATGCATTTGGTTAACTTGGATTAGAAATACTTTTATTTTTTCAAAAAAAAATGTTTAGAATCTAAATAACAATATTAACTAGATTTATTATTTTAATTGGATTATTTTCACATTTTTTCTCCTATAAGATATTCATATGTTCTTTGGTATAATTAACATGTTATTAAAGAAATCACTTTATTTGATATTTCTATTTTCCAAAACTCCTTATTATTTAATTATATTTGGGCATCAACTTTTAAAGATTTTAGTTATTATTTATCCATCGTAAATATCATTTATTAATAAAATCTTAAAGACTAGATTATTATAAAAAGTGAATTTATCATTGTGAAATTTGAAGATACAATTAAGATAAAAAATTGGGTAAGTAATTTAAACTAGAACAACTTATTAGAGTTAGAAATCATTTGTATATCAATTTTAGTTATAAAAAGAATTCCTAAAGAAGTGGGAATTAAATTTTCAATTTCAAATCTTAACAAACACAAAAAATTTTAGATTTCATAGGATTTCAATTCTAATCCGTGTCATTTCGGGATAACAAACATAACATAAGTGATCATAAAAAAAAAAAAAACATAACATAAGCTTCGTGTACCAAGCTAGTGGTGTTTGCTAAAGCCTTTATAAGGCCTTGGTAAGTTTAAACACATGATCATAATACTTAAGATAAGGGCAACTTTGAGTTTATTTAACATAAACTTCCTCATTTAGATAACCATTTAAGACTTAAAACCATTTTGAATGCATATGCTAAGAGTAATAGCTTCAAGACGTACAATAGAAGACATTGCCTCTTCATAATCAATACTTTCATTTAAGAGTAATTACTTTGCAACGAGCCTTGCATTGTTTCTCACAATAGCACCACATTCTTCAAGTTTATTTTGAAACGTCCACTTTACTGTGATGGCGGAACGATGATTTAGTTTAGGTATTTGATTTCAACTATGAGTCATGTCAAAATAATTTGGTTCTTCTTGCACTAGCAATGGCCCATTTTAGATTAACAAAAACATCATTGATGGACGGAGGTTCTTTTTGAGAAAAAGCACAATGTTCATAATTGAGACTTGATGTGTTATGCATCTTACTTATACATGACCTTGTAACTTTACTTATAAGATGTCCTTTCTTATACAATGGAGGTTTTTTGTCATTTATTTATATGTTATGTGAATCATTCATAATCTTATATAAATATTCATTGTTAGTGCGTTATCTACAACAGAAATATGTTTAGCAAACACTCATTGCATCTCTTTTTTTATAAAATTTGTATTTGAGGATTCTGCTACTTCCATGGCAACATCTTCCTCACTCATTGGAGAATCACCAACTCTAGCGCAATTAGTTCTTGAACCATTAAAGTCCTTTTATTGAAAACTTGATATGCCTTTCTAGTTAAAGAGTATCCTAAGAATATATTCTCATCAGACTTTGCATCAAATTTCAGATTTCATCCTTTAAAGGTCTTAGAATAACATTTACTTCTGAATGCATTTTAATAATTCATAAAATTTTTTATTAAGGGATTGCCTCAAATGAAAGCAATTTGAAATGTAGTATGTTATGCATACTACATCTTATAGGTTCTTTATTGCATCATTTTCTAGCAACATGGTTTTTGACATGTCCTATAAAGTTCTATTTTTTCGTCGAACAACTCTCTTTTATTGTGTAAAACATATGGAGTTGAGAAATTACAAGTAATTTCATACTCATCACAGAAGGAAGTGAACTCACGGTTATCGAACTCGATACGCTCACATCCTTTATAATAAACACATTTCTCATTTTGAAGTTGTTTGACTAAGCTTTTAAATATTGTGAAAACATTAATTTTATGAGCTTTAAACTTAATCAACGTAAACCTAAAGAAGACTTCGATCACAATTATTCAATATTTCTTATCTCCAAACTTCGAGCCCTTATTGGACTACACAAGTTCATACGGAGAAAATCAAACAATTCATTAATGGCGATAGGCGACCTGTTGCGACACTTGAATGAAATACTTTTCAAATCCGCATAGACTATTTTGAATAGATTAGGACGGAGGCAACTATAACTCTTCAAAGAATGAGGCAATCTACACTTATGCTCTGTTTGGAAATAGTGGAAGGGAAAGAAAAATGACAAAAAATTTTAAATGTTAAGAGTGTTTGTTTTTTTGGAAGTGTTTTCCCCTCTTTTCCTTTGCGTTCCTCCATTCCCAAACATAGCATTCGTAATATGGATTCAAATCTCACTTCTTTTACAATATAACAACGTTTAGGCACATACCATGGAATAACGAATGGAGAAAATGAGTATTACATCGATATTGCAAATAGAGTTTTGTTCCATGATAATACTAGTCCGCAAAATTATTTTACGAATTAGGGTCTTATGTTTGAAAAGTTAATGACTAGGGCAAAAAATCTGCCTTTGTAAGATCGATTTTGATATACAAGGAAATCGGTCTTTCTAATGCCGATTTTGATCTACAAGAAAATGGGTCTTTGTAATGTCGATTTCTAAAATTTAAAAATGGAAATCAGTGTTTAACACCGACTCCCTTTAAATTGATTGAAAAAATGATTTCCTTATTTTTAAATTTGGAAATCGATGTAAGGTACAAAATTGACTTTACAAAAGTCGATTTTTTGGTGTTAGTCAAAGAATTTTGTAACTTAATACTGTATCTGATGAAATAATTTACGAATTAACATTATTTGTTCGCAATAGCATATTGGATAAACGGATGTGTGTGTAATAGAAGAAGATTTTCATCTTTCTGGAGCACCACAATCATTTTATTAATTGGAGTTGGCTAAACTTACATCCTGATCCTAATCAAGTAAACCTCCGAGGCATAGGGAAGAAAAAATTAACGTGCAAACTAAATTGGATATTTTTATAATGTTTTTTATTTGTGATTGTCTTTCCGGAATTCTGAGCTTTAACCGACAGCCGGTGGCCAGCTAACTCCCTCCCCGACCCAAGCAACGTCATCCGTGAAAGATGCCTCTGTCTCCTCGTTCCTCTCGATTGCTTCTCCACACCCTCCTCTCTCACAACCGCCCTCTTCCTCGACTACTTTGCACCGGTGCCTCCGCCTACTCGGCTGACTTCTCTGGGAGGAACGCCTACGAGGTCCTAGGAGTGTCCGAGACCTGCTCCTTCTCAGAGATCAAGGCTTCCTTTCGTAGACTCGTCAAGGAAACTCATCCCGACGTCGCCGGATCCTCAGCCAGGGGCTCCGCTAGGTTCTTGCAGATTCTCGCTGCTTACGAGGTGACTTATTCTTTTGTTTTTCATGGAATTTCTGATCGGGGCGTGAATTTTCTAACTGGGGTATGAGCGAATTGGTAAGTCGGATGCCTGATTGATCTTGTGTGGCCGTAATTGACGTGAAGCCACCGCTTGTTTCGGCTTGGATTACCGAGCATTTCATTTGGGGCAAGAATCATACTTTTACTGATGGCTGCGTTAGTGATGAAAATACAGCTAATATTACTGGAAATGCTCGTGCTTTTTGCCAGAAAAGATGTCCTTATTGTAGTTTGATTTCCGTGTGCTTGAACCTGATTACATTGTACAGCCATAAAACTAAGTAATAGGTGTGACATATTTTTGTAGCTATCTGTGTACAACTATGTTTAAGGTTTGCGATATAGTAGCACCATTTAAGCATTGTGTATCTCGCATTCTTGGACATATGATTGGCTCGCTTGTTCCTGATGTGATTCTGATGTGTAGCAATCTAAGCAGTTGTACGGGACATTTTCAACCTAGAGATTCTAGCCAGCATAGACCTGCTGGAAAAGGCAAGGATTCTCACATTGGTCATAAGTGCGAAAATATCTGCTTTGTGGCTAACTCATCCCTTGGGATAATAGAGAGAAATATTTCGTGGTGTTAGGTATTCTATTGATATTAAATTGTAGGTGCTTCCTTTAAGAGTATATGGCATAAATCTTGGAGGAGGGAAAGGTTTGTTGAAATGATTTAATGGTTCATTGGTGTGATCAGGCCATGTTCTTTTTCATCATCTCGTAGAATTCATATTCCTGAAATTCCTGAAGATTTTCACAGGGGAAGATTCATAATTTAATCAAATAAATAATTCAGCTTATGCAATGATATCTTGGGTGGTGTCCTGTATTAACATTCGGGTAGCTCAAAAAATGTGCCTTGCACTATTATTGTACGTGTCTCCCATTGGAAAGTCTTTTATTTTAATTTTTATTATTTTTGCATGATGAAGGTAGGAAATTAGAAGTGATGACTGTTAAACCTGCTACCGTATTTAGACCAAGTCATCTTATGAAAAATCATTACACTTTCTGCTGCACGTGCTATCTTTTTTTCTGTTTTATTTTTTATTTTTTATTTTTGCACTTCTAATTAGCATGTTGCTGAATTGTAACTGGTACCTGATTTATTAGAGAAATTTCTGACTCTTGAAGCACTGCATAATTAGTGTAATGTTTGCAGATACTGTCTGACAATGGCCGAAGATCTCATTATGATAGGTATCTTTTATCCCAGAAAAGGCTGTTCAGAAATCATCCCAGAGAAAGATCCTCTTTCTATTTTTATAGCTCACAGATGACGTTATACCGGCAGATGGAAGTAGTTGAATGGCTAAAATGGTACAGAGAAGCTATAAATGACGTAGTAGCTGAAAAGAAGGCGGTAAATGGAACAGGCTACTTTGATTTACTGGAAAGGGATTTTCATTCAGCCATATATAAGGCATATTATGGTCCTGTGATAGAGTCCTTGGATCTTCTTCCTGACTCCTTTGAAGCGGAAGAGCGTTCTTTTCCTGGAACTTCAGAAGTGCTGCACTTGGTGTCTGGCCGAGATCTTTTTGGCATGGTTTGTCTGGCTGACAAAGTAGTGGAATTGTCTAAGTTGATGTCTTCACGGTTCATGGGCTCAGAAGTCCATCAAGAACAGCTAGGTAAAATGGATTTGTTTAGGAATCAAAACATCTCTTTCCATCCAGAGAGTAGTGGTGGTGAAAACAAGAGATCGGATGCATATAAAGATTTGGAGTTGCATATATCTGGAAGATTAGTTGCTAAAGCCATCAGATTGTCCCCTCAAAGCTGTCGATATGAGATCAGAAATGATGAAGCCGAAGATGCAATCATCGTTTTTCTCAATGACGATGCTGAAAATGCAGGAGAGAACTCTGGTAATTCAGATAAATTTCATTCGAAGTCTCTTCTGGGTACTATTCTGGGATTGGGGACAAGCCCACAAGAAGGCGCTTGTTTTGTCTATGATAGCAGTGGTATCAAAAGCCACATGATATTGAAGCACAGAACATTGCTGGTTTGTCCACCTTCTTTTGTCTGAGCTTCCATCTTCTATACTAAAATTATTATGATTATGGACAATAACCTTTACACTAGATAATGACGATCGATTTCACCTTCTGGCTGGTTTGTTTGAGAAAGATGTTACATGTTACGTACTGCTTTACTAGGATGATGTTGTTACATGCTGCTGATATTGTTTTGGGTTTCCTTAATGCGGATGCATGGAGAAGTGGAATGGAAGAAGGGGTACTAAGTTATTCTCTTGGGGAAATGCTTGATCAATTTCTAAATAGTTGAATGCCGGAATTAAGTTGTGGTAGAGCTCCTCTGACATCATATAAATCTTGTTCGTGATTCCCTCCAAACCTTATTGCCAGTGATTGTATTACTTTTTCTGAAATCTTCAATTTTCCTGGTACTAGGCTGTTTGTTGTTTATCTGTATTGATCTATGTTTTTTCATGATGTCTCTTTTTGCTAAACATTCAGGTCAAGCACCTCCACTGGTATCAATTGAACGATAAAAACTCCTTCTGCGAGTGCAGAAGTAGTAGAGCACGCCTTCCTTCCAGCAAGTAAGAATATTTTTCATGCACCAGTTATTCTTTTGAAATTAAGCTGAAGCTCAGGAGTTTGATCATTCTAGAAAAAGCATATAATTGGGCAGGAATCCAGTCATCCACTTGTGGTCAATATAGGGATGGTAGTTCTGGCCTCTGGGTCTCACACACATTCTGGATGTTTCCGGTTGGTTAAATTGTATGATTGTTTATGAACATTTGTCAGGTTTTGGTTGTTTGAACCACGGTGTGGGATGCATGACATAGGTGGCTGGTACATTGAAACATTTGGACGAGATAGCAAGAACAAAACAGTATTATCACGGAGGTTTTGGGATGGTTTTAGTTTAGAAGAGCAAGTTGAGAGGTAAATCCCTAAAATTAGTAATGGAAGAAACAAATACTTGAGTTTTCTGCATTGGAGAAGTTACAGCTTCTTTGTTTCGGTGTGGGCTGTTGCAGGAGACTCCATCCTGCCATGTATCTGCTTGCTCTTGGGTACAGAACATTGGACATTGAAGATGCCAACAGAAGGAAAGAAACCATGCGAGAAGTTGTGGAAGGGCAACTGTCGGGCTTCCTCAGCTGGTGCAAGAAACTCGTTTAAAGGATGCTTAATGTCATTCTACACGGACATACTAATAGATTACTCGGATCGAACAGAAACCTGAGCCGTTCTGCTAAGCATATCCTTGGTGTTTCAGCGCCGTGTCTGGAGCTGCATCAGTCCCCACCAATGCAGGAGCGTATTCGTTTTATTATGAACATGACGTGGGGGGAGGCAGAACCACTCGTCGAAAATTGGGTTAGACCCGGCTATATATGCTTGGTGATGATATCCTTTTCTTTTATCAGTTCAGTTAATTTTGTACAGGTATGGACTGGTTGAATCATGAGCTGGAAACACTAAACTGAAGCAATTGTATAGCGAATCAAAATCACTGCTTTCCATCCGTAGCTGCGCTGCTGATGCATCTCTTTTCGCATATGGCAGTATTGCTAAATCAAGCTCAAGGAAGACTCCGGGAGTAATACTCCCCCACTTGTCTTGTTTTTCTATGCATTTTTAACACAACAATTTCTTGGTATGGTCTTTGATAAGACGACATGGCTTATTTCGGGGACACTTTGATGACTGAAATGGTAAGGATTCGAATTCAAAGTCCTTATTAACCCAAAACGATGCCACAAGTTACAAGTTGTGTATCCCCATTTTAAAATTTGTGAGATGGTTTATTTGAGAAAGCAGAGGGCATACTTTTTTTTAGGGATAGTTAGTTACAGGGAGTAGATTTTAGGTTGTTATTTTGAAACACAGTTATATATTTTTTATAAGAAACGATTAATAAAATTAATTAATTAAAATAGGAAATTATGTCAAGAATTAAAAACAAAACAATAACAACAAATCCAGAGCAGTGCTTGTGCGTGAGAGCCGGTCACGCAGACTGACGGAGGAGACGAAGAGGAAGAAGTAAGAGTTGGGGCCGTTAGAGGCGATGAGAGGGACGAAGGCACTGGGACAGGCTGGGAAGCAGGGCGGCGGCAGCGGATGGGCGTTGACCTCCAAGTCCAGGCTCACCTCGTCCAGATTCTCCTTCTCCCCTGCCTCCCTCATCGTCGGCTCCTGCTTCTTCTTCCTCGCCGGCTTCTTCTTGTCCTCCTCCCTCCTTTCTCTGGTAAAGATCTTCATCGTCTTCCTTTGCTTCCGAGTTTCTTGTTTCGTTAGTCTTTTTTTTGTTAACGCTCTTTTTCGTTTTGTGTGTCAGGATATTGGCAGCGGTGTCAGGTTTAGTGGTGGATTGGACTTCCGGCGGAAGTTGGAGGCCGAGGAGAGGGTTTACGAGCCCCTGCCTCACGGCGACACCGGGGATGACTCCTTCACCGCCGTTCCTTCTCAGGTGTTGTGGCTCTTCGTCGATCAAATAGTTTGATTTGTTGCATGCGGACTTTGATTGATTGATTATCATGGCGAGCGACTAACCATGTGTTTGGGGTAAGCAATATCTTCGGATTTGATATCTGCTTGTTGTTGTTGCGGTTGCTTCAGGGACTCTTTTGTTTAATTAGAACTATTACTGATGTCTGTGGATGGCACGATTTTATCTTATTTGATCTGTGTAAGTGGCAGGTGTTGAGCTGGAAACCCAGAGCGTTGTACTTCCCCAATTTTGCCACTAAGAAACAATGTGAAAGCATTATCAAGATGGCAAAGTCGGGGTTGAAGCCTTCAACGTTGGCTTTGAGAAAGGGAGAAACAACTGAGAGCACTCAGGGTATCAGAACAAGGTTATTTTCTTCTGTCCTCATTGATTATGATAATTAAGGAGCTGTTTTGGTCCAGCCGTTCGTGATTATTGGATGATTGAGAAGTAGCTGTGACAGAGTGTAGTGTATGTTTGTAACTATTGTCTCTCTAATTGTGTACTTTGGTTATGATTTTGAAACTACTCAGTAGCATGGAATCACTTCAGATTTAAGCATGATTTTATTGAGGTCTAATGAATACTTCATTATTGGTGAACTTTTTCTGCTGCATGAGGACATCCCATGCATTCCTGGATCTGTAACCTAAAGACCCCAAAACACTGATGAATGCACGCTATCCTTATCTACCAAAAAAAACTTTTTGGATCAGCCCTTGGCTCTGGGAATGCATTTAGCTGTTAGCAATAATATCTTTGTCCTTCAAATTTGCAATGTCCTTGCTCAGTTGTCCCATGTATTTGACATAATATTATCTTTAAAAGGGCATATCAAGGTCCAGATATGTTGGACATGGCGGCAGGAGTTTTAGGCATAAATCTTGAAATACATGAATCTAAACACTTATTATGTAGGATATGATTATCTGCGGCTGAAAATATGCATCTTGTTATTGACAAAGGAGGTACTTTGTTAATTTTATTTGATATTATGCCTTTGAACAGCTCTGGAATGTTTATAAGTGCTTCTGAAGATAAATATGGTGTCTTGGCCTTCATAGAGGAGAAGATAGCTAGAGCCACCTCACTTCCAAGGTCCCATGGAGAGGTGATAAAGTTTTAGCTGGTATACTATAATTTTATATTTTCCTTTGGGTTGGCGATGATCAACATTTTGCATAACAATATATTGAGTTGTCCAATTTTTCCTCTATTCTATTTTCTCTTAGTTCTCCTAAACTTTTTTTTTCTTTACTAGCAGAAGCAAGTCATCAAATTTTGAAGGATAATTTGAATAGAATTTCTCGTGTGACAAGAGCCTACTCCATTTAGTTTTTTTTCTTTTGTTCATTTCTAGGATGGTGTATACTTTGTGTTTGTTCTTCCTTTTTATTAGGGCTGTTCATCCGAGTACTGCTACTGTTGCATGTAATGAATGACTCATCTGATAAATGTGATGGATTTTTTAAAACCAGCTATCCTTTCAATGATATTAATAGGAAAATTCTGTATTTTTTTGGGCAAATGATCATGTTTCAGGCATTTAATGTACTTCGCTATGAAGTTGGTCAGAGGTATAATTCTCATTATGATGCATTCAGTCCATCTGAATATGGCCCTCAGAAGAGTCAAAGGGTATGCTTTCTGCAGAATATCTCCTTTTTTGTTACTGAATTTGTATTAAGCGAATGTTACACAAATTTGACATCGAGGCCACTTTTAAGGAATTAATCCTGAAAAGTTCCTTCTTGTGGAGATCAGCATGCAGCTATTACGAAATATAGTTGCTTGATGTCTGTTTAAGTGATGTCGGAATTACTACCTCTATTCAGTTCATCCAATCTAGTGGTTGGATAGCATCCCCAATATTGTTCAAACATAATAGCCCTTACGCTGAAGTGCTGCTTACAGGACATCTGCATCAGCATTATACAATTTGTCAAGCACATTTCTGAAATGTGTGACTAAGAAGAAATAGGAGAAACAGAAAAGAAATACGGATAGGTTGGGAACGTTGGAAGGGGAGAGGAATGCCTGGAGTGCCCGGCTTGAATAACATTGCTAAAATCTACAACCGTCTGTCTGATGAATGCTTATACTCATAGCCTTTATCCTTTTCCAAGTTGCAAACTGATTTCTTTCCTCTCATCTAGCCTGATGCTGTAATAGCAAGAGAATGTGAAATCTTTTATGCTAACTTAATTAAAAACTTAAAGAAATGTTTAGTTACATTTGTCTAAACATGTTAGCTGGCAGTTAGTCTTGTTGTTTGAGATACCTAAATTCTAGGCGCATATTTTCTAAATGCAATTAAAAATGTGTTACACATGCAGGTTGCCTCTTTCTTGTTGTACTTATCAGATGTTGAGAAAGGTGGAGAGACTATGTTTCCTTTTGAGGTGAGTTTCCTTGTGGTCTTTCCTACATGTCCTTACTGCCATTCATACCACACTCATCTTTAATGTGTAGAATGGCTTAAACATGGACGGGAATTATGATTTTCGAGAATGCATTGGATTGAAAGTGAAACCACAACAAGGAGACGGTCTCTTATTCTATTCATTACTTCCCAATGGTACAATTGACCCTGTAAGTACATTTTTTTAGCATATAACGGATTACTTGTCAATTTTATAATATAATGCATTTTCTGGACACATCACTAGGAAAGGCACATAGGGAATGGAGTTATCTCTTCTTTCCAAAAGTCAATGTCATAAGCTTATGGACAGTCTATTAATTTTGACAAGGCTAAAATTTTTCATGAATCTTTTTGGGGCACATGTGTGTTCATCTAACTCTCGCTCTCTGGTTGTTCGTTAAAACAGACATCACTCCATGGGAGCTGTCCTGTAATTCGGGGGCAGAAATGGGTCGCTACCAAGTGGATTAGAGACCAGATTCAAGACGACTGAGCATCCGTGTACACAGGTAATCTTCACCTTCCGTTGCCAAACTTTGCAAGTAAGAGAGCTAGCTTCGAGCACTCGTTTTCAGGGAGCCATAAGTAAAATTACATCTTCTTTCTATATGACGCATGTAACTTAAGTCTAAATTCTAAAAGTAGCAATAGAAGAAATCATCCTTGTAGATTATTATTGATACCTACAACTAATCTATATCCGGATACTTTGTTTGGTTCTCAGTGGCGTTAGGAGTTACGGTAAACATGCAATGACTTATGGAATCACATTGTAGCAGTTGCATCGTATGTGTCAATAGATATGTAACGAGGAGCTTATTTTGATTATACCGGTTGGACGCGACCTTGTTGAGGTGTTTTTCATTTTTGGGTTGGCTGATACGAAAGATCTGACAATCAATGCCCTTTGGATTCTATTTGCTGGCACTTTTTGTAGAACAGCTAAATGACGTATACGAAAATAATTGTTACATGTATGAACATTTCGATGATATGTATGAAAATAATGGTTTCATGCATGAACAATTTATTGGCATGTATGAAAATGAGGGTTGCATGTATGAATACATGAAAGTAATGGTTTCATGTCTGAACAGTTCATTGACATGTATGAAAATGAGGGTTGCATGTATGAATACGGAAAGGGTGACATATATGAACTACGAAACGAGGCCTGCATATACAAACAATAACCTGAGATATACGAAATTTAGAACTACACGAATAATGTACTGACATTATGAACAATATACTGACATTTGGGATGATGTGTACGAACACACGGGAATTCTGTGAACAGGAGTTTTAGGGGGCAACCCTCCTAACGGATCGGATCTCTGTTGAGATGATAGTTTTTGTCCTAGGATTCTTTTAATTTCTTTCAACCTCGTCCTCATGATTTCTGAATTTGTTGCGCTCGCAAACACGTGCATGATGGGGCAATCCTTTTTTAGGACTACAGAAAAGTAGCCTTCAGACGACTCACAACATGGATTCTTTTCATCATCGATTTCAGACTCGGGATCCGCCGCAGCTTCTCAAGTGAGTGCGTTTCTGACAACTTTGTAGTTAATGTAACAGTGGTTGAATAATAACACCTTCCAAGATGAATTGATTTTGAACATGGAGCAGAAAATTGCAAATTTTTAGCCATGTTTCGGTCAATTTGGGACTCAATCTATTATCATTTCAATTCCCATGTCTGCTTTGTTACAGTAAATAAATACTTGTTCTTTTCATGGCATCACGATCCTCAAGAAATGTTTTCTTATGAATCCACTAAATTGTTATGTCTATATGACGATTATATCAATATTCCAAATCACGACTTGTTCCAAGATGAAACAACTTTTCAAAATAATATACTAATGTGAGTTTTAGCATCCACTAATAAAAAAACAAAGAAGTATTTATATCGAATACGACGGTAAGAAGTTGTTATCGAATACGACAGTCCGCGGTTGGTATCAAATACGACAGTCCGTAGTTGGTAGCAAATACTACAATATGTGGTTGGTACCATAATAAGAATAAAATCTAGGACGGAGTAGATTTATTCATACATCAAAAAAGTTCTGTTTAATTACAATATAATATATGTGGTTAAATCTAGACCATTGATTTTCATTCATAAGAGTTTCCCTCTTAAAAGTGTCTCAAACCATCAAGCTGCAGCCCAAATTTATGTGCTGGGTATTAACTACAGTCAGTATATGGTAGCAAATATCAGCGGCCAATAGTAGCCGTCAGCGGTCGAGGACAAATGTATCACCAGCGTCAACGTGTCGCCAGGTCGGTCGTGAATTCTTCCCTTGGGGACTATAAGTAGAGCGCATTCTCATGTTGTATTTTCATCCTGTCGAAGATAAACATATCCTTTGTTATAATCTCCTGAGATTGTGTCTTGTATACATATTACCATGGCTGGCGAGAAATCTCTTGGGAAGAGTCCGATTGATAGCAACAAGAATGTATCGTTCTTAACGCGTCGAGCGAGCCTCTTCAGGATGGCTAATGACCTCTGCACTCTCTGCGCCGTCGAGACCGCGACTGTCCTGTTCTCGCCCGGCGATAAAGGTAACAGTTTCGGCCTCCCATCCATTGATGCTGTCATCGACAGATTCCATAATTTCGATCCAAACTTTGTTCCCAACGTCGACCACGATGAGAAGTCAAGTGACTCTGACGAAGAACACCCAGATCCGACGGAGGAAACACAAGGCAAAAGGAGAATGGAGGAGCTGAAGCAAAAGGTGCTAGAGTTCTATTTGTATCATCCCCCAGATGTGCCTCTCTCAAGGCTAACCCCGGAGGAACTGCAAGAAATGAAGCGCAAGATGGATGATCTGGAAAAGGCCATTGATCAGCGTGAGAGGGAGCTTTTGGCAGGAGCTGGACCATCATCTTCTGATGCAGTGAATAGAGCTACTGCGGATGTTCTACCGTCATCAGGTGAGGGGAACAGATATGAATGAGCAAAAGGAAAGGGCCCGATGAATATGAGCGAAATGGAGAATAATAATAGCATCATGGCTGTACTTCTCTAATGAATAATAAAACCTTTTATCATGAAAGTTGATGGACGATCACCGGATGTCTGATCCCAACCATCATAGATCGGAACCATTATCATACAACCCCTAATCTCTTTGGATTTGCAAGCTTACCATCACCGACGTCGCCAGCAGCAAACCGACATCCACATATGATCTCCCACCCACCTCGTTTTGATTACCAACATTTAGCAAATTACCAAACGGTAAAACACAAGGAGTCCTCGTCCTTCTCCATCAAACATTAGGGAAAGGAAAACAGTTTATGCAAATAATGACGAGACTTTGACATGCTAATTCTGCTGTCCGTACTTTGAAATGTTGAGTGTTCATACTGCCGCAGCAAACTGGGTCGCCAGTGCTGCAGTGATCACCCGGAATGACATTCACACTGCTTCAGTTAACTCTATTAACGGAAGAGCTCACCAAAGAACAAGACACAGACAACAGGTGATAATGATGTTCGGCTTAGAATTTTGAATGTTACTTTACCTGAAAAATTGACAAGAATCGGGTATTGCTCATCCAACAAAAGAGATTAAGATACATGATCGAATAGAGAGCAAGGGCTTGTAATCCCGTGTGAATTATCACTAGTACCAGGGAGGGAATGATGGCCTCCAAAATTTTATACAGGTTTGGGCTGGATTTGCTCGAAATCGAAAACCTCAAACATGAGCCTTCTCACATCTGGCTTACCGTACACTACGTAGGAAAGTCCATGTATCGCCTGTTGAATGGCGGTCGTGGCAGGGTTTCTCAGCCTACGATTGTGCTCATAGGCGTCCTGGACCTGCTCGGAATAGATTCCATAGTGATGGAGGTGCTTGTCTCTCAAGTACCTCCCGCAAAACTTGTTCAACAGAAGCCGGCGGTGCTTCTCCTGAAGCCAGTGTCCAGGCGCATCCAAGTGCTTCATCAGTAACCTCTCAGCCAACACTAGGTCCTATTCAAATCAGTACGAGGACAGATGATAAGAATCAGAAACTAGCAGAGAGAATCGCAGGCATTCTACAACAACATTAAACTCCCTAGGGGAACATTTACCTGGATCTTCTGCCCCAAGTACTCCAGCCGTTCGTAGCAAAATCGAGGATGCTCAAACTTATATTTGGATGGATGCATAAAACACAACTGCAATCAAATGACAAAAAAGATTATAAGTTGACAAGCTCATACCCGAAGATAAGATATCGCCATTGCAGAAAAAGAAGTTGAGTCAACTTCTGCAAAAGTAGTTCTTGGCACTACATCCAGGCAATTAATTATCATCTAGGGCTTACTCGAAGTACACTCTTGGCAAGCAAAACTGTGTTACAAGCAATTTGGGACTCCTCAAGCAAGGCAATCAATAACAAGATGAAGTGATCGAGGAGAAGTACCTGCAATCCAAGTCCAAGTTCAATATTTCTTGCTTCAGGTATGTCGGGAATTCTATCATCCATTTTTAAAGGGTATCCAAGGGCCTGCATGACCTTGGGTCTGCTGTCATAATCCCATATATTGCCCCGGAATCTATGCATGCCAGGGGGAACACAAGCACGAAAGAGCCTGGGGTGTGCAAAAAGCGCATCTTCTGGAGGCTGCAGAACAATAAAAAAGTTGAAAATATGTGAATTTTCATGACATAGCAGTGTACAGATTTTCTTCCAGCAACAGACTTCCAAAGGCCTTCTAATTTCATTTTGTGAAAATTACTTTTGGTCTGGTGAAAATTTTCGCAGAGAATACAATCTTATTCTGAGAAGCATGGAACTTATACCCGATAAGCAACCACATCTTGCCAGGTGAGCTGTTTGTTCTCAAATTCTACAGAGACGTAATCCACGTCCTCGAGCTGCCTCCTTAATTTCGGTTGGCAATCCTCTGCATCAGTGTCCAACCCGAATACTTCGAAGAGGACACGGTACACTTCTGGCATACCATAGCACAGGTATATCGCCCCCATCAAAGCCCAAAACACTGACCTACACAGCAAAGCATAACCTAGGCCCATGAGGTTTTTACACCATAAGACATCCACAATAAACAGGTAGGATAGGCACATATCGAAAATGAAAGACAGAGACTTTCCAACATAACCACCTCTACCCTTCCTGGCGTGTCCATTGAAATGAGTCGATTTTTTGACTATGCACCCATAAGAAGTAGAACCACTGGTGAAAACTGGTATAATCACTGCAAAGCTTTGTCACAGCCAACTACACAATCTGATTATGGTAGGCAACCAATTAAAGAGAAACAAAAGATGCAAATAGGAAATATAAAACCTTCTGGGTGGCAGACACAACTACGCCTAGAAATACTTAATGCACAATTTAGATTAAATTCAACATCACTTGAATGTTACTGACTTGTCTCCAAATGACTATCCAAGTAACCAAGATCTTAGCTTTGCGCAAAACCAAATATTAAACAAGTCACTTAAATTTAAGTAATATTCAGACGCCATTGCACACTTCAATTCAACCCACTAAACTAGCTTGCTCTCCAAAGCATTCCTAGTCTTCAAGTCACTGCAGCAAAATGAGCAAACAAACAAAATCAAACTGTGGAAAAAGCTTACTTCACAGGAGCCTCCCTGTCGCGCCGATGGAGCTTCGTCATTTCATCATATGGGAACACCAGATTCTCCAGCCCAGCAGCCTTAATACGCCCTGGCAACCTCCACTTCCCAACAAGTGCGAACACTCTCTCCCTCATCGGCCCCGGCGACTCCCTCGGATACCTCTGTAGCAACAGCTCCGCCAAACCCAACTCCAGCACGTACTGCCCCAAGAAACACAGCCTTGAGTGCCCGTACCTCACGTGCCGAGCCTTCATCCTCTCGGAGCCACTCCCCTTCCCGTGCTGGAAGGCGAGGTAGAGCAACGTATCGAACTGTTTTGCAGGGTTGTCCTCGTCAAGCGTATCCGAGGGCTCGAGTGGGTAACCCAGCGCCTGTTTGGCCTCGAGGAGGTACTCGGAAATCCAAGTAGTGTCGGCCGAATTGAGCTTCGAGGAGGGGAGACAGGAGGAAAGCAGGGGGAAGGACCGGAGGGAGAGCTGGGGGGAATTGAGGAATCGCTCGGCGAGGCGCTTGTCGTCCAAGGGGGGCTTGAGGATGAATCGCTTAGGGGGAGCACGCTTGTGGGGGGGAGCGACGTACTTCTTGCGCTCGGCTAGCTCCTTGAGGAGCCTCCGGGGGCTGTTCTCGGGGAGGGGGCGGAGGCGTTGGTTCTTCGGCTGGTCGTGTTGTGGGTTTACGGCGACGCAGAGGATTCGGAGGGGTTGGAGCTGGATGGGTCGAAAAGGAGAGGGAGAGGGAGTGGGATTGAGAGGGCGTGAGAGGGAAAGGGATGAGGAGAAGGATAGGGAGAGGTCGTTGGTGACTGGAGGCCCGAGGTGCTGCATTATTCCGGGTAAGAGAGGGTCATGCGGCGGATGTCCGTGGTGGCGCCGCCGTGGCCGAGGAGGAGAGGCAGATGCCGGAGTGGGTGAGGGGAGACAGGACAATGAAAAAGGGTTTCTCTTTCTTTCAAGGATAAGATATTTTTGTGTTGTAACTGTTTTATTTTCCCCGGGCTCTTACAATCAATTATCCAATGCAGTAAAGAACATTAGGCACCCTCCTCGTCCGTCAAATGGGGTCGTAAATTTAACTGATGATCAGCATTATGCATATGTTATGTACTCATATCAGCTAAGTGCAACTGGGGAACGAGTCCGATATAAGGTCTATATCTGGTATCTACTTGAAAGGTTGTCAGTAGAGTATGATCTAGTGATGACTATTGTTTATAGTCGACCTGATCAGCTTACTATTGAAAAGATTCATTGTCTTCTTCTAAATTTTGACATTCGGCTAGAAAAGAGACTTGTTCGAGAGAGTATTCTACCTCA
Organism: Melastoma candidum; assembly: GCA_023653495.1. Taxonomy (NCBI): domain Eukaryota; kingdom Viridiplantae; phylum Streptophyta; class Magnoliopsida; order Myrtales; family Melastomataceae; genus Melastoma; species Melastoma candidum. Next base: position 15,026,431 of record CM042881.1, on the reverse strand, counting down.
AGTACAATATTCCTCTTTCTCCGCAGGCGCAGGTGGTGCTCAGCCAATGTTATCCTCCTACTACCTCACAACCATAAACCGATTGAACCACCACCTTCTTACACTTATCCTAGACATTAATATTACCGACCTTCATATAGCTCTCGACACCTTCCAAGAATGCCAAACCACAACATACCATACCAACATTCAGGTGTGTAGGGAAAACCTCCTACCAGACCACCTTTCACTACTTATTCACCAAGATGGAATGATAGAACCTTTTCCAGACCTAAACCTTGTTGTCAAATCTGTTACAAGATTTGACATGCAACACAAACTTGTTACCATCATACGGGTCCAACTCACTACCCCTAGACCAACTTCACTAGTGTATACTAGACATCTTATAATCTCACATCCCTCACCTATATCTTACCCACAAATATGACTCCACATCTTCCGACCGAGTCTGCTACTTTTCCTCAAGATGAGTGGCTAGTTGACTCGGGAACAACTCATCATTTTACTTATGTTCTTAATGACCTAAAAAATGTGTCTCTATATCATGGTAAGTCTACTGTAATGGTTGGAAATGGACATCATCTACAGACTGTTCATACTGGTCACAAACCCCTGTTTCTTCAGTCTTATTCTATCCCTCTTTCTCTTAGTCAAGTCTTGCATACACCATGTCTTACAATGTCTAAATCAGTGTTTCCAAATTGTGTCATGATAACAATGTATATGTTGAGTTTTTTTCTAATGGTTTCTTTGTTAAGGAAAAGAAGACCAATCGGATACTACTCCAAGGTCCAGCTCAGCAGGGCCTGTACAAACTTCCCTTACCACTCATGTCTACTTAAAGCCTCACCTTCCAGTTCAGCACCTCACAAATCAATCGCCTCACTTGTTTATACCACCTCCAAATCTGCAGCAGTAGATTACACTAGATGGCACTGCAGACTCAACCATCCTAACAAGGACATCTTGAGTATAGTGATGCCTTCTTGTATAAAAACTGGTTCAACTTTTTTAGAGACGTGTCAGTTGCGTGAAATGAGTAAACATCATAGGAAAATTTTTTCTCAATCAAATTCTCAATCTGCAATCCCATTTCAACTTGTTCATACAGATCTTTGGGGTCCAGCACCAGTTAATTCTCATACAGGAGTTCGCTATTTCATGCTCTTTATTGATGATGTTACTCGATACACCTGAATCTATTTCCTTCGGGACAAATCTTAAGCCATAAGAACTTTTCTACAGTGTCATAAGCTTGTCCAAACTCAATTTAATCAATCCATTAAAACTATTCGTTCTAATTTGGTGGAGAATTCCAAATTCTACATAGATTTCTCTTAAACCAAGACATCATACACCAAGTATCTTGTCCCATTGACCCCCATCAAAATGGAAGAGTAGAGTGAAAAAACAGAAAAGTTGTTGAGGTCGGTCTGTTCTTGATTTTTCGCTCTAAAGTTCCCATGTCTTTTTGGCCGTATGCATTTCATGAGGTTGTGCATCTTATTAACATATTTCCATCTAGGATATTGTAGTACAAGTCTCCGTTTGAGCTCATTTTTCAAACCACACCAGATTACTCTACACTACGAGTGTTTGGATGTTTGTGTTACCCTTTGTTAAGACCTCACAATTCTCATAAATTGTAACCCGGATCTGTTTCTTGTATCTTACTTGGTAAAAGTTTGTCCCATAAAGGCTACATATGTTATGATAAAAGTGCAGGTAGAGTCTATATTTCTTGTGATGTTCAATTTAAGGAAACAATTTTTCCATTCCACATAAACAGTTCTCTCCAATCTTCATCATACCACAACCCATGACTCAGTTTTGTTTTACATCCAACTCTTCCAGCACTTGTCCTCCAATGTCTCAAACTAAACATCCCAGTTCCTCATCCTCAGTCAATACACTGGGACAACACACTTCACCGTCAATCCATCCACAAGAGTAGCTTGAGCACACTGTTGATGTTTTGGCTCCAACTTCAACCATGACTAGTCCTACTTCCCAATAGGCACATGGTTACACCAATATCAATCCTATGGTTACAAGCGCCAAGGCCAGTATCTTCAAGCCTAAGATTCTATTGTTCAAGCATATCACGGACAAAATCCATTCTTCTACCAATACCTCTCCTATTCTAGCTAAACCAAGTAACTTGGCTGAGGCATTATCTTCACATGTATGGAAGAAAGCAATGGAAGTTGACATAGTTGGATGGTCATTTCTTTCGTAAATGGGGAGCTGAAGGAAATAGTCTTTATGCAACAACCACCCGGATGCGAACATGTTGACTTTTCTACACGTTTGTAAGCTTAAGAAGGCTATTTATGGTCTAAAACAGAGTCCACGAGCATGGTACATGAAACTCAGTGGTTGTCTTACTCAGGCGAGTAAGATATCCCGCATCCGAGGTTCGTACAGCCATATCCACAACCCCTTTTCGGGCTCCGTAGCAAGAAATGTGGGATTTTGAAAACTCAAAATCAGATGCATCGGTTTTCTATAAACACTCCAATGAGGGTGTAGTCATTCTACTTATGCATGTAGATGACATAATTGTCACAAGATCGGATACACAGGCAATTTTCATCCTCTTGCCACAGCTGCATCAACAATTTTCTATAAAGGCTATGGGTAACCTCTCATATTTTCTTGGCCTTCAAATAGTGTGACAAGGCAACACACTACACCTGAACCAGGAGAAATATATTCATGATCTTCTCAACAAAGCAGGAATGAGTGATTATAAGTCGGTTCCCTCTCCAATGGCTTCAACAACAACACTCTCTCGCTATGAAGGTACAATATTAGATGATCCTACATTGTCCAGAAGTTTGGTAGGAGCATTGCAATATTACATAATTCCCATACCCGACATAAGCTTTATTGTGTACAAGACGTGTTAGTTCTTGTAGCAACCTACATATTCGCATTTAAAGGCACTTAAGAGGATACTTCGCTACTTGAGAGATACTAGTACTCATGGTCTCATCATAACAGCTAGGATGTTTTCGCAATTACCTGCTTCACTGATGCAGAGATGATGATAGAAAAAACACGAGAGCCTATACTTGGGACCAAATCTGATATCCTGGTCCTCACAAAAACAAAAAGTGGTTTATTAATCCAACACTGAAGCTGAATACATATCATTTACTAATGGTGCTGCTGAAGTTATTTGGCTTCAAAAGCTAATGACAGAGTTGCAAATGTCTACTCATCATCCTCCAATGATATATTGTGATAATATAAGGATTATTCATCTTGCAGCCAATGTAGTTCTTCATGCTAGAGCGAAGCATATCGAGATAGATTATCACTTTATCAGGGAGAAAGTTCTGGATGGAACATTGATTGTTCAACATGTTAGTTCTGAGGATCAAATAGCAGATCCATTAATGAAGGTAATCTCGATTCAGAGATTCACTACTGTAAGAATCAAACTAACGGTTTTAAGCAGGCCATCTTATATGGACACCAAACCAGTTGAAGTGTCGGAGGCAACGGGCAGTGGTGGAATGGAGTGTTGTGCACTAAATATGCGAGTCCAAGGAATGGAACATGAAGAGGGGTATGAACTGTCGGGAGTTACAGGTGCCAGATTGATGTCCAATAATGAGCTGGAAGGATCCACGTTGGGGTCAGGCCTTGGACATTTGAAGATGATGGAAAGGTTGTCCTTAATAACCTGTTGATCCCTTCTTATTATTTTCTTGGGACACACTTTTCGATGTTGATACTGTGCAGTTGTTCTTAATGAATTAAAACGAGTCTGATATGCAAGGGAAATGCTCGAGGGATGATGTGGACGGGGGTAAACTTATCCTTTGCCGAGCGACAAGGAAAAAGTCGGAAAGCTCATGGAGAACTGCCTGGCGAAGATCGCTCCAGATCGTAATATGTCGGTTACAAAGTTCATTAACCTTGCTGAGCTGGTGTCAGAAAATTGAGAGCAGCTGAAGACGGAATGTACAGAGCTATCAACTTATAGCTCAAGGGTCATACATGTTTGATATTCTCACTGCATATATGAGGAATTCAGTCAATTGTCGCTCAACTTCACTGCATCTTTGCAGGCGCATCCTTCGGCTAGAGACATTGAGAGGAAGAAAATATGCAGCCTAATGAATTGCCAGAAGCTACCGAGAGAGGTATGTGCCCATGCAGCACGTAACAAGTTGCTTCCATTTCAGACTGTTGTTCAGGTCCCGTGCAACAAGCCACAATGCCTGCCGGATGTAGTGAACAGAGAACGAGAAGCCCCTACCATAACGTCATGTCAAATGTCTGCTATTCTCGTGCCTGAAGATGGAGAACAAGGATATGAAGACAGAGCTAGTGAAGATGAAGATGAAGTTGAGGGAAATCGAGGAAACGATGTGTAGCTCGACGTCCGAAACTTCGATAGGAAAGATTGGCAGACAAGCCTGCGTACCGGAGGGCATCGTTCTTGAACTTGATGAGCTCGGGAAGCTTTACACGTTCAGAGGGTTTGATTCCAAACAACGCCTGGCTAGAATATCCGTCATTCAATCTCTGGAGGAAAGTGCTTTTAGAGAGGGTGCTCAGGGTGTGTGTGGTTTTCTTAACGATGTACATGTAATTTCAATAATGCTTGTGTGGTGCTCGAGGAATGTTCCCCAATACCGAAGTTGAAAAACTATTTCCAAATTTGCGATTTTAAGTTTAAAAAAAATTTAACTATACAGTCCCTAACTCAAACGGTTAGAGTTCGACTTTAAAATAGAAAGAAGTAGAATTCTAAGAGTTTCAGTTCCAACCATCTTGAGCGTAGTTGAACTCTATGAGTTCGACTTCATGGGTACGTGATTATTTCACATAAAATCGAACTCATAGAGTTCGACTTCTTTATGTCAGATAGGAGGGGAGATGGCAGACGCGTAAACGGGAGTAGGGCGGAGGGGATGGGGAGGGGCAAGAGGCAGACGGGTAAACGGGAGTAGGGCGGAGGGGATGGGGAGGGGCAAGAGGCAGACGGGTAAACGGGAGTAGGGCGGAGGGGATGGGGAGGGGAAGTTTGGTTTGAGAGTCAATTCTTTTTTTAATATAGCTTAGAAATGTCGAACTCGTAGAATTTGACTTCTTTAAGAGAGGGATTTTGTCTAATATGAGTAAAATGCTAAGTGTTGGAACTTCTTACTCCCTAAGGAACTCGAACTCTGAGTTCGACTTTATGTAGAACCATCACATACCCATGAAGTTAACTTCGCCACAGGTGAATTGGAACTTGAACTCTTAGAGTTCGACTTCCTTCTATGTTGAAGTCGAACTCTAAAAGTTCGAGTTAGGAGCTGTAAAATCGAAATTTTGAAATTCATAACCGAAAATTCGAAAATATTTTGTAAACTAATGATAAATGGAACAAAACTCGTATGGTGACGAGACATTCTAAATTAAAAATAATTGGTAGGTATGACAATGACATTGCCAGCTGTCCTTCTCATTGGGCCTTGAAATAATGGGCCTCGAATAGTTTAATTTTATGGAAATATGGGAGGGGGAAGGGACCATACAATATAACACAACACACATCTTAGATATTTGTATAAATAAAACCCAAACATCCATCATGATCATCATCATTGTCTCGACCAAACCTCGATGTCATTTCTTTTCTTAATTACGATTCCACACGTCAAGATCCGATCCTCTCTCTAAATTTTGGATCATAATCATCATCTCCTCCTTTCCGATCACATCTCATTATCTAGAAACAAAGAAAATACAAAGTCCCAAACTAGAAGAAGACAAAAAAAAAAGCAAAAATCCATTCAGACCACTCGAGTCCAAACTACTGCTGATTAGTCACTAATCAAGAGCGCAACAGCTTTTGTCCTAAATAATCCACATGACAAAAGATGACGGTAGCTGCTTCTTCACAAGGAATTCTGATTCATGCTCAGCACCGCCTGGATAAGCCAGGGAGGGTGCTGTTTCTGCATCCTCGGCCGGTCCCGCCCTTCCTCTACGTTGTCCTCTCCCCCGTCCCCTCCCTTGCCGTCGCTCCCGTAGCTGGTCCGGCTCTTCTCCTGGCCCGATGATCCTGTGGTCGTTGAGGATGAAAAGCTCGAGCTCGTCCCGCCGCCTCTCTTCCTTGTCCTCGCATCGTGCATCGTAGGGCCTAATCCTAAAGTGAGCTCGATCCCGTCGTCATCGTACAAGCCCTCCCTGCCGATGAATGGACGGCGTAGATCGCCACGATCTTCCATTAAGGCCTTCATGAGGGTCTTTTGGACCCGGTACAGCCGGTGAAGCTCGTAGACCTGCTTCGGCCGCTGAACCAATAACTAACTGCCCACTTCATGATCAAACCATAGACTTGTTTGGACAGCTGCAAAAGTTTCATGTTCTCACCTGTTCCTTAAATGTCTGTTCATGCTTGAGCATTGCCAGCTTCATGTTGTCCTTGTCATATGACCTGATGAGGTTCTCCATATTAGTCAGGCCGGCCACCAAATAGTTAGTTCCAAGCCTCTCTGCAAAACGGATCATGGATTCAAACATATATGAAAAGAAAGATCCTCTGTAAAAAATATCTCCGGAAGACTTGCAATCATGGTCTGAGTCATAAATATCTCGCAACCCGACAAAATTCCAAACAAATGTACTTAGGGGACATGAATCCACGAAACCCCACGAACATCATCAGGACGATTTAAAAATTGACAAGTCGGAGGATTTAGACTTGAAAAGAGAGATTCGGCAACAGGAAACGAACGAAGACGGTTGCAAACTCCTAAGATTAAATTAAGCTAAATTATTTGCATACAACCCCCCCTCCCAACCGAAGTTTAAAATATTTTCATTAAAAAATGACATAAAAGACAAGTGTTGGCACAAAGAGTAGAGGGGTGAATTAGTGTTAAATTTAATTAAGGATTTCTTTAACACTTTTTCACAACCCTTCCAGCGGAAGCAAGTTGTTGTAAAACAGAACCTTTCGTTCAGGCTTCTGTAATTACATGACGTGTGAAATGGACTTCGAAATGAATTTGGCAAACACAAAGGCTTTTGTAGTAGTTCGATAAATACGCCTACATCCACTTTCGGCCGTTTCCACTGATACTTTGAAATAGTGATTACGGTATAGAAGGTAAACCCTTCTGTGGTATAATAAAACAATTTCATTAACCACGGGGCGGTAAGATTAACTTAACTAATGCAAGAAACCGTCTTAGTGAAATTGAGATGCGTCTAGGTCGAATAATAAGGAAATCAACCAGACTCAGCGAGCACAGAACCCTGGCTGGAAGCTTCAGCCTTCTGTGATTCAAAAGCGAGTTGTCCTTTCAGTGGATCGACGATCAAGCTCAATGGCGCTATCCTCCACATGTTCGGACGTCGTCTGGTGGACTTCTATTTTTGTATTTTCGATTTAACTTGCAAAACAAAAAGATAAACGTCTATAGGAGGTTACCAGTCCCTCATCACTTGCGCCTGCTACGAACTCCTTCTCGTGGACCTGCTGAAAGCTGACTCGCCAGCCAGTAACCTTCTCCCAAGGTCTTGCTGTGCGCAGCTCGACATTACGGATAGCTTCCCGATTAAGTCCTTCAGATTCGGAGCAACTGACGCCTAAGGAGTTGCTTTACCAAGGTACACCTGCTGCAACAGACAAACAAGATAACAGACTACAAAAGATTGTCAGTCCCTGACTGCTTACGCCTGCTACGGACTCCTTCTCTTTGACCAACTCTGTACGCTAACTCGCCAACCAGGGATCATTCTTCCCAAGCCCTGTTGCACGGAGTCCGACGTTATGGACAGTGTTCCAGTCGAGTCCCTCGGATCCGTAACCACCAGCATCTCTGGAGCGGCTTCACCAATGTTGAACCTGCTGTAGTCACCTCCTGCGAGAACGCCCGCCTGGAGACTCCGTCTTGCACAACAACCTACTGCTACTTCCGTGGCGTAGTCCTGCAAGACAACGACTTGGCAGCGCCTTTGCCCAAGGTTCCCTACACACTCAGAACGTGGCTACAGAAGGCTGGTTCCACCATCTCCTCTTGGAGTATCAACACTTCTCTTCGGCCCTCTGCACGTCAGCACGCCAGCAAGCCGTTGTACATCTCTACTAACGTCTCTGCAGCCTCCAATCAGAGTCCCTCGAGCCCATCGGGTCACTTTCCAAGAGGCTTCACCAACGATACAATAATTTGCACCTCACGTTCTTCCCGATGTGCGACTAACGACGATCCTCACAAAATTGCAACAACAATTTCGCTCTAAAGTATCTTACACGCGACTCAGACTGTACATACTTTTTATACAATGACATAAATCATAATAATATAAAGATGACAACCGATAGAAGTTTTTCTTGCCAAAATAAGCTTCTGTAAATAAAGAAAAATATAAATATTATTTCCTAACTATACAAGTGGCGTCATTCAGATGCAATTTTCCGTTGGGGATAAATCAGATCATTTTGATTCTGATTCAATGGATTTTTCTAGGAATATTACGTTACAGAAGGTTATGGGCTGAACATATCGGCAACCTTCTATATTTAGAGAGAAAAGAGATTTAATTTCCAACTTGAGAAAGATTGTTACGGGATAACGCATATATCCATTGGGCACTATCCAAAATTAATTTAATGTTAATTGTATAGTTTAATCACAAGATAGAGCATTACAAGAGGTTCAGTCTGGTTAGATCATCGACCTCCTATTGATCAAAATAATCAATTATTTATTCCCAAAATAAATTGATTCGTTCCAGATCAATTCATCAATAAATCTGGATACTAACCAGATCATTTGCATGATTGAAGGATGTTTTTTATTAACATAATTTCCTAACAGAAGGTTAACAAGAAATTTCCAAGTTTAACAATATAATTTTCATAAATAGGATAATTATATTATTTTCGACTTTTATTGTTGTCTTACCAGGTAAATAGTTTAATATTGATTTAAATAATATTCCTAAGAATATTCCTAAGAATATTCCTCATTTGAATTAATAAAATAATTAACATAATCAATAATTAATTAATAATTAAAATATCTAATTATGAAAATATTTTCTAGTCACATCATTCAACCTGAATTGATCATTGGAGGATGTAGAAAATATTTTCGTGATATTTTTCCTATTTTAGGAAGAAAATCGAAGTTATAGAATGTTACTACTGTTAAGCTTCTATAACGGTCAGCTCAGCTTTTGTAAGGTCAACATGTTATAGCAGGTCAACAGGTTGTGTGACTCATCATCAAAACCATATCAATAAAAAGGACAAAGTTTGATAAGCATGAGCGGAGAGGGATAAAAATATGTCAGTGATTATGATCCCGAGTAGTTTTCTTTCTTTTCTTGGTTTGTTCATGTAAGGAAAATTTATATTGAGAGAGAGAGGGAGGCACTGTATTTTTATCTCTGTCTGGCCCTCGCATAGCTCAAAGACCAAAAGAAGATACAATGATGAGGGGAATTGAGAAAATAAAAAGGGCAGCCATGAATCAGAATATCACATGCTCCAAAATTTCCCCCTTTCTCAAATTTAATTCCGCAGCCAACACCGTCTCTAACGATACGACTTTTTAAGAATTTCGAGAGTCAATGGATGAGGTCGAGAATGGCTTGGAAGATAAGTCAGAAGGGTTGATAAGGATCATGGGGCACTCAGAATCCAAAGATTGGAAGAATCGGCGTGGATTGAGTTGGAGGCAAAGGGAGCCGCCCCTGGGGCGACACAATGTCAAACCGTGAAGAGCGAGAAGAACCCTTGGGACGGTGGACGGTACGGGAATATATGTGAAGGGAATGTTAATAGGGTGACAAGGACAACCTCTAGGACATGGGAGAATCATTAAGGTTCAAAGTGAGAGGTCATTACTAACATTCAAATGATAATAACGGAACACATTAGGGAACAATTAGCTCGGATACTAATCGATGAGATACTAGGAGGAGCGAGGGTAGAGATTAGTGGGGGCGTAGAAATTATTGAAGAGTGGTCGGAAGAGGTAGATTACCTCAAGGGGACTACGTCAAATAAGGCCGCTAATTGGAAGGGCATGGGGACATGTGCGCTTTCCATGGACTTCATCTCCGAAGCAATAAAAGAAACGGCAAAGGGACGGGCCGAGCAAAGATAGGAAAGAGGCGGGTCGAAGATAAACGGGTCGAAGAAGGGAGGTGGGCCCGAGTGAAAGCCACATTCGGCCCGTGCATAAGGAGGGTTTTGACCAAGGTCAATGAACCCCTCGCCAAGGCATTACACGCTGAAATTTGCACCAAGAGTCACCCGAGGTAAAACTTGGTGGAGAGTAAACCACCTCACCCGATAGGACATTAAGGATTATTAAATAATAAAAAAATGAAACGATAAGAAGGACAGACGGGGAATTAATCCCCGAACCCCAATTCATTTAGGAGAAGAGAGCACAAAGGAGAAAGAAGGGGTCGAGCACTGAGGAAAAGGGGAGAGACGAGGAGGTGATCTAAGGCATGGAGGAGGAAGACACGCGGGAGAACACAAAGAAGGAGTTTACTTGCGGATCAAGTTGTTGTCGAGGTACGTCCGGTTTTCCCTAAAAGGATCTCATCACTTTTATCCTATTTTGAATAGCGGAATTCTCACTGAGCTTTACTAATGTCCGTAAATCTCTTATTTCAACACCTGGATGCAATTAAATCAGGGAACACAAAAGAAAGCCGTTATTAAAATACTAATTACGGTACCACCCTATGTTTTTTTAGTTCCAATCGTCTGCTTCCTAAACGGTGACACCTTTTTTTTATAGACTATTAGCCCTCCCTTAATTCCTCCAAACAAGTAGTTGTAATGGCGATTAGATGGCTATGTAATGTTCTGGATAAGTCTACAACTCCCGAAGTATACGATAGACGACATCTCGGTAGGCTTAAGAGCTTACAGTCAATCTACAGTGGATAAGTCCCCACGAGTCTCTGAGAGTTAAACTCACCACAAGTCTATGAGCTCACCACATGTTTATGCACTCACCAAGTCTACGAGCTCATCACATGTCTACGAGCTCATCATCACATCCTTAGTAAGCATTATCCGCTCTTCGGCATCCTCCTAACGATGTGCACAACTCAAAATGGTTAATCACGCTCCCAAGTGTCTTTTGGGTACTCCCACCCAACTTTATTCCCTTCGGATCATCCCATCCAACCTTATTTTATGACTCCGACACTTACCGTCATATTACCAATTGTACGGAAATTTCACTTTTCACTCATGAATCAGCATTTGGCGACAACGCTCTCCGTCCCGCACAGGCCGTTCCTCCCGGCGAATCTCCTGTCAGTTTCTTCCGCGATCACAGACACAATCCGCCTGATTACATCGCCCGCGAACCTTTCTGTTCGCATTTCATTTCGAAAAATTTTCTAGCCCATTTGCTTCGTTCCGTCCTCAAGGCTGTTGACAATTTTATCCGGGACGGATTCTCTACAAATTCACACGGCTACGGATCCTTCCATCCAGCACGTCATCACGGTTATTCTCACCCGTGCTTCGTTCCGGACCATCATTTCCGCCCCAATCATTCCAGTTTAATTCCGGTCGAGTTGATCTCAAAGATACAACCGTCCAACAACGTCCTTTCTGACCCAATTCGTCCACAGAGAAAAGGCAGCCAACCAATTAAGGTTGAAATTTCCAATTTCCATTATCTGGCCATGGGTCACGAGAGACTCCTTCCCATAAGGCCCCAGAGCGCACTCACCATTCTATCATTCAAAACCGGGCATATGCAGGGATGGACAATCGTAGAGCAGCAGAGGGAACGACCCATGAAATCAATGGACAACTCACAGTCACTACTGTGGCCAGACTTACCCAAACCTCGACACCACGGAAGCAAAAAGGGGGAACGAGGCAAGGAACGAGGAAGAACAGACAAGGAGGGAAGTACGAACCGTACCTCTTTCCACTTCCTCCACAAAACATTTCAAGTTCTCGACTTCTCCGTACAATTTCTCTTCGGGTTGGACGTTTTAACATGTCCCTTTCACGAGGTTCCGCGCAGAAATCCACTTTCGACGTCACCACGTTCACCCTTCTCCGTTTCCCTCTTGCCTTCTTTTCTTCCTGTTTTCCTCCACCTTCCTCTCCTCCCACTTCCTTTTTCACAATCCCCCTTTTTATTAAGAAATCTTTCCTTTTTATTATCACCGCTCTGCTTTTTTTTTCTCGCATGGGCTTAGTGTCCCTTAATGATAGCCAGGGTCCCACCATTTTTTCATTTCAATGACACATCCGAGGACATCTTCCATATATCCCATAGTTTGATGGCCTGGTCTTTCCCGTTAGAGATAAGGTACTGGCCATCTTCGTGACTGTCAATAAATGTAACCCCTTCGAGATGTCCCACTAAAACACCTGCAGCTTCCCCCTTGAAACAAAGCCACACCGGTCCCAGACGTACAGTTAACCTTATCAAACAGTTTCCAACATGATCACAAAACCAGAAATTTTACTGCAACTCCTTCGAGTGATACATAACCTTTCATTGACAATTTATAATTACAAAATTTCGGATCATTACAGTTACTCCCCTCCTTAGAAGATTTCGTCCCCGAAATCTTATTCCTCAAACAAGGAAGGGAACTTGTTTCGAATGATTTCTCACGGATTTATTGGTGCTTCATTTCTGCTTCATGCTCCCAAGTTTTTTGTCCTCTTCTAGCTCCACTCCAAAGCCCTTGCACCAACGACACTCTCTTGTTTCGTAGTACTCGTTCATTTCGATCAATAATTTGTATTAGTTGTACTGCCACACTCATATTGTCATTCACTAGTACTTCTGTCGACTTTACTCTTAGCTTTGGATCCGGCTCATACTTTCGTAACATTGAGACATGGAAAACGTCATGACATTGAGAAAGTTCTGGTGGAATTGCGACTCGATACGCTACCTTCCCTATTCGTTCCGTAATTTTATATGGCCCGATGTAGCGAGGACTTAACATGTAAGCTCTCCTCACCCTGAACATTGATTTCATCGATGACAACTTTAGGAACACCTCGTCATCAATATTAAATTCCAAAGGCCTCCTTCTGCGATCAGCATAGCTCTGTGTCGACTCTGTTCAGTTTTCATCCGTTCTCTGACTGTAGTCACCACATATGAGGTTTCCCATATTAACTCAGGTCCGTTGAATGTTCTTTCTCCTGGTTCATTCCAACACGGTGGTGATCTACAACTTCTCCCATAGAGAGCTTCGAAGGGTGCCATTCCAATATTCTCGTGATAGCTATTATTGTACGCGAATTCCACCAATGGCAAGTGATCGAGCCAGCTTCCTTTCCACTCAATAGCACACGTGTTAACTCTATGATATTAGAGTTATATGTCTCATTTAGGAGCATAATGAGTGTTAGATATTCGACATTTATTTGCATATAGGGTTAGTTACATGATATTTTCGGGTTAGTTGTTTTGTTTGGTTATTTTTGCACTTTTGGTTACAATTCATATCTAGTAGTAGGCTTATTCCTGGAACGAACACGATGCATGTCACCAAGGAAAGGGCTGTATTAATATTTTGCATCATGGAAGGCAAGAATATTGACATAGGAGCGTTGATTTATCGCATGCTAACAAAAACCTTGCAGGATCCCAAGCTCGAGATGTGGTTTCCCGCTACAATTTTTGAATTATGCAGATGAGCGGGTGTGATTTGGCATAGTAAGGAAGAGTTGCGCCATCCTCCAAAGCCGCTTAATGGTGCCACCTTGAACAAGATGTCGCAAGATTGTGATCACAAACATGATGACGATGAAGGTAATAGGTCTCAACCTGCACAACAGCATATCTCTAATCCTTCTGGTTTTGCAGCGTCTTCGTCTACAAGAAGCACCGAATTCGCCAACTAATGGTATCAAATGGACAAATTCATGCATTATCAAGTTGAGTGCAATCGAAGGTTTGGGGTAACTATACAGGTGGACATCACCGATCTTGAAGATCCTTTTGCACATACCCCATCACACAATGAGGATGACATGGATGATGAATCAGAAGATGAATAAGACGCGTATCGTTTCCCTTTTTTATTTTGTTTCTTTTATTTTTCTTATTTCTTTTATCGTCGGGACGATTCTTCATCTAGGTTTGGGGGGAGTTGCATTTTCATTTTTTTAGGTTAGATTAGTAGAATGCATGAGATTAGATTTGCATTTTCAATCTAGGGAGTCGGAGTTCGTATAATTGTGTCCAATGATGTGATTAATCGATTACGCTTCTAGTTGTGGGAAGGTGAGAGTCTAAACTTTGACTTGTGTGAGGTGATATTGTGTTCCTATCCAAAGCTAGGGGAGAAGTTATTTTTATGGCTGAAATGAGTCCAGATCTCTTAGAGCACATGGAAGTTAGGGAGGAGTATAGCCACCTAAATAACCTTGTGAAGCGAACCTTTTGGTGGAATGAAAAAAAACAACAAAAAAAAACAAAAAAAAACATCTTGCCAAGGCTCTGAGTACCAATGTTCAGGCGGAAAAAGAATACAAAAAGAAAGAAAGTATGAAAAATCAATAAAATGTCCGAATAGGTACTTGTGGTGTGAGTCGTGATAGTGGTGGCTTGAGTTATTAGATCCGAGGGGTGTTTTGTCACCTAATGCCTTGGACCGACTGGTTCGGGAGTCATTTAGAGTCGAGCAAGAGAAAAAGAAGTTGAGATATTTATGGTATGTTGTGATACCTAGAGCAACCAGATCGAGGTGTTGGGGTGGTTTTGCAAATCATCGTTCTGAAATGTGTTACTTGAGTGATGGACTTGTTTTAAGCTGAAAATGTGGTTGTTGAAAATGTTTTTATGAAAAGATGGTGGGGGATAGGAACATGAGGTTGTTGAAACACGAGTTGGGTAAGGGCATGAATCTTACTACGCTGGTTGAGTAGCTGATATATGAGAATACAGAGCTTGGTTGATGACTCCGACGACTATGATTAAGTTTTCAATTGAGTGTTATAGGTTCATTGTTTTCTTTCTGTTTTACTCGGGACTAGCAAAAATTAGGTTTGGGGGTGTGTTAACTCTATGATATTAGAGTTATATGTCTCATTTAGGAGCCTAATGAGTGTTAGATATCCGACATTTATTTGCATATATGGTTAATTGCATGATATTTTCGAGTTAGTTGTTTTGTTTGGGTATTTTTGCACTTTTGAGGTTCTTTGAAGGAAAAGGGATCGATACGACGCGAAATCCACGTCGAGGAAGACATCTTGAAGGAGGAGCGACAAGAAGATAGATGGTAGAGTTGTCGATAGGGAAGCTGGTGGACAGGAGGTTCATACAGCCACACGAGGATCTGTGTGGCCACAGGGGGCGAGATATCTTTTTATTTTATTTCCTAAAATCTTGGGTGCTTTGGGAAGATTTACCCTAGCTATAAAAGGGTTTAAATCATGAGTTTTCGAGGGGACAGGAAGACTACGAGGTGACGGCAAAAGGAGGGAGATCGGAGAAAACGATGAAGATTTTCTTTTCTTGTTTTACTTGTCGAATAGTATGCGGAACTAAATCTTTTATCTAGGACGGTAATGAACCGACTCATGTAGTTGATTGTCTAAACTCTTTTTGGAATCAATTCGTGAAGTTTCACGTTTGCTTATGTTCTCTTGTGCTTAATGCTTGCATATTCGGTTGATCGCCGATTTGTTTGATTCCTTATCCTGTAGTGGACTCGAGAGAGGGACTTAGGATTAGAAGAGAGAGAATATAACCTAGGTTAAGCTTGAGAGATCAGGTTAACTCAGAGGAGTATAGAGATATATGATCGTAGGTAACCAAAATAACTATTGACACTTAAAGGGTTATAGTTGTTCGTACATCACTATAGAGATATAGGTTTACGGATAATTTATAATTCACCGTTACAAACACGAGAGAGGTCTAACGAACTATAAGAATTGTGGTTAGTAAACGTGAAATCGAGGGAATTGAGGTAGAGATAGTGCAGATAGTTAACGAACGATAGGGGATTCATAGTCCTGGGTTCTTCATCCATCGATTTATTCTATATTTGCTTTTGTTTAGTTGTTATTTTCATTTTTACATTAAACCTTTTAAACAACTAAAACTCTGCTGGCTAGATTGAGACTTGTTAAGTTGATAATCGACAAAATATTCTGAACAATCTCCGTGGGAACGACTTTTACTCATTGCTTTATTACTTGTGCGACCCATATACTTGTGTGTGCGTTTTAGCGAACAACATGCCCTGAGCATATCTTCTAACGTCTAAATGGTTCTTTCTGTCAATCCGTCTGTCTGTGGATGGAAGGTTGTACTCATTTGCAACTTTGTTTCCAAAGCCACTTATCAGTTCCTCCACAGTTTAGACGTGAATCTTGGATCCCGATCAGATGTAATAGTATGGGGTACGCCGTGGTATCTCACTATTTCCTTGATATACAGCTTAACCAAGGATTCCAATGACCAGTTGATCCGAATAGGGATGAAATGTGCCGAATTCATGAGTCTATCAACCATTACCCATACAGAATCCATGTTTCGGCCTCGTCTGGGTAGGTTTGTTACGAAGTCCATTGCTATGTTTTCCCACTTCCCTTCTGGCACCGGGAGTGGCTCTAATAATCCTCCTGGTCGTTGGTGTTCAATTTTCACCTGCTGACATGTCTTGCAATGATTTACGTACTTGGCCACGTCTTTCTTCATCTTAGGCTACCAGAAATCCTTTCGAAGGTTTCCATACATCTTTGTAATTCCTGGATGTACGCTATATTTACTATTATGTGCCTCATCCATCAATCTACGTTTCACTTCCATCACGTCAGGTACGCATACACGGCCCTGGAATCTCAGCATCCCATCCGGTGCTAGTTCAAACATGGCATATCTCTCTATTCCGATCTCTTCTTGCACTATTCTCAAGTACTCATCCCGGGATTGTGCTTCTCAGATCATCATTAACATTTCTTGTTCTACTTGCCCTCTAGCCATACATAATCGTCATCTGGCTCTTCAAGGCGTAAGTCTAAATTACTTAATTATTCTATCATTCGTGACTCTTCTACCAGGAGGCACATGACCGAACAATGTTTCCTGCTCATGGCATCTGCCACCACATTCGCTTTGCCTGGGTGATATTGAATTGTACAATCATAATCTTTTAATAGTTCCATCCACCTTCATTGTCTCATATTTCCTGTTGTGTGAATAGATACTTCAGACTCTTATGGTCTGTGTATACTTCAAATTTTTCTCCATACATATAATGTCTCCATAATTTTGGTGCAAACACCACAACAGCGAACTCTAAATCATGGGTTGGGTTTTCCTTGTGTTTCCTCAACTGTCGAGAGGCATATGCCACTACTTTGCCATTTTGCATTAATACACAACCTAATCCTTAAGTGGATGCATCACAGTACACCACGAATCCTCCTGACCCACTCGGTATGGTTAATACAGAAGCACTAGTCAATCTCCTCTTGAGTTCCTCAAAACATTCTTCATAGTTATCTGTCTATTCAAACTGGACATCATTTCTTAATAGTTTAGTCATAGGGGTAACTATATTAGAAAACCCCTCGACAAATCTCTTGTAGTAACCTGCCAACCCGAGGATACTTCTTACCTCTGATACTGTCGTCGGTCGCGACCATTTCTTAACGGCTTCCACTTTCGTAGGATCTACTCCTATACCTGTAGCTGAAATGAAATGTCCAAGGAACGTTACCTTCTCAAGCCAGACGCATTATTGAGTTTGGCGTAAAATTTTTTTTCCCATAACGTCCTTAACACAATAGTCAGATGTTCCTTGTGTTCATCCTTACTCTTAGAGTATACAAGGATATCATCAATGAACACTATTACATATTGATCCAAGTACGGTCGAAACACCTGATTCATTAATCCCATTGTAATACCTCAAATTTGATTGTGATTTAATTTATGTAATTCAATCCTTTGCATAATCATCGTTAGCTGATTTCCTTTTTGAACATGCCTTATCGTATTCTTCATCAGACAATCTTACAATTAAAAAAAAAAATCAATCCCATCCCCTGAATTCCCCAATCAGATATCCATTCACTCAAGGAAGGCAACCGTAGATTTTTGGGATGAATTGGGGGAATCGTGATCATCAATCTTCTGCCCTTCACCCCCCAAAAAAATCAATTACATAGGGACATCACAGACACACCAGGAAGATAGGCTCCCACATTCAGAGAGAGACGCTCCCACTTTCAGACACAGAGACGCTCTTGCCGTCAGACGTTCTTTTCCCCTTACATCTAACGACTCCAAGGTAGGTCCAGCAACCAAAGCTTGAAGGAACCCCCGTCATCAACTTAAACCCAACCAGCAGCCCGGCTTTCTTTCTCCAAGCGGCCGCAAGTGGCCAGAGCTCCTGCAGCAACGGTTCACCAATCACAACAGACATCAGTGAAGCCCAGACCAGCAGCAATGACAAATCCCAAGCCTAGCCGTTCCCACTCTACAACGTCAATTAATACCAAAGCCGAAAACTTCTCGCGGCTGCACATTAGCACCGCGAGACGTCGTTTTATATTATGATGGACTTACCTACTTGTGCAGACGAAAATAAACAGGTACCGGATGACGCAACCCCCATCAGGCGGCGAACCCGTCTTATCCCGAACGTTTCTCAATCCAGCGACGCCGTCTTCCAGTCTCGGATCCGCCTTCCGTCCGGCCATCAACTTCTTCTCGTTGCTGCCACCATCCGCCTCAGCGCCAATCCGAAAAGAAGAGAGCGTTCCTTAACCAAGGAGAAATCAAGTGGTGCATTTTCCCGTTCCCAGTTCTTATGAATTTAGTTTGATTTATTTATTTTATTTTTGTCTATCTCATTATTACTATATGATTATTATTAATATTAAATTTCTTTTTTTAAATGGCAACCGTGAAATTCACATTCTTTTTATTTGTCTTACCTTAGCATAAAAATTGAATATCTTTTCTCTTCATTTTTATTTTATTATTATCATTATTCGTTTTATCTAAAATCTTTTAAGATTTTTTTTAGCATAAAGTTTCATTTTTTAATTGCAATGCATTTTTCATTAAAAAACGAAATATTAATTTTTATTTTTTTTATTTTTTTTAAAACGTCGGATGTCGATTAAATATTTTTTTTATTCATTAAATATTTTTTTTAAAATTTCTTTAAATCATTTTGGTTTTAATTATCAATTAATTCATTAAAAAAACATTAATTCATTTTTTTGTCAATCCCTCATTCTCTTGTGATATCATTAATAATTAATTTTTTAATAAAATTCGATGATGTCATACAAAAACATTCATACGGATTAATTATTACTATTTGAATATTCTAACCAAATTCTCGTTTTTTTTATTATATAAAAAATCACCAACAATTTCGAGGATTTGACGAAGCTACCACAAAGACAAAGCTCGAAGACTGGAGGCGCGCGGAGAACAAACCGTGGTGGAAGCACGTCTCAAAAGCGGCCCCAACCGATGGTGCCTTAGCCGATGACATGCCATCTCGGCAGGCCTCAGGTATATGAGGGAGGTGCGGGCTTCCCGTTTTTCTTTATTTCCACATGTAACGGGTCGTGGGCCCAATCGCATAGGCTCAATCTACATCCCTACAAGGTGGTAGTCCCAGCAATTCCTCGGGAAAGACATCAAGAAAATCCTTTACCACTTCAATCCGCTCCAGCATCGGTAGCTCAGCTTCCTTGTTCAACACATTTGCTAGAAACGCTTCGTGCCCCGTCTGTACAAGGCAAAATGCCTGTGTCGCCGATATCATCAAAATGTGACCGCATCCCCCATGGATCTGTAACACCAATAGATCAATAGTAAACTTCAATTTGGCTACAATCAATTCATAATCTAGACGCATCATCAACACAATATTCTATTCTAGTAGAGAACATAACACGCCACTGTTTCACTACCTTTCCTACCGTCCAACCATACTTCTCTACACAGTTATATGATACCAAAGAATGTGTACCGTCGGTATCAAACAAGGCATAAACTAAATCGCGTTGGAGCGGAACCGTACCTGAGATTACGCCGCGAGATGAAACAGCATCCGCTTCTGTGGTCGCATTCAGCCTCACTGTCTCTACAGGTCCGCTGACTGATCCCTAGAAGTAGACGCAGTCGGTCCCGGTTTGTTTCCATTTCTTGGGCGTGAGGCATTTGATCCGGTTAACCCGCAACCAGAGCCTGCTCCTGGTCCTTGAGAACACTCCTTACGAATATGTCTTGGCTGTCCACACCGATAACAAGTGAATTCCCAGGAATGACGCCTCCCGCATCTCTGGCAGAGGGGCGGACCTCCAGTCCTCGCTCCCTGACCTCGTCCCTGAGAGAATGATCGTGTCGGCATAGGAGTTCTCGGGGGTCGATTCAACTAAAACCGTGGAGCAGAGGAGAATGACTCTCCTAACCGGAATTTCTTCCTCGGAGGTGGTCGTACTCCTAGCATTCTTCTCATGTTCTCCTCCTCCCCCACAGCCCTCATGTCTGCCCACCCTTCTTCGGCACTCTGCCTCTCATATATATTTCCTCGTAAGTCGTGAGCATTAGAGTTCTTAGTTGAAATCTAATTTCCAGTCTCAATCCCTCCTCGAATTCTTTGGCCTTCGCCTCAGCACTCATTGATGGTCCATACCTCGACAGAGTGGAAAACCATGCCTCATATTCATCCACTGACATTCCTTCCTGCCTCAGATATAAGAACTCCCTAGCTTTCTTCTCCCTGAACACGTGAGGATAGAATTTCCCAAGAAACACATTCTGAACACTATCCATTCATCCCCAGAATAAAGAATCCATGCTCCATCCTTGTTGGCCTCCCACCAGTCATTTGCTTCTCGCTTAATCGACTGTTGTACTAACACCATCTTCTCTTCTGTTGAACATCCCAACACGTTGAAAGCATTCTCCAATGCGACAATAAATTCTTCCGCCTTCTCAGGCCCTTCTTCACCCGAATAGATGGGTACTTCGAGTTTTCGAAATTGCCCGATAAGCGCAACCTTTCTCTTGCGCTGTAGTTCCTCATCCCTAGGGGGAGAATTCCGTACAGCGTTACGTATGCCCTCCTCAGACATCCTACGATCACAACAATTGCATCATCAGTCCAAGTATTATGCCATTCACACATAATACTACATCAACGGAAGTATGAAAAACCATATAGGTTTGCTCAATACCAAGCACACGATCCTTCAATTCCGAGCAATCGACATTTACCTTCTTAAGGCAACATTCATATACTCAACTTTTCAACTTCATTATGCAGAAATCAACTGTATTTCTGGTCACTCATTTGTTTCCCGAGAAGTGACTGTAACTCATCAAATAAGTTTGACCAACTCACGCGTATGTTCCCCCGCTTAACTACTTTTTCCCGAGTCCAAAACCGTCTCGTTTATATTCTAAATATTCAACCTTATTACTCCGAGCTTAACCCGCTCTGATACCACCTGAAAGGATCTCATCACTTTCTATTTTGAAATAGCGGAAGTCTCATTGAGCTACTAATGTCCGTAAGATCTCTTATTTCAACACCTGGATGCAATTAAATCAGGGAACACAAAAGAAAGTCGTTAGTAAAATACCAAGTACGGTACCACCCTATGTTTTTTTAGTTCCAATTGTCTCCCCCCTAAACGGTGACCCCTTTTTTATAGACTATTAGCCCTCCCTTAATTCCTCCAAATAAGTAGTTGTAATGGCGATTAGATGGCTATGTAATGTCCTGGATATGTCTACAACTCCCGAAGTATACGAGAGACGGCCTTTCGGTAGGCTTAAGATCTTACAGTCAATCTATAATGGATAAGTTCCCCAAAGTCTCTGAGAGTCAAACTCACCACATGTTTACGCACTCACCAAGTCTAAGAACTCATCACATCCTTAGTAAGCATCATCTGCTCTTCGGCATCCTCCTAACGATGTTCACACCTCAAAATGGTTAATCACGCTCCCAAGTGTCTTTTGGGTACTCCCACCCGACTTTATTCCCTTCGGATCATCCCATCTAACCTTATTCTATGACTCCGACACATACCGTCAGATTACCAATCGTACGGAAATTTCACTTTTCACTCATGAATCAGCATTCGGCGACATCGCTGTCCATCCCGCACAGGCCGTTCCTCCCTACGAATCTCCTTTCAGTTTCTTCCGCGATCACGGACACAATCCACCTGCTCACATCACCCGCGAACCTTTCTGTTCGCATTTCATTCCGAAAAATTGTCCAGCCCATTTGCTTCGTTCCGTCCTCAAGACTGTCGACGATTTTACCCGGGGACGGATTCTCTACGAATTCACACGGCCACGGATCCTTCCATCCGGCATGTCATCCACGGTTATTCTCACCTGTGCATCGTTCCGGGCGATCATTTTCGCCCCAATCATTCCAGTTTAATTCCGATCGAGTTGATCTCGAAGATACAACCGTCCAACAACGTCCTTTCTGACCCAATTCGTCAACAGAGAAAAGGCAGCCAACCAATTAAGGTCGAAATTTCTAATTTCCATTATCTGGCCATGGGTCACAGGAGAAATCTTTCTCGTAAGGCCCCAAAGCGCACTCACCGATCTACCATTCAAAGACCGGACTTATGCAGGGATGGACAATCGTAGAGTAGCAGACGGCGCGACCCACGAAATCAATGGACAACTCACAGTCACTACCGGGGCCAGACTTACCCAAGCAAGACGACGTCGACACCACGGAAGCAAAAAGGGGGAACGAGGCAAGGAACGAGGAAGAACAGACAAGGGGGGAGTAGGAACCGTACCTCTTTCCACTTCCTCCGCAAAACACTTCAAGTTCTCGACGTCTCCGTACAATTTCGCTTAGGGTTGGATGCTTTAACACGTCCCTTTCTCGAGGTTCCGCGCGGAAATCCACTCTCGACGTCATCTTCACCCTTCTATGTTTCCTTCTTGCCTTCTTTTCTTCCTCACCTTCCTCACCTCCCGCTTCCTTTTTCACAATCCCCTTTTTATTTAGAAATCTTTCCTTTTTATTAAGTCACCGCTCTGCTCTTTTTTCTCACATGGGCTTAGTGTCCCTTAATGTTAGCCAGGGTCCCATCATTTTCTCATTTCAATGACACATCCGAGGACATCTTCTGTATATCCCATAGTTTGGTGGCCTGGTCTTTCCCGTTAGAGATAAGGTATTGGCCATCTCTGTGACTGTCAATAAATGTAACCCCTTCAAGATGTCCCACTAAAACACCTGCAGCTTTCCCTCTTGAAACAAAGCAACGCCGGTCCCAGACCTACAGCTAACCTTATCAAACAGTCCCCAATATGATCACAAAACCAGAAATTTTACTACAACTCTTTGGTAAGTCATCGAGTGATACATAACCTTTCATTGACAATTTATAATTACAAAATTTCGGATCATTACATTCCCCCCTCATTCTTACTTGACCTTGTTGTTAAGCCTTATTCAAGTGAAGGAAAACGTTGTGTGACATGATTGTGGAGTGAGATGTGTGGAATGTGAAGAAAATGATGATTTTGTAAAAGACAAGTGACGGAACGTTCCGTACGTCCTAGGTAAGATCTTGAAATGGGGTGTATGCATGCTAAACGAGAAATCGGACTAACTAAAGCGTGAATCAAGAAAAAAGTTAGGATCTTGAAAGGTGTAGTGAGTCGGGTCATCACTTGTAACTTGGGAAATAAACTCTAAAGGACACCACTACATTATAGGAGGGATAATGAGTGCTCTAAGAGGTGTACTAAATGAAGAAGTTAGGACTTGGAGGTGTTCATAGTTGGGTCACTAAACGAAGACTAAGTATGAACTTGGAGTGGTATGTACGCCTGACGTTCGACCCAATGTGACTCGCCACATGGGTAAATGGAGGAGAGGCGTTTTTCTTGTAAGGACACGGGGCGGATCGAAAATCGTATTATAAGAAAAGCTTAGAATGGAACGTTTAGGTAGTAAACGGAGTAGTGGGACTAATAAGGCTACGGATTTGGGAAAAAGGTGGGATCTTGAGAGCGACAAAGGGTGGGACATGGTCTAGGATTAGAATAAAACCGAAAGGATGAGGGAGGCACGCAACCTCACGGTGAGTGCGAAGAGGAAAGGCTACCACATTAAGAGTGTGAGTGGTCGGATGACGTGATGGTGTATAAGTATAATCTGAAAATTGAACCATGAAACCAACCATAGGGGGATCTAAGAATGCTTAGATGACTTGACCGCACGAGTGAGCGAAGGGTTCTCTCGGGTCTAGAAGGAGAGTCATAACCGGACAAGGGTGTAGTGAAGCGAGACATAGCATAAACATCGGAACTCCGTTAAGTTACGAAATTATGCATGTACAAAGCTACTCGGGGGGAGGACCTAAGTGTTGAGGATTCGAGTCTAAAAAGAAATGGGATTAGTGGAGTGGGAGTTTCGAAAAGGAACGGAAAATGGGCATTTGAGGACAAGAGAGGCCAAATTGAAGTTAAGTGAATATGTGTTAGATGTACGTACTCTAATATTGGAATATATTAAAAATTACAAGTACTAGATTAGTAAAGGAAGGGTGTCTAGGAACATGGTTCCAGAAGCCTAACTTGAGATTAGAAGGTAGCCACCATTCTTCGTATGTATGCTTGCTAAATTCTGAGCTCGTTGGCGAAGGTCATGATAAAATCATAAATAAATAAAGTTCGAATCCTTTTAGTTGGTGGTATCAAAGCTTAGGTTGACGAGGAGTGAAAGGTGGATAACCTGGGGATGAAAAGGAATGAGAATTGAGCAAGGAGTGAGGAAATTCGTGTGCAACGTAGAAATATGACCCGAAAAGGGTACGCTAAGGGTGTTTCATGGAGTGTTCCATGAGAAACAGAGTGTGTTGGAGTGAACTCCGCTTAATGAAATCAAACATTAAGCTAGGAATCGAAATGGGATGGAATGATGGTGGTGAAAATCGTCTCGATGAAATATTGTCATGACCTTTGTTACCTTCGAATTAATGATACTAATTGGGTTGATAGTGACAAAACTTAAAACGCGTGGATGATGTGAATGTCTTGAGATGCGCAGGTAGGAGGGACGAGCTAATGCGAAGGTAATGGTATTCGACCGAATGTGTGGAGCCGTTGGTACCTATATTTCACCATCTTGACTTGTATGAGAGTAATTGTTATGTTGTCCTAAATTGGTACCAATGGGCAATGCTTGAATTGATGGACGCATGAGTGGAATGTGCGTTTTAAAATGAAATGTGAAAGAATGGTGATGGGTAACGAGAACCATATAGATAAGGAAGCGTCGGGATGAGTATATTACTTGTGTATTATGATACTAAAAGTATTGCGTTGTCCTAAGCTCAGCTATATGAACGATGAGGACGGTCGGAGCGCAGGAACAAGGTAAGAAATGGAACGACATGGCCATGGTGCTCAGGAAGAATGGTAAGGCAAGCTGCGCCTATCTTGAGTTGCACATAACTGATCAATATAATGTTGTATTCATTCTGTTTAGAATTAGTGCGCATAAACAAACGTTTGAACTTGTCGGACATGTGAAGGGGATGTGTGTTGGGACGAACTCGGGAACAGTAAGGTTGACTGACGCATGTGGCATAGTGGAGGGTGCATATGGAGTAAGGTTGTGGGGTCTCCGCGAAGGTTGAAGGCATAAGGAGAGGACCAAAGAAATATCCGGCACCCGGATGCCATGAAAGGAAGGGGGACCGGTGAGTCATCCCGCCCCTAGGTGCTAAGGGTGAGGGAATTGGTGAGTTATCCCGCCCTCGGATGGCCTGGGAATCAGGAGGCCATAGATAACGCAACCGTATGCACGTAAAAAGGGACAGGAGAGTCACACTCCCATTTCTCCACATCTAACAAAGGTGCCAATACACCCGGCAGACGGAAATAAACAAGAGTGGCGAAACTCTGTGTGATGAGCGAATAAACAGAATAGGGGGCTCGGAAGGTTACGTCGAGTACGCCAATGATTGAGGTTTGGTCTGATCATGGACTTCAGAGTAAAGTGTGGATCGGAATCCCTCGGCAAGGTAAGGAGGGTCGTAGGAGAAGGTACGACAGGAAGGTCAGTAGCGAGCATAAGTAATTAGGAACGAATTAGATAAAATGATTCGGAACGGGATGATGAACGCGGTAAGACAACCTGGTCATAAGGACACAAGTAAGATTGGGACGATGGCTTCCAATTCTCAAAACTCCGAAGCTGGAGGATGTCTTCCTCTTAGCATTGCGTCGGGTTTTGAGATGAACTAATGATTATGTGCTAGGACAAAGGGGTACAGAGAAATATCAAGGACGTAATGGAATAGGCTTAAACATGCCAAAAGGGAACAACCCCCAACCTATTGGGAACTAAAAATAAGTAGAAGGGTCTCATAAAGGGGACGACGAGAAGAGAAATTGAGGAACAAACGGTGAGCAAAGCTAAGAGGGTGAAAAAGGACCGAAACGGATGGGGTCGTATGACTCAACGCGGAACGCTACGGTCTAAGACGAAAGGGAAGGCAAGTGCTCCCAACTATGCGAAATGCTCGAAGGGATGTCAGAACTGGCACATAAGTTAGGGGACCACCGCTGAAGTTAGGAAGGGCCGCACGGCTTGAGAGGATGAAGAAAGAAATGGATCTCGCTCTCCGTTTCTCAACCGTATTGGAATGGTGATAGTTTTTCCACGCTACGAAGGAGGAAATCGAAATTGAATCGGTTGGAAAACTAGAGGAACAGGGTGGAAGAAGATATGCACAGAATGGGAAAGGACTACCTTGGAGAAGATGAGGATGGTAATGGTAAAGGGGCGACAGGGGTCCTCTAATGAATTAACCCGTGAGGATAAGAGGAATGCGTGAAACGTTGAGATAGGAATCGTTTCTCCTTCCTCCCACCTGAGGGCTGTTCGAATACCTAGCCATGAATTGTTACGTTGTAATGGTTGCTCCATACAGACGGACCAGATTGAGAGATAGAATGAAAGGTCGCAATTGGGTGAGTTGATGTGGTCACAAGATAATAATTGCCTAGCATGGTACCCGAAGGAACGCGAACATAAGTGGTAATGTATGACCCGTTCGGCTGGGGAATCTATGATCGTGTGATAATGAAGGAAGGGACACTGGAAAGGATGGATCCGCCGGAAAAGATAGAGCTAACAGTAGTGTGCGGCCTCCGAGCCTCGCCATTTGTTCCACTGATTGCGCCCACGGTTGTGACCGAGAGTCTTCGGAGGTGTCTAACCAGGAATCGGCGACGGAAACGGGAGTAAGAATTAGGGACCCCTTGTGTGGGAATGCGGGACCTGGAGGCAGTGCCATGCACGCAACGCCCCATCAAGTGCTGCCGTTGCAAGCTGCCGGGCCATTCCATCCGGTATTGCTGGGAAGGGCACCCCGGGTGGTATTGGCTTAGAAGAGAGCCATGAAGGGTTGATGCGAGGTGCTAGAGGAAGGAAGTTCCTTTTTTCTGAATAGTAGGACACGGTGATGAAATCATGATGTAGATAGTGTCGTAGTAAGGATGCTCTAAGAATCGGTTATAGACTGGCGTTAGCCATACCCTGGTCGTCTTCCTTTTGAGAAATGTAGAAGGGTAATGGCCTTAGTGGGATCCGGATATAATGGAGCTCTTACAAGGGCGGGCGATTTCGTTTGGTGAATTAATGGGACCGTTTAATGGAGTCTGTTTAGAAGAAACAAAGCATTAGAGGAGTAAAGACGTATACAAGTGCTGTCTTGGATTGCCAAATAAGGAATTGACCCAGAATGAGCATAGTCAATCCCTCGGACCGCGGAGCACCGAGGTAAAAAGGACGGGAGGGTGCTCGTTATGAGGGAGCTCAACCTTAAAGAACACAATGGGTTGCCGGATCTCAGCGCCTCTCCTCAGCATATTATGAGCAACATCTCTCAGATGGCGACTACTTCCGCGAGTGCTCAGACATCCCAGGATATTGATGACGAGGTGTGCAGAAGCCTTCAGCTGGACTCGGAAGTTATGGCGCCCCCGTCAATGGTGTCCACCACCAGCAAATATGACGATGATTTGGGTGCAAGGGTATCAGACAGCGCAGTCGAAATACTCAGCTATGAGGACCCTAGTCTGGAACGCCAGCAATCAATGGATGCATGTTCGTCTTCGGGTTTCTGGTATGAAGATCATGAAGAAGCCGATGAAGAGCTACCAATAGCAGATAGCAATTATGACTGGGTTAGTAAGATATCCCGCTCGAAAAGCTATTGGGAGGGCCGCCGACAGTCGTGGTACCAAGAGATGCTTGAGCAGGACTCTGGGAATGAGGACATTCTTCAGCTCCTTCAGAGGTACAAACATGAACATTGGAAAGCTCATGAGAACATCCCTGCATCAACCTAGATTCAGCTATTTTGATGCTCAGTCTGCGCCCGAGATCTGACTCTCTTTTTGCTGTACGAATCCAGGAGAAGAGTGTCCACTTTTCTATACAGTGATTTTCGAGATAGGATGGATAACCTGATGGTTTCCCAGTTTCAGAAGCAAAACGATCTATTAGCTCTACCGGAGGATGCTCAAATCCATCTGGAAATTCCCATGTTGGTGAGTACACTAGCTCTTGCCTTTTCTGCTGGCCAGCACCAACAGGACGACGTCGGAGAGTCGGTACAAGAGAGGGAAAGGGATCAATTGCAAATGGAAGAAAGTGGGGCCCAGGACATCGGGGAGGTAATAGATGGAGATAGCAATGAAGCAGGACAGGAGGACCTGTTGGCCGAGGAAGTGGCGAAGGGAGATGAAAGAAGCATAATCGGAGAGCAGTATCACGAAGCCAGCGACCATTCCCATCACAGCCCTCTATCCTCACGGTCCTCTTCCTACATCGAATCTCTGACGACATCATGGGGTTTTGAATATCATGACCAAGCAGCCTGCCTCTCCTCTGCTCAATCTCTGCGGTCACGTGCATATTATATGGACCGCCTACAGCACACGAGATCGATAAACCATCTCTCCTTGGTGACCTTCTTTTATTCACTTGTGTGCTCATTGAATCTCCTGTCTGTGCCACGTGATGCTTATGTTGTTTCATGAATCCTCAGGAGATTGAGCTCATAAACTAACTGAGGGGACAAATGAAGCAGCTCCGACGTGAGATGTCCAAGCTCAGAAGGTCAATAAAAACATGCATATATATTTTCAGGCCACCATGCAATATTCCATGAAACAAGAGATTAGTTCGTCAGGCAGGCCATGTCTGCTTCCTCACCTACGGTTAACAGTACATATTATTCCTCTTTTCTTGGCTGATGATGATGTCATCCAGCCCCACGGAGATGAAGAAAGGAACGACGTGATGTCGGTGAAGAAGCTGCTATGGAAGAGCAGATGCTGCATCTGCTACGACAAGCCCAGAGACTCTCTTCTCTACAGGTCAGTCGATTTTCTTCCTGTTCAACCTCTCCACCTTGTGCGCCCAGACAGTTTGACCTCATTA
This sequence comes from Melastoma candidum, assembly GCA_023653495.1. Classification (NCBI taxonomy): domain Eukaryota; kingdom Viridiplantae; phylum Streptophyta; class Magnoliopsida; order Myrtales; family Melastomataceae; genus Melastoma; species Melastoma candidum. The sequence goes on along the minus strand of CM042881.1, from coordinate 14,996,950 downwards.
GTATTTGGTCCAGGTGCGGGCATATGTGCACGTGCCTCAAGTGTGCCATCAAGTTGCAATTCAGCAGCGGGAAATGCCCGACTTGTCGAGCCCCTATCAAGGATGTCGTGAGGGCATATCCAGATTCGTGAGAGTAAACTACTCATGTTTCTATTTTGGGTGAACCGAGTTCTTGCTCCAGAGGACCGTTTTGAAAGGATTGAGCAGCAGCTAACAAAATTACAAAAGACTTGTGGCGATGAGGGAGATGGTCCCAGGAAACCAAGTCGACGACGTGGTAAGAGCACAGAACGGAAAGAGATCTTCGAGCAAAATACTGGAAATAAAAATTTACTTGTTGTTTTTGTTGTAGTTGTTACCTTCTTTTTAACAGTGAATAGAATTTGAAGTCCCAGTAGTTCATCTGTGTAATGTTGTCAGAAATTGTGGAATTACTTGTGGGAATATAACGTGGGTAATATCAATCTGGGGCCACCAGTTCTTCACCTTCTTCCTCGCTGCGAAAACACGATAACAAATATCAAAAAGGTAAATATGAGATCTTCCCTTTGGGAAAAACAAAAACTACATTCTCCAATCTGAAAAGAAGTATATAATATAACGTGTATCATTAATTAGACCTCTGTAATGCAGCTAATTGCGTGTTTTATTATATCAAGAATGCAATGGCCTCATTGATAATTGATGAGATTTATTACATGAATTCCACCACAACCACGTCATCAAACGAAGCATGATCTCTGAAAAGCAAGTGGGACTACTTCCGGAAAGGGAGGGGGACAAGAAAACAAAACCATAATTCGTGAAATAAGTAAGTTAAATTTATAATTTCAAGTTTATTTTTCAAAAAACTCTCAACATCAAAATTACACACCAAACTCTGAGTTTTAACTTGTGATATGTGTTATTCCCCCTTAAAGAACTCATATTTCGAATGGGTACAAGGAAATAGTGAACATTTCCCAACCTGCACGGGTTGATTTTAGGTTTTATCGTGAGACCGGGGATGTCTTTCCGCCGGCGTGAATATCCGAGCCAGAGACTGAAGGTTGAACCTCACGATCGTGTCCATGAACACTCGCGTCTCCTCCCTCTTGTTATCTGGAGGAACGTCCACCACGTAAGAACTCCACCACCACCCTTGCCTTGAAAGAATTCACACGCAGCCACCAGCTTTCCAAATCCTCACCGACCCGGCTTTTGCCTTGTGGAGGGCCGTCACGGATGTGTAGTTGGCCAGCAGGTGCTCCCCTCCCAAGATGCGGAAACTGATAACGTAGTGCTCGTCGTCCAGGACCTCCAGCCTCTCCCTGCTCGATGCGGCAGGGAGGCCTGACATCTCCCATTCCTCCCTCCTCGTGCCAATGTCCACATCCCTGTCAACGACACGAACCAGTGCAAAGTTTCATACTTTAATACGAACTGTCTTGTACTGTATCAACTAACTTCGTACTAAAATACGAAGTATTTCGTAAAGTACGAACGGTTTTTGTACTTTAGTACGGAGCGTTTTGTATAGTATGAACGAGAGTACGAAGATCGTTCGTACTACACGAAACGCTTCGTACTAAAGTACGAAAGGGTTTCTATGATAACTAGGTCCGAGGCATGAATTTTTTCAAACAAAAAAATTACTCCTTACTGCTGACATGTTCTTACTTCATATGCCTGACCATTCATCATCTAAACCAAAGAACCAAGACCTACCTAAAATACCCGCCAAACCAATTGACCTTACTGAAGCACTTACTACACCAGTTTGGAGAGATGTATGAGAGTTGAACTTGCAGCTAACATGGGAGTTGGTTCCATATAATGAAAAGGTCATTGGGTGTAAATGGGTGTTTAAAGTTGAGCTCAATTCATATGGAACAAAGGTGTAAGGTAAAGCTGGTGACAAAATGATTCCATCAAACTCGTTGCATTGATTATAAGGAAACTTTCTGTCATGTTGCGACGGTCCGAATAAGGAGTAGGGTTTGTCCATCCTACGATTATATATTTTTGTTCATTACAAATCCCGATGCCAAAACACAACTGGAACAAAGTAGCAAAAGCATGTGCATGTACATAACTTAAGAATATAAAAGTAATCTATTCACTCGAAAATGGCGGGGGCATTGAAGGAGTTGCACCTCCATCCTAAGCAAAGGGGATTGATTGAATGAGTTGCACCTCCATCCGAAGCAAAGACAAGACCACGATGCTCGGTCATGAACCTTCCTGCCCCGCAGGTGCCCTGTGGGAAAAATACAAATATGTTCCTTGAAGATGATGGGTTTCCACCGGGCGCAGCGGAAGTTCGTTTCGAAAAATACTATCCGAAACACACCCCGGATCTATGTGATACGTATAAATCGAATAATAAATAAGTTTAATAACACGTACCTTGTTGTTTGAAAACGACGAACGTTGCGGATTAGACGATCTTCGAGAGTCCCAACCGTGACTCCTCTAGAAGTATCCATGCACACGTTCGACGGATGCCTCAAGCTCAATCTCGGGTGCTAGGCCTCTGAGCTTTTTCTAATTTCTCGGAAGCTGAATTCCTTTCCACAAATGTTTTTCTTTCTTTTCAATTGAATGGTCTTCTTCCATCCTCAATTACTTTGGCGTGAGATGGGTTTTGTAACCCACCATACCGCCATTGTCAAATCAACATATTAAACAATTATTTCTAATTTGGATATGGCACGTAGCAATGCTACTTCGCTAGGCTAGTCTATAATACATTATAATAATTAAATAATTAATATAATTAATATCATTATAAAGTCTTTCGTCTTAATACTTAGATTAAATTAAATCCAAAACTAGAATTTATTGCTTCCGATATTTCAGAATAAATTTGTAGTCCAACAAATTCTAATTTTGAAAATTTATATTTTTAATTCTAATACATTAGAATCAAGTAATCAATATCCGTGTCAACGTGCTTTTGCGTGCGACCCTCTAGGTTCTATATACAAAGGCAATGTACATCCATACATAGACTGAGGTTACCGTCTAGCAACAGTTTTCAGTCACCCAACATAATAGAATATTGGTCATGAACCAAAACCACTATGAACCGATTTCTGTGTAATTTAATCTCTTCATCTCACCAACATCCTGATTAATTCAGTGCATTATGTGTCATCACTGAATTAATCATTTTACTTGATTTCTGAGATATAATTGATATTAACTTGAATGATAAACATTCCTCCACGGCCGTGTGTTTAAAATCACTAATATCGCAATCAAGAGGCCAGGATGTCAACTCTCTAATCCAAGAGAGCGATGAATCCTTTATTGACTCAACACTATCCTCTATACGCTTCACTGCACACCCAATAACCGTATTACTCACAATCCGATTAAAGATTGCTTTTAACGGCATCAAAGTGAACAACTACATGTATAGAATAAATGGAGGTCTCAAGTCAGGAGATCAATTACACTCGTTCAACAAGAGAAGTGACCAATGACACTTAATATGTGGTATTCTCTATAAACGGGTCGTGTCCAGTGTACCCTAAACTTAGGCACCCCCGAGTATAACTTGAACATCCATCCCTTGGTCTAACTCGACCTTAGTTATACTCGGCGTTGATCTAGATGTTTATGTCCCATCTAAACATCTATCCGATCAAGGACAATTCTAGATTGACAAATAATCAATCTATGGGACTTTACCGTAAAGTTAATTACTAGCAGAAAAGTAATTAATAAACAGTAAATACTTGCCTTTATTAACAACTATTCACATATATTACAAAGTGTCTTGACACATACGTGCACACACTAACAATCTCCCACTTGCACTATTGTCAAGCACTATGAACTCTCAGTCCTAGACCCCTCACATGGGACTCATGTTCCTGCTGAGGTAAGGCCTTAGTGAGTGGATCTGCGATATTCTCGCTAGTGTCTACTTTACTTACCAACACATCACCCCTCTGAACAATCTCTCTAAGGATATGATATTTCCGTAGTACATGCTTGGATCGCTGGTGAGACCTTGGTTCCTTTGCCTGTGCTATGGCAGCATTGTTGTCACAGTATAGTAGAACTGGACCATGACTACGAGGAACCACTTCAAGTTCTGTCATAAAATTCTTGATCCAAACAGCTTCTTTTCTCGCTTCTGAAGCTGCTATGTACTCGGACTCTGCTGTAGAATCCGCAACTGTTTCTTGCTTTGAACTTTTCCAGCAAACAGCTACTCCATTTAGACAAAATACGTAACCCAGCTGTGATTTCAGATCGTCACAATCTGTCTGGAAACTGGCGTCAGTATATTCTCTAACAACCAATTCCTCATCTCCTCCATAGACCAAGAACATGTCTTTTGTTCTTCTTAGATACTTGAGGATAGCTTTGACTGCTGTCCAATGACCGTCTCCAGGATCACCCTGATATCTACTTGTCATGCTCAAAGCATACGATACATCAAGTCTTGTACATATCATGGCATACATGATGGATCCAATAGCCGAAGCATATGGTATCTTACCCATTCTATTTCTCTCCTCTTGTGTCTGTGGACACCTCGCCTTTGAGAGTTGTATACCATGTGACAGTGGCAAGAATCCTCTCTTAGAATCTTGCATATTGAATCTCTTTAGTACCTTGTCAATATATGTACTTTGACTTAATCCTAGCAGTCTTCTTTGTCTATCTCGGTATATTCTAATACCTAAGATATAAGTTGCTTCCCCAAGATCCTTCATTGCAAAACATTATTCAGCCAATCTTTAGTAGATTCTAGACTGAACTTAACTTTTCCAACAAGAAGTATATCGTCAACATACAACACTAGGAAGACAATACTGCTCCCACTAACCTTCTTGTAAATGCAAGGTTCATCTGGATTCTTGATGAAGCCAAAATCCTTAACCGCTTCATCAAATCTTATGTTCCAGCTCCGAGAAGCTTGCTTTAATCCATAAATGGATCTCTTCAGCTTACATACTTTATCTGTATTCTCGGACGTTATAAAACCAGGAGGTTGTACCATGTACACTTCCTCCTCTAGCCTTCCGTTTAAGAAAGCAGTTTTAACGTCCATTTGCCAGATCTCGTAATCCTTGTAAGCTGCAATAGCAAGTAAAATCCGAATAGACTTCAGCATTGCAACTGGCGAAAATGTTTCATCATAGTCGATCCCTTGACGTTGAGTGAAACCTTTTGCCACTAGCCTTGCTTTATAGGTATTAACATTCACATCCATGTCGATCTTCTTCTTGAAGACCCACTTGCATCCAATAGGTTTTACCCCAATTGGTGCATCTACTAACTCCCAAACTTGGTTGGTATACATGGAGTCCATTTCGGAATTCATGACATCTAGCCAGTTCTCGGAATCTATTGAAGTAACTGCTTCCTCATAAGTCAACGGTTCGTCGTTCTCGACGAGTAGTACATCATCATGTGGTATTACGATCCACCCATATCTCTCGGGTTCTCGATGTACCCTCGTAGACTTACGTATATCTTGCGTTTCTTGAACAGGTTCTGGTAATGGAGTCACTTGTACTTGTGGTACTATCTCCATATCCAACTGTTCATTTTCCAACCTGTCTGTAGTGTCTGAAATTTCTTCCAGACTTATTTTACTCCCACTACCCCTTTTAAAAATAAATTCTCTTTCTAAGAAGGTAGCATATCGAGCAATAATAACTTTGTGCTCACTTGGAAGATAAAAATAATATCCCTTTGTTTCTTTGGGATAACCTACAAACATACACTTGATGGATCTTGCTGCAAGCTTATCAGAACTATCGTTCTTCACATAAGCATCGCAACCCCATACTTTGAGATAAGACAAATTTGGTTTCTTGCCAAACCATAACTCATATGGTGTCTTATCTGCAGCTTTGGTTGGAACTCGGTTAAGCATGTATGCTGCCGTTTCTAAGGCATAGCCCCAATGGAAGACTTGCATGACTCATCATTGATCTAACCATATCCATGAGTATGCGGTTTCTCCTTTCTGAAACACCATTCCACTCTGGCGTTCGAGGAGGTGTAAGTTGTGAAATTATGCCACACTCCTTGAGGTAATCAATGAATTCTTGACTAAGATACTCGCCCCCTCGATCACTTTGAAGGATCTTAATCTTCTTGTCAAGTTGATTTTCTACTTCATTCTTAAACTCCTTAAACTTTTCAAAGAGTTTCTGACTTTTGCCGCATTAAATAGATATATCTATATCTGCTACAATCATCGGTAAAAGTCATGAAGTAGGTATAAGCTCCTCTGGCCTGAACTGACAATGGTCCACACACATCACCGTGTATGAGTTCTAGCAGTTCATTCGCTCTTTCTCCAATCTTGGAAAAAGGCTTCTTGGTCATCTTTCCTTGTAAACAAGCTTCGCATGTATCTATGGATTCTAATTCAAATGAATCCAAATACCCATCATTGAGTAACTTAGCAATGCGCTTCTCGTTTATATGACCAAGTCTACAATGCCAAAGGTAAGTTGGGTTTGAGTCACACGATTTCTGTTTCTTATTCTCGATGCAATGTACTGGCTCATGTAAGTTTAAAACATACAAACCATTGTTTAAATATCCATATCCATATAAAACATCATCTAAATAAAAGGAACACATCTTGTCCTTAAATTAAAAAACAAATCCCTTGGTGTCTGAACTGGACACCGAGATGATGTTCTTAGAAAAACTTGGAACATAACAACAGTTTTCTAGTTTCAAAATAAGTCCACTGGGCAAACTTATTTTATAAGTCCCTACAGCTAATACAGCTACTCTTGCTCCATTAGCCACTCGTAGGTCCATCTCGGCCTTGGACAACCGTCTGCATTCATTTAGTCCCTGTAGGTCCACACAGATATGATAACTACATCCTGAATCTAGGACCCATGAGGATGAAGCAGAAAAATGACATTCAATCATAAAAATACCTGAAGCACCTGCCCCACTGGTATTTTTCTTTTTAAAGAGGTAACAAATATTCTTCCAGTGGCCTTTCTTGCCACAGTGAAAGCATATAGCTTCCTTCTCATCAGATTGGGGAATCTGTTGGCCTTTCTTCAGTTTGGGCTTTTGGCCCGGGTAAGCAGACATCTTTGATTTCTTGACCTTGGAGTTGAACTTCCCTTTGCTCATTCTCTTGTTGGTATTTCTCACCAACATTGCATTTGAAACAGTCTTCTGTTTCATATCTTTCTCTGCTGTCTTGAGCATGGTCAACAGATCGGCAGGACTCTTCTCCATGTTGTTCATATTGAAGTTCATCACGAACGGAGCAAACGATGGAGGCAGGGAACACAGAATGGCATCAACAGCCAAATGAGTATCCATCTGGGAGCCCAAACTTGCGAGCTTCTCTATGTACCCTATCATCTTGAGTACATGAGGCCCGACAGGGTTCCCTTCCTGCAATTTCATTCCGAAAAACGCTCGAGAGATTTCAAATCTCTCAGTCCGTGCACTTTCTTGGAAGAGCTCGCGCAAATGGATATCAATATCCCTAGCGCTCATATTTTCATGCTGCTTCTGCAACTCTGGAGACATTGCAGATAGCATAAGACATTGCACATCAATAGCATCTTCCACATAGTGATCATAAATGATTCGATCTGCTTCTGAAGTGTCTGCATTTGGCACTGCTGGTGGCTCAAAATCTAGTACATGAATCTTTCTCTCTTGTTTCAGTACAATCTTGAGCTTTCGATACCAGTCCAGGTAGTTTGGTCCTTGGAGGATATTTTCTTTCTCCAAAATACTTCGCAGCGATAGGTTAGTCGACATCTACAACAAATAAAATTTTGAATCATTATTTGTGAATAGTTACATAAAGGACTTTTATAAACTCCCACTATTTTATTCAAACCTAATAGCCCCCACCATTAGGCTCGGGAATTAGTTGGTAATAATTCCTAGCGGAACCGAATACTCAAATCCTATAGTATGCACACAACTGAGCTGTACCTACACACCATAGCCATTAAGTAGGTACTACTCACCAGTCACAAATCCATGTGACCCTCGGTATTATTAACTTAGGTTGATATTTTCTTAAACCCCTTGCCCATCAAATCAATTGACCTTAGCTAAGCTAACAAATCATTTAATCTGAGTTAAGTCGACCCATTAATAATTTATGAAAAACTACAACTGTACTAATGCGAGCCCACAACTGAGCTGTACCGACTCACAAAGTACGTCGACTATTTTCATTATTATTGATGGAGGGCAAATAAAACTTGACTTAATATTTAGGGGATTTTAATTAATTGTCTCACCAATATATTATTAATGGGCTTCATTATTACATTCTAATTTCAAGCCCATCATATGGCCAATTTTTTTTTTTCACTATCGACAAAATTTCAACTTTGATTAATTGTCCAAACACTATGTGCATCTGTGTGTTGCGTGACGATTAAATTTATCAACCCATACAAAGAAATAATTATGCCAGTGATCGTCGATAGTCATATTTCTTCACACAAGTAAATGTGACTGAATTCATTTCTTACTTGAATTCGTATAGGCACTTGTGTATTATTTTATACTTGTTGTTCGGCAGATTCAATAGCCATCGTTAACTTTGATTAATGTAAAATCAAATACTAGAAGATATCAATATTACAATCATAAGTTGACGAAGTAATGTAAATAAAACTTTTACCGAACAATTGAACGTGATAATTAAAAACGACGTTCAAAATTATCGATTTATACGATACGATCACAAAAAGCCCGGATACCACTGATGGGTTTCCACCGGGCGCAGCGGAAGCTCGTTTCGAAAAATACTATCAGAAACACACCCCGGATCTATGTGATACGTATAAATCGAATAGTAAATAAGTTTAATAACACGTACCTTGTTGTTTGAAAACGACGAACGTTGCGGATTAGACGATCTTCGAGAGTCCCAACCGTGACTCCTCTATAAGTATCCACGCACACGTTCGACGGATGCCTCAAGCTCAATCTCGGGTGCTAGCCCTCTGAGCTTTTTCTAATTTCTCGGAAGCTGAATTCCTTTCCACAGAGGTCTTTCTTTCTTTTCAATTGAATGGTCTTCTTCCATTCTCAATTACTTTGGCGTGAGATGGGTTTTGTAACCCACCATACCGCCATTGTCAAATCAACATATTAAACAATTATTTCTAATTTGGATATGGCACGTAGCAATGCTATTTCGCTAGGCTAGTCTATAATACATTATAATAATTAAATAATTAATATAATTAAAATATAATAATAATTATAATATTATATCATTATAAAATCTTTCGTCTTAATACTTAGATTAAATTAAATCCAAAACTAGAATTTATTGCTTCCGATATTTAAGAATAAATTTGTAGTCCAACAAATTCTAATTCTGAAAATTTATATTTTTAATTCTAATATATTAGAATCAAGTAATCAATATCCGTGTCAACGTGCTTTTGCGTGCGACCCTCTAGGTTCTATATACGAAGGCAATGTACATCCATACATAGACTGAGGTAACCGTCTAGCAACAGTTTTCAGTCACCCAACGTAATAGAATATTGGTCATGAACCAAAACCACTATGAACCGATTTCTGTGTAATTCAATCTCTTCATCTCACCGACATCCTGATTAATTCAGTGCATTATGTGTCATCACTGAATTAATCATTTTACTTGATTTCTGAGATATAATAGATATTAACTTGAATGATAAACATTCCTCCACGGCCGTGTGTTTAAAATCACTAATATCTCAATCAAGAGGCCATGATGTGAACTCTCTAATCCAAGAGAGCGACGAATCCTTTATTGACTCAACACTATCCTCTCTACGCTTCGCTGCACACCCAATAACCGTATTACTCACAATCCGATTAAAGATTGCTTTTAACGGCATCAAAGTGAACAACTACACGTATATAATAAATGGAGGTTTCAAGTCAGGAGATCAGTTGCACTCGTTCAACAAGAGAAGTGACCAATGACACTTAATATGTGGTATTCTCTATAAACGGGTCGTGTCCAGTGTACCCGCATCCCCGAGTATAACTTGAACATCTATCCCTTGGTCTAACTCGACCTTAGTTATACTCGGCGTTGATCTAGATGGTTATGTCCCATCTAAACATCTATCCGATCAAGGACAATTCTAGATTGACAAATAATCAATCTATGGGACTTTACCGTAAAGTTAATTACTTGCAGAAAAGTAATTAATAAACAGTAAATATTTACCTTTATTAACAACTATTTACATATATTATAAAGTGTCTTGACACATACGTGCACACACTAACAGAAGATCCACCCTAGCCATTCACAGCACCGTTTTAAAGGATCAAGCAATAGTTGACCAAAAAAAAACTCCCCGCGACGAGGGAGATAGTTCTGGGAACGGAGACGGCCCGATAAGAGCATGGTAGCGGACGAGATCTTGGATCTGATGGACATTGTCTTCTTTACGTGGTTTGTTGGCCATGTTAGCTTGGGGTGTAAATTACCAGTTCTACGTTGCTAAAACACAGTAAAAATATCAAAAAGTAATCCTGAGATATCCCATCTCCACGTCTTCGTCGTGATTCCTTTTTCATCTTTCAAATATGTAAAAGGGTCAGCCCAACGCCACCCTTTTTCCCTCTGTGAAGCCATGATGTGGACGATGGGGAAGAAGATAGACACCAAGGGGGACATCAACGGCCGGGTGCGGCAGGGGTTCCTCTGTAATTGTTCCACCAACCTCAAGCTCCTCCTTACCGCCCTCCTCGTCATCTGCATCCTCGTCAATCTCCTCCAGTACCTAGATCCCCGCATCCTCAACTTCTATCCCGATTATCTCCACTACTACATCTCCCACGCCTCTTCCTCCCCTCCACCTCCCCCTCCATCCAGGTTGCCTGCTGAGTTTGTTGTCGAGCCAGGCATCATCCGGAGGGCCTTCCGTGCCTACGGCTGGGCTGCCTACAACTACATCATCATGGGCGCCTACCAAGGCGGACCCTCCACCTTCGCCGTCGTTGGCCTCTCCTCCAAGACCCTTCACCTCCACTCCAATGCCTCCTACATCTGCCAGTGGCTCCCTTCCAACTCCACCTCCAGCTCCACCCCCATCTTCTCCCAGGATCAGGCATAGATCTTCCCCGACTGGAAACTCGGCCTCATCTACTCCGTCGTGGTTGTCAACTGCACCTTCTCACACCCCGTCAATGCTGACAACTCCGGCGGAAAGCTCCTCCTCCATGCCTTCACTTCCGGTGGCGGCGACCTCAACCTCAACCTCACCGACACCATCGAGGCACTCGAGGAGCTACCCGGTGGCGTAGACTTCTCTGTCTTCACATCCGAGCCCAAGTATGAGTATTTCTACTGTGGATCGCCCCTGTTCGGGAACCTCGACCCCCAGAGGGTGAGGGAGTGGATTGCCTACCACGTGAGGCTATTCGGGACCAAGTCCCACTTCGTCCTCTATGATGCCGGTGGAGTGCACCCGGAGGTCCTGGAAGTGCTGAGGCCCTGGATGGAGCTGGGCTATTTCACCATCCACAACATCAGGGGTGAGGAGAGGTTAGCTGGCCACTACCACAACCAGTTCCTGGTTCTGAACGACTGCCTCCACAGGTACAAGTTCGCCACCCAGTGGATGTTCTTCTTCGACGTGGACGAGTTCATCTATGTCCCGCCAAATAGCACGCTGAAGTCGGTGCTGCATTCCCTGCTCAGCTATACCCAGTTCACTATGGAACAGTTGCCTATGAGCGATCAGATTTGCTTTTCCAATGATCCCAACGCCACTTACAGGTAACTCTCAACCCCTGCACCTCCTTACCCACTGGGTCACCTTCCGATCTCTTTTCTTCTGTCGATGATTATAATCTGGGAATTTGTCTCGGAGTATAATGACGGTGTCACTTTCTGCACCTTAACCGCCTTGAATGTCAGTTGATTTGTCCCTTTTATTACTTTAAACTCACAATCTCGTGCCCCACTGCTCCCACCGCATATCATGCGTACATCGGCATGAAGGAGTTAGGGTTCTCTGTCATCTTTCCGGAACTTTGGGTGGCGAACAGGAAATGGGGCTTTGAGAAGCTGGTGTACAGGGACGTGAAGAGGGAGTTGCAGAGGACGAGGGATCGCAAGTACGCGGTGCAGCCGCGCGGTGTTCGTGCAAACGGGGTGCACTTGTCCGAACACGTAGACGGGAAGTCGACAAACTTGGAGGATCAGCTAAAATACTTCCACTATCACGGGACGGTGGCCGACCGGCAGGAGCCCTGCCGGATACTGACCAATTCCACAGAATTAACGGTGAAATCCAACCTATACGTCCTGGACGACAGGATGGTGGAAGCCGGGGATTGAGCGCAAGACTATTGGCGATAGGTTACTAAAGACACAACAATAGGGGTGCGGCTTCTTCCATGTAAAAATAAAGAAATAAGTGCAGGAGGCGAACAAAGTCCGTTGTTTTTTTTTTTCTTTTTTTGAAAACTTTACACGAGTTTTTTTTTTTTAATGTATTGATTAAAATAAAAATATTTAATGGAGATGTCCGGGGGTTTGGTGGTATTTGGCCAACCTTTCGTTTCCTCAGCCGATTTTGGGGAAGGTCTTGGGAGAAAGGGCCCCATGTCTGTCAGATTCCCATCGTGAAAAATCCTTATTCTATGCTGGTTCGTGTAAGTTTAGGGAGTTTTGTACGAAATACGGTTAGTTTTAAAAAAATTTACGAAATATGATTCGAATTTCGTAAAATACGGTTTTACCGTCGAAGGGGCGCGTCTCAAGTTTTGTACGAAATACGGTTAGTTTTAAAAAAATTTACGAAATATGATTCGAATTTCGTAAAATACGGTTTTACCGTCGAAGGGGCGCGTCTCTTGAAAACGCGCCCCTCATGTAAATAGGCACGGCGGGCTTTCAAAACTCGCCCCCTAAACACTTAGCAAAAATATTTATTCGTCGGGTGAAGGAGGGGTGCGTTTTCAAAACCCGCCCCTTTAAAATAAAAAAATTTTGATGCCATTAGAATTTGAACTCAAGACGTCCTGCAAATTTTGTTAACCCGCCCCTTATTCATTTATTAAACCCGCCCCATGTGCATTTCTTAAAGGGGAGGGTTTTGGACGCCCTCCCTTTTTGCTAAGTGTTTAGGGGACCCCTGCCTATTTACATGAGGGGCGAGTTTTCAAAATCCGCCTTCTTTGCATTTTAAGGGACGTACGCCTCTTCTACGGTAAAATCGTATTTTACGAAACTCGAACCGTATTTCGCAAATTTTTTTTAAAACAAACCTTATTTCCGTACAAATCTCTAAGTTTCTTAACAACCTTTTCTTGTTATGAAACGGTTGAAATTTTTCCAGGAAGATTGGGTCAAAGGTCCAACCTGGTAACTACCCAAATGGGAATCAAGTGGCAAAAGCATGTGCACATATGCATAGCTTGAAAAGGATATGAAACCAAATGACATGCTCTCTCTATTCACTTGAAAATGGAGGGGGTGCCGATCCGAGACCCCGCAAAGTGCCCTGTGAAAATTATCTTCATTGAAGATCTGCACATTACCCGACTTGAGTTGAACCAAGCCTTTCATCAGCGCCAACTGGCCCGTCCTTTCAGACTCTAAAACAGGGAAAAAAAAGCACTCAGATTAATTGACTATTTAGATGGACCGAGGAAACTACTACGGTTTACTAGGCTTCACACGAACCAGCCGTTTGAAGGATCGGTTGTTTGTGTTTACCAAACTCTTGGACTTATCGCCATCTGGTTTCACACGATCGCCTGAAAACATATTACCACCATGTTTCACCAAAACCATTTCTATCATATGAGCTCAGTTACAGGAATCTCAAGCCAATCGACACACTACAATCACATATTAATAAAATAAAAAAACATCTCTGACTCATCCAAAACCTATCACGTGCCCCAAAAAAGATGACAAAAACTGGACTCCGACATTTGCAATCATTATATAAAAAAATATAGTCTAAAAGATGCTTGAGAATCACATGCCTGACCTACATACGCTAGCAGAAAGACGCATTCATTTCTCATATTGGCAATCCTTCTATTTCTATCCACAGAGAATGAATCAATACCTAATTTTCAGAGGCAGAGAACTTCTCAGATCATCCAGTCCCATCAAACAACATTCCATTTATGGATAGATTATAATTATTTCTTTGCCAAGAGCCCCGACAAAAGCACAAGAGTTCATTATATAATAGCAAAAGCCCCGACAGAAAGTCTCCATACGAACTGAAGCAGTAATAAGTTTACTGGATTTGGAACAATATCCCAGTAAGGTGCTTTGAAGATTGGGCCGAGGCAGACTTTACGAACTCCTTAGTGAGAAGAACAGGGAATAGAATAGAAACCTCTATTAAATTCTCAACTCCTCGCCGCATCCGTGTATGCATAAAACCTTCCGAGCACTTGAGCAAACATTGAATAGATATGTTGATTAGTAAAGAGACGACGTTCGACAGGCCACAAGTTAATAGGTAGAAAGGATCCCTCCAAAACCAAAACAGCATTTGTGACGCTTGTATGGTAGGTACATTTCAATTTACGTGAGCACTCCTTGAGAAAATATATTAGGTAAAGTCACTTACTTTAACATGGTAACTATCATAAGCATGAAATGTGGATAGACTCCAAACAGTTTGCTCCAACTTTTTGCCTTCGACATGTCGAGGAAATATCACTGAAAGAAGCTAATTAGATGGGAAATATCACTTTGCTTTTTCGCTTGCTAGCCGCTCCCTGCTCGACCTTCTTGCCCTTGGAAGCAAGAGTCTGCCGGCGGAGACGGGTCAAATGTCTAGCCGGGGAGGAGGGCTCCTTTCTAGTGAAGAATCCCCTGAGTCTACATCTAAAATTACAACATATGTCAGATAGGAATTATTCAGTTCAAAGGGCAAGAAAAACAAGTTCAGTCTATACCAGCGGGCCTCGGTCCAGTCTTTAGCATTATCTCAGAGGAAAGAAAAAGATCTGGCTCCTTAAAAGTCTGAAGAAAAGTCATCTTCTTCAGAAGGGTGTCAAATGTGATCGCCCATTGAACAACAAAAAATTCTGTAGCATAAATTGAAGTAGACCAGAAAGGAAATTCCATGTGACGGAGCTCCATCTTCTTGGATAGAAGATTCATCGATGCCTGGAAAGAATCCTTTGAAAAAACGCTGGTAACCCGTGTATGGATCGGGATATTGAAGGTGTCGGAGAAGGGGACTGATGAGCTCTGGACAAAACCAATTTGTCTTGCACAGAGCTGGGGGTTGTAGACTTCAAAACAAAACCCCACCTCTGACACACAGACCAGGTCCCTGCTGGTCAAGATAGCATCCCAATATAGGCCTGGGGTGAGCCTCTGCCGGCGCTTCAAACTAAGATGGCCGGTAGGGAATGGGACCCAATTGCGACGCTCACCCCGCCCGGTATCCACAATGTGTTTTATATGCCCCGTCACAGAGGCATATAACCATTTGTCCTTGGCCTGACAGTAGGACTCTAGCATGTGCGTCCCATAGTAGCTGATCTGGGTGGCACCAGAAGGCATCTGGTACCCTGTGAGCCCTGGCATCCATATGCAGGACCACAGATGAACAATCCAAAGGGGGCCGCCAGCCGGATACCTTGGAAAGGGGCTTGTGCACGTGCTAGCTTTGTGCAGACCCTGATAGACTAATCCCAACAGAAACGGGGCCCAGGCTATCTTGCCTGAGGCCGAGCTCAGGAAATTGACAATCCCGTAGACAAGCTTTGGCACTCGCTTGCCAGTAAAGCAAAAAACATACTTGCTCAGCCAGACGCTGAAGAACTCCACCTCCTCAGCCTTTCCCCAGACAGCAGTAGACTGACCTTCGATCATTTGAAGGTGCCTCCTCGCTGTGCTCAAGATTTGGAGTATCTCCGTGGGGTTGTGGTGGCGGTCTACAGGATGAAGGCGAACAGGGGTACCAGCCACGCAACTCCCCGTCAAGAAGTGTATGTCCTCAAGAGTAATGGTCATGGGGCTCTCGGGGGAGTAAAAGCAGTTCACCGAGTCATTCCAGAAAGGAAGTAGACTGGCACATACCCGAGGGTCGTAGCGCTTTGTGACTAAAGAGAGCTTGAAGAAGGACCAGAGGCCGCAAACCTTCAGCCTGGATTCCAGCTTCCCTAGCCAACTGGAAAACCATTGTTACACCACTGGCTTTTCAACGGAGGGGAAGCACAAGAACCCGCTCTTCTTTTCCCAGTTCAGGGGGTCCACGAAGTCCTCCTAGCAGATAGGGATTTGGAACTCCGTGATCAGGTACTCATGAGGTACCAGACCGGGAAAGAGAGCAGGATCAAGAACGGGACCTAGGGTTAACCCGTCGTCGCCGGTCTAAACCACACCGGAGGGACCAGCACGCTGAGAGTGCCACTGGAAGGTTGCGAAGGAAGACATTATCAAGATTGGGGAGTAGGGTTTTCAGAGAAGTCTATGGGGGTTTCAGGAAGAGTGAGAGCTCGAAGGACGAGTGAAATGAGGGAAACGAAAGGTTTTCTTTAACTCCAAGAAACTGACAGACGTGCTCAGGCGACAGAAGTCCCCTCAGTAAAAAGAGATGGGCTTATGTTGACATGATAAGTTATCTTGGGCATATTCTCTGACGGATTAAAGCCCACGAGAGGAATATAAGGGATGAGAAAAGGTGTGGTGCTCATGTCAAGTCTACAGCCCACGTCTGCGCAGGTCACACGTCTTAAGAGGACGGTTTGTTGACTCCGAGATCCACGGAAGGTAGTTTAGATTGAGAGGATATTCGGAAAACGTGACAGACATCCTAGACTCATAAGATCGAATATAAAAGGAAGGAGATCTTCCCAAAGAAAGACACGATCAATCAGCTAAACAGCAGCCTTGCATTGCTCGTCACCCCGTAGTTGTTAGGATTCCCCGACCTGGGTGAAACTCGTGAGGTTTCATTGGTCTTCACCTCCATCACCAGAGTGAGCAACCGTAGCTTTGGTAGTCAATTTCTGCCAGCATTCCACCGTCAGGACGAGCCACTGTAGTCTCGGCAAACAATTCCGCCTTCGTTTCCGCCACCAGGGTGAGCAACCGTAGCCTTGGTATCCATATCCGCCACCACTCTCGGCCACACTCCGCCCTCCAAGCCCTAGCGACCAGTTTTCACCATCCAAGATTGCAAGTCTACAGCGCCCCATCATCAAGTCTACGACATCCCGTCCAAATTCACAAGATCCACAGCGCCTAGCGTCAAGTCTACGACGCTACTACCGTCCAGATACACTAGTCTGTAGCGCCTAGCAGCAAGTCTACGACACCACCGAATTCACAAGTCTGCAGCGTCCAGTAGCAAGTCTACAACGTCACATCATCGTCCTTACTTTATTTTTCATGGCTGTAAGCATTTTATTCTTATTGTAAGACTTCATTTATTTTACTCAATTCATTTCTTTTACTTACTGGCGACCACATCTAAAAACTCTATGAGTATTATTGCCAAATATTTTCAACGTGATCCGTTTCTACGCGAACAAGGTCATCCTACTTACAAATGATGGGAACTCTCTGAAAGAAGAAGAACAAAATTCAGAAAGAAAAACTGGGTTAAGACAATGGCCGAGCAATGTCTTTCAAAACTCGGCGGTGTTTATGAACATCCTGACGGCTACACAGAATATCTGGCCAACATTCAAAAGGCTCTCGTGAGGCACATTGAATATCACGCTGTTCTCCCTGCACATCTTCCTAAGGAAGGCGTATGCAAAGTCCACTGTTAACTTCTTCATGAAATTCGACTCCCTCCTCGCCCTAATCACCGTATTCCCCATTATGTGCACTATCCCCGCGTCCCTACACCTCCTCAAGAACTCCAGGTTGTCAAACCTGTCTTCGCGCGCCCCCTCGTTAGATGGCCTCAGGCTGTTCGTTCCGAGCTGGGGGACTCCACCGGGACGATCGACTCCACCGACGTGATCGTTGCATCCACAATGGAGGAGAAGGTGCCCCCATTGCTGTCTGTTTGCAGCTCCCTTGTATTCAACTGCTCAATTGCCGGCCTATATAAGTTGTTTTCAGTGTAGGAACTGTCTTCCATCAGATACTCGACCCGGATGTACATATGGAGGCTCTCGAACAGCTTTTCCTCGAAATCATCATCTTTCTTGTGCAAGTCATTGTAACCATATCTCACAACGCATCGGAACATATGGAACGTCTTCGGTCCTATCCTCCTGATGAGGAATCTCTCATCTTCTGGAACAGTGTACACGGGAAGATACTTCAAGCAGATGAACACGACGATGGAATGAATAGCAGGTAAGTTGGTGATGAAGTGCGAGAAAATGTGAGGGACACCGCTGGCCAGCTCCGTGTAAACCAGCCTGAATCCAGGAACATGCACAAGACCTAAACTAGGACCTAAACCGAGAATCCATGCCATCGAAACCTTACTGTGTAGTTCATACTCGTAACGCTTTACTGCGCCGTAGTGCCAGACATACATTATTGAGAAAAATGCGGCCGCAATCGCTAGAGGAACCCATCCACCTTGATCGATCTTGAATAGTACTGCAGAAAAGTACGTACCCTCCACGACCAATGATAACACCGTGAATATAATTACCCAAATCCAGTGGCACCACCACACCAATAACATGACGAGAATCATCAAAAAGGTGGTGACAAGCATGACTACTGCCACAGCAGTGCCTGTCAGTAAGATCACGAGTTGAATTAGAGGAAATAAACACAACAGCAAGCTAAGGATAGGAATATATCTCCAATGAACAGTTTCTATGCGCATAATACTCACCAGAAGCATTTCCGATTTGTGTTTGGTTCCTAAACCCAGCAGTGACAGATACACAAAGAACCATGAGGATCCAATTAACGTCAGAGATTTATATTTCATGAAGGAACCTATTCGATGTATGGACAACTTTGACCCTCGGGAAGCAGCTCATTGCAAGGGCCTGCTTAGTCAATGAAAAGGTCGCCGATATCGTTGCTTGACTGGCAACAATGGCCGCTGCAGTGGCGACCAGGAAAACTGGCCAGTATATGCTATCTGCATATAAATCATGAAGCAAACAACCCGCAATCAAGATAAGGTGCATCTTATCTGAATGTGAAAATCCAACGTGTGTGACCTAACTTGTATTAAAATGCATGGCAACAGCATTTATACTTATGATTCTACCTGGAATAGATCGGTAGAAGACATCAGCCACATGATTGCTATTCTTCATGAGGTAGGTGGCCTGTCCAGTGTAGGCCAAAAGAAGGGAAGGAAAAACCACAACAGTGAAAGCAAGTTGTATGGCCGACACTGGAAAATGTGACAGATCGGCAAAAACAGCCTCGGTGCCTGACAACATTTTGCAAGTAAGAAGTGTTAGTGTGAGATTGCCTGTCTTTGGACCCAACTCAATGAACGTGTCTGACTAGTAGTGCTCTGAAATGAAGGCAGGGAATGATCACTTCCAGTTCATAAGATAAGGTCTACCTGTTGTACTGAGCATTATACCACCTAGAGATGTCCATCCATCGACTCCTCCCCTCTTAAAATAACGGTATATGTAGACCGGTGAAAAAGCCTTCAGGACACTGGCATCGTATCTCCATATGTTATATGCACCGATGACTCCAATAAGAAGGAACCAAACAAGTACCACTGGTGCACAAAGCCAAGCAATGGTATCTGTACCATAGCGTTGCATACTGAACAATCCAATCAGTATGACAACAGAAACAAGAACCACCACCTCTGGAAAAAAAAACCAGAGTTTACATAAGTGGGCTGACATTAAGAATTTCTGGAATAGTGAAAGCAAAGACGAGAGAGTTGAAAACCCTACCATTACTCATTTTTGGGTGGTCCAATTTTATTCCCCCTGTAGCTGAAAGAACTGGTGAAGCACTAGAAGTTCAGATCATATGCCGGGGAATAAATGAATTTGACCAAACGATGGAATTCCCAGAAGAGTATAATATTTTAGATGTGTAATAACCTGATATAGCTGGAGTGAGGATTCCATCGCCAATAACCATGCAAGAACCGATGAGGACGACAATAAGAAGAGCCCTCTTCGGCACATCTTGCTCTCCAGCCATCTCTTTGTTTTTGCAGCGATAGAATTCTTGCCAAATGTGGCACGACTATAAGTCGTTACCTCATCATCAGTCCGATCTTGGTTGGGAACAGTTTTTATATTCGCATGACGGCAAAGCAAAGAATAAAGAGCAAACGTGTCCCCTGCATTCAATTACCAATACATATGTTGTATTTCAGGAAAATGGAAGAGATTTTCCAGAAATCAGAACAAGGTTGGACATAGCAGATATGGATGGACAATCGCACACTATAATCAGATCTATGGGGCTCACAGCACGATGTTGACAACAATGATAATCTTCTGAGGGAACGGCATATAGTTTCAGCAATTCACTTTCTTACGGGTTTGGGACTAAAGAGAAGCTAAGGATGATGCCAGTTTTTACCTTGGCCTCCATCATTTGTTCTGGAAACAATGTAGACGTACTTAATAAGAGGTATGAGTGTCAGGGAGTATATGATGACTGACAACGCCCCGATCACGTCCTCCGGGTCTTGAATCCCTCGTGGGAAGGTATTGTAGAAAACTTACAGTGGAGATGTGCCTAAATCTCCGAAGACTGCACCGAGGCTCTGGAAGGCAAGCCGGAGGATTAGCCACGCCGAGATTTTCTGGAGGATAACGGGCGAAATCGGTTAAAAGGGAGACAAGTTATGGGTAAATGCTTTCTCAAGCACTTCTCATCTCTAGGGGGCACAGACCAGGTTGTCACATGAAGATGACTAATCCTCATAACGAAAGAGATGCAAAATCATTACAATTACTACCTTTTGCATATTCTCGTTTCAAAGTGTCTCAGCCTCTTTATCCATGGGACGATCAAGTTCCTGGTCCAGAGCCCAGACGTTATTGCGCTTTCCGAGTCCATGCTGTTCTGCTGGAGTCATGTGATGATCTGCCCAGAATAACTATCCCGTTTGGTTAAGTATCCGCCAACTACCCTTCCTCGACAGAGCAGATTTCCCTAAAACATTCTGTATGCCAGAAACAGCAACGCGTGACTTGTCTCTCTAATCTGAAAAAAGCCGCAGACGTTGGAACTTAAATATGGAGAAGAGATGAACGTTGTGATGCAGGCCTAACAAGGCTGTGCATTTAGCTGGGTCGAAATCGTCTCTAGAATCAAAACTTGGTAATTAAAAATACTTTTATCGCAATAAATATACAGAAGAAATCTCTGACATTGTAATGGATCCGAGTCCATCTGCCATGATATGAAAGTCAATGAAAAAATTTCAAGAATCCCTAATGCGATCTCACCGACAAACCAATCAGAATGTCCCGAATGCGGTTAAAATCATGATCAGATCAGAAGATTCAACCAATTCCATTGGAATTACGAAACAAAAGAACCCAGAAAAGAAAAGAGCCGGTACCTTTCTTCGAACCAACTGCATTATGAATAAGAGAAAAGAAAAGCAGTCCCAGGTTGCAGTTCTTCTGCCCCCTCGGTTTCTTTCCTCTTCTCAAGCGGGTGGGAGTCCCATCAAGGAACAACTGCACCTTGAGAATTGAGAAATGGGATCCTGGAATTGAGAATTGGACCTCCTAAAACCTCAAAAAAACAAATGCAGACGGGATGAGCAGGGAGCAAGAGGCACCAACAAGCACAATCTCCCCCCTCTTCACTGACAACCCGCTATTGTCGTTTGTTGTTATCTCATCAGGAATAAGAAACAGAACCCCCCCCCCCCCTCCCCAGCACCTGAATTCCCCACCACCCGAAAGATAGTAACCGACCCTTTCGAGATAACCATCCGTGCACGTAATAGTTACGTAATTTATTAAATTTACTTATTTTTTTAATAAATTTTACTAAGAAATTACTTTTTTTAGTAAAAGACCAACATAATTAGTAAAAAAATTTGTAAATTTTACTAATTTTGTTACTGTTCATTTTTAATAAATTTTATTAAATCTACATTTATTTTACTAAGAAATCATTTTTTTAATAAAAGAACGACATAATTAGTAAAAAAATTTGTAAATTTTCATAATGTTGTTAATGTTCATTTTTAATAAATTTTACTAAATCTACATTTATTTTTTTTGCCCATTTTTTTGAAATAATTTCCACATTTTTTTAGTAATCATTTACTAAAAATATGAGAGAATTCATAATATGTTTAGTAAATTTTACTAAAAAATTACTGTTCAAGTTTAGTAATTATTACTAATTTTTTTGTTAGTAAAAGTTTTTATTTTTTTCATCGGATTTACTAATTTTTTTAGTTTTACTAATTTTTTACCGTTCACTTTTAGTAAAAATTACTTCTTTTATTTCGTAAAACATAATTAAATTTAGTAATAGTTTACTAATTTTATTGTAATATTTAGTAAAACACTGTTTGAGTTAGTAAAAGTGTTAGTAAAGTTGTACGGATTTCGTAAATATTTACTGATTTCTACATGATTTTACAGAAAAATTTTGTAAACTGTTACTAAAAAGTTTAGTAATTTACTAATTCGAACGGTGAAACCCGAGCCTATTTACGAACCTAACGTCGCTGTGAAATTACTATTTTACCCCGACACTAAATTACTAAATATTGTAACATTTAATGTGTTGCACTTAAAAATCTTGTAACGGTACGTACGACAGTGGTGTCGATTCTTATTACTCAAATATTCATTTTGGTGTGATTTTGATTTAATAAGTAAAATGAAAATATTTATATAATGTCTATCGATTAAATCTCCACTAGTTAGACGTAATTTGGAGTAAAGTACCAATAAAAGTAGTTAGGTTGGTTTGACAAAAAAAAAAGGAGATGATATTAAATATTAATATATTATAAAAAAATGTTTAACAATTTGTTTTACCGAAATTTGTCATGGGATCGATGAAGTTGATAATACATTTACCCAAGTTTGTTTTTAGTCGCTAATAATTCTTTGAAAGTAATGATTAAGTAATGATACTAAACTTTTGTTAGTGGTGTTTCGAGGTAAATTCTACGGCATGGCATTGCCTTTCCGAAATTACGCACATCGATGGGTTGAGTTGCGAAATTAATGAACGTGGACTTTGATCGTGATATGAAATTAGCCAGGTGACTAAAATTAGTCATGTTTATCACGATTTTAAAAAGTCACTTTAGGTTCAAGAACACTTATAAAATATAGTAGTATTAAAATTTATGATAATCTCGTGACACGAACCCTTATAAAGGATAGCTACTTGGGATTAATGTTTTATTTATGTGATAGTCAATTTGATCCAATTAAAAACAATATTGATTTTCGTGTTAGATCAACTGAGATATAACTGAAAATGTTAAAGGTTGAGTCTTTTAGTCTCATAGCCGTTACTTTGATCGAAGGAATTACTATGTTGTTCCGGTGGACTAAGGTTCGTGCAGCCACACGAGTATCTGGTGTGGCTACACGGGGCGAGATATCTTTTTATTTTATTTCTTAAAATCTTGAGTGCTTTGGGAAAATTTACCCTAGCTATAAAAGGGTTTAAATCATGAGTTTTCGGGGGACAAGAAGACTACGAGGTGACGGCTAAAGGAGGGAGATCGGAGAAGACGATGAAGATTTTCTTTTCTTTTCTTTTCTTGTTTTACTTGTCGGCTAGTATGCGAAACTAAATCTTTTATCTAGGACGGTGATGAACCGGCTCGTGTAGTTGATTGTCCAAACTCTTTTCGGAATCAATTCGTGAAGTTTCACGTTTGCTTATGTTCTCTTGTGCTTAATGCTTGCATACTGGGTTCATCGCCGATTTGTTTGATTTCTTATCCTGTAGTGGACTCGAGAGAGGGACTTAGGATTAGAAGATGGAGAATATACCATAGGTTAAGTTTGAGAGATCAGGTTAACTCAGAGGGGTATAGAGATATACGCTCGTAGGTAACAAGGATAACAATTGACACTTAAAGGGTTATAGTTGTTTGTACATCACTATAGAGATATAGGTTTACTGATAATTTATAATTTACTGTTACAAACTCGATAGAGGTTTAACGAACTATAAGAATTGTGGTTAGTAAACGTGAAATTGAGAGAATTGAGGTAGAGAGAGTGCAGATAGTTAACGAACGATAGGTAATTCATAGTTCTGGGTTCTTCACCCATTGATTTATTCTGTATTTGCTTTTGTTTAGTTGTTATTTTCATTTTTACATTAAACCTTTTAAACAATTAAAACTCTATTGGCTAGATTGAAACTTGTTAAGTTGAAAATCGACAAAATATTTTGAACAACCTCCGTGGGAACGCCTTTTACTTATTACTTTATTACTTGTGCGACCCGTATACTTGCGCGTGCGTTTTAGCGAACAACACGCCCTGAGCATATCTTCTAACGATTAAATGGTTCTTTCTGTCCGTCTGTCCGTCTGTCTGTGGATGGAAGGCTGTACTCATTTGCAACTTTATATCCGAAGCCTCTTGTAAGTTCCTCCACAATTTAGACGTGAATCGTGGATCCCGATCAGACGTAATAGTATGGGGTACGCCATGGTATCTCACTATTTCCTTGATATACAGCTTAGCCAAGGATTCCAATGACCAGTTGATCCGAATAGGGATGAAATGTGCCGACTTCATGAGTCTATCAACCATTACCCATACAGAATCCATGTTTTGGCCTCGTCTGGGTAGGTTTGTTACGAAGTCCATTGCTATGTCTTCCCACTTCCATTCTGGCACCGGGAGTGGCTCTAATAATCCTCCTGGTCGTTAGTGTTAAATTTTCACCAACTGACATGTCTTGCATTGATTTACGTACTTGGCCACGTCTTTCTTCATCATAGGCCCTAGAAATCCTTTCACTAGTTTTGTAATTCCTGGATGTACGCTATATTTACTCTTATGTACCTCATCCATCAATATACGTTTCACTTCCTTCATGTCAGGTACGCATACACGGCCCTGGAATCTCAGCATCCCATCCGGTGCTAGTTCAAACAAGGCATATCTCTCTGTTTCGATCTCTTCTTGTACTAATCTCAAGTACTCATCCTGGGATTGTGCTTCTCGGATCATCATTAACATTTCTGGTTCTACTTGCCCTCTAGCCATACATAATCTTCCATCTGGCTATTCGAGGAGCCACTCTAAATTACTTAATTGTTCTATCATTCGTGACTCTTCTACCAGGAGGCACATGAGCGAACAATGTTTCCTGCTCATGGCATCTGCCACCACATTCGCTTTGCCTGGCTGATATTGAATTGTACAATCATAATCTTTTAATAGTTCCATCCATCTTCATTGTCTCATATTCAACTCCTGTTGTGTGAATAGATACTTCAGACTCTTATGGTCTGTGTATACTTCAAATTTTTCTCCACACAGATAAAGTCTCAATAATTTTAGTGTAGACACTACAGCAGCGAACTCTAAATCATGGGTTGGGTAGCTTTCCTAGTGTTTCCTCAACTGTAGAGAGGCATATGCCACTACTTTGCCATTTTGCATTAATATACAACCCAATCCTTAAGTGGATGCATCACAGTACACCACGAATCCTCTTGACCCACTCGGTTTGGTTAATACAGGAGCGCTAGTCAATCTCCTCTTGAGTTCCTCAAAACATTCTTCACAGATATCTGTCCATTCAAAGTGGACATCATTTCTTAATAGTTTAGTAATAGAGTTAACTATCTTAGAAAACCCCTCGACAAATCTCTTGTAGTAACCTGCCAACCCGAAGAAACTTCTTACTTCTGATACTGTCGTCGGTCGCGGCCATTTCTTAACTACTTCCACTTTCGTAGGATCTACTCTATACCCGTAGCTGAAATGAAATGTCCAAGGAACGTTACCTTCTCAAGCCAGAACTCGCATTTACTGAGTTTGGCGTACAATTAGTTTTCCCGTAACGTCCGTAACACAATAGTCAGATGTTCCTTGTGTTCATCCTTACTCTTAGAGTATACAAGAATATTATCAATGAACACTATCACAAATTGTTCCAGGTATGGTCGAAACTCCTGATTCATTAATCCCAGGAATACTGCTAGTGCATTGGTGACTCCAAACGGCATTACTTTGAACTTATAATGACCGTATCTCGTTTTGAACGCAGTCTTAGGGATATCTTCTTCCTGCACTCCAATCTGGTAATAACCTGATCTCAAATTGATCTTAGAGTACACCACTGATCCCTGTAACTGATCGAATAAATCATCTATACGTGGAAGTGGATATCGATTCTTGATTGTATTTTGGTTAAGCAACCTATAGTCAATACACAATCGCATCGATCCATCCTTCTTTTTTACAAACGAAACAGGAGCGCCCCACGGGCTTACACTAGCACGAATAAAGTTCTTATTTACAAGTTCCTGCAACTGTGCTTTCAATTCTTTCAATACAGAGTCTGAGAAATGGGAGTTGTCCCTGGAATCAAATCTATCACAAACTCTACATCCCTACAAGGTGGTAGTCCCAGCAATTCCTTGGGAAAGACATCAGAAAAGTCCTTTGCCACTTCAATCCGCTCCAGCATCGGTAGCTCAGCTTCCTTGTTCAACACATTCGCTAGAAACGCTTCGTGTCCCATCTGTACAAGACGATATGCCTATGTCGCCGATATCATCAAAATGTGGCCGCATCCCCCATGGCCTATGTACTCACGGGAGTCTCCGTCTTCCACGTTAATCAAAACTCGCTTCCCTTCACAATCTACCTGCATATGGCTGGAAGCTAACCAATCCATGCCCAGAATGATCTCGAAATCACGGATCTGTAACACCAATAGATCAATAGTAAACTTCAATCCGGCTACAATCAATTCTTAAACAAGACACGCATCATCAACACAATATTCTATTCTAGTAGAGAACATAACACGCCACTGTTTCACTGCATTTCCTACCGTCCAACCATACTTCTCTACACAATTATAGGATACAAAAGAATGTGTACCACTGGTATCAAACAAGGCATAAACTAATTCGCCTTGGAGCGGAACCGTACCTGAGATTACGCCGTGAGATGAAACAGCATCCGCTTCCCTGGTCGCATTCAGCCTCACTGTCTCTACAGGGCCGCTCCTGGTCCTTGAGAACACTCCTTACGAATGTGTCTTGGCTGTCCGCACCGATAACAAGTGAATTTCCGGGACATGCATGAATCTCCATAATGATGCCTCCCGCATCTCTGGTAGAGGGGCAGACCTCCAGTCCTCGAACCCTAGCCTCATCCCTAAGAGAATGATCGTGTCGGCATAGGAGTTTTCGGGGGTCGATTCACCTAAAACCGTGGAGCAGAGGAGGATGACTCTCCTCACCGGAATTTCTTCTTCGACGGTGGTCGTACTCCTAGCAGTCTTCTCGTGTTCGCCTCCTCCCCCGTAGTCCTCATGTCTACCCACCCTTCTTCGGCGCTCTGCGCTCTCATATATATTTCCTCGTAAGTCGTGAGCATTAGAGTTCTTAGTTGAAATCTAATTTCCGGTCTCAGTGCCTCCTTGAACTTCTTGGCCTTCTCCTCAGCACTCATTGACGGTCCATACCTCGACAGAGCGGAAAACCGTGCCTCATATTCATCCACCGGCATTCCTTCCTGCCTCAGATATAAGAACTCCCTAGCTTTCTTCTCCCTGAACACGTGAGGATAGAATTTCCCTAGAAACGCCATTCTGAACACTGTCCATTCTTCCCCAGAATGAAGAATTCGTGCTCCATCCTTGTTGGCCTTCCACCAGTCATTTGCTTCTTGCTTAATCGACTGTTGTACTAACATCATCTTCTCTTCTGTTGAACGTCCCAACATGTTGAAAGCATTCTCCAATACGACAATAAATTCTTCCGCCTTCTCAGGCCCTTCTTCACCCGAATAGATGGGTACTTCGAGTTTCTGAAATTGCCCTATATGCGCAACATTTCTCTTGCGCTGTAGTTCCTCATCCCTGGGGGACAAATCCGCACAGCGGTACCTATGCCCTCCTCAAACATCTTGCGATCACAACAATTGCATCATCAGTCCAAGTATTATGCCATTCACACATAATACTACATCAACGGAAGTATGAAAAACCATATAGATTTGCTCAATACCAAGCACACGATCGTTCAATTCCGAGCAATCGACATTTACCTTCTTAACGCAACATTAATATACTCAACTTTTCAACTGCATTATGCAGAAACTAACTGTATTTTTGATCACTCATTTGTTTCCCGAGAAGTGTCTGTAACTCGTCAAATAAGTTTGACCAACTCACACGTATCTTCCCGCGCTTATCTTCTTTTTCCCGAGTCCAAAACCGACTCGTTTATATTCTAAATATTCAACCTTATTACTCCGAGCTTAACTCGCTTTGATACCACCTGAAAGGATTTCATCACTTTTATTCTATTTTGAAATAGCGGAATTCTCATTGAGCTTTACTAATGTCCGTAAGATCTGTTATTTCAACACCTGGATGCAATTAAATCAGGGAACACAAAAGAAAGCCGATACTAAGTACGGTACCACCCTATGTTTTTTTAGTTCCAATTATCTGCCTCCTAAACGGTGACCCCTTTTTATAGACTATTAGCCCTCCCTTAATTCCTCCGAATAAGTAGTTGTAATGGCGATTAAATGGCTATGTAAGTCCTGGATAAGTCTACAACTCTCGAAGTATACGAGAGACGACCTTTCGGTAGGCTTAAGAGCTTACAGTCAATCTACAATTGATAAGTTCCCGCAAGTCTCTGAGAGTCAAACTCACCACAAGTCTATGAGCTCACAACATGTCTACTCACTCACCAAGTCTAAGAGCTCATCACATGTCTACGAGCTCATCATCACATCCGTAGTAAGCATCATCTGCTCTTCGGCATCCTCCTAACGATGTGCACAACTCAAAATGGTTAATCACGCTCCGAAGTGTCTTTTGGGTACTCCCACCCGACTTTAGTCCCTTCGGATCTTCCCATCCAACCTTATTCTGCGACTCTGACACATACCGTCAGATTACCAATCGTACGAAAATTTCACTTCTCACTCATGAATTAGCATTCGGCGACATCGCTCTCCGTCCCGCACAGGCCGTTCCTCCCGACGAATCTCCTTTCAGTTTCTTCCGCGATCACGGACACAATCCGCCTGATCACATCGCCCGCGAACCTTTCTGTTCGCATTTCATTCCGAAAAATTGTCTCGCCTATTTGCTTCGTTCCGCCCTCAAGGCTGTCGACGATTTTACCCGGGGATGGATTCTCTATGAATTCACACGGCCACGGATCCTTTCATCCGACATGTCATCCACGGTTATTCTCACCCGTGCTTCGTTCCGGGCCATCATTTCCGCCCCAATCATTCCAGTTTAATTCCGGTCGAGTTGATCTCGAAGCTACAACCGTCCAACAACGTCCTTTCTGATCCAATTCGTCCACAGAGAAAAGGCAGCCAACCAATTAAGGTTGAAATTTCTAATTTCCATTATCTGGCCATGGGTCACGGGAGAAATCCATCTCGTAAGGCCCAAGAGCGCACTCACCGTTCTATCATTCAAAAACCGGGCTTATGCAGGGATGGACAATCGTAGAGTAGCAGACGGAGCGACCCACGAAATCACTGGACAACTCACAGTCACTACCACGGCCAGACTTACCCAAGCAAGACGTCGTCGACACCACGGAAGCAAAAAGGGGGAACGAGGAAGAACAGACAAGGGGGGGGAGTAGGAACCGTACCTCTTTCCACTTCCTCCGCAAAAAACTTCAAGTTCTCGACGTCTCCGTACAATTTCGCTCCGGGTTGGACGCTTTAACACGTCCCTTTCTCGAGGTTCCGCGAGGAAATCCACCTTCGACGTCATCACGTTCACCCTTCTCTATTTCCTTCTTGCCTTCTTTTCTTCCTCACCTTCCTCTCCTCCCGCTTCCTTTTTCACAATCCCTCTTTTCATTAAGAAATCTTTCCTTTTTATTAAGTCACCGCTCTACTCTTTTTTTTCTCGCATGGGCTTAGTGTCCCTTAATGATAGCCAGAGTCCCACCATTTTCTCATTTCAATGACACATCCGAGGACATCTTCCATATATCCCATAGTTTGGTGGCCTGGTCTTTCCCGTTAGGGATAAGGTATTGGCTATCTCCGTGACTGTCAATAAATATAACACCTTTGAGATGTCCCACTAAAACACCTGCAGGTTTCCCTCTTGAAACAAAGCAACGCCGGTCCCAGACCTACAGTTAACCTTATCAAACAGTCTCCAACATGATCACAAAACCAGAAATTTTACTGCAATTCTTTAGTAAGTCGTCGAGTGATACATAACCTTTCATTGACAATTTATAATTACAAAATTTCGGATCATTACATTCCCCCCTCATTCTTACTTGACCTTGTTGTTAAGCTTTATTCAAGTGATGGAAAACGTTGTGTGACATGATTGTGGTGTGAGATGTGTGGAATGTGAAGAAAATGATGATTTTGTAAGAGACAAGTGACAGATCGTTCCGTACGTCCTAGGTAATACCTTGAAATGGGGTGTATGCATGCTAAACGAGAAATCGGACTAACTAAAGCATGGATTAAGGAAAAAGTTAGGATCTTGAAAGGTGTAGTGAGTCGGGTCATCACTTGTAACTTGGGAAATAAACTCTAAAGGACACCGCTACATTATAGGAAGGATAATGAGTGCTCTAAGAGGTGTAACAAATGAAAAAGTTAGGATCTTGGAGGTGTTCATAGTTGGGTCACTAAACGAAGACTAAGTATAAACTTGGAGTGGTATGTACGCCTAACGTTCGACCCAATGTGACTCGTTACATGGGTAAATGGAGGAGAGACGTCTTTCTTGTAAGGAAAAACGGGGCGGATCGGAAATCGTGTTCTAAGAAAAGCTTAGAACGGAACGTTTAGGTAGTAAACGGAGTAGTGGGACTAATAAGGCTACGGATTTGGGAAAAAGGTTGGATCTTGAGAGCGACCAAGGGTAGGACACGGTCTAGGATTAGAATAAAACCGAAAGGATGCGGGAGGTGCGACATATGTAATATAGGAACCTCGTGGTGAGTGCGAAGAGGAAAGGCTACCACCATTAAGAGTGTGAGTGGTCGGATCACGTGATTGTGTATAAGTATAATCGGAAAATTGAACCATGAAACCAACCATAGGGGGATCTAAGAATGCTTAGATGACTTGACCGCACGAGTGAGCGGAGGTTTCTCTCGGGTCTAGAAGGAGAGTCATAACCGGACAAGGGTGTAGTAAAGCAAGACATAGCATAAACGTCGGAACTTCGCTAAATTACGAAATTATGCGTGTACAAAGCTACTCGGTGGGATGACCTAAGTGTTGAGGGTTCGAGTCTAAAAAGGAATGGGATTAGCGGAGTGGGAGTTTCGAAAAGGAACGGAAAATGGGCATTTGAGGACAAGAAAGGCCAAATTGAAGTTAAGTGAATATGTGTTAGATGGACGTACTCTAATATTGGATTATTTTAAAAATTACAGGTACTAGATTAGTAAAGGAAGGGTGTCTAAGAACATGGTTCCAGAAGCCTAACTTGAGATTAGAGGTAGCCACCATTCTTCGTATGTATGCTTGCTCAATTCTGAGCTCGTTGGCGAAGGTCATGATAAAATCGTAAATAAATAAAGTTCGATCCTTTTAGTTGGTATCAAAGCTTAGGTTGACAAGGAGTGATAAGGTGGATAACCTGGGGATGAAAAGGAATGAGAATTGAGCAATGCGTGAGGAAATTCGTGTGCAACGTAGAAATATGACCCGAAAAGGGTACGCTAAGGGTGTTTCATGGAGTGTTTCGTGAGAAACAGAGTGAGTTGGAGTGAACTCAGCTAAATGAAATCAAACTTTAAGTTAGGAATCGAAATGGAATGGAATGGAATGATGGTGGCGAAAATCGTCTCGATGAAGTATTGTCATGACCTTCGTTACCTTCGATTTAATGATACTAATTGGGTTGATAGTGACAAAACTTCAACCGCGTGGATGATGTGAATGTCTTGAGATGCGCGGGTAGGAGGGACGAGCTAATGCGAAGGTAATGGTATTAGATCGAGTGTGTGGGCAGTTGGTGCCTATATTTCACCATCTTGACTTGTATGAGAGTAATTGTTATGTTGTCCTAAATTGGTACCAATGGGCAATGCTTGAATTGATGGACGCATGAGTGAACGTGCGTGTTAAGATGAAATGTGAAAGAATGGTGATGGGTAACGAGAACCATATGGACAAGGAAGCGTTGGGATGAGTAAATCGGTATGATTACTTGTGTCTTGTGATACTAAACGTATTGCGTTGTCCTAAGCTCAGCTATATGAACGATGAGGACGGTCGGAACGCAGGAACAAGGTAAGAAATGGAACGACATGGCCATGGTGCTTGGGAAGAATGGTAAGGCAAGCTGCGCCTATCTTGAGTTGCGCATAACTGATCAATAAAATTTTATATTCATTCTGTTTAGAATTAGTGCGCACAAACAAACGTTTGAACTCGTCGGACATGTCAAAGGGATGTGTGTTGGGACGAACCCGGGAACAGTAAGGTTGACTGACGCGTGTGGCATAGTGGAGGGTTCGAATGGAGTAAGGTTGTGTGGTCTCCGCGAAGATTGAAGGCATAAGGAGAGGACCAAAGAAATATCCGGCACTCGGATGCCATGAAAGGAAGGGGGACCGGTGAGTCATCCCGCCCCCAGGTGCCAAGGGTGAGGGGATTGGTGAGTTATCCCGCCCTCGGATGGCCTGAGAATCAGGAGGCCGTAGATAACGCAACCGTATACACGTAAAAAGGGACAAGAGAGTCACGCTCCCATCTCTCCACATCTAACAAAAGTGCCAATACACCCGGCAGAAGGAACAAAACAAGAGTTGCGAAACTCTGTGTGATGAGCGAATAAGCAGAATAGGGGGCTTGGAAGGTTACGTCGAGTACGCCAATGATTGAGGTTTGATCCGAGCATGGACTACAGAGTAAAGTGTTGATCGGAATCCCTCGGCAAGGTAAGGAGTGTCGTAGGAGAAGGTACGACGGGAAGGTCAGTAGCGAGCGTAAGTAATTAGGAACGAATCGGATAAAATGATTTGGAACGGGATGATGAACGCGGTAAGACAACCTGGTCATAAGGACACAAGTAAGATATGGGACGACGGCTTCCAATCCTCAAAACTCCGGAGCTGGAGGATGTCTTCCTCTTAGCATTGCGTCGGGTTTTGAGGTGAACTGATAATTATGTGCTAGGACAAAGGGTACAGAGAAATATCAACGACGTAATGGAATAGGCTTAAACATGCCAAAAGGGAACAACCCCCAACCTATTGGGAACTAAAAATAAGTAGAAGGGTCTCAGAAGGGGGACGGCGAGAGCAAAACTTGAGGAACAAACGGTGAGCAAAGCTAAGAGGGTGAAAAAGGACCGAAACGGATGGGGTCGTATGACTCTACGCGGAATGCTACGGTCTAAGACGAAAGGGAAGGCAATGTTCCTAACTATGCGAAATGCTCAAAGGGATGTCGGAACTGGCACATAAGTTAGGGGACCACCGCTGAAGTTAGGAAGGGCCGCACGGCTTGAGTGGATGAAGTAAGAAAAGGATCTCGCTCTCCGTTTCTCAACCGTATAGGAATGGTGATAGTTTTGCCAAGCTCCTTGGGGAAATAAAGAAGGAGGAAATCGAAACTGAGTCGGTTGGAAAACTAGAGGAACAGGGTGGAAGAAGATATGTGCAGAATAGGAAAGGACTACCTTGGAGAAGATGAGGATTGTAATGGTAAAGGGGCGACAGGGTTCCTCTAATGAATTAACCCGTGAGGATAAGAGGAGTGCATGAAACGTTGAGATAGGAATCGTTTCTACTTCCTCCCACCTGAGGGCTGTTCGAATACCTAGCCATGAATCGTCACGTTGTAGTTGTTGCTCCATACAGACGGACCAGATTGAGAGATAAAATGAAAGGTCGCGATTGGGTGAGTTGATGTAGAGGTGGCAAACGAGCGAGCCGAGCCGAGCCGAGCCTATCAAGGCCTGGCTCATCGAGCCTGTCGAGCTTAGCGAGCCGAGCTCAACGAGCCTAATGAGCTTAACGAGTCGAGCCTAACGAGCCAATCCGAAATTTTTTTTAACCCGAGTCGGCTCGCGAGCCACGAGCCGAACGAGCCGAGTCGAGCCGAGTCGAGTTGAGCCTAACGAGCCGAGCCTAACGAGCTCAACCGACACAAATAAAATTATTTTTTATAAAAATAATAATTATGAAATTAATTTTATAAATTGTATATTACATACAAATTTTTAGCTAAAAATAAATTTAAGTATACAACTAATAATTTGACATTTGCGTCACTACAAATTACATACATCCCAACTAGGTTGGCACCCATGTAATTGTCAATCGTGTACAAAATGTCAAAAAAGTTACAATGTTAATCTTCAACATCCAAATTTTTAAATTCTTCAAGTATTTCGTCCTCTCGTTGTTGGTTTCTCGTAATGGCGTTGTTCCAATCTTTCATGCAAATGAGAGCTTGTTGCCGCTTGCCGATATCGAGAGAAAAGCACTAGATCACGATTAATTGATAGAGAGCAAGAGAAGAAGAGAATAAGAGAGGAAGAGTTTGTTTGTAAAAAATTTTATGAGTTTGGTGGTATTTATAGTGGATTTTTTTGTTAAATTAAAAACAAAAAAAAATCTATCAAACGGTAACATTACCGTTAAAAAAAAATTAAAAAAAATTCTAACGCCTAACGGTCAAATGACCGCTAAAAAAAATTAAAAAAAAATTAAAAAAAATTAAAAAAAATTAAAAAAAAATTAAAAAAATTAAAAAAAAAATTAATTCCGGCTCGCGAGCCGGCCCGATAACAGGCTCGCGAGCCGGCTCGCTAGCCCGGTGAGCCTGGCTCACCGACCCGGGGCTCGCGAGCCCATCTCGCTGGCTCGGCTCGGTTCGTCGACGATTGCCCGAGCCGAGCCAGCCCGTTACTGTAGCGAGCCGAGCCGAAGCTCGGATCGCTACAGTACGAGCCGAGCGGGCGGGCTGCATCGCTACAGTACGAGCCGAGCGGGCGGGCTGCCGAGCCAGCCCGCCCGTTTGCCACCTCTAAGTTGATGTGGTCACAAGATAATAATTGCCTAGCTTGGAACCCGAACGAACGCGAACATAAGTGGTGCGAGTATAAATAACTTAGTTACGCCGTTGCATAGAGAAAGGAGGCCCTAGGGTAGATGAGGTAATAGGTCGGTCCGGGATGTCGTGCTTAAATTCAGGTATTAACACCTATATATTCTCACGATTCGTTACATGGTGGCATAACAGGAATGAGGAGGATCGAATTCCAGGAACAGCAGCGCCGGATGGAGATTAGGGAGCGCAAGGTGACGTACGACCCGTTCGGCTGGAGAATCTATGATCGTGTGATAATGAAGGAATGGACACTGGAAAGGACGGATCCGCCGGAAAAGATGGAGCTGATAGTAGTGTGCGGCTTCCGAGCCTCGCCATTTGTTCCACTGAATGCGCCCCTGGTTGTGACTGAGAGTCTTCGGAGGTGTCTGACCAGGGATCGGTGACGGAAACGGGAGTAAGAATTAGGAACCCCTTGTGTGGGAAATGCGGCATCTGGAGGCAGGGCCATGCACGCAACGCCCCATCAAGTGTCGCCGTTGCAAGCTGCCAGGCCATTCCATCCGGTATTGCTGGGAAGGGCACCTCGGGTGGTCTTGGCTTGGAAGAGAGCCATAAAGGTTGGATGCGAGGTGATAGAGGAAGGAAGTTCCTTTTTTCTGAATAGTAGGACACGGTGATGATATCATGATGCAGATAGTGTCGTAGTAAGGATGCTCTAAGAATCGGTTATAGACTGGCGTTAGCCACACCCTGGTCATCTTCTTTTTGAGAAATGTAGAAGGATAATGGTCATAGTGGGATCCGGATATAATGGAGCTCTTACAAGGGTGGGCGATTCGTTTGGTGAATTAATAGGACCGTTTAATGGAGTCTGTTTAGAAGAAACAAAGCATTAGAGGAGTAAAGATGTATGCAAGTGGTGTCTTGAATTGCTAAATAAGGAATTGACCCAGAATGAGCGTAGTCAATCCCTCGGACCACGGAGCACCGAGGTAAAAAGGACGGGAGGGTGCTCGTTATGAGAGTAGAGGAAGGTGAAGACTAAGGGAGGATTACGGGGACGAAATCCCTTTAAGGTGGTAGAATGTAACAATATAACTTTTTACGAATTTCGAGAGTCAAGGGATGAGGTCGAGAATGGCTTGGAAGATGAGTCAGAAGGGTTGATAAGGATCATGGGGCACTGAGAATCCAAAAATTGGAAGGATCGTCGTGGATTGAGTTGGGGGCGAAGGGAACCGCCTGTCGCCCAAATATCAAACTATGAAAAGAGAGAAGCACCCCTGGGACGGAGGACGGCACGGGAATGTATGTGAAGGGAATGTTAGTAGGGCGACAAGGACAACCAATGCGACATGGGAGAATCATTAAGGGCCAACATGAGAGGTTATTACTAACATTCAAATGATAGTAACGGAACATATTAGGAACCGATTAGCTCGGATACTAATCGATGAGATACTAGGAGGAGCGAGGGTAGAGATTAGTGGAGGCTTTGAAATTATTGAAGAGTGGTAGGAAGAGGTATATTACTTCAAGGGGACTACGTGAAATAAGGCCGCTAATAGGAAGGGGATGGGGAGATGTGTGCATTCCATGGGCTTCATCTCCGTAGCAATAAAAGAAACGGCAAAGGATGGGCCGAGCAAAAAGAGGAAAGAGGCGGATCGAAGAGAAAAACGGGTCGAAGAAGGGAGGAAGGCCCGAGCGGAAACCTCATTCAGCCCATGCAAAAGGAGGGTTTTGACCAAGGTCAATGAACCCCTCCCCAAGGCATTACACGGTGAAATTTGCACCAAGAGTCGCCCGGGGTAGAAAACTTAGTGGAGAGTAAACCACCTCACTCCGATAGGACATTAAGAATTATTAAATGATAAAAAATGAAATGATAAGAAGGGGGAAGTGGAGATAGACGTGGAATTAATTCCCAAACCCTACTTCATTTCGGAGGAGAGAGCATAAAGGAGAAAGAAGGGGTCGAGCACGGAGGAAAAGGGAGAGACGAGGAGGTGATCCAAGGTGTGGAGGAGGAAGACCACACGGGAGAATTTAAAGAAGTTTACTTGCGGATCAAGTTGTTGTCGAGGTACGTCCGGTTTCCCCCCTCATTCTTACTTGCGCTTGTTGTTAAGCCTTATTCAAGTGATGGAAAACGTCATGTGATATGATCATGGTGTGAGATGTCTGGAATGTGAAGAAAGTGATGATTTTGTAAGAGACAAGGGACGAATCATTCCGTACGACCTAGGTAAGACCTTGAAATAGGATGTATGCATGCTAAACGAGAAATTGGGACTAAAACATGGATAAAGGAAAAAGTTATGATTTTGAAAGATATAGTGAGTCAGGTCATTACTTGTAACTTGGGAAATAAACTCTAAAGGGCACTGCTACATTAAAGGAAGGATAATGAGTGCTCTAAGAGGTGTAACAAATGAAAAAGTTAGGATCTTGAAGGAGTTCATAGTCGGGTCACTCAACGAAGACTAAGTATGTGGTATGTACGCCTGACGTTCGACCCAATGGGACTCGTTACACAGGTAAATGGAGGAGAGGCGTCTTTCTTGTAAGGAAAAACGGCGCGGATCGAAAATCGTATTCTAAGAAAAGCTTAGAACGGAACGTTTAGGTAGTAAACGGAGTAATGGGACTAATAAGGCTACGGATTTGGGAAAAAGGTGGGATATTGAGAGCGATCAAGGGTGGGACACGGTTTAGAATTAGAATAAAACTGAAAGGATGCGGGAGGCGGGACATATGTAATATAGGAACCTCGCGGTGAGTGCGAAGAGGAAAGGCTACCACCTTTAAAAGTGTGAGTGGTCGGATCACGTGATGGTGTGCAAGTATAATCGGAAAAACCTCGAGTCTAACCATAGGGGGATCTAAGAATGCTTCGATGACTCGACCGTACAAGTGAGCAGAGGGTTCTCTCGTGTCTAGAAGGAGAGTCATAACCGGATGTCGCGGGTGGATCCCGTTTCCGGTTCCATTTAAAATGAATATCCTCCCTTGACGATAAGGCTTCGGATTTTGAAAACGTGTCGGAGTCGCCACTAACTTATTTTAAGTTCAAGTTAGAAAAACTATAGAGATTCGTTAAGGTTCGGGAATTAGGGATTACTTAATTGCATGCATCACAAAGAAAAGGGAGGCGTTTATCGTGTGTTTCCGATGTCTAATTTATTTGAGCTCGGTTTTAGAAAAGAAGTTGTTTGACATAAAAAAAAATGATCTCGAGCTCAATAATGCTTAAAATGTCTACGTGAATCATTTTTAGAAGAAAATTTCATGAAAGTTGATTTTGGGGCAAAAATACAAACAATCATAGATTTATTAATGCCCTTAACAGTTTCTATGCCGAATATAAATTCAAGGGAGAACCCGGGTGTTGTACCATTGCTCGCTCTATCGAGAACGCTCCCGTTAGCGTTTGTACCTCACGGTACCGTTTTTAGAATAGGTTTACGGTGAACCTGGCGAGCCGTTGATGCCGTAACGTTGATGCGTGCGAAGGCGTCTTCAGAGGGTCTTGATCTTCGAGAATCCAAATAATCCCTCGAATACTTCGTTAACTTGAACGCGTCGAATGGGGTACGTGCCTTGGTTGTCCGCAAGGCATGCGCCCGAAATATCTACACAACCACCAAGGAAATGAAGTAGATGGTTCCAAGTCGTAAATAATAACAAATTAACTTTCATCTTGAAATAATTTAAAAAAACGATGGGATATAAATTATGAACAAGAAGAATCGTACGAAATTATGAACGTTTTCGAAAAAAGACGTGGATTAATTATCTAAGATTCATATGACAAATAAACACATCTTGAACCCGCTGAGACAATTATAAGGAGTAAAAGGTTAAATTGTGAACCCACCGAAGACAATGAAACTACAAGCTCACGGGCGAAACAATAATAGGCCACGGAGAAATAAATGAAGCGAATAATAATAAAAGGAACGTATGGAGAAATAAATTAAAAAAAACTTATCAAATGTGGGAAAGGGGATGGCGTGTCATTGATTGCTGGTGCAGACCCCTTTTTCATCGAGCACGCTTTGGGGAGAAAAGCAAAGGCGTCATCTTGGTAAGTTCTTCACACCTCGAATACAGGTGAGCCAGGCGTGGTGCACTGTGGTTTGAGGCTCCATATCTGAGATACAGGGAAGGGAAGCCGGTGACTGAGCGTTGGATTTTAGCCGCCGTGGTTAGAACTGAAGACGGGCTGAATTGAGAAGCGAGCCGCTGGAGTCGGGAGGTCGGGTCTGGAACGGCGGTGCGGATGACCTTGCCAAGGACGGCTGGTAGGGTAGAAGTCCAGACTCCCATTGGCCATGAATTCGTACACGAGAAGCAGCTCGTCCTGTTTATCGTGGCACCATCCAATGAGCTCTTGTAGATTTCCCCGAAGCCGCCTTCCCCGAGCATTGAATCTGGCTTGAAATTTTCGGTCGCTTTGACATCCTCAGCATATGAGAATGTCTTTGGTCCCGTACTCCCTGGGCATCCATCCCCCCATGCAACGGAGCATGATCTCCTCATTTTTCTCAAAAGTCCTACTCCACCGATGTCGTAAAGAAGCATCTTCTTGAGGCCGCAGCGATCGTCTCCGACGGTGGGATGAGATTCCGGGACGCTTTGAGTTAGGGATGGGGCCGAACTGTGATCCCACATTCACTGTCTAGACATGAAAGAAAATTAAAAGCAAACCGATTCATCAAAAATAAAAATAGAAGCGATGGAAGGAGTTTACCCGGAATTAATAGCCTTAGACTGAGGAAGCGAATCGAAACCATCGTGAGGAGCACACTGAGACTGCTGCGGCGTCGATGTACGAAGAGGGAGGCTCGGCCGGCTGGAATATAGCCTGATGTACTTTCTACCGAGAATACCGAGAAGAGAATGCTACCTTGGTGATGATGACGGAGTCGTTGAGCGTCTTCGACGACGAAGCCTTTTGTCGTTGTTGTTTTCTTTGTCTCCTCTCTCGATGCTTGTATCCGTCTCTTTTTCTCCGTGCTGTCTCTCTGTCTTTCTGAACATGTTCCTGAAGTTCACGAATCTGTTGTATGTGCTGCAATCTTTCAACTTCAGAATGATCCCGCTCCCGGCGATAGGATGCTAGCTCCTTCTTCTGTTCTCTTAAAAGGTCGTCCTTCGCCCAAGCCGTCTCATTGTCTCTCTTCATTGAAATGATCTCTTTGGCTTTTTCAACCACTTTCCTCTCTAAGTCCTGTAATGCCCGCTCCTTTTCCTGACGTTGTTCCTGAAGCTTGACGGCAGCATCTTTATGTTCCTTTATTTGAGAATCAAAATCTCTTTTGATCTATGAAATCTCAGATTTCACTATCATCTCTGCTCTGAGCTGGATTTCCAACAGTTGCAAATCTGCTCTCTTTCTTGCAAGATCCTCCAACTGCCGTGATACCTCATCCTCTGAACTAGTATCTATATTGATCGAACATGAGTTTGTCACCGACGGCTGTCTCCCCTTGGCGATCATCCATCTTCTCCGTCAAGAAGACAACATCCCCAACATCAGACGACTGGCGAGCCTCTCTGTGTGGTGGAGCAAACAAGTGTCGTCGTGGCCTCCTTGTTGCTCTCAAACCGGGAGTCGTTGGACGTGTAGGTCAACGCTAACATTTAGCAATCCGAGCGAGTGTTCAGGATGGTGAAAAAAATGCTCTTTTGGACTTCGTATTTTTGCAATGCAATATTATGTTTCCCCATTTTGATTTTATTTCATTTGATTTTATTTGATTTGATTTGATTTTGATTTTTAGTGATTTGATTTGATTTTATCTTGTTTGATTTCGTTTTGTTTTTTAGTGATTTTTTGTTATTTAAAAAAAAAAAATTGGGTTATGACAGGTACCCCTCTTTGTGAGAATGTTTGGTAAAAATGTTCGAGCAAAGAATTATTAAGAACCCAATTTTTTTTGGAAAGGAATGATCAGGCATCGCGTTTGTTAATGAACGCTTAGCTAAGAATGGTGTCGCATTTGTTGAAAATGCATAACCAAGAACCGGTGAAAAGAGGTGTAGCGTTTGTACGAACGCATAACCAAAAAGAATTGAAAATGGTATCGCGTTTGTTAATAAACGCTTAACCGAAATGGATGTG
This sequence comes from Melastoma candidum, assembly GCA_023653495.1. Taxonomy (NCBI): domain Eukaryota; kingdom Viridiplantae; phylum Streptophyta; class Magnoliopsida; order Myrtales; family Melastomataceae; genus Melastoma; species Melastoma candidum. Next base: position 14,955,690 of record CM042881.1, on the reverse strand, counting down.
GGAATATGGTCTCGCGTTTGTACGAACGCTTAACCGCTTTGAAGGTGTTATCGCGTTTGTACAAACGCTTAACCGAACGGTATTGCATTTATTAGTAAATGCTTAACCAAAACTGGAAAACTGGAAGTGGTGTCATGTCTGTTAATAGACGCTTAACTGAAAAGAATTGAGAAATGATATCACGCTTGTTGGTAAGCGTTTAACCGAATGAAAATGACGTCATGTTTGTTAGTAAACACTCAGTCAAGCTGGAAGTAGCGTTGTCCTTGTTAGTAAGGGCTTAGCCGAACTGAAGGTGGTATCGTGTTTGTTAGTAAACACTTAACCGACTGGAAGGTATCGCGCTTGTTAGTAAGCACTTAACCGGATTGAATGCGACGTAGCGTTTGTTAGTAAACGCTCAGTCGAATGGCGTCGCGTTTGTTAGTAAACGCTTAGCCGAATGGTGTCGCATTTGTTAGTAAATGCTTACCCAAATTGAAAATGACGTTGCGTTTGTTAATAAACGCTTAGCCAAATGGTGTCGCATTTGTTAGTAAATGCTTAACCAACTGGAAATGGTATAACGTTTGTTAGTAAACGTTTAACCGACTGGAAGGTATCGCGCTTGTTAGTAAGCGTTTAACCGAATGGTGTCGCATTTGTTAGTAAATGCTTAACCAAATTGAAATGACGTAGCGTTTGTTAGTAAACGCTTAGTCGAATGGCGTCGCGTTTGTTAGTAAACGCTTAGCCGACTGGAAGTGGTATAACGTTTGTTAGTAAACGTTTAACCGACTGGAAGGTATCGCGCTTGTTAGTAAGCGCTTAACCGAAAAGAATGTGACATAGCGTTTGTTAGTAAACGCTTAGTCGAATGGCGTCGCGTTTGTTAGTAAACGCTTAGCCGACTGGATTAAGAAGTGGATAACTTGACTTGGAAGTTGTCACACCACCAAATTGCTTAAAGCAGTGAAGAAGGTCATACCTTAGCATAAAGGCTTGAGCTTTGGAATCATGAAGTGTGCTTGAGATTATTTGCATCTCCCATGTGACTTGCCGAATTTCTGGCTGTGGATGATATGAAGGCAAGATGCTCTATATGCATACACAAAAAATTCGTTTTTTTTTTCAAAAATAGGAACACTTTTGCGATAGAGAATAAAGAAAGGTCTTTCTTACATCTCTCAAGGCCCACTCAAATATGTTTATATGCTATCAGAGTGGGAAGTTTGATTCCTTTGAAATGAATGCTCAAGGGCTAGTCGAAAGAGACTTTGATTCTGGTTGTAATGTAGGCTTGGTGTAAGACCATATTTATAGAATGCTTGATCTTTAAGAAAGAAAGCAAGTCAAAGAATCTTATCGAATAAAACTCAAAATGCAAGGACGTCACCTTTAAGCATGGTTCTCCCAATGTGGACTTGCTCGTCGACACAATACTCAAGGGTATGGGCATGATGGCATATGAGAGTGTGAATTTGTGGGGAAATGTTGTAGAAGAATAATTTTCTCTATCTTTTTCCACGGGAAACGAGGCTTTTGAATTTAAAGCGGTTTGTCCAGATTGACAAATCGAGATCAGGGTTCTAAAACTTTTGTCCCTTTTTTCTTGACACTTTGCTTTTGCAACCGTCTTTTGGCCCTTGTGTCAAAATTTGCTTTTTCTTTGAATGATATTGAAGGCTCTCTTTTTTTGCTTGTTTGCCCCTGTCTCATTTTCATTTTCATTTCATTTTTTTTTTGCTCTTTTTTTTTTTGGAATATTCAACAGACTTGGTTCTCTGGAATTGTTTGGATGCATTCGAATGATTGAAAGATGGTACAGTATTGTGCCGACTTGCGAGATCCATAGGGATGTACTTCACACTCAAACTTGAGGAAGTAACGCATCTCCATCTGAGTCCTATTCGGAAATCTAGACTACAGAACTCCTTTTACCTCGATGTGAGGCGACTCTTTGACTTGAAAGGGGAATTGTGTTTCGAAAAATCTCCACTTTGGCTAGGAATGGCTAGCAATGGTAAAGTGTTTGGGGATAAGAAAGAATGCTCGATGTCATCCTAGCTAGAGCATTTTCCGTCAAAGGGATTTCCTTCCCACTCCGATGCTATCATGTTTGAATTTCTCACAAGTGTTTGCACTCAACTCTCGAAAAGGGTATGTGTTTGGGGATAGGCTTGCCTTTCTATCTCTAGCACACAAGTGTTCTGCTAGGGAAAGTGATTCAAATTTTTGAATAAAATCGTTTCGCGAGAATGCATGACAAATGAACATAACACATGTTTTATGAAATGATAATTTTACCTGTGATGTTCGCCTCGACTTGATGCCCTATAGGGAAAGAGAGGATGTATAATCAAGTTCAATGTGAGAAATTTTAAAATTGGAACGATACTTTTCTTTACCGATTACCTGACGACGCGTGCCCGTTGCCCCAGTAAAAGCCTCTGCAAAAGAAATGAAACATTGATTAGTTTTTTGATTTTGTAATATATGAGCTGGAACGATACTTCCTTTACTGGTTACCCGAGGCGATTGGTTCTTGCCCCAGTTAAAGTATCGTTTATTCGACATGGCCTGCGACCCCATAGGTTGAGTCTCTTGGGTTGATTTTTCTAGTTCATCGATCCGGTTGTAATGGAACAGCTCCGTCTATTTTGTTAGGATGAGAGCGCCTCTTGTACGTATTTGCTTGAAAACATATGGAATGTCGTAGTTGCGGAAGAACTTTCCTTGGGAATTCCGTTCGAAAAGAGTTGTCTCAGTTGAAGTGTGTTGTCTTTCGGTAGATGAGAGCATTTCGTGATTGACTTGACATGGATGCGCTGCCCCAGCTTAATAAGTTAATGAGCTTGAACTTTTAGTAGTTCCAAAGCTTGATGATATACTTGTTCTGATTTAAGGATCCGGAGATTCTGCAAAGAAACATAAAAAAATAGTATAAATGTTTGACAATGAGGTTATCTAAAAGAAAATTGGAATGTCACTCCCTTATGATGAGTTTATCATAGTCTGAGCTCCCAATCAATGTTGTAGAGAAACTGAACAAGTTTGAGTAACGGTGATCCATTGGCGAACTGTCGTTGAATTGGCCCGATTCTAATACCTGTAAGAAGAGAAAACAAACGTAACCAATGTTCAATTTTGAATGTCAAGGATTAGAATGATACTTCCCTTGCACTCTTGAAGGCATGTTGATTCCCATGGGATGGAGCTTGCCCCAGCATATGCTTTGAGAATAATGTTAACCCAGCTTGGTTTGACAGGGTCATGCTCTCCTTTTCTGAATTCGATGGTTGGGAGAATATGCTTTGTTGTATTCTTTTGATATTGGTGTTGAACAAACTCCATGATGTCATTTTAGTTGCTTTGTGACGATCTTTCCCAGTTTGTTCTTCGAATGCGGATGGTGATTGTAAACCTAGCATTGATGTTGTGGATGGTGATAGTATGAAACTGGTTGAATGAGTTTTGCTTCTTGGACTTTAACATTTGGTTCAATTGAATGTTCATCGTATGCCTCGTTGGAAGAGGGGATGTTCGTCTGCCTGCATAAGAAAAACCGAAATCCAGATGGTAGATGACATGCTTGATTGATTTAAATAATAAGCAAGATTGAAAGAAATACACCTTAACCAATAAATTGGAAATGAAATGTGTGTGACAAAGTCGAGCCGGAATGATGTTGTTGCACATTCGAAGTGATGAGTAGTCCCACTTTGATAGATACGGGGCACCTCAAACAAAAACAAAAATCATGTATTAGTCTGGATAAAAAAGGTTATGTTTGTGGATGCAAGATATGTGTCACCGCTTAATGAACACTTATATGCCCTTTCACTTAAAAAAAAAAGGCGAAGTTTTTTTTCTTTTAAGAAAAATTGTCGAAGCCATGTGATAATAAAATGACGAAAAAAATGAATTCAAAGTCTGTTGAAAATCTATGTGTATCGTCATAAAGGTCTGGAAAGAATGTTGTTTTTTTTTTAGACATGCATCAATGTTATGCATATGAGTAGGCATTTTTCTAGAATATCATGACTCGAAAGCTTTGAATGTATGTAGAATGATCAAGTTCGACAATATGCAAGCATAAGTGACAATATGCGAGCATAAAAAGGAAACTCGGTGCAGAAATCACTTCCTTTATATTCGCTCGTTGAACAGAAGGCATGTTAGCGAAATTGAAAGTAAGAGAAAAATGGTGGTTAATGTATAACAAGAAGCATCAATTCAGACCATATGGATAAAAAAAAAATGTAGATAAGTATGAGATCTTCTATCTACCGTCTTGGATGTGGCTTGGACCCGTTCATTAACCGTAAACGGAGAAATCCGAGTTTGGGTTCATTTTAAATGAAAGAACTCGGATATTCGTCCTGTTGTAAACAGGTGGGTACCCACCTAAAGGTAGAGGCAAACGGCCAATACCCGTCGGCATATGGTATACCCGAACTAATCCTATGGCGCCCGGGGTGAAGGCTCATGTATCAGGAAAAATCAAACATTGAAAAATATCGATCATGTGACATCAAACAATGCATGCACAAAAATAAATTGTTAGAGTCATAAAAGTTTGTATGGCCTTCAAACACATGCCTATCTAGACTAGCTTTTGACTCACCTTTGGACAAAAGGTGAGTTGGTATATGCCGCAGGTAAAGAGGTAGACAACCTCTCTCATATGGCAGGTATACCCCTAAACTTACGTGTCCCTGGGTTTTAGGACGACTCACAATATGCCTAACAGAGACAATCGGAAAAGTAAAGCGCAAACACATTCCACACAAGGCTAAGCTGCCCCCCAATTTTGAAATCGATTTTTCGACCCTAATCCTCTAGAAAATTACCCAAGTGTCCCCAGCGGAGTCGCCAAATCTGTCGCGGGTGGATCCCGTTTCCGGTTCCATTTAAAATGAATATCCTCCCTTGACGATAAGGCTTCGGATTTTGAAAACGTGTCGGAGTCGCCACTAACTTATTTTAAGTTCAAGTTAGAAAAACTATAGAGATTCGTTAAGGTTCGGGAATTAGGGATTACTTAATTGCATGCATCACAAAGAAAAGGGAGGCGTTTATCGTGTGTTTCCGATGTCTAATTTATTTGAGCTCGGTTTTAGAAAAGAAGTTGTTTGACATAAAAAAAAATGATCTCGAGCTCAATAATGCTTAAAATGTCTACGTGAATCATTTTTAGAAGAAAATTTCATGAAAGTTGATTTTGGGGCAAAAATACAAACAATCATAGATTTATTAATGCCCTTAACAGTTTCTATGCCGAATATAAATTCAAGGGAGAACCCGGGTGTTGTACCATTGCTCGCTCTATCGAGAACGCTCCCGTTAGCGTTTGTACCTCATGGTACCGTTTTTAGAATAGGTTTACGGTGAACCTGGCGAGCCGTTGATGCCGTAACGTTGATGCGTGCGAAGGCGTCTTTAGAGGGTCTTGATCTTCGAGAATCCAAATAATCCCTCGAATACTTCGTTAACTTGAACGCGTCGAATGGGGTACGTGCCTTAGTTGTCCGCAAGGCATGCGCCCGAAATATCTACACAAACACCAAGAAAATGAAGTAGATGGTTCCAAGTCGTAAATAATAACAAATTAACTTTCATCTTGAAATAATTTAAAAAAACGATGGGATATAAATTATGAACAAGAAGAATCGTACGAAATTATGAACGTTTTCGAAAAAAGACGTGGATTAATTATCTAAGATTCATATGACAAATAAACACATCTTGAACCCGCTGAGACAATTATAAGGAGTAAAAGGTTAAATTGTGAACTCACCGAAGACAATGAAACTACAAGCTCACGGGCGAAACAATAATAGGCCACGGAGAAATAAATGAAGCGAATAATAATAAAAGGAACGTATGGAGAAATAAATTAAAAAAAACTTATCAAATGTGGGAAAGGGGATGGCGTGTCATTGATTGCTGGTGCAGACCCCTTTTTCATCGAGCACGCTTTGGGGAGAAAAGCAAAGGCGTCATCTTGGTAAGTTCTTCACACCTCGAATACAGGTGAGCCAGGCGTGGTGCACTGTGGTTTGAGGCTCCATATCTGAGATACAGGGAAGGGAAGCCGGTGACTGAGCGTTGGATTTTAGCCGCCGTGGTTAGAACTGAAGACGGGCTGAATTGAGAAGCGAGCCGCTGGAGTCGGGAGGTCGGGTCTGGAACGGCGGTGCGGATGACCTTGCCAAGGACGGCTGGTAGGGTAGAAGTCCAGACTCCCATTGGCCATGAATTCGTACACGAGAAGCAGCTCGTCCTGTTTATCGTGGCACCATCCAATGAGCTCTTGTAGATTTCCCCGAAGCCGCCTTCCCCGAGCATTGAATCTGGCTTGAAATTTTCGGTCGCTTTGACATCCTCAGCATATGAGAATGTCTTTGGTCCCGTACTCCCTGGGCATCCGTCCCCCCATGCAACGGAGCATGATCTCCTCATTTTTCTCAAAAGTCCTACTCCACCGATGTCGTAAAGAAGCATCTTCTTGAGGCCGCAGCGATCGTCTCCGACGGTGGGATGAGATTCCGGGACGCTTTGAGTTAGGGATGGGGCCGAACTGTGATCCCACATTCACTGTCTAGACATGAAAGAAAATTAAAAGCAAACCGATTCATCAAAAATAAAAATAGAAGCGATGGAAGGAGTTTACCCGGAATTAATAGCCTTAGACTGAGGAAGCGAATCGAAACCATCGTGAGGAGCACACTGAGACTGCTGCGGCGTCGATGTACGAAGAGGGAGGCTCGGCCGGCTGGAATATAGCCTGATGTACTTTCTACCGAGAATACCGAGAAGAGAATGCTACCTTGGTGATGATGACGGAGTCGTTGAGCGTCTTCGACGACGAAGCCTTTTGTCGTTGTTGTTTTCTTTGTCTCCTCTCTCGATGCTTGTATCCGTCTCTTTTTCTCCGTGCTGTCTCTCTGTCTTTCTGAACATGTTCCTGAAGTTCACGAATCTGTTGTATGTGCTGCAATCTTTCAGCTTCAGAATGATCCCGCTCCCGGCGATAGGATGCTAGCTCCTTCTTCTGTTCTCTTAAAAGGTCGTCCTTCGCCCAAGCCGTCTCATTGTCTCTCTTCATTGAAATGATCTCTTTGGCTTTTTCAACCACTTTCCTCTCTAAGTCCTGTAATGCCCGCTCCTTTTCCTGACGTTGTTCCTGAAGCTTGACGGCAGCATCTTTATGTTCCTTTATTTGAGAATCAAAATCTCTTTTGATCTATGAAATCTCAGATTTCACTATCATCTCTGCTCTGAGCTGGATTTCCAACAATTGCAAATCTGCTCTCTTTCTTGCAAGATCCTCCAACTGCCGTGATACCTCATCCTCTGAACTAGTATCTATATTGATCGAACATGAGTTTGTCACCGACGGCTGTCTCCCCTTGGCGATCATCCATCTTCTCCGTCAAGAAGACAACATCCCCAACATCAGACGACTGGCGAGCCTCTCTGTGTGGTGGAGCAAACAAGTGTCGTCGTGGCCTCCTTGTTGCTCTCAAACGGGGAGTCGTTGGACGTGTAGGTCAACGCTAACATTTAGCAATCCGAGCGAGTGTTCAGGATGGTGAAAAAAATGCTCTTTTGGACTTCGTATTTTTGCAATGCAATATTATGTTTCCCCATTTTGATTTTATTTCATTTGATTTTATTTGATTTGATTTGATTTTGATTTTTAGTGATTTGATTTGATTTTATCTTGTTTGATTTCGTTTTGTTTTTTAGTGATTTTTTGTTATTTAAAAAAAAAAATTGGGTTATGACACCGGATGAGGGTGTAATGAAGTGAGACATAGCATAATCGTCGGAACTCCGCTAAGTTGGGGAATTATGCGTGTACAAAGCTACTCGGGGGGATGACCTAAGTGTTGAGGATCCGAGTCGAAAAAGGAATGGGATTAGCGGAGTGGGAGTTTCGGAAAGGAAGGAAAATTGGGCATTTGAGGACCAGAAAGGCCCAATTGAAGTTAAGTGAATATGAGTTAGATGAAGGTGTTCTTATATTGGATTATATTAAAAATTGCAAGTACCAAATTAGTACTTTATGAAATAAGTTTTATGAAAGTTTCATTAAATTAGTAGTAGATTAGTACGTGTATGTTTTACAAAGGTTTTTTCGTAAAACATACACGTACTTTATGAAATAAGTTTCATTAAATAACGTATCAAAAAAAAAGTTTCATTAAATTATACAAAAAATTATTCGTACAATAAGAAAGAACTCATACGGGCTTCATTAAATTTTACGAAGTCCAATTACAATATTTCGCACTTTTCACGAAAAATATTTTGTATGTAAAAAAATATTCGTACTTTACAAAAGAACTTATACATGCTTCGTTAAATTTTAGGAAGCCTAATTACAATATTTCATACTTTACGAAAAAAATTTCGTATGTGCAAAAAAATGTTCGTGCTTTACGAAATTATTTAGTAAAAAAGGGCAATCATAAAGTATGAAAAAAATTCGTGAAATGTAATGACAATTTTCTCGTAAGACACAAAAAACCAAAATAGTCTTCATAATAAATTTTACTAAGCGCATTTGAAATTTTTGGGACTTTGCTAAATTATTTTCGCACGCACAACATTATCCACCCGCGACACTTTAGCCAAACCCGTATTTGTTTGGTTGCCATCATAATTTGTAGATATACGCATATTCGCCACAATTGATTGAGAGAAATACGATGGTGTGCTGAAATTGTAACTTTTAAAAGTATTGTGTAATATTAATCTGAGTAGGAATAAGGAAGGTGAAGAGAGGGGTTTGTTAGGGGAGAGGGAGGCACCGGTTTCATTCCAATTCCCAAATCTCATTCTAATACCACCATCCTTCCTCGGAAGCCGCTAAGACAATCATTCCGTAAACTTTATTAAAAAATGCCTATTCTAGTAAAAAAAAAATTACTAAACATTAACGGCTGAAATTTAATTGTACTCCAAGACCGAAGGACGTAATGATAATTGTATACCTTATTTAGGTTTGGATTTAGGTTTCAGACATACCGTACAAATTAGTAATTTATTAAAAAAATTTAGGACAATTTTTACTAAAAAAATTTAGTAATACAGCCATGAGTTTTAGTAAAAGTCTGTACAATATTACTAAGCCCACCGAAATTGACCGACAAGTTAGTAAATTTTTTAGTAGCATATAGCAAATCGTTTAGTAAATTACTAAAATATTTAGCGACGTATAATAAATTACTAAATTCACACTATTAAAGTTTAGTACAGAATGTATTAAGTTCATCATTGTTCATTGTCTCTAATAATTTACTAAGTTCATCGGTCCATTACTAAGACCCGACATTGTTATGAATTACTAGAATGAGCTGATTAACTTTGTAAAATTTAATAAATAAATGATCATGGACTTAGTAAAATGTACTAATACTTTGCGGGCCCATTAAGGGCGAATTTAGTACAAATCATCATTTAGTAAATTACTAATAAAAAAATTAGTACATTTTACAGGCCCACGTCGATAATTTTGTGAAAGCCCGTACACTGGTACTAACATTTTTCTAAGCTCGTCGGCCGTTACCAAACTATTCGGGGTCATGTACTAAAAATCGTTACCATTTAGTAATTTTTATTAAAAAAAATGTTTTTTAGTAAAGTTTATGAAAACCTGGTCTTTAACCGCTTCGTCTTTCTTTCATTATCATTGTTTTCATCCTTGTTTCTTCATTCTCATTCCATTATTGATCTGATGGCCCAACTCTCTAAAAGAGTTTGAATCTTATTATTTGTGGCAGATTCAATGCCATGGGAAAATGTTTTAATTAATAATAAATTATTACAATAACTGGACGTTCACACTATGTATATAATACTCCCCATTGAATGTCCATTCCGATACTACCTCGTTAAAAACATTTTCAGGAAAAATCCTGTGGGAAAAACCATGGTAAAGGAAAAAAAGAGTATAGTATGTTTACTCCCCCTCTTAGTAAGATTATTTTAAATCTCCAAGTTTGCACACTCTAATTTTATGCACCAGCCTTTCAAAAATTGTTGTAGGCAAAGCTTTTTGAATAAATCTGATAGATTTTCCGATGAACGTATTTGTTGAACATCAATATCACCACTCTTCTGGAGATCATGGGTGAAAAAGAATTTCTCGTTTTCAAAATAGTATGTGTCGGTGCGCTATCTACTAGACAGTCGCAATTTTCATTGATAGAGAATTCGCTTCCGCGAACCTCCATTTTCTTCATAAATAAAATATTAATTTTTATGATATAAAAAAGCACATAAGAAAATAAAAACAACAATAATAATAAAAAGAATCCAAAATATTACTACTAGATTATAAAATTTTAATTTTTTTAATTAAAAGTTTAATTTGCACAACAAAATGTATAATTAGGTAATCATAAAATTTCATTTAAAATAAACAAATACATCAAGATAAATAAAATTAAATAACATTATTATTATTTTCATGCTCGACAAGAAAGTCAACTATATCAAATTGGGAGAAATCATCAAAGCTAAAATCTATTTTATCATAACCGGAAGCCACTTTTCCTTCATCGAAAACGAAGTTCGTCTCGATCGCCCTTTTTCCTTTTAGTGACTCTTGATAGATATCAGTCAAATGTTTTGGCATACGACAGGTACATGACCAGTGGCCCTTCTTGTCGCAATGATAACATTTATTCTCCACAGCCTTGTTGGATTGACCATTTTTGTCGTCATGCATCTCTTTGTCACTCTTCCCCTTTTCCACATATTGGGGACGATTGTTACGAAAAGAATACCCACGTCCACGTTTATTTCCACGACCACGACCACGTTGTTGTCCTCCATATGATGTCACATTCACTTCAGGGAATGGAGCAGATCCGGTCGAACGGGCCTCATGATTCTTCATTAAAAAAAGCTCATTGTTTTGTTCGGCCAAAAGGAGACATGAAATCAATTTAGAATATTTCTCAAAACCTTTTGCACGATATTACTGTTGCAGGAGCACATTCGATGCATGAAAAGTGAAGAATGTTTTCTCCAACATGTCTCTGTCAGTAATAGTTTCTCCACATAATTTTAATTGATAAGTAATTCAAAATAATTCCGAATTGTATTCGATCACCGATTTAAAATCTTGAAGGCGCAAATGCAGCCAATAAAACTAAGTCTTTGAAAAAATGATTGTTTTCAAATGATCATACCTTTCTTTCAAATTATTCCACAGGACCAAGGGATCTTTCACGGTGAGATACTCAATTTTTAAACCTTCGTGAAGATGGCGGCGAAGAAAGATCATTGCTTTGGCCTTATCTTGGTCGGACGACGTGTTTTTATCATTGATGATATTTCCAAGACCGTTGGCCACAAGATGAATTTCAACATCTAAAATCCATGAACGGTAATTCCTTCCGATGATGTCAAGGGCCGTGAACTCCAATTTTGTGAGATTCATAAGAAAAAATAATGATGAGATTAAAAATAAAAATCGAAATTTTCGAGGTTATCGTCGTCTACTTCAATCGACTTAGTTTCCACGAACGAGGAGGGGAATTTGGCTTCGTGCTGATAACGTGTTGTAAAACAAAGAACGGGAAAGATGAAGAAGGAAAACGAGAGAACACAATGCGGAGAGAAAGAGGGGAGAATTTCTTATTGATTTCCGAGATCATCCATATATAATAAATATCTCTTCTATTTATGGAGATTTTACAACAAAAAGAATCTAAAAAATTATAACCAAATGAATAATAAATGATTACAATAAATGGACATTCATACTATGTTTACAATACTATCTTCTCTTATAAGAAATACACAGTAAGTAACTAGCTCATAGTGGGTACCGATGGGTAAGTTTCAGCTGTGTAGGCTCAAATATATGTTGGTTTCTCATTTTTAGAATATAGAATTTTATTACATTAATAAAAAAAAACTTAAAAACGTATCATGTTGGTTATCGTCCTGATTTCGATTTCGACTGGTAAAAACACATCACACTTGTATCTCATTTCTCTACTTCACCCTATGCATTCCAAACCCTGAATTTTCTTAGAACACTGTCCAAGTAACCACGAAATCAGCCGTCTACGACCTTCATTGTAGATCCAATAGATTTCCTAGGCAGAAAGAAACCAAAAATCAAGAAACTCAGAAAATCAAACCCCGCCAAACCCTCGAGGGCTCAGCAACCAATGCAATAATATATTTTACTTGAGAGGATTTCCCCAAGGACAAAGATCATGTCCTAAAAATGTTAACCCTCCTCGCCCTCTCCAATGGCAACGATTACCTCGAGATCCATCATACTGCTGGGCACGCGGCGTCACCATGTCGTGGGTGGAAGACTAGTAGTGTAATGGAGAAAAGGAGGGAAAGAAGACCGAGAAATGAATCTTCAATTAATGGACAAAATAAAGAAAGAAAAAAAATTAATCCAAAATTCGTTAACTAACTAAATGCATATAGTTGTTGGTTTCTTGTCATATATAAAGTCGATATATTATTCATTTATCAATTCCAATGTCGAAAAGGGATGACCAGCGTGTCCGTGTAAAAGAATTATCAATATCAATATAAATTATCGAATAAATATTATCGATCATTAAAAATGTAAAACTTAAGGCCTACTCTATATTTTCGAGAAACTTCGAGTCGTTTTCAATTTTACCCATAACCATGCTCACCTCTAGTAACAAGAAAAAAAAATAAAGGCTAAATTATCAATTCTACTTAAAGTTTCACCGTTTCTTCCTATTTACCCTGAACTTTGCAAAATATCATTACGCAACCTAACATTTGGCCATTATATCAATTTTAACCACCGTTAACCGAATCAGCTAACGACTACATGACGCCTACTTGATACGTTACTCCGTCAGCCCACTGTTAAACTGATGATTGAGGATGATAATTATTAGAAGATATTAACTTTTTAAAAAAAATAAAATAAAATAATAAAAGGTGTCAAAATCCAATTGCAATCCCCCCTCCCCCATCTTGTCCGTCTTCAGACATTGGAACATACGAAGGAGAGGCGGTGACGGAGGGTGTAGAGGTGTTGACATGGCAAATAATTTTGGGCCTGGGCCTAGAGTGGAAACCCAGTAAGCACTCAACTCACACTCCGAGTCGACCCAAGATGCAACCGTTAGACGCCGTCCTACCTATTGAGGTTCGATACAAGTCGCTCAGGGTGACTCATCCTGATTTACAAGACGAGGCAATGTACCTCGCTTTGGACGAATTAGAGAAGAAGAAACGATCTATCTGTTACGTGTTAATCACGTACAAGTCCTCTATAAATAGCAGAGGAATTTTTAAGAAAAGGACACGACCATACACAGCCAAAACTACACCTCGACCCGGTTTGTAGGTCAACCCCCCTCCACCAGCAGAGTGAGCTCGTAAGGCCTTTGCCGTCAACCCCCGCCAGCGACACCACCGACGAAGTGGGCGACTTGGTTTGGAAGATGGTGCTACCCCTTAAATCGAAAGACCAAGTTTTGGGTAAATGGTCCCCTAATTGGGAAGGTCTCGATTCGTGTGAGTCCTTTGCCAAATATTTCCGACGTGATCCGTTCTATAGGCGAACAAGAGGCAGTGACGGAAGGCGTGGAGGTCGTTGCCCTCGCAGTACTCTATCATGAAGCAAGAGAACCTGGACGAGACCTCGAACTCTGCGTACAACGTCGGGAGGAATGGGTGGGAGACCATTCGAAGGACGCAGTGCTCGGTCTCAATGCGTTCGGTCTTCTTCTTTCGCTCGGCCTCGTCTCTGTCAACCAACCACCTTCATGGCATAGTAGGTATGGGAACCATTGTCCTCAGGAGTGGCGGTAGGGGATGGGGGAGCGGGGGAGTAGAGGAAGACGGTGCTGGTGTCGCCAGAGCCAACACGTCGTATGAGACGGAAGTCGTGAAAGGAGAGGGGGCGGCGGCGTAGGGAGAGGGAGAGGGAGAGGAGGGGGGAGGGGACTGCTCGAAGCCCAAGTCGCTGTCCCGCCTTGCCCGCAACATCGACATAGACTCCTACCTAAGCCTCTCTCTTGACCTGACCTACACCCCCTTACTCCTAAAGTCGAGTGATGATTCCATTAAACAAAATCAGGTAAAAAAGGGAAATTAATCGCTATCAAAGACACCAAACCATCCACTCTTCACTAGCCTCCTCGAAACTCGGCTACTCCTACCGCATCTGCTGTCCATGTCGAGCTTGGCTAAACGAGGCGAAACCCTAAGCTGGCCAATGGTATCGCAGCCAGCCTCTATCTATCCCTTGTCGATCTTTACTGATTCAGGCGTGTCCATTGCTCCAGCCCTGCAGTTCTTCCCTATCCAACGGAATGTAACGACGTAGGGATCCATATGTAAACATAGTACTCATCATACAGCTTCCTCTTCAGGCTCTTCCTCTTGCTCTCCGTCATGACCTCCTCCTCCTCCTCTACTTCGCTGTCCACAACCACTCTCCTCCGCCTCTTCTGCACCACTGGAGCCTTCGGGGTATGTTGCTCCTCCACCTCCCTCGCCTCTTCTTCCCTCGCCCTCTCCCCCACCCTTCTCTTCTCCTCCGCAAACTCCTCCTTCTGGTATGGAGCTTGCTGATAATCCCTTCGATCCGTCCCTTCAGGGTGAGCCTCCTTTTATTTATTAAGGCGGTAAACTCTCGGAGCCATCTCGTTGGCGGAATGGCGAAGAACGTGAAAGTTATCCTCGGCTTATGGGATCCGTTGATTTCATGGTAGTTCCTCTTGACGACTTTGATGTTATTTTGGGGAACAACTTCGTTATGGATGCCCAGGTTGCGGTAATGCCACATTTGAGTGGGCTATTCATCGGGGACACGTCCCATCCATGCTTTGTTCAAGGGCAATACTTAGAAGGGAAAGCCAGTGATGGGAAATCGGAGATAGTGTCGGTAATGCAGTTGGCTAAGGGCTGCAACGAGGGCATGCCGGCGGGTGTTTCCTACAAGGCGTGTGGCACGGAGGCACCCCAGAGGGTGAAGCTTATCCAAGTACCATTCCCCGAATCTCTGGATGAGGCGTCGGAAGCTGAAGCAAGTGTCGCGGAGGCACCCCAAAGGGCGAAGCTTTCACATGTTCCATTCCCTGAAACTCCGGATGAGGCGCCAAAGGGTGAACCAAGTGTTGCGGAGGCTGTTGGGGTAGCTAACTTGTGTTCTTTGGTTGTTAGGGATGTAGCACGAGCGTGCCTTGACACGGCGTCGACGAGGGCGTCGACTCCAACCGGTGGGGGTGGTTTGTCACCGGGTCAGACAGGGGCCCTTTGCCGACCATCTAGCGAGGCTTGAACAATGCTGCTTAGGCGGCAGTCCGTGAAGGAGGCACGGGCTTGAGCGTTGGGTGACGCTCATCGGTGCTCGGGAGCGAGGTTCGGGCATCGAATCTGGGTATGAGCAAGGCGTGTCCGGAATGCGGAGGGCTCTAGTGCGAGTGCTAGAGCGGTGTTCGTGAGCGAGGCATGAGCACATGTCTCGAATCCCTAGGTGTGGGGATCAGCTTAGGCACGAAGCCTAGGCTATACTCGTTGGCGGACTAGCGGGTGGCGGGTAGCACGGCGAGGGACGTGCATTGGAGGCAATCATACGAGAACGCGAGCGTCCGAGTACACACTGTGGGCGGATTCACAGAAAAGGGAAAACTGGCAAAGGCACGGACAGAGACGTGCTGGACAACGGACAATGCGGATGCGACGAGATGTATGGGTCGGGAAAGGAATCTGGCTGTTGGGCGTTTCTGGTGTACGAAGCTATAGTGGTGGCGTGCCACAGGAAACAATGGAGATTCCATGGAGGATGTTTGTGGGTGGTTGCTGACGGAAGAGTCCTGAAGCAAGCTGTAGGCGACCCTTCGGATGTCTGCTGCAAGAGGCTGCAGTCCCCTAGCGTGAGTGCTTACAACCCTTGGTGTTCATAACTGCTGATGACCGTTGCTGTTCCGAGACTGTTGGGTTGCTCGTGGCCGCATGGTGTCCAAGTGTCCATTGTCATGTAATCTTGTTGTAACTGCCCTTGGCCCCTACAAATGTGTGAGCGGGGACTTAGGCGAGACGAGAGCTTATGTAAGCATGTGAGTGTGCTTAGCGGGAGCCTGTTGTACACACGAGAGTCTTGTCGTCCCTTTGTATTATTGTGAGTGATAATACGGTGATTACCATCATCTTGTTGGGTTGAGTGTTCTAGGTCGAGGTCATTGTGTTATTGGGATAGTGAGATTAGGCTGGTCGTGCTTGGGTGGGCACGGCGCTGGGCGGGTCGCGTTGCTAGGTTGAGTTGGCCGTAGTAGCGTCTCGGGCCCGTCACATCACGTTGACGCCATGTCATGTCATGTCCAGTCAGCATTTTAATAGTGAGCAGACGTAGTAATTTGCCACCTGGGCGCCACGTATGCTTCCGTCATCATATTCGGTTAACGGTGGTTAAAATTGATATAACGGTCAAACGTTAAGACGTGTAATGATATTTTGAAAAGTTTATGATAAATAAGAAAAAATAGTATGGGATAAAATTGAAATTTGGCTAAAAATAAAAACCTTATCTAACTTTAGATCCCGGAAAAATTCCACCGAGAATCAATCGGATTGGAAGCCCATCGTGTATAACCCACGGTCGTCAGGCCCAAATTCAAAAAGAGCAACATCTCTCGGATCGGGCCTACTTTGTCCGATCTTCTGTGGTTCCATGGAGCCCTCCGACACCCATGAAAGCTCCGTCGCAGCAGTCTACTATTAAAATGACCAAGTGGCCCGCCCTGATGTTTTTCTTTTAGTAAAAGATGAGAGAGAACACTGTCCCGCATGAGAATGAGAAGCCCGTCCATAGATATTTTGTAAAACAACTTGTTCCATTTTCTCCCATCACTTCATTGTTAATATAATAATTTTTTTCCTCTTACCAGAAAGTTGACATCACTTTTTTTTTTTTTGTGGCTAGTCAGTCGTGATAAGGGAACGTGACGGGGAATATCGAATGAGAGGATAAATTTGAACTTCTCCTCCTCCGGGGCACGTCAAAATCAACTTTAAAGAAAGAAAAAAGGAGTGTTTCAATAATTTGGTGCAATCAAGCATCCACCCTTGCAACAACATCAAAACGTCCGGTTTCATTCACCATTAAATGACACAATCTCAATCTCATGATTTCAAGCATCTCCAACATCTTTGACACAATGTCATGATTCCAACACACTAACTAACGCCAACACTGTGAAAAGAAAGACAGGAAGGCAAACGAAGTTACTTGAATGGCCATGAAAACGTACGAATCTTAGCAAAACATACCTCCCACCAACTTCTTTTACATAAGTAAAAGAAAGGAGGAAAAGGAAGAAAGAATCATTACCAAAATTCGGTCGATTTCGGGAAGAGCAAGGGGCAAAAGCCGGTGATAAAAAGAAATTGAGAGTTGGTGGAATGCAAATGGGTGTTTTGTGGGAGGGGGGGGACAGAATCGTTGATCATCACATGTTCGATAAATACATACCCACATCACACGTAATATAGTGTGTATAATAATTGGTGGAGTGGTTGTAGGAATATGAAGGAAATAGGGGCTTTTTGTAATAGAAGGGGCCCCCTCCTAGTCAGTGTCCATCACTTTGAGCTTTTTGGCTGCTTTAAGAGATAGGATGGAAACACTAGGCGGTATTATGTTAACAACAACATTTAGCAATTGTAATCCTACTCTTGTATACTTATATCTCCTTCTAAAGAACTTCATACTACGACTTAAATATTTTATTAAAATGTTCTTTATTTTTCTCCACTCAATTGGACAAAAGGCAATAATACTAAACCACCCCCAAAAGAAACAATTATGGGGTATAATTAATTAATTATTAAAAATCATATACTCTCAGTAATAAACAAAATAAAAAAGCAAGCAGGAATTGTAATCAGACTGGCCTCACCTTAACACTATCCTCCCCAATAAATGTAACCCAATTGCCTCTGTTCTCTTTCTAGCCAAAACTCTTTCTACTTCAAAAAAAAATGGCTTCCTCCTCCGGATCACTGCTCATCGTATCATCCCTCTGCTTCCTCTCCCTCTTTGTCACCCCAACAACTGCTCAGCTTCGACAGAATTACTACGCCAATGTCTGCCCCAATGTTGAGTCCATCGTACGCAACGTCGTCACCACGAAATTCCGCCAGACATTCGTAACTGTTCCCGCAACTCTCCGCCTCTTCTTCCACGATTGCTTTGTCCAGGTACAGAGCCGAGGAAAAGGGGGATGGCCGTCCTTATTTGATTCGAATGACTCGTGATTGGGGATTTTCCCCTTGAACAGGGTTGTGATGCTTCGGTTATTGTTGCATCCACTCCGAGCAACACGGCAGAGAAGGACCATCCCGAGAACCTCTCGTTGGCGGGGGATGGGTTCGACACGGTTATCAAGGCCAAGGCGGCTGTTGATGCCATCCCGAGCTGCAGGAACAAGGTGTCATGTGCTGATATCCTTGCAATGGCCACGCGGGATGTCATTTCCATGGTTAGCTTGATCGCAATCCGCTTTGGAGTTTTTTGATCCGATTTGTGATGCAAGAGTTTTCTGGTATTATCCTGACTAATTTCCTGGAATTTTGATGAACCACAGGCGGGAGGGCCTTCGTATGCAGTTGAGTTGGGGAGATTGGACGGACTGTCCTCGACGGCCGCTAGTGTTAACGGGAAGCTCCCAAAACCAACCTTCAATCTCGATCAACTCAATGCGCTATTCGCCGCAAATGGCCTTACACAATCCGACATGATCGCCCTCTCTGGTAAATCTCCCTGTCATTGGAAGACCGTCTCTCGTGTACTTCTCCCCCGCTAGCAATAACCTCTCGGCTAATCTTCGTGCAGCCGCCCACACGGTCGGATTCTCGCATTGTGGGAAGTTTGCAAACAGGATATACAACTTCAGTCGATTCAACCCGGTGGACCCGACCCTCAACCCGCTTTACGCCACGCAGCTTCAGGGCATGTGCCCGAGGGTCGTAGACCCGAGGATAGCCATCAATATGGACCCGAACACTCCGAACACCTTCGACAACATGTACTACAAGAATCTCCAGCAAGGGAAGGGTCTGTTCACCTCGGACCAGGTCCTGTTCACGGACCCGAGGTCACGACCCACCGTGAACGCATGGGCGAGCAGCTCCCCCGTGTTCCAGAACGCATTCATCACAGCCATCACTAAGCTCGGCCGCGTCGGGGTCAAGACCGGGTTTAGTGGCAACATCCGTCGTGACTGTGGGGCATTTAACTGATTCGCCTCAGTGTAAAGAATTTTGGATTTGGAGGAATTTCTTATTAAGAGAAAGGATTAATGGGAGACATATATACATTTTTTGTAAAATAAGGTCTTGGAGATGTATGTAACCAACTTATGCATTGGGATCGTTTGATTCCTAGTTGTCGACCAGTAGAATAAAAGAAGGGTGTGACGAAATGTTCGATTGGATTTCACATTCAGGGTCGTCAACTATGATGTCCTGATGAGGATTATTGAACTAACATTAGAAAGGCAACGGAACAAAAAAAAGAGGAGATGGCTGGGCAATAATACTTATGATACTACAGGTAGGTTTCTAATACTATAATTTAAAAAACTTTAACTAGGATTCGACTAGTATTGCTGGGGGTGCCACAATCGCAATTACATTATATTTTTCTTCGTCCGACCTTAATTTCGAACACGTAAACTCATTAAGTAAATCCAAACAACGTTGGGACCATATTTGACGACATGATCGTGGTTTAATCATGTGATTCCGTCCGTGTTCACGACATCCACCTCATTTACAGCTGGACTTTGTGGGGGGAATCTCGTTGTCATTATTCGTTTGATTGCTTTTTGGGGGGTATGATGACTTTTTGGGATAGATAGGGGATAGAGCGCTGTTGTTACAGCTTGATTAATGTGAATTAAGCAAAGTAATTAAAAAGGCTTAATCATTGATACTCGATAGAAGCTAAGGGGTAATCCAAGCATAATTCGTGCATACGTACGTGGGTTTGTGCGACAGAAAATGACGTCCTGCGTAGCAATGACAGAGTCGAATAGCAAAATCTGAAGCTAATAATAATAATTTCATAATTAGAGCTAGCAGTGACACTCACAAATGATGTATCTATTCACCCGACCTTCCTCTCCGTAATTGCAATTAGCACGTACACAATATTAATACGTTTTATTAGTAATACTTGTTATCGAAATAATCTTTCTGAAAATCTCATTAGAGAGAGGCAAGGAGTTGTAAAAAAGAATAAGTTTTGGTTACAACGAATCAATCTAATGAATTGAATTCCAATTACATCGATCAGACAACGTGGGGTTGGGTGGGGGGTGGGGGCGAATATGTAGTTTCGAGTTGTTACTATTATTATTATTATTGGGAAGTCAAAAGAAGTGGGGGGAGGAGGGAGTTGGTCCAAACACTTGCCAACACGTGATGGCGATGGCGGCACGTAGATAAAATAAATGAGATTATAATTAGGACTGATGATGAGGTTTGAAAATTCAGAGACAGTGGGTGATATGATATAAACCACCACCCCCCCCAACCCACAATTAATGGGCATGCACCTACTACTACTACGTGATTTGAGAATTTTCCAATGTGATTATGACGCCCTTCTCTTCTCTTTCGATTCTGTTTTAGTTTTTGGTTTCTACCTGCCCCAGTTATCTCCACATCCACCCACATGTGAGAAATATTTTGTTAGAAGGTTTAGATCAGCTTATTTTTCCTTTTTATTTTTCTTCTGACGGGTGACAAAAAGACGATCCTACTTGGTCGTTCCGAGGATTATTATCGGGGCTTTGATGAAATATGAGGTAATGTCCAAAGTGGGGCAATATGATTTGTCCGATTCTCGGAAGCCATATGGGAGTTCATATGTTGGGCCATTCTCATCTTTTCAACCGATGTAATAAGGCAGTCAGTCCGGCCACACCCAGCAGCCTTGTAATTTAGGGGAACGGACAGAGGCAGCAGGAAAGTATAGTTTGTCTTTGTCCTCGCCAATGGCATTTATTTAGGCCCATTTCCCACGGTACTTAAGATCCCAACTTTCACCCCACCCCCCCAAGATGGAATTCACGGGGTGATTATGTCTGAATTCTAGACTGAGACATTTCCCATCTGAAAGAGCATTACAACGATTTCATACCTCAGACACACAAAAAGATAATAGAATCAATTAATTAATCAAGTCGACGCACTCCTCCGATGACTTTCTTTATTACGCCCACCTTCCCCCGCAAAATTATTGATCCTCGATTTATATGCCGACTTAATATTGGGTTTGGGACGACGATGCGCGTTCAAATCATTAGATGAACAGAGAAACCGTGTCTCGTACCACCTCATATTAATTGAATCATCAAGTGTTTGGACGGACAAAAAGGGAGGAACAAAGGTTTCGGAATTTTCATTAAATAATAATGATAAGCTGGTCCCTTTTTTGTAGTCCCCCTGGATATTTTTAGGGGGTCAAACTTCCCCCATTTTTTTGGCCTGCCTAACATCACTTCCTTAAACACTGAGCGTGGGGATGGTGGCATGAGCCAGCCGACCGTGCCAACCCCACTCCCATTCCCTGACCCAAATAATGTTTCTGTTTTTGGAATCATTCCCCCTAAAAATATGGTCGGTGTGCTCCCATTCGCAGTCTGCTTGGAAAAACCCTCAAAGGGACTGAATTTGTTGATCCATCCTCCTAAACAAGAATAAAAGTAGCAGCTCTTTTTTTTTTTGGGGGGGGGGGGGGGGGGGTGGGTGGGGAGGCTAAAACAGGACACGAAAGAAGAAAAGGCAAATGATCATGTTCGTGACTCGAGATTGGTCGGAACAGAGTAACAACACTCTGTTATATAACGAAAAAAAAAATGTGGAATCACTCACGCCTAAAAGCAATCCCCCTTTTTATTTAATATCTCCGATTAGATTAGCGGCCTTCTCCGACCATTCTTTCCTGAAAGTTCCCACAAAATTTCTCAACCCTTCATTTATGGTCTCCACATCTTTGAATTTATTATATTATAATATATTTAGATAAAAATGTTATTATATATCATTACATGAAGACATAAATGATGAAAACGGACGTTGTCGCGTTATCATCATTCAAATGTGAATCTTGACTCGACAAAACACACGTGACATTTTAATTAATTAATAAATGCGATCACCCCCCGAAATGGTGGACTCGTGAACCTATAACTCATTCAGTTGAAAAGCTTCATGGTAATTTACTTAATCAACCCATGCTGGTAAGAATAATTAGCCAAATCATGACACGGTTTATTACCATTAATTATGAGGACTTTGGAGATGTGGGCTTAAATATTTGGACAAAGTGGGTGAGTTTTGGGAAAGAGGGCTGGGCACCTGACCTGAGTGAGGACGACAGACAGACACTTCATATCCTCTCGGCTTTTAAAAGGTGGTGCCTTCGTGTCCCACATGCGATGCTACTACTACATCTTCCCTTTTCTTTCCTTTCCTTTCCTTTTGTTTTCTCGGGGCCAATACGTCCCAATCAATTGCAAACCTCGTGCGTCTTGTCCCTCAAATTATTATGTCCTAACACCCCCAACCTCATCCACCCACCTCACCTCACCTCACCCTCATGGACACGATGCATGTGAAGTAGGTGTAAGAGAAACACAAAAAAAAAAAAACTCCCCCACTTTTTATCACTCGTTGCAGATAAATATGAAAAATAAAAAAAGGTAAAGAGGGAATGGAAGGCCAAAAGCTTTGCCAAGGGTGCCGCCCCTTCAAGTTTCTTGAGCTGATGAATGATGCCCGTGAAGCCGAAGAAACCTCGAAGTTTCTCAGTTTTTTTGTGGGGTATGGTTAGGGTTGTGTTGACATGATGAATTATTTTGGACTTATTTTTCGGACGGGTTAAAGCCCATGAGAGGAACGTAAGGGATGAGAAGATGTGTGGGCTCGTACCAAGTCTACAGCCCATGTCTGCACAAGTCACACGTCTTAGGAGAACAGTTTGTTAGCTTCGAGATCCACGGAAGGTAGTTTAGATTGGGAGGATCTTCGGAGAACGTGACAAATATCCTGGACCCATAAGATCGAATATAAAAGAAAGGAGATCTTCCCAAAGATGACACGATCAATTCAGCCAACAAAAGCTCTATTTGCTCGTCACCCCGTAGTTATTAGGATTCCCCGACCTGGGCGAACTCGCGAGGGTTCATTGGTCTTCACTTCCACCATCAGAGTGAGCAGCAGTAGCTCTGGTAGCCAATTTCCGCCAGCACTCCACCGCCGGAACGAGCCACCGTAGTCCTGGCAAACAATTCCGCCTTCGTTCCGCCACTAGGGTGAGCAACCGTAGCCTTGGTATCCACATCCGCCACTACCTTCGACCACACTCTGTCCACCAAGCCCAAGCAACTGGTTTTCACCGTCCAAGTTCGCAAGTCTACAGCGCCCGACATCAAGTCTACGACGTCACTACCGTCCAAATTCACAAGCACACAGCATCCAGCAGCAAGTCTACGACGTCACCACCGTCCAAATTCACAAGCCCGCAGCGTCCAGCAGCAAGTCTATAACGCCACCACTATCTAAATTCACCAGCCTACAGCGCCCGGCAGCAAGTCTACGATGTCACACCATCGTCCTTATTTTATTTTTCATGGCCGTAAGCTTTTCACTCTTATTGTAAGATTTCATTTGATTAGCTCAATCTATTTCTTTTACTTACTGGCAACCACATCCAAAACCCTGTGAGTACTATTGCCAAATATTTCCAACGTGATCCGTTTCGACATGAACACGTTGCTACGTATTGCAAGATCACGACAAGATCCGTGGGTCTAAATAAGACTAGAGAGAGAGAGAGAGAGAGAGAGAGAGAGAGTTGACGAATCGATTACTTTTAATCACACCAACCCATCGTTAGTCTTTAGTAGGTGTTGCTCTAACTCATGAGTAAGAACCTATATAACACTGGCGCATTGCTATAACCAATCGGAACCTTTCCACCCATAGCTCCCGAATTTCACCAACTCTAAGTTCAAGCTCCTGGATAACACATAAACAAAAATTATGTACAGATTCGGAACACCCCCACCCTCCTTCCGTACGAGAGGGTTTTTTTTTTAAGGACAATATTTGGCCACTGAGCTGCCGCCATCCCCACTAATCCTTAATAATTACGAAGATACTACAAAAATAGACATCCACCATCATGGTATTATTACTTATGTGATGCACATTCTCTTTTTAGTTCTTTTTTTTTTTAAAAAAAAAAAACTTTTACAAGGAAAAGGAGGGAATTGGGATAATATCATAATCATTATCATATATCCTCAATCCCCATGGGGTGGCATAAAATCAGACGTCCATCGAGTTATTAGGGAATCATATATACTCCCGTCAGAGAAAGAAAACCTGGTGTTATTGGGTCACACTCGAGAAAAGGTTCCATCTTTTTCCTACCCATGATGATGTCGATGATGATAATGTCCTCGTTGCAAATTCCTTCATCAGAATATTCCTCCACTGATGATCACAAACACACACACAGACACTCACACTCACTCGACTCTCCCAATAAATAAAATAACAAAAGAGAAAAACGAAGGAACCTTTGGGCTTAGCTTAGCCACCACCCCCACATGGTCAATCAAAATGAAATGGTCAATAGACAAAAAAAAAAAAGTCAGAATACCACTTGGCTCGATGATGATGATGATGCTGATGGTGACGGGGGATCTCTAAAGAATGCCCCTCCCAAAAAAGAAAATACCCACTCACTAAAGTATTGAATAAGAAACCAACAAAAAGAACAACTAGTAGTGTCCTCAATTCACCAGAAGTATCTCAACTTTATATAAATATTTATTTTAAAATTTTTAAATTCTTAAAGACTATGAAAATTGAAAAATGTATAATGATGGTGTAGAAAGTTAGTAATGATTAATTATAAAGCCAAAATAGATATTTCCTCCACTTTACCCAAACCCCAAAAGAAAACAAATATATTAGACCTTTTTCCTCCTATTAAAAAAAAAATCTCCGAAAGACAACAAAAGCTAAAATTACTACTTAATTTACTCGGCTAAAAACTAACCTAATTTCTCTTTATCTTAATCTCTAGCCAAAACGGGGGGAAAATAATTAGAAATTACATGTTAACTATTTGCTAAAGGGCATCCACTCTGGTCAATTCAGACTTCCCGGGGGTCAACGAAAATGGAGAGGCCGGGCGGCGACTTTGTCCAATCCCCGACAGTTCCGTCGCTGTAGTCTTCCCGGAGCCGCTTGATGCACCAAAGGTCCTCCGGGCACGACAGCCGCCTCCAGTGTGGTATCCCAGCCCTCAGGGGATCCTGCCCCGCCACCTCTGTGGCCACGACCGCACACCCCTGCCGCCTCGCGAGGTTGTGCGCGTGTTCGAACAGAGCCCGGACCATCTCTGTTGCGTGCGGACCCTCCCCTCCGACGCCATACGCGAAGTAAGCCCCAAAAGGACGGAATATCTCCGGGAAGGACGGTAGCCCGAGGAAGGGGAGGGCCCCGTCGAGTGCCCGACCGGCCCTCACGAGGGCCCTCAAGACCCGAGACGCGCCCTTCACCTCAAGCTTGAACACCTCCTTGCAATTCCACAAGCTGAGCACGGCCCATGAACCAGGCGGGTCGGCAAGGAAGGGACTGACACCGTCCCATGAGGCGGCGCGGGGCTTAGGGAGGGCGAGGAAGGTGCCGAGGGAGTGGGGATTGGAGAGGACGGTGTCGATGTCGCGGGGGAAGAACTCGGTGGTGGAGAAGCGGGAGACGTAGAGGGAGGAGGCGTCGGACTTGGAGAGAGGGAGCAGGGAGAAGCGGCGGGAAGGGAGGCGGAGGTCGTGGGCATGGACGGGGTTGACGAGGATGGCTGGGGTACGGAACTTGGAGTAGCCGAAGCGGAGGGTGAAGAGGGAAACGGAGGGGAAGTTGTCGTTTTCTGTGGCTATGTAAGAGTACTCGGCGCCGTTTTGGATCAGCCACGTCTCCATCGCTTCCACCAGCCTCGAAGCTATTCCTTTCCTCCTGAACCCATCCACACACATAAACCCCATCAGAGGAAAGCTTGTCGTTTTCCCATTCATTACACATTTTCTTAACTAAATTCTTACAACCAAAATTTCAACTAACCAGCAAAAACAAGGACAAGAAACATATTGGAAAGGAAAGAAAAACGAAAAAGAAGAAGAATCGGTCATTCCAAACTGATGGGTGACCGGACTTTTAGTGGGGCATAATCAAATGGGATTAATGATCGTTAGTGACAGAAGCTCCCTCCCGAGTGAATGGCCAACAAACACAGAATAATCTAATCGGAAAGGAAAAGCTGAGGAAAAGGGAAGGGGTCGGAACCATAATCCTTTCTTACCTGTGAGCAGGGGAGACCCGTAGTCCGAGGATGTATCCGACCTTGGTGTAGACGGCGACATGCCTCGGGGCTGCGCCACCCTCCGCGGGCTTTCCTGACCTGTCAAGCCACTTCCCGCAAGTGACCGTCTTCATGCAACCTCTGATCATCCCCACTATCTCCTTCCTCCCTTCCTTCTCTTCTCCATCCCCTGCCTCTTCGACCGACTCCGCCACCTGAAAAAGTCAGGTGTCGGGATGATCGTCCGTTAGTTCGTGCAACGGTTCAACCTGAATTTGAGATTCTTATCCATTTGTTTTTACCAGCATGAGGAAGGCCGGGGAGTTTCGGACACGGCAGAGGGGGTCGCCGAGGAGGTCGGTGTAGATAGAGAGCTTGCCGCAGGGTCCGACCTCGCATCTCCTCTCCACCTCCTCTACCTGGAGTCGGTCCCTGTGGTGATCGTACTCCCTAACAACGAGAGACCCAATCCCATCCATGATTCTTTCCCTATACCACTCTTTGGTTTGATTTACAACAAGGGCAATGCGTTGATGGTGTCCAAAGAAGGGAAGAATCACTTGGGGGATTTTGTAGGGAAAGAGAACTGAGAGGTGAAGTGAAGTGAAACACCAAATGGTAGTAGGTCTATAAATACTTGATCTTTCTGTTTGTCTTTGGGATATCCTCTTTACTTAATTTTTTAAAACATATATAATATATAATATATTTATTTAAATGGGAAAGAAACAGGGAAAATGCAGTTTGTGTGTGGAACTAGTTCCACTTCTAACTAGTTCTAGAAACGAATCGATTGGGCCTAAAAATTTAAAAATCCTTCACCCTTTGATTATAATTAATAGCATAGTGCGTGGAGAAATATATATGTTTCTATTACTTGCTATTAATATGTACGTGTTTGTAAATGTTATGTACAACGAAGGATTAAGTATTTCACTATAAAAATGTATTTTTTGTCCTTTACATAATTATTTTTGTCTCATCTAAAATCGAGTCCAAGCTGTTGTTTTGTCTTCATTTTCCATGATCTTACAAAGGTCCCACTTCCTTTCAACCCTTACTGCTGCTGCTTCTGCTTAGGCGGTGGATTGTAGTTTCAATTCTAATTTTGGGAGGGGAAGAGTTTTCTGTCCATCACTCACAATTTAAACCCCACATAAAATGCTCTGCTGTAATAAGCGCCTCTCTTAACTTCCACTTTCACTTCAACTTCTTATCACAACCACCTAATCAATTCACCCGGGGATGTCTCTAAATATATTGAATTCATCCTCATCTCACGTGGGAATATCACGTCGCCTGCGATATTTGAACTGCGAGTATCATGCACCACAAAAATTAACACCTCCAACCAAAATTTGATCTTATTTGGAAGACCTAGGTTTAGGGGATGCTTAATTTCAAAATGGAGGTTCCGAAAATAAGAGAAAAGGAGGGGATTAATATCAAGTTGTTGGCAATGCAATGATTGGGTTTACCATAAAAAATACAAAGGCCAAGCCACACCAAATTGGACATCCCGATCAGATCTAATCATCACCACCATATGCATGAGCAATTGCATCCCTAAGAAACTGTTTTGATTGATCGCGACCTACGCTTCCGTTTTATTAATCGTGTCGCCCGTCGCTATTTCCGAAAGCTACTCCTGATGAATATGGTCACGCGCCATGTATTTTGCCCGAATTTTGTATAGATTTCGGACATTGGATATGGACAAGTAGCCCACTTAATATAAACGCACATCACGTCTCGATGTACTTGGTTGGGAGACAAATAAAATTGTTTCCTGCTTAAATAATGTATAAGTTGCTTTGTTGGTTTGCGTTGGGAGTTACTATTATGCTGTGGACTTGACGAAGTGTTTCAATCTTTCATACTTCATCCGCATTGTGGATGACCAGGACTCCTCTGTTCCCATTTGTATAAACTACGAAGAATACAAACTTGTTGTTATCATATTAAATATGCGAATATTGAAACTTATGTCCTGAATTTTCCGGGAAATGATTGCTACTAGGGAAGTACAAAGTTCTTATTATCGTTGTCATTTTTGTGGGCACCTCTTGGAATATGCCCCCCGACAAATAAAATTGATCCACTTCCACGATCAGCTCTTTGCATCGATTTATTTCATAAGGACCGCCTGTTTACTATCTCTCAGGTTACTCTTAAATCTTAAGCAGCGGCCTCTTCAAATTTTGACGGTTTAGTTTATGGGAGAGTATGTCTTATATAAAGGGGGACCGGTCGAAAAGTGCGAGCCCAAGCACAGCACTATCGCAATCGGTTATCGTCGTTGTTCTTCGTAGCCGCCATGCGTTTACTATATTACCACGTTAGTGGAATTGATTCATTACGATTAGGACTCCTATAGGAATTATGGTTTAGGTCACGATCAAAACAAAGAATCACATTTTAAAGGAAGGATCGCGGAAAGGGAAGGGAAAGATGGTGACTAGGTTAGAGACAACCGATCTTGCTATTCCTTTATTTAATACAAATATGGTGCTTTAAAAATTTGTAGCAATCAGACAAGAAATCTTACGTTGATGATGCTGATATAGTGATGTAACGATGTTAACATTCTGAATATATCTTTATATCTAATTTCCTATTAACTTTTTCGTTTAGGAAGAAGAATACTGGATCGATTCAATTCGATTCCCACCAAAAAACAATGGCCATTCGATAAAAGATAAAGGAGTGTAACAATTAATTTCAATCAACTAATTTGATTTGAGTATTTTCATGTTCATTATATACATATGTCTTGATCTGTTAATTTTTTTTTAAAAAAATTAAAGAGGTTCTAACATAAATCTCGGTGAATAATAATAATAATAATAATAATAATAATAATAATAATAATAATAATAATAATAATAATGTTGTTGGATTGGAATAAAGCTACTGGAGTAAATAATAATAATAAATAATGAGAATTAAATAATATTTGTTGACGATTGATATTCTTTTCCCATCATAATAATCAACTCATCATTGTTCTTTTATCATGAGTGATCCTCTCTAAATCCATGAAATTACGACCGTATCGATTGGCTAGACTATTATATTACTGGAGGGGAATATCGTGTAAGAAATACTCTCTTTTTTTTTTTTATCGACAAAACCTGGTGCATCGGAATTATTCTTCGATCAGGCCAATTGTTTATCGGTCATTAAAAGCAAAAAGCCTAAGCAGGCGGTGATTACTCAAATTAAATTATTCTAAGGTGGGGACAACAACTAGGTGTTGCGATAGGGAAATAATCTTTATACGAGCACATGATTCTTGCGAAGGCTTCGGTTTCTGCCCCTATTTTCTAAGTCCTTTTGGTTAGAATACTTCGAACAATTTATCGCGTTGATGGTGGATCTCGTTACAACTCAAACTCAGGACCACGAACAACAGATCGGAATATAAAAAAAAAAAAAAAACCCTTTGAATGCCGAATGTGTAGTTCGAGAAATGAGACGGGTTATTAGGGTCAGTATACGGTAAACCCAAAGCATACATTTGAGTGATCTGTTCACAACTGTCTCCGGCGATTAGGCTCTGCTTGTGCCTAATTCGTTTGATTTTGCGAATTCCGATAGGTGTTAGTAATTAGGTTAAGCACGCGGGCGTCCGTCATTAGTCAACATATCGGTAAAGATGAAAACCTAACTTCATTTGACTAAATGGAAGATATTATTGCTAGAAGGAACACACCGTGCTCCAAAACCGCTAAACAAAAGTGACCATGATAATAGAAATCATAATACTTAGTAATAATAATTTAGAAATCATGAATATTTGGGCATTGGTTAGGACAATGAGCATGTGAAGCTTGACAATTTAGTCGGTCAAACGACCAAGTATTAAATGAATCGGTAGTGAACTAACCCTAATAAAACTAAATATACAAGAACGGATTCGGCTTCAATACATCGTCTATTATGAGTGAGTATTAAAAATATTTTTGTCGGACACATGGAAGTGAAGAAGACCAAGAAATACGAAAAGGGAATAAGGAAAGGAGACAGGAGGCAAACACATGGATGGCATCATTTCTTGTCGTCGTGCCTCCCTCCTTTGGTTTAGGCCTTGTCGGGGGAGGGAGGGGACGATGTATTTGCCTGGACTTCCGTTCCGTACACCACAACACCCCTTTTTCAATTATCAAATACATACCCAACGATAATACAAACCAGACCAAATGTTCAATTGTGCCCCTTTCACCCCCACCTTGAACTCCACGATTCACAAGTTTGAGTAACTTGGTAACAAGAGAGGCAAAGTTAGATCGGCCTTGACATGTATTATTATTAACACCAAGTTGGTTAGGCATGTCCCAAACCAACTCGCTGGATGGACGACATGCAACTTCTAAATTATTACTATTATTATATACAAAGCGCGTCAAATCTTTTTTGGGTTTTAAAACAAAACGGGTTACGATTACGCTTTTTTTTTAATGACTTATGAATGATAAAAATTATAATTTTGATATATATAATGTTTCTTTGATAATGTCTCGGATGCATCCCTTGAATAATATAATCTTGTTAGTCAAAAAAATTGATCGCATTAAGGTGTGCGGCTCCCGGCTGTACAAACCTTCCTCGGTGTGTTCAAACCTCTCGATTTGTTATTATGTTACTTTAATGTTGTCGCGGCAGAAACTTTTAGTTTGTCATAAGAAATAACGTTATTCCCATTGTTGGATTGAGAATAAGGGGGAGTTCGAGGACCGGTCAATCCCTTTGAACGAGTCAGACGAGAGAGGTCTTCGTCCGCCTGTTAAAGACCAAAAAAGCATGGAGAGTCCGAAGCAAAAGGCCATCAACTTTTTTGCTTTTAGCAAAAAGAGGGTTCTCCTTAAGAAAGAGGTAACGAATGGACAAACCCGAGTGTTGTGGCTCGAGGAAATGTTATTATTTTTTTCCTTGCACACACAAAAAGAGAAAACGAAACTAATTAAATTCTTACCCTTTTGACGAAGAGAGAAAGGCTCTTCGGGAGTCGCCCCTACTCTTTATTTCCACATCTCTTTTCCTATTACCTTTTTCACGGGTTCCGAAATTTCCGTCGATTTTATGGTGTGCGAAAATTTAGCTCATGGCAATCTTATGGAAGACACGTTGTAGAGACAAGATAACATGGGATTTGGAGGGGCTGTGTCCTGGTGGTGGTGCCCTTTCCATTTTTTTAATGCTTCAGTTTTACTACTTTAGTGGCATCGAGACATTCAAAATGATCCCCACTAATCCTATGGCAACCTCGTATTTTAATTACAAAACCCTATGCAGCTGTTGGCCTCCTGTCTTTCTATTACTTTAGCTCAGCTGTACCATGCATATAATCGAATGCATCGGCATATTTTCATAATTGGTTTTCATGGCATGTCAACGATAGACTTATAACCCTTTTAGGAAAGCAAAAGTTCTACACAAACGCTAGGCAATAACAGGAAACCAATCGATGTGAAAAAGAACATGAAGACACAACAATATGAGAGAAAAATGTGCATGCATAATGTTCTACATAAGCATTAGGTCCCCCCGCCTCTCCACGACATGCATTGAATGTGTCCTCGAGGATGTAAGGATGAAAACCCCGAGACTTGACGACGTCCTATTGTCAGTATAAAAATTCTTCCACTCATGTGATCCAAAAGTATCTCTAGTATTATTCTCTCTGATGAACGGTGTAATAATGTCACTATAATTGTTACTTCAAAAGTGAATGATAGTGCTCCCATATGGGGACACGACCGGGTTGTTATAATAAAGAAATGTTTTCATTATCCCCGAGGGGGAGGGGGAGTGAGTTGTCACCTCAGGAACACTAGTAGTAACAAGTAAGATTTTGGGGGTATGTGTTTTGTTCTGTTGTTTCGTGCATGGCGGGGGTCCGACACGACAGAGCGGCCATATTAGGCAAAATCCCCGAAATCTTGCATCGCGTGTTCTTCTTGGGGGGTGGCCTTGTCTTCTTTTTGTCTCCACTCACTCTCCCGATGCATACACATACATATATACATCACCAACCCCGTAAGTAAATATTATTTCACACTTTTTTTTTCCTCGAACTACTGTTGTCTTTGTGGAAAATTTCCCAAACTCGGTAAAGAAAAAAGAAAACAATCAACGATGGTAGACATCACCACGCTCTCCGATGGGACCGGATAAACATTGGGCAGCATTTTATTCTTCTACGGTGCTAAAAGTTAACGTGGTGTCGTCAGCTCTGCTTGTGATCTGATTTCTGTCATGGTTTGGTGAGAATAAAAAAGACGTAATAATAGTAGCATGCTAGTTGAATAACAAAACGTCAATAATAGAATATATTCGTATACTGAACACTTAAAAAAAAAAATTTAAACGGCTTGTGGGGATTCACTCCCCGCTCATGCATATATTATATATACACACCCAACCTTATTATAATAACCTTAGCCATTATCGTAATTAATTAAAGAAAATGCTATAAGTTCATTCATCACCGACAGAAAGAAGATTCATCCATTTGAAAAAAAATAAACGACTAGCTTATTTGTCTGAAACGAATAAGTTGCGTTTTCTTGAGGGTCCTCTGATGTCATTTTATATCAAATTTTCAGCGCTGACCCATTTCTATGTTAACATCGGGAATAGGCAAACAGGGATTTACCCAAGGGGTGGCGGTGCCTCGTCTCGTCTTGTCCCCATCCGACTTTCCCATTTTCATCATACTTGTCAGTTCTTAACTATATAATTCATAGTTAAAAATTATCTTGTCAGGCTGGGGATGGGTTCGAGGGATTTGATGGGACTACGGAGATTTGGAGTGATTTTTAAAATAGATGTGAAAAAAAGTTTAGAATCTTTTGAAAATGTATATTGTTCGGTGAAAACGTAAAATAATTATAAAATGAAAATACCTATTTCGAAATTTGGGTCATTTCAAATTATTTCTCAGGACATTTTCTTTTACTTCATTTTCCAAATTAAATAGATTTTATAAACAAATATGACAACAGATTACTTTATGTTTCTGAAATGTTATAAAGAGTACGGTTCATCCTGCCTTAGCTAATTTATTATGAGAGGGGTTAAGTTAGAAGGGAGAAAAACAAAAACAAGCCAAACAAAGGAAAACAAAAAGAGGGAAAAGGTTAGCCACCCAGATAAACATGCAGAAATTCGGGATAACTTTACTTTTCTCTTTCTATATAAACCACCGTTCAGGATAAGAACGAAGTTCTGAAACCAACTGTACACGCGTATTTTCATGTCATGTTTTGTACTATCAAATCGATGTCCTCTTTCTTTCTCAAACACCCCCCC
This sequence comes from Melastoma candidum, assembly GCA_023653495.1. Taxonomy (NCBI): domain Eukaryota; kingdom Viridiplantae; phylum Streptophyta; class Magnoliopsida; order Myrtales; family Melastomataceae; genus Melastoma; species Melastoma candidum. The sequence continues at coordinate 14,921,975 of CM042881.1, read as the reverse complement.
CCCCCAACAAAAAAAAAAAAGTAATTACTTAACCCTAAAAAATCTCATCCACATCATGGCGTGTTGTTCCTTGAATGCCCGTCTGTCAGTTTAGATGATGTGCATGCATGGTGGGTTCACTTCCAAAATTTGCTTTTGAGTCATATTCTTGAAGAACGTAGTCACGAATAACTCTAATAGAGAGACTCGGACAAGGAAATTGTTTTCACGCCTTGATCCCTTCTCCATCCATCACCCCCCCACAAGCAAACAAAACTTCATCGGCATTCCCCACGATAAAATCCCTGAATAAGACAATCTATTTTAGGGCAGCTAACATCACAGACTTTGATCACAAGTAAAGTCGAGAGTCGAGACAACACCCCCCCCCCCCCCCCCTCCCAAAGTGTCCAAAAACATGGCCCTCCTGATTGACGATGAGAAAGAAGAGCAAAGGGACAAAAACACAAAAAGGAAAAAGGAAAGATTGGGAATAATTTCTCCTGGTTGTAAGATATTTTTATTTTCCTTGGTGGTTGGGGGGGGGGGGGGGAGGGGGGGAATGGTACTTTCCCATGTTTGGGGATAATACTATTAGTAGTGCCTGGATGGAGACCATGATGTCGAAAGGGATTTTTCCTTTTCTCTCGAGTTTATGCGTGTCTGCATCGCAAAACAATCACTTAAACAATCACCAATTAGTGGGGCTTAGTGGGAGTGAAAGGTGTTATCAGTAAGGGTTGAAAGTGATTCATGAATCTCTGGAAAAAAAGAGATGTAAAAGGTTAGGAGGAGATTAAAATAATATTACAAAACAGAACATATAGATGGGGAGGGCCCTCCCCACCAATTGTTGTCGGCACATTGTCTCTTCCCAATCTTAGAATCTTTGATGATATTGGGATTGGAATCCTTTAAGTGTACTTACCATGGGGCTGACACATACACCCCACCCCCCATCCCCACCCACACACAAACCGTTCCTTTCATTTGTTTTACCCAAAACATTTTTCCATTGGGTTACAAATTTTTAACCCCTCCAAGAAATCTGCCGATTTAAGACTGGCAAATCATATTTACATCGAGAGGTATGCGGACGGCTCGCTGTATATTTCGTGGAGGGCCCAATACCAAATGATGTGGGCCAAGGCATTGATCTAACAACCTCCACTCTACATCGATTCTGGGGGTAACTCTGCTTACTGTCGAGTGATAGAGCGAGCTAGTTCGCAAAAAGGAGTTGAGCTAGAAGCTATTTGATCGAGTTTGTTGGCGTTGTTATCGGCTATACACGTAGTGTATTTGGCAATGAATGCAAAGGTTTAAATATATCGGTTGTGTGGTCTCCGGTCGATTTATCGATAAAATCAGAAAAGTTCAATGATGTTCTCCAACTTGATTCTCAACGTGAGCATGGATGTGAGTGAAGATAATGTCTAGTTCTCGGGGAATGGGGCATATGATGATATCCTTGGTTTAAAGGATATTGATGTTTGAACTCACTAACCGACCATGAGAACAAGACGAAGGGTGATTCAGTCCTGCCGAAGGATGGTAGGCGTGAACGTCTGACACCAACGTCGGGAACAAGAACATCTTGAAAGTAAAGTGCCAAATGTGGGAAGGCGCGAACGTTTGACATCAGGGCGGTAAAGTGAAACACAATTAGAGGCGAAGAGGGAGACTTACCTTATTCACCAATATCATTTCCGTTGAGGTTGCTAACTAAAACTAAGACGAGGACCACCGAAGAGCCGTTTGTCTGAAGATGTTGATGGTTGTTGATAAATGTTTAGTACATGGCTATTTATACTACTATAAATATTAAATGCTAAGAATGTTAAAAGATACGTAACTATCGCCTATTATGCCTCTTAATGTGTAGTTAAAGACGTGATGCTTCTGCTACTATAACAATCGAGCATTTATGATCATCAAAGTGGCCGTCATCACGGCGAGCATTTAAGGTAGTGTCTCCTCAGCTGTCCTCAATCCACTCGGACTCTCGACTAGGTTGTGTTTTCTAGCATTTTGTGTCTTTGAGTAGTCTGTATCCTCAAGCGGCTTGAACCTCCGAGCAGCTACGTCATAGGCTGGCTTTAATTTTTGACTCAACAATCGAGTACCCACAATCTCCTAAATCGAGGCCCAAAATTGTCGTGTCAATGTGATGCCCCTTGTAAATGCTCATCTTTAGACGAGAAGGTGTAGAATAAATCGCCGGACAAAAGACTTTTCCATTTGATCCTCTTGAGCAAGCATCATGCTCGAGAGGAGGTTGATTGTTGAGACAAAGGGGTAAACCGAAACTATTCTCTTTATTTTTTAATTTTCCATTTGATTAGTCGACTTCCTCCAATGACAACGAGTAACATGATAAAGGGCATTACATCCGAATATATGTCGAAGAAGCTGTCGTTATAGTAATCGATACCCCATCGTCACCGTCCATTGTAAAAATCTTCGTCTTAGGGGTGTTCACAATTGCGGAAGACACCACTATAGGGACATTGCCTATTATAGGCACTAACGTTTTAGAGCTGCTATATGTCAAAAAAAAAAAAAAAAATTGCCACTTTGTGGATATTCCACATCGTCGATACTATCACCACATGGGTATTTTCTATCTTAGGGTCGTTTTCTGCTGCAGAATGCTCGTTTATGATGTTTTTTTTTTCCTTAGGTAAAGGTAACTCTTCGAACTCGGGTCTCCACAGATTCGTCTGTCAAACCCTCTGGCAATCCGGACGGAGAATCAGAGAGCTTGCAACCATATATGCCTGTGCTCTTGAATATTGTGCCTAAAGATCTCTTAAATGACCTAACCTTTCTGATGGATGATTCCATTAAATAGTTCATGATCAGTGAGGAATCCTCCCTACCTTGATGATGACCCTGATTTCTTGAGAGGATTTTGATACTGTTCCTAGAGGATTGCCCTTAGGTGACAACACCGAAGGAACATTGATGCTAACCTTCTCATCTAGTCTACAAGATTACAGTCATCCGATATAAGCGAATTCATCGTAACTCTTTTGGCCACAGCAAAATATTGCACGTCTCCGACTGTGGATGCCAAGAACGTGTTGTCGCTGCTATCCATCAACCATGTCGGAAAATATTTAGTAACGAACAAAAAAGTTCAAGTATGTCGAGTAAGTGTGATCGCCAATCAATTTATTGACAAAATTGACAAAGGTTAACGATGTACTCCCGGCCCGAGTCTCGAAAGAAGCGTGAATGGGGTGAAGATAAAGTCAAGCTCTTAGGAGAAGAAAAGGGATTTGATGTTGTCCCTATATCAAAGGACATTGATGCTGAACTCACTAACCGACCACGAGAAGAACGTGAAGGGTGATTCAGGCTCCTGTCAAAGGAGGGAGGGCGTGAACGTCTGACACCAACTGCAGGAACAAGAACGTCTTGTAAGCGAAGTGCCAAAGGAGGAAAGACGCGTACGTTTGACATCGGGGCGGTAAAGCGATAACGGAATCAAATGCAAAGATCACCCTGTTCCTTGATGCTATTGTCGCTGGGGTTGCTAACTAAAACTAAGACAATAACCATCGAACAACTGACTTTTTTGTCTGAAGATGTTGACGGTTGTTGATAAAGGTTTACCACATGACTATTTATATTACTATGGACACTTAATGCTGAGATTGCTAAAAAATATGTAACTATCACCCATTATGACTCTCAATGTGTAGTTTAAAACGTGACTCTTCAACTACGATAAATGCCGAACATTTATTATCATCAATGTGGCCGTCATCATGGCATGCATTCAAGTTCGTGTCTCCTCCGGTTTTGTCGATCAACTGGGACTCTCGATCAACTTGTTTCCTCGATCAGGTTGTGTCCTCAAAGCAGCTTGTTTGTTCGAGCAATTTGTATCCTCGAGTTGCTTGTACCGTCAAGCAACTATGTCACCGGCTAGCTTATATCTTTGACTCCTTGATCGAGTTCCAACAATTTCCTAAATCGAGGCTCAAAATTATCATGTGTCAGCAAAGATGAAATCCTTAACCAGATCGAAAGAGCTAAGGATGACAATCTTGATCGAGAAGCCAAAACAAGAAGCCTTGGACAACTATCACTCGAGTACTCTTGTTGAGTAGAGTTGAGCGTGGATTCACTTCGATCAAGAAAGCTAAAGAAATTGGTTCCTTCCAAAAACAATTCTAGCGGCCTTCTTTAATGTTTTTGGAATACATTCCATCGATTGTCCCAACTATTTTTAAATGTTTCAATAATGTATGTAGTTGCGCTTCCTCAATAATTGTAGTTGAAAAGCATATAATTATTGAGAATTTTCCGACAAGTTTGTCTTCCTTTCTCTACTTCGCTTAAACTATTCTAAGTGCGGTTGAGTTTGAGTGTGTTATTCTGGTGGTGGTGTTTATGTATCCACCAAGTTGTTCCTCATCCTCATTACCCTCTCAGTGGGGTATATGTATTCGCGGATCGTGTGAATTTCATTTCGAGTTCTTCTATCACAGTGGTATATATGTATCCATAGTTATTGAGTCTCATCTATGCCCATAACCCACTGTATCCTTGTTCATTTTATCACCCCCACATTTCCACCCCTTTTTTCGTTCCTACCATCTTTCGTTTATCATCCTTCTATCCATCCATTATATCCTCCGCTCACCGTGTCTCTACATCATCTTCGTATAAGAACTCACAGTTTAATCAATGCCAAAAGAGTTCAGAGCAGCATGTCCTTGAAAGAGGCGCCCATCGCTCATTTGGAGTTGTAGGTTAAGGACCTCTAGCGTCAATTTAGGCGTTAAGAACCCAGCTAGCACTGTCATCCCATAGTGTATGCAACAGTGACGATGAAGAAGACTTGTGGCGAGACGAGGCTCGATAAGAATTGACGCCCATGTACCATAGCTAGGAATGAAGAGCTCCTTCAATTAATGTTTAGATTCCATAATTTGAGGAAAATCTCGATCCAGAAGAGTTCTTTGACTAGATGTATACGATAGAGCACATCTTCTACTACGAAGATGTGCCCAAGGGTTAGATGTCAGAATGGATGCCTTGAAACTATAAAAGTATTCTATCATACGGTGAAGAACCTTAACCAAAATGTCGTCGAAAAGTCACAGATAAGATACGTTCTTGGTCGAAGATGAAGAGGGCATGACCAAGCTATTTCTACTCGAACACAATTGTTGAGATTTGTTCATCAAGTTATAGTTGTTGTAGTAGGTCTCTAGTATCCCTGAATATACAAAGAAGTTTGAGGGATTATCTCTTCAGTGTGATGTTCAAGAAGCACGCAAACAAACCACTACTCGACATTTTATGGGATTAAAACCCTAAATCTCTGAAGTAGTCGAGCTTCAATAATAATGAACCTATAACGATGTTTGAGGACCTGTTCATAAGATTGTGCAACAACAGGCGAGGAAATCGAGCTCTCAACGATTTGTGAAGGTTTTGCCTTTCAACAAGAGAAGTAGTTCTTAGTTTAGACCCTAATCGACCATCGCAAGGAGACCTCCACCATCATCATCGAAGCCAAAAACAAAGTCGAACAATCAAGAGACCATTTGAAGGTGTTTCAACCAAGGGATCAGACACATGACTTCGGAGTATCCAACAACGAGGAATGTGGTCATTAGAAGGTTGTCTGATGAGGAAAGAAAAGATTGAGGAGAATTTTGCTCCTATTGGGGATACTGAAGAGATCGATGAGTATCCACATGAAGGAGAGCTGCTTGTAATTCCCAAGGACCACAATGTGAACCCTGCTCAAGAAGAGAATCAATAAGAGAATATCTTTCACATAAGGTGCACTATCGATGACAAGGTCTGCCTTATCCTTATAAATGGTAGTAGTTGCATCAACAATGTCTTGAGAATGATGATCGAGAAGCCTAAGTTGTCACTCTATCCGCATCCTTATCAACTTCAATGGATAAGCAAAGAGAGTGATGGAGTTACACAACAAGCTGGAGTACAATTTTTGATTGGAAAGAGATATAAGGATGAAGTGATTTGCGATGTGATCCCCATGGATGTATGTCGCTTGCTACAAGGACGACTTTAGTTATATGATTGAAGAGCACGCCATGAGGAATCCTGCAACACCTACTCCATTGGTGTTGTTGAGAAGAAGTTCACCAAGATTTCTTTGACATCTTGACCACTCGAGTCATCAATAAACTAGAAGCCTATCCAATCTCTCAAGGGCGTGGAATGTATGTGAGCCACACAAGAGAATGAGTTGGCCTATTTCTTAGTTTTGATCGACACTACCCATGATTAGACAAGAAAGCATCCTGGAACATATGCCTCAATCAAGGAATTTCATGATATCGTTCCCAAAGTTTTGCCATTTGAGTTGCATCCAATTTGAGGAATCCAACACCATATCAACTTGGTACCAGAACCATCCATATTGAATTAACTAGCCTATCGAAATAATTCGAATGAAATTAAAGAGTTGCAGAAGCAAGTGGATGAGCTCCTTCCAAAAGGCTTGTTTTGGGAAAGTATGAGTTATTGCTCAATGCTAGTCATACTTGGCTAAAGAAGAATTGATCTTGGAGGATGTGCATTAATAATCATGCCTTTTGACAAGATCATAATGAAGCATTGATTTCTCATCCCTCGGCTAAATGATAAGCTAGAACATGTAGGTATTCTCGAAAGTAAAATTGTAAAGTGTATATCACCAAATGAACGAAGGTAATGACTGAAAGACTACCTTTAAGACTAAGTATGAGTTATAAGAATGGATTATTATTCCATCTGGGCTTTGAATGCCCCAAGTACCATCATGAGATAGAAGAACCACATATTGAGACCGTTCATTAGGAAATTCGTCGTCATCGACTACTTTGATGACATCTTGGTATACAATAGAAGGACCGTTGAACTTGTCGAGAACTTGAGGATAGTGTTCAACAAACTTGGAAACGAGAAGATGTACAAAAATCTTAATAAGTGTGTGCTCATTGAGTCGAGCATGGTGTTCCTTGGCTATGTGGTGTGAGATGATGGACTTAACGTCGACAAGAGCAAGGCTTAGCTTCTTTCTACAGGCAATTTATTTGATATTTTAACAATGTCGCATCCCCATTCACTGATTGCTTGAAGGGATAAATTTTGAGAAGACACAACTGCATAGGATAACTTCGAACAACTAAAAGAAGGCAGATTGCTTACCTTAGCGAGAAGATCAATGATGCCAGACTGAAGTACTGAATCGACAAGGAATTCTCGGTTATCATTCGAGTACTCGAGACTTGGAGTCAATATTCATCGCGTGAGTTCGTGATGCACACTAACCACAAAGCCCTCAAGTACATCACTAGTAAGCACAAGCTCAATCGATGATATGCCAAGTAGGTTGAGGTCCTACATCCCTTTAATTTTGTTCTCAAGCATAAGCTAGTTGACGCAGGACGGGGTGGGAACAGTTCGATTAACAAAATGCTTCGAACAACGATGGCGAACTAGAATAGAAAACACATACACACACTGAAAGGATCAAAATTTTTCTTAAATAAAAGAAAATTCAGATTTCATTTAATATTGAATTTCGTTACAAGATTTTATATAAATCTTGTTTCTATTACAATCTCTACTCTACTATACAAGGTAAGGATGCATGCTTACTCTTTGGACCTGTCCAAGAAACAAAACATATTAGTTTAGCAAACTAAGTATGCAACCACTCCCAAGTACATGCGACCATTCGGACACTTGCATTAGTAATTCTCAAATCGGACAAAATCTCGTAATTTCATTTTATCCCGTTGTGATGCTAACCCCGTAAGGACATTTACTATCATAGTTTTGACCTCATTTGAGGACATCACATTTTTAGCTCTACTCGCACCAATATGAGCATTAGGCTTCTTACTTTCAACCATTATTTCTTTCGTGATTCTCCAATTCGTCAATCTATAGTGAATGGCCACAGAAAGGCTTCGTCGTGTGTTGTCGTGGGCGAACACTCTTAACCTTTTCTTTCCAGCCACCTTGGCTGATTCTTTATCCATTCCGAGGGCTAAATTCATTCCTCCTAGCCCCTTGCATTCATGCCTCATAAGGCAGCCCCTAACCACCCTCGAGCATGACTTTCATGCCCACATTCCAGCACGATATTCTGGTCCTTTAAGACCCCCAACGTGTTCCTTACAATCCCCTTATTTCTAGCCTCTCGGCTGGTACGGTTTCGAGACACACGTCTCACATTCCGCTCTATGAGCACAAAATCTGGGCGCTACCTTCTCCTAAGGTTCGACGTCCCACTTTATCACTAGGGTTTGGCCACCCCATCACCATCAACAACCAGAAAGACACACCTAGATTTTGATACTCAAAATGGCAGTATCATGGCTGTTAATGGAAAGAAAAAGAGGAAGGATGGTGGAAACATACCTCTTACCTTGCTCGGAAGCACAAGTGCTCGAGCTCTTTCCTCCTTCGAGTTAATTCACCATGGATGGGAGGCTTTCACAAGACATTCCTTCACCGGCTCACATTTTGTCGAGCACTCTTAGTTCTCTCCTCCACGGTGGCCTTCCAAACTCCACCCGATTCCCCCGTCTTCTCTCTTTTCCGACCAACCCACTTTTTTGGGATGTTTTCTTCCTTCTTCCTTCTTCCTAGATTTTCTTTCCGATTCTTCTCCGCTTCTTTTTCTTCTCGTTTCTTACATAGATTCATACCCAAGAAAGTAAATAAGAAGAGGAAGTGGTGGGACCTGTCGAAACTTAACTTTTTACCTCAAAGACAGTAGGAAGCCAGCTTCCATCAATTCAAATAGTCAATGCAACTTGCAATAGTGATGTCACAGGTGGCATCGAGCTCCGTCGATACTATCTTTCGGCCACCTCGTGCTCAGGTGACCTCACGCTTATTATAATAAATTTTAAACCATATTTTAGCAGCCATAATAACATTCTTAGGTAGGAAAATTCCAGCATAAACTGGGGCTCGAAGGCTACCACCTTCCATCGCTCGTTTTTGTCCGGTCTTATCTTTTTATTCCATTTCCAATCGCTGTTTAAGCTCAATTTAGTATGTCCCTTTTGGGCAGGTCTTTTCCACATTTCTTTAAGCAAAAGTCTCCCTTTTGATGTAGGGTATGAGTGGTAGAAAGTGGTCATTGATAACATCCTTCTAATCTGAGCTTTCACGCGCCCTTTTTTGCCCTATAATTAGTTGAACTCGTCAATGTTTATAAGCGCGTGCTACATTCAGTTAGACGCTTTCCTAACCTCCACTTCAAGACCACTATTTACACCCTTAAACTCATCATGTCAATCCTGATTTGATCCAAAATGTGCGTTGTTTTAAGTGTACGAAGCATTCTTACTTAAACCACACCGCATACATCCGTAAGCACACCCTCTTATGCACGCTATACGTAATCTCTCATTCAGACTTCATATCCAATGAAATTCACAAGTCACATTTACATATTGCATAATTACAAAAGTATTAGTGTGTATAACTCCTATAGTCGAAGTTAGCGTTGGTTTAGTCAACATGGAGGTCAGTGGAAGGAGAGTAATTTTCTTCTGGTTGAGCATGATGGAGTAAATGTTTTTGAACATGTCATGTAAACTCGTCGATCATACTGTCATGGTCTTCCCAAGATTAAGCAAGAAGCATCCATGGGCACCACATCACAAGTAACCGTGTCATTATAACTCTAGCCAATACTCATAGACACTGGAACTTGCTTCGTCCCCCTAAGGTTGCTCTCCTTGCTCAACCATTGAAGCTTGTATGGTCAAGGGTGCGGTTTGGTCGATAGCTTCAACTTTTCTATTATGGTTGTATAAGCCACATTGGTGCAGTTCTTATGGACTATAACCTGACAGATCTTCCCTTGCACGATGTAACAAGTCTTAAAGATATGTTCTCGGTGGTCGACTTCTTCCACTGCAACATTCGCATTGAGAGCCTTGCGAATCACAAGCAGTTCTCCTTCATCAAGCTCCTCTACATACGCTTCTTCGATGTCCTAAGCAAGCTCTCCAAGTCAATCATCATTCTGCTCTCATCAGTATGTTCCAGAATAATGATCATCTGTCGATTGGGACTTTGACTGCCACGTGCCCTATCCCTCGACACTTGAAGCACTTCTTCGCTCTAGGGTTTGCGGGTGGTAATCAAAGGTCTACCTTCTCCTTGTCCTTGTTCATTGCTGGGGATCCTCATTGAGGAACTCCCTTTGCAACCACCCTTTTCGCCTGCTGCTTCTCGGCTTTGTACGCAAGGTTACACACATCCGAGAAACTCCAATACGACTGAAGTTCGACTACATCAGCAATATGGGACTTTAACCCCTTCAGGCACCTAACGATGGTCTATTTTTGTGGTTCAGACAAATTGCTCTGTATCATCAACTTCTTGAACTTGTGGGTGCAATATGAAACATTACTAGACTGCTTCAACGAGTTCAGCTTAAGAAACAAATCTTGTCGATATTGCTTGGGCAGGAAGCACTTTTTCATCTCTTATTTCATCTTATCGCATGAGCGTAATCTTTTCTTTACCTTCCTGTCGACACTAAAGGTTCAGGTTGTCCCACCATAGATTCGCATACCAACAAAGTCTAAGAGCTACAACCTTTATTTGTCGATCTTCCAAGATCTTCTCATACTCAAATACTATATAGATCGACTGAAGCAAGTTGATGAACTTCTTCGGATCGAGCTTTCCTTCGAATTTCGGCATATCTAAACGAATGTTAATAGGATGAACGGGCTGACGCTTGATAACTCTATGCAAGTATAGTTATGCAGGCTAATTTCATAACTAGATTATGTTATATTTGTGAAATATTACGTTCATTGCATAATATTTCTTTATATTTCACATTATTCCCGAAAAGTTTGGATACTACCGAATTTTAAGTTTATTTTAGGATAAAAGCAAAAAAAAGAAGATTTGGGCAAATCTACAGAGACTCCTTGTCAGCTGCAACGGACATTGGTGCCGCTGCATGACAAGAGGGAAAGGAGGACGTGGATTATCGCCTGGAAGGTGTTGCAGCTGCACGATGTGGTCAAAAGTTGGACAGAGACTTGGTGCAGCTGCACCAGAAAGTCGTGCAGCTGCACGAATGGGAGAAAAAGGATTTTATTCCAGATTTTCTTAGATTCTCTAGGTTTTATTTTTAAGTTTTATAAAAGTTCTTTATCCACCCCTTACAAAGACATGACAAATTTCATGAAGGAGAACAAGGGAGTTAGACTATCGTTTAGGATGCTTTTCTTTTCTTTGATTTGTGTTTCAAAAACAATGCTTGGCTAAACTTTCTTTGCTAGGATTATGTTGAACCGAATTGCGTAATTGAATTTCCTGAACTCATTTTAGAACAAATTCGTGCATTGAAAGTTTACTTTTTTTCGTTTGATCTTAACGCATGCAAATTGCCTTACCAACGAATTGCATTGATTTGTTATCCTAATTTAAACTCGGGAGAGAAATTTTACAATAGAATAAGAACGAAATAGCCTTGGTTAATATCGTGGGAACAAATTAGCTAGTAAGTACTATCGGGAGATATACTTATAGGCAACTAACCATCAAGGGATCGAATCTTAATGCGTTTCTTGCCTTCGTAATTTACTATAGGAATATATGTTTCAGATGGTTTAGAATAGTTTTTAGTAAATAGAATTAGTTCGAATTTGGGATAAGCGAGTGAAAAGATTTAACGAAACAAGGAGGGGATATTTTGTCCTAGGATTTTTCGACTTACTGAATTCCGATTCTTTACTTTAATTTTTGCTTTTCATTAGATTAGTTTTCTAAGTTCTAAACCCGTTTCTCTCAATGGCTTAGCTACATAAGAATTGTGATTGTGTATGCTAGAAGGTTCCATTTGCTATCCTCGTGGGAATGATAACTCACTCATCTCTATATTACTTGTTGCGATCCGTATACTTGCAGTGTAGCGATCAAGTTTTTGGCACTATTGTCGGGGATAGATTTTAGAATCTTTTACTTGCGACGAAAGCAATTTGTGTTGACCAGGTCGACTGGATCGACTAACATGCACCACGACACGTGACAACCTTCAGATACAAGTTAGGCTACCGCTGAATGCTTGTACCCACTCTACTCGGACCACCTTCGGATACAACAACAACGTCCCCATAGATGGATACGAGGTTGACCAACTCTTTACCCAAATATAACTACACACCACCAGAGATGGGAGGGTCGAATATTCTTGTCACACTTTATAATCCACCAAAATGATAAGAGAAAAGTTGAATACTCAAATGAGTTTCTAGAAATCTGATTTCAAAAATATGTTGTCCAAAAGCTTACATGAGGAGGGTTTATATAGGATGCCCAAAGCTAGAAAGGATTACTAATAAAGCCAAAATATAGAAAGGTGCTTACAATCTAGATGTCAGTCTGGCAGCTATCCAAAAAGGTGATCCTCGACAAGGGTTGGTGGAGCAGGCGCCGTTCGGACTGCGCATGTCATAGCAGAGATTGTGAGGTTGTACGATCGACCAACTCTCTTGTTCCTCGAGGCTTCTAGTCGATAGTATTTTTCGACGATACTGCTTTTCCCTTGAGTCAACGATGGTCGATTGACTATCCTTCAATCGATTGTCTTGTAGACCACTCCAGTCGAGTCAATGCTCCTTGTCGTTCGCTCGATATCTACAAGTCGACCGTGCAACCCGATCCTTCCTCCACATTGATCCTTCTCGCATCACCAAGGGTTTGCTTTATCAAAGAAGGTAACTTTATCTTGATAATGGAATCTCATATAGTTGAGTTTGTGTGCCTGAAGAGCTTATACAAGGATGATGATGGATACCTTGAAATCGAGAGTGATTCCATCTAGTGAATGAATTTCTATTTCTAGATTCCAGGCTCTATATTCCTATGAACTCAACTCGAGAGCTACTTATTCGAGAAGTTCATGGAGGAGGAATTGCATGACACTTTGAAATCGATATGACCTTCTCGATGTTGTAGGACAACTTCTACCGACATATAATGGAATGACATGTTCAAACTATCATAGTGTGATGTGACGCATGTCGGCAAGGAAAGAGTTAAGTTTAGCTCCAAGGCATTTACACTCTTCCAATGCCTTAGTGATTGTGGGAAAATGTGAATATGTACTTTGTGTTGGGTTTGCCTAAGACCTAGAGAAGGGACTTGATCATGGTAGTGGCCGAAAGATTCTTGAAGATAACACACTTCATTCCCTGCCACAACACGAACAATGCCATAAATATTGTAGATATATACTTTCGAGAAATGATGAGACTACATGGAGTCCTAAAGATAATCGTGTCAGATTGAGGGAACATGTTCTTAAGCTACATCTAGAAAATGTTATAGCACAAGCATGAGACTAAGCTCGTCTTCAACACAATCTATCACCCACAAATTGATGGACAAATCGAGCCTATCAATAGCATGATGGTAGAAAAAAAGACCCTTTCAATGTTCAAGGAGAACTTTTATCGACCTCGAATAGAAGTATCGACTTTGTGTTGGGTTTGCCTAAGACTCGGAGGAATGACTCGACATAGTAGTAGTCGATAGATTCTCGAAGATAGCGATGCACTTCAATCTATGCCAAACGACGGCCGATGCCTTCAATGTTGCAGATCTATACTTTCGAGAACTTTTGAAAGTACATGGAGTGCTGAAGATGATTGTGTTAGCTTGAGGCGTCATGTTCGTAAGCTACTTATAAATATTGTTATAGTACAAGCTTGGGACTACGCTCGTTAACACAGCCTATCACCCACAAATCGATGAACAAACTGAGGTTGTCAATTGCACGATGGTAGAAATCATTCTGACATTGGTCTCAAAGAACCAAAAGGACTAAAATGTCAAGCTTTCTCTAAGTTCGCCTACAATCGAGCGCCCAATTATACAACCAAGTCATCACCTTTTGAGGTAGTTTGTGGATTGAATCCTTTAGTCTAGGTCGTACTCACAACACTTCCAGATTGCAAAGTGGTCAATCGAGATGTCGATGAGTGTACCAAGGAAATGAGAGTTCTGCATGAGAAGATATGTGCTTAGATAAAAAAGAAGATATGTGCTTAGATCAAAAAAGCCAAAGAACAATATCATAGTAAGGTCGATTGAAGATGCAAAGAGAAGATCTTTCTGCGTGGAGACTTGGTGTTGATTCACTTAAGCAAGGAGAGATTTCCAGCTAAGAGGAAGAACAAGTTGATGCATCGAGCAAAAGGACCTTTCAAGATCATTAAGCGGAGAAACAATAATGCCTAAAAAGTATATCTGCCATTAGATATGGAGTATCTGCCCCCTTTAACGTTCAAGACCTTGCCCCATTTGTCGATGATGATGACCAAACAGGCTTGAGGACAAAACTTTCTCAACAAGTGAAGAATGATGCGATCAAGGCATTGATCAAACAACCACAATTCGAATTTGAGTCGATAAGGTGTAACCCTGTTTACCGTCAAGCAATCAAGCGAGCAAATTGTGAGAAAAGCAGTTGAGTGAGAAGGTATCTGATGGAGATGAAGTCCTGAGCCAGCTCAAACGAGACCACATATCAAGCAATCCTAGTCAAGAAGCGAGGACAAGAAACCTTGGATAGCCATCACTCGACTACTCTGGTGGAGCAGATTTAAGCGTGGAGTCACTTTGATCAAGGAAGCTGGATGAACTGGATCCTTAATCTTATGAATTAACTTATTGCGGCTTTCCTCAATGCTTCTAGGAATAATAAATTTGACTATCCCAACTATCTTTTAAATGTTTCATTAATGTTTGTAGTTGCGCTTCCTCTATGTAACGTAACACCTGCAGTTAAAAATTCAATATATAATAGACCCACTTGAATGTAAAAAACATTCCTCCTATGACAATGGATTTAACAATCACTAATAACTATATCAAGTGAATAGAGTGTTAACTCTTAATCCAAAATAGCAATGAAGCGTATACACAAATAATAAGTGGGTCGAGTTTGGGTGTGTCATAATGGTGGTGGTGTATTAGTATCCAACAAGTTGTCCCTCGTTCTCGTTACCCTCTCGGTGGTGTATCTGTATTCGTAGATCGTATGAGTTTTATCTCTAATTCTTCTATTATGGTCGTATATTTCTTTCCATGGTTGTTGAGACTCACCTATCCCGATAATGCTCTTTATCATCATTCATTTTATTACCTCAGCAATTTTTCGTTCCTACAATCTTTCATTTACCATAGAAGAAAAATGAACTAAAAAACATTTTCAACCAAACACATTTGGACAATGTTTTGGATTCTCGAAAGTTGAAGAGTAAAATTGCCATGTTTCCCCCATCCGTGAGCAGGTCGTCTCACTCCACTAGCCTTCGAACTTTTTTATTTGAAGTCATCTTGGCGGAGTATTTGCTAGTCGAACATTGGCTTACAGAATGCAATGCTTTTATAGTCAATCAGAAATGTTGCTTCGGTCGATTAGACATAACGTTGACTACATAGCTTGTTTTACCCAAACTCAATTGGGTTAGCTTCATTTCTAACTGACTTATGACTTTGGTGTTTTGAGCTTTTTATTCGAAGTCATCTTGGTTGAGTTTTTTCAGTGGGAGATCAACTTATAGAAAGCAACGGCTTTGAAGTCGATTGGAAAAGTTGCTTTAATCGACTAAGCATAACTTTGGTATAGAGCTTTGTTTCACTAAAACAAATTGGTCTAGTTTCCTATTTAGCTCATTTACAATGTTCATGTTTTGTGATTTTTTACTCGATGTTGTTTTTATTGAGTTTTGGTCAGTCGAACGTTGACTTACATAATGTGATGGTTTTGTAGTTAATTGAGAACACTGGTTTAGTCGACAAACCATAAATTTCGCTACAAGCTTTATTTTACCTGAAACGAGTTGGGTTAAATTCTTCTTTAGTCGATTTATAACTTTTATATTTTCAAATTTTTAGTTTGATGTCAATTTGATCGAATTTTGTATAATTGAATGTCGACTTACATAATGCAACGATTTTGTAGTCGATCAAAAATGTTGTTTCAATCGACTATGCATAACTTTGGCTACATAACTTTAGCCTTTCTCTTTAGTTGATACTACTTTCATGTTTCAAGCTTTTTTATTTGAAGCCGTCTTGGTCGAGCATTGACCAATCGAATGTCAAAGTATAGAATGCAACAATTATGTATTCAAATGGAAATGCTGATTCGGTCGACTAGGTATAACTTTGGCTACAAAACTTTGTTTCACTCAAAATCAATTGGACCAGGTTGCTTTTTAATCATTCTACAACTTTCCACCATTTTTATTCAAAGTTGTCTAAGTTGAGTATTTGTCGGTCGAAAGTCGAATTGAAGAGCACAACAGTTATGACACGAGCATAAACACTGCTCTGGTCGATTTGGAATAAATTGGGTTAAAAAGCCCCGTTTAACCTGAATTTGATTGAGTTGACTTTTTCTTTATTTTATCTACAACTTTTATGTTTTGAACTTTTTCATTTGAAGTAATCTAGATCGAGTTTTTGCATGTTGAAAAGTCAACAGCACCTACAATAACTTCATAATCGGCTGAAATAGTCGACTGACCAGCTTCGACTTAGTCAATTTCGACTGCTCTTCTTCCATCATCCTAGCATAAATTGTAACAATTTAGTAATCGGCTAGACTGGTCGGGTTTGCATCTTTTGCATGATTGACAAATTATACATATCATTTCGACAATATGCCCATTTACTTTGTCGCATCATTTCTTCGAATATGCTACTTTCGATTTCTTCTTTACACTCGTAGGTGCTTGGCTATATGGAGCGAAGAATTAGGCATTCGATGCCCCTTCCTCAACATTGAAGTTTCTTTAGCACACCTAGGAAAAATCCCTGAAGACGGTGCTCAGGACGGGATGGCATGCAAGGGATTCCACGGCCGAAATGCTTTACTAGAGTGGCCTAAACTAACAACGTCCGACTGACGTAAAGCCCCTCAGTCGGGCGTAAGGTACAAAGGGAAGATGTGGACATCCTCGAACCATTCTTTCCCACTTGCGATGGTCATGGATCCAATCATAGAGGCTCGCAGTCACCATCCTTCCTTGACCCCTCTGATCTAAATATCGAATTTATGGTTGTAGTGCATGTTGTTAGACGCATAGGTTTTTCTTTCGTGATGGTTTGCTAATCAAATAAATATGTGTTTGGGCCTAAAAGCCAGAATCAGGTTCAAGGCTCATAAAACACTAATACAAGTTCGACCTGACTCTCGGATCGGGTTCAATATCTGTTAATCGTAAACAAACTTTTTTTTTAGAACAAACGTCACTGCTTCACATGTATAGACGAAGGAGTTACTAAATAGGATTTCCCGAGCCAACTATTTTTCCAACTTAACAATTTTATAAAAATAAGTGTGTGGTGACTCCGTAATAGCTTACCTAAGTTAAGCAACACCAACAATCATTTTTACGAAGCCATCATGGATGGGTAAGGCGACATGAGCTGATCTCGATACTCCCATATTGTCCTTTTCACATATCACGCTTTACTTTGCAATTGTCGCCTCTAACTCCCTTACAGTGAATTAGAGACCATCGAACGAAGGCCTGAGCAGACCCGATTAGGAATCGACATTGTCTCCACCGCATTACCTCGACGGTTGAAACGAGGTATCGACTAGAAGGTACCTAGGGAAGCCAACCAATGACCCTTGTGTTATCCAAACCGTCATCGATCGTCACATATCACAAAGGCACACTTACATCTCGTACTCGTTTGTGCTATCTCCCGCTCACTTTTGCTTGTCTCCCTCCTTCCCCAATTTGATTCAATATTATTAAAATGTTAGTTACATTTTATTAATCAATACAACTAATATAAATTCTATAATTAAAATTGTAATTACTTATGAAAAAATTATTCGGAATTATTTGATTTCTTATGTGTGATTATTATTACGTTTAAGCCAAATGAAGGCATTTTAAACTGGATTTTGTTAACCTGTTTTATTAGGCACTCGTTAATTAATGTGCTTTAATTTTTCATATGTTATATATTTTATATTTAATATATTTTGTTTTTTAATATATTAGATTATAAAAACATCTAATAATATAAAAAGCTAAATAATCAAATGAATTCTTTGACATTTTTTTCCGACTTATCATAATATTTGAAAAATATCACCTTACATTTCAACGTCAGGACTTTATCTCAATTATATCATCCGTTAGTCGAGGCTTACGTGGCGCTGACATGACAACTAACGCTGCCACGTTTAGGATATATATGATAAATTCGTCTAGATTAAACGTGCAGATGATGACGCTAGTTGTCATGTCAGTGTCACCTAAGACGACTATAAAATAATATAATTGAGATAAAGTCCTAACTTTAAGATATAAAAAGTTGATATTTTCTAAATGTTACGCTTAAACGAAAAAATGTCAAAAGTCCAAGATATATATTATCATTTTCACTATTAAAAATTATTCTTTGAATATTCACTAGAAAGATTTTAAAATTCAAATTACAATAATAATTTCTCCCGGGGAAGTTCTTCGTATCCCCCAATTCCTCCGTACCCTGTTTCTGGTTATTCGCTGGCGGCGGCCAAGTTCCTCCTTTCCTGTTCGTTTTCTTCGATTCCGTCCAAGTCCGTCCGTATTGGCAATCAATGGATGCCAATCATTCGGGGGAGTTGTTGAAGTAAGTTCCGACTCTGATCAATCGTCTTCCGGCGATCTGTTCCGCGTGTTGTTGCTTTTCGGGTTGTTTTTTTTTTATATATATACTTTAAATTCTTGGGCTTGTTGTTTAGGGCTCAGTTACGTTAGTTGCTGCTGATTTAATAGATGTGAGCCTTGCGCATAATCCTCTGCCTGTTGCTCTTATTCTCTTTAGGAAGACTTCGTTTTTCACTGTTCGATCTTCGTTTATAACCTGAAGTTATCTGTTGGATGTATTCGTTTTTACTTTTTAGTATTTCTTTATTTTGAATTGATCCAGGCACCTAGAGAAGCAGAACGACCTGCTCATGGAGGCGTACAGGTCTATGTCTCTCGAGCTACACAAACTTCAGGTCCAAAATCTTCTTTCAGCTGATCGATTTTTCTTTTAGTGTAGTTTTTGTAATATTTTCGACCAAATCACCCACCGCACTGCTTTTTTGTTATAGTTTTTACTTGATTCTGCATGATCAGAATCTGGATTTAATTCTATATTTTACAGAAGTTGTGAATGTCCCTCCGTTTCTTTCTGCAAATCGAGAAAGATCAAGGCTGGTCTTAAATTGAAGACTGGTGAAATTTTGTGTCCTAAGTAGAATAACTACTTGTTGGAGCTATGGCTAAACAGTTTTTGTGATTTTATTCTTATTCTGCGTTTGTTGTAGATGGGCCTGGGGGACTCCATCGTTGCTGAATATTCATCTCAGGATATTGCTTAATTTTTTCTGAAATCCAATCATTTTGTTTCCTTGTTATGATTTGTAGGTTGAAGAAGAGATGCTCATGCGGAAGTTCTATGATATCATGGAAGCAGAGAAATCGATGAAAAAGGTTTGCATGTGTACTTGGGAATAGGTCTATATAGTTATTTTGATTGTGAAGTGTGCACTGCCTGGAATGACAAACTCAATTAACTTGCTGTAATGTTCTTGAATGCATCTCATTCAAGTGTTATAATCTTTTTATGTTTGGGGAAAGAGTGTAACAAACATGTTGATTCCAGTGAAGATGTGGCAATACATGGAACGTAAAGCGGCAGAGGAGAATGTACTGTTTTTGACATGGATCATGAATTTTTTGTCTGTAGTGCATGGAATTATAATTTTAGGCCAGTTGGGCATTTATAGTATCCTTTTGCTTTGAATCACAACTTTCTTATGTGGCGGCTGGCTTTTCGTTTAAGGTAATATTAATCTTTAGATCCTCAGCTGTTAGCTCTAGTGGAACATTTTAACCCAATGATGAACGAATATTGATGTGCAGGACGATTACCAAGGATCCTCAAATGATCAGAGGAATGGAGACTCACAATCACCCGTGAGAGAGGACAACCAGAGGTAGTATGGGTCTTCCATAGAAGTTCTCTAACATCGTCAGTGACTAGTAAAGTTCTTCCATCCTCAAATCTCCTTACCATTTGCCAGGAAAGGTCATGAGATAGATTTATATTCCAATCTCTTCTACTATGTTATCAACCATCTTAAGACAGCCTGCATCCTATGATATTTGTATAGTGTTGGTCTTTCTGGAATGAGGAAAGGGTCATTAGCACAGATTATCAGATTTCAGAGACCATTGAGGAAAAGATTTCCTAGTAGCCATCACAGGGTAATAAAAAAAAGATGTTCTTCCCCCTACTTCTTCAGTCAAATTAGCTCTAGACTAAAAAGCATACTATAGTTACCTATGAATTTGGCATTTATAATCATGATGGTTGGTGCAGCCATTCCTGCTAGTAATTGTTGAAAATGTAGGGAGGTGTGGATGGCCACTGTGTTGGGGTATAAGCAGCTCTTGATCACCTTGACATCCCCATAAACCACCTAATCTATTTCCACCCCTCACTGCCAGTTTCCCTTTCCCCAAGGGGAATGGTAGGCTTTACCAGTCACCAAGCATCTTTGTTTACCATAGCTGGGGCGCAGGGCAGTGCCCCGGAGCATGGAAGGAAGTGGGGTTGAAAAGGAGTGAGAAAGCTGCTTGAGAGCTTTGATGTGCTTCTCCATGCCTCGGAATTTCCTGGCAGAGGCTTCGACCTACCGCTTCTACGTGCTCAAGCACATCGCTGTTGTTATTAAAGTAATCTCAAGTGTTTATGTATTGCGATATGTTCCAATCCCTTGAGATCCAATGGTGCGGGTGGACTTCAAATTAGAAGTCGAGGTGTGCTCAACAGAGGAAAAAGAATAATCAATGCCATAAATCACGATAAAATTACAAAGAAAATCCGGTCCCAACCGCGATTTAACACGTCATTAACACTCAAAATGAATATCGCAGTCATGAATTGTGACACTGGCACAATTAAAAAAAAATTTCCTAGTGTTTGAGTGTCACGGTTGTGATGTTAATGTCACGGTTCTCAACAGCGACATATTTTCTTCGAATTAGTGTCGCAGTCGGGTACCACGTCTCTTTTTATAAATTGAGTGCCACGATTTTCAAAGCCATATTTTTTTTAATTTCCAAGTTTGTACTTGTTCTAATTCATCCTATTAAATTTTTATGGAGAAGAGAGAGGCAAGAAGACTTAGTCCGCGAGCGTTCCAAATTAGACGTAGAGTTCAATGCCAACTAAAAATGCGTTTCACAGGCATCTTGTGTTTAGAAAAATTAGGGTTTAGGTTAACCGAATGAATTGTAAACTTTCACTTCATTTCTGTTTTAAAATTTTGGAATTTACGAGCAATTTTGAAATGAAATGAGTTTCATTTCAGCTACTCGGCACATTTTTTTTTAACGATATAAAATATTATTATAATAAAAATCACAATATTTTAATCATAATTAAAAAAAATTCAAATCTCAACTGTAAGATTTAGATCTGATCGCTCAGCGTAGTATTTGTAGCCGTATAATTTGATAATTATTAATTTTCTTGAATAATTTCAATATTTAACTTCTGTTCAAAAGAAATAATTATCTTAATATTTACCTTTTAATTAATGATACTTCCGTTTTAGATAATTAATCACAATTTTTTAAAACATAACGTGCAGGGAATCAATCAATTGATTTTGATTTTACTAAAATATCAAATATTATTTTAATAAATAAATATTTATTTAATATCTTTATAAATTTGACCCGAATAAATATTTTGGTCTATATTTTAATTTCTTTGCTTCCAATATTTCAAAATGAAATAATAATCAAATTAATTCTAATTCTGAAATAAAATGATTAATTTTAGTAATTCACTAAAATAATCAATATACTATAATATTCGTGTCGACGTGCTATGCGTGCGACCCTCTATACACGAAGGTAGTGTAAATTCATACACAAACTAAGGTAACCGTCTAACAACAGTTTTTAGTCACCCAATGTGATATTGATCATAAATCATAAACCACTATGAACCGATTACCGTATAATTTAATCTCTTCATCTAACCGACGTCCCAATTAATTCGGTGCAAAATAATCATCACTAAATTAATTGTTTTACTTAATTACCATCATATAATAGACTTACTTGAGTGTTAAACATTCCTACGATCATGGATTTTAGAGTTACTAATATCTCTATCAAGTGACCTAGTTGTCAACTCTCTAATCCAAAAGAGCGATGAATTCTATATTGACTCAACACTATTCTCTCTACGCTTTGTCAAATGCCCAACAATCGTATTAGTTACAATCCGGTTAAAGATTGCTTTTGACGACGTCAAAGCGCGTAAACTCCACGCATAGAATAACTGAAGGTCTCTAGTCAAAAGATCATATACACTAATTCATAAAGAGGACTGATCAATGATGTTCAATATGTGTTATCCTCTTAGACGAGTCATGTCCAGTATTCCTAATCTCAAGGTACCCCTAAGTATAACTTGGATATACCTTCCCTCGATCTATCTTGATCTCAGTTATACTCAGCGATGATCTAGATGTCCATGTCCCCTCTAAAAATATATCTGAGCACAGACTATTTCATATTAATATACTCATTAAGACTTTATCATTAATAATTTTACGTACAGAAAAGTAAAATAATCAATGAAAAATATTCACATTTATTAATTATTTATTCATAAATATAATAAAGTGTCTTTGCACATAAATACATACACTGACCGACACTATTCCCACAAGATGCGGACAGCTTTCACACAATATTATTTTAAATCGTCCACTCGGGACTACGAAGTTAACCATCACAAAAGCGAAATGGGTGACATTTTGATGCACAAGCGAAAGAGAAATTATGCTGAAGCTTACAGCAAATCATACGATGTGTTCAAACACCACTGCAGAAATCAGTCCATTTGAGTGAACTGGTAGGAGGCTTTCGTTAAATTTTCTTTGGTCCAGCTATGGTGGATCTGCTTCGCCACAACATTCTCACCGGCGGCACCTAAAGCGACATGCAAGGGGTAAAAGTGCTCAGGGGTCGGATGAGCCAGCTTCGCTCCTGGTGCTTTCTCGTAGTGGTTTATGTCCTCGTACCTGAAGCATATCATATGCATACATCATCTTAAAATGACAGACGGAAAAAAACACGAAGATTGTTATTCTGTTTCATGGTTTTACGTCCCTTCCAGAAGAGCGTCCTTGACCCAAGAGTCGAAATCCCTGGCCCAGGTTGGAACAGAGTCACCTCGACTGATGTCCCTGTGGCTGTGAGTGGTGCCCCCAGCTCCCACGATGAGGATGCCGTCATCCTTGAGGGGAGCCAATGCTCTTCCCAGATTATAGTGATAGGTACCGTCTCTATGTGTCTGAATGGACAGTTGGCAAACGGGGACATTGGCCTCAGGGTACATGAACAGGAGGAATCCAGGCGCCGTGGTCGAGTCCACGTTCTCCATCCTCATCAACACGGTCGTACCCAGATTCCAGCAGCAGTTCCTTTACCTTCTTAGCGAGCTCCGGTGATCCTGGCGCTGGATACTTGAACTGAAACCCCAAAAAAATGACTGTTATCAAATATATATCGACGAATCTATCTCATCCGACGGCTCAAACTTTTCCGGATAACGTAAGGGGGGAAAAACACAACCTTGTACGTGGCCTCGGGGAAGTTGGGGTGGGGGAAGTCGTAAATGGTGTCGTTGATTGAAACTGTATTCACGGTAGGGAAGGGGGTATCCCAGTGGGCTGAGATGATGAGGATGGCCTTGGGCGGTGAAGGCAGCACCTTCTTCTTCCACAACCTGAGGAAATGCCTCGCATGGATGGTATCGTCCGCAAGCATCATCGGAGTACCGTGCGATATGAAGAACGTGCTGTCCATCCTCCGAAGGTGCACTTCTCTCTATCACCTCCCTTGGTAATGTTGTTATAATGTAATGGCGTCGTCAGGGGTAATACCAATTCAGTAAAAAAAAGATAAAAAGAAAAGGAGGAATCACACTCCACTCACTCTCCTCATGCCAAATGCCTTTTTCTTTATATAAAATAAAATGGTCGTGAGGGTGAGTGGGTTGGTCTGGTTGGGAATCATAACATGTCCTTCCAAAAATAACCCTTATTCTAATCTAACACCCCCACACACACAAACATACATACATACATACATACATCAGCTTTGGCTTTAGCTTTAACCTTAGCAATCTCTCTTATGAATGATCCCTAATGATTCGCTTTGGGAATCATCTCTCTCCTTGTTTATTCTGTAGCTGCTATTTCTTCTTACCTTCTTCACATCTACCATGCGTCTTTTACCTCTACATACGACGCCATATTGATAAGGACTACGCCAACCCCCGAGCGGATCCTGCCGACACTACCTGTTGGTGGGAGTTTGACCAGGAGATAACCTTCTTCCTACACACGTTTCAATATTATATAACTATATATTTGTGGTGTTTGCGTTATGCTTACTAAAACTACTAAAAGTAGAAATTGCGACGATTCTATCAATTATCCACAAGCATTGATTGCATTTTCTTTTTTATATGCATTGTGATGAATAATGAAAATTATTCACGACATCCTGCTAAAATGAGCGGCCCGCTATCTACCATTAGCGGCTTCTTTCGGATAATTTTAGGCCCCGCTGTATCTCAACTCTTTTTTCGATGGTTCACTATTTTTTTAAGGAGGTCTCGGGTTCGAAATTCATCGCACGTAATCATCTATGTTACAATATTCACCCATTATAACCAGGTGTCTTCTCCGAGTCAAGTTCAAATTAGTCGAGACAAAAGTATGAAAATTAATTGATCCCATCATAATAAGGTGTTTTTTTCGAGTTAAGTCCAAATTAGTCGGGATAAAACTTGAAAATTAAACGGACAATCAAGAATTAAAAAAAAAAAACGAAAGAAAAAACACTTGCGGCAGTTGCCCGACATTGGGTCGTGGAACGTGGGAGGCAAGTACGGGACATCTACCCAAATTATCCCACGTGCTATTGTCAGAGGATCGAATGAATTATTTCATCACATTTATGTCGCCTATAAAATTAGTAGGATCTAGGTTCCCATAAAATTCGGCCATCGATTTATATCTTAAATGAAAGTACAAAAAGGAAGCATCCATCCATCAATGGGAAATTTTACCACCAGTGAGTGAATTGAGGCTTGAGCTCGGCAATAGATTTTTACGGTCGTTTCGCCTGGTAACCTTCACCAACCCCGTCAGCCCACTGCTCAATGTGAGCAAAGCAAGCAGATGACGACAGGTTGCACAGGAAGATGGCACAACAATGTGGGCTGTGAACCTGGGTGAAAACAAGAACAGAGAAGGAGGGCCGCGCAAGAACAAAGGAGGCCTGAAGAATTAATCATTCATTGATTGTTTGTAGGGGGCAAAATTGTAATAGCAATCGTAGTTTGTTAGATGATTGATGGCGTGCATTCTATTAGTGAGGGAGATATTGTGAGCTGTGTTGGTTATGGGAGGAAGGTAGGACAGTATAAGAGTGAGTGTGGTCTCCGTAACAAATTGCAGAATCAATAATACAGCAACCTTCTTCTCTCTTCCCTTCCCTCACAAACCCAGCGACCTTTTTGTTGTTTCATGGCTCTTTCACCAGCTCTCATGGTATCAGAGCGGGTTTGGCTTGACTGAAGGGACGGTTCAAGCTTCGGTCAACCAGAGAGAGTGATGGAGCTGGTGAATATAGATAGCCAGCAATCGCCGTTTTTTGTAAACGCGACGGATCTGCAATCAGGGGCTATTGTGGCACCGGAACTCTCGAAGGGGAACTATGCCTCATGGAGACGCTCGTTTGAGCTAGCGGTGTTCATCAAGAACAAGCTGGGATTCATTGACGGGTCAATTCCCAAGCCGGCTGATGACAGCAGTCTCTTTCAAGCTTGGAAGCGCTGCGACGACTTGGTACGTTCCTGGCTGCAAAGATTGGTGTCGCCAGCTATTGCATCAACGATTTTCTACCTACATACAACACGCGAAATCTGGGAGGAGCTTCAAGAACGTTACGGGGAGCCAGATGATTCCCGAGTTTACTGCCTTCAGCTTCAATATCACTCGTTGGTGCAAGGTAGTAAGTCAGTTTCTGCCTTCTATAACGAGATGCTGGGGATTTTAAGGGAATTAAGAGAGTATCGCCCTTATCCAAAATGTAAGTGCGGAAAGTGTGACTGCGGATGGGAGAAGATTTATGCAGAGGAATTGCAGACAGACATGGTTTATAAGTACTTAAATGGCTTAAACAGGGAGTATGGTGCACTGAGAAGCCAAATTCTGTTGCGAAGGCCATTTCCTACTTTAGGAGAGGCGTACAACATCGTCCAGAGGGAGGAATTGCAGCAGGCGATGAAGGTGGAGGAAGTATCGTTGTTTGGGAATTCTGTTGCAGCAACAGCCAAGCACAATACCTAAGGAACAATTGACCAGAGTAGACTGTTAGCTTTTGCAGAGAGGAGACGACTTCGTCCTGAAGTGCAGTGTGACCATTGTGGCAAGAAAGGGCATTTAAAGAGCAGATGTTATCAACTAATTGGTTTTCCACCAAATCCGTCGTTTGGCAGAGGCAGAGGAGGACAGAGCTCGCTGAAGCAGTCGATGCCAACAAACAGCAGGAGGATGGTTAATGCGGTGGAGACTACGCACCGACAGTTCCCGACTACTGAGAAGCATCAAACCTCTCAGCTTGCTCTGTCAGATTCGCAAATTCAGAGACTATTGGCCTTGCTCAATGTGGAAAGTCTAGGCCAACCTATGCCTAAGGCTCTCCAAGGACAGAATTCTAGCTTCCCCACTATTTCTACTGAGACCATTAATCATGTTGACAACTTTGCAGGTATTCTGACCTTTAGCATAGCATCTGGTCACATCCCACAATCCTCCCGGATCATAGATACTGGGGCTACAAACCACATTTCTTCTTCTCTTCTTTTATTCACCTCTTATCATGAATTATCCATCCCTTTGCAGATTCAATTACCGAATAATACCAAAGTTCTTGCCACACATATAGGTGTTGTCAACCTTAATGACAACCTAATTCTAGAGAACACTTTATTTGTGCCTTCTTTTCATTTCAACTTACTTTCTGTCAGTAAGTTAATTGCATCCAATCATGTATGTGTCATTTTCTCTCACAACCTTTGTTACATTCAGGACTTGCACAGGTGGATGACGATTGGATAGGCTAAGAAGGAGGAAGGTCTGTTCGTACTCACGAAGGCAGCTGGGAAAGAACCCAGTACTGCAATTTCTCAAGTTAGACTCATAGCTGCCTCACCTTCTAACAACAACTCTTCTCATGGTTCTGGTTCTTCTTCACTGCATACTACCTTAGATGTTTTCGATCTCTGGCACATGCGTCTTGGTCATGTGCCATCCTCCAAACTCTCTACACTGCAGTCCATTGAACCTTCTATTACAATGCTAAAACACAATGTTTGCACTATATGTCATGAAGCAAAACAGAACCGCTTGGTTTTTCCCACAAGTGAAATCAAAACATCTAAGCCTTTTGATGTACTTCACTGTGACATATGGGGACCGAATGCAGATGTGGCCTTACATGGTTATCGTTTTTTCTTAACTGCGGTTGACGATTATACTCGTGTTACTTGGCTTTTCTTGATGCATCAAAAATCAGAGGTCAAGTCTTTACTCTATGATTTTCATCATTTCGCTAAAACACAGTTTGATGAAAACATAAAAGCAATCCGTAGTGATAATGGGAGTGAGTTCTCTTTACCCGAGTTTTATAAAGTGCATGTCATTGTGCACCAGACTTCCTGTGTAGCCACACCACGGCAGAACGGCGTTGTCGAACGGAAACACCAGCACCTCTTACAGGTAACCAGGGCACTTTTGTTTCAAGCAAAATTACCCTCTAGTTTCTGGGGCTATGCCTTAATGACAGCAGCTCATATCATTAAAAGGTTACCAAGCAAAACTTTACTTGGCATCACACCTTATGAAAAACTTTTCCACAAGAAACCTTCTTTGCATCGCATGCGAGTATTTGGTTCTTTGTGTTTTTCATGCACTCTGCAATCTGGTCGTAAAAAGCTAGACAGGAGGGCTCGGAAGTGCATCTTTCTTGGTTATCCCCTTCATGTGAAAGGCTATTTTCTCTTTGATCTAGTTACTCATCAAGTTTTTATTTCTAGAGATGTTCACTTTTATGAATCTATATTCCCCTTTGCAAGTTCTGCTTGTAATCTGCATTCTGCTTCCTCTGAGTTAGTCTTTCCTGTTTTATCTTTATCTTCTGAGCCTTTCTTTCCCGACTCATCTTATCCTTCCGACCTACCACAAAACAACCCAGAAAATAGCTCTCCACCTGTCTCTATAACCCAGATACCAGCTGGCTCTAAATCTAACTTGCGAAGAAGCAAGCGCCTGCACAGACTTCCCGGCTATCTTCATGATTACCATCTTGGTCTATCCTCCTCACAGCACTGTTCAGATTCATCCACCTCGGGCACCTTTGTAAGTACCACGCTTACTTCCTCTTCTACCCCTTATTCAATTGCGCCTTATATTTCCTACAGCAGATTATCCATTCCTTATAGAACCTTCTTACTGTCCTTGGAGACTAACCATGAGCCACAGAGCTATAGTGAGGCACGAACTATTCCACATTGGCAGGAGGCTATGTCCTCTGAATTGCAGGCTTTGGCAGATAATCATACGTGGGATCTTGTTCCTTTACCATTGGGCAACCGGGCCATTGGTTGCATGTGGGTCTTTAAAACCAAACTGAAGGCGGATGGGACTGTGGAACGGTTTAAAGCTCGCCTTGTTGCCAAAGGCTATACTCAACGCGAAGGTTTTGATTATGAAGGAACCTTCAGCCCGGTTGCTAAACATTCCACCATTCGTTCTGTTCTCGCGGTCACTGTAGTCAGAGGCTGGCAATTACGACAATTTGACATTCATAACGCTTTTCTTAATGGCGATCTTACGGAGGAAGTGTTTATGCCGTTGCCGCAGGGTCTCGAGATTCAGGGGGAGTGTTCTGCATCGGCTCCTCTAGTCTGCAAACTCAGGAAATCGCTCTATGGACTTAAGCAGGCTTCGCGACAATGGAACTGCAAGTTGACATCCTGTTTGACTGAGTATGGATTCATTCAGTCTAAGGCTGATTACTCTCTCTATACTAAACAAGACAGCAATGGCTTTCTGGCTGTTCTTGTGTACGTGGATGATATTGCGGTTGCGGGCTCCAGTTCACAGCTCATAGACGTTCTTCGAGCACACTTACAGAGCCACTTCAGGCTGAGAGGTCTTGGAACTCTAAAGTATTTCCTGGGATTGGAAGTGGCTAGATCACAAGCTGGTATTTTTATTTCACAGCGAGGGTACGTTTTGCGTCTGTTGGAAGACCTTGGAAAGCTAGGAGTCAAGCCATGTTTTACGCCTATTACTCCCAATCACAAGTTGACATATGCAGAGGAAGAAGAAGAAAAAAGCGTTGATGCCAGTGCATATAGACAACTTGTGGGCAGACTTATTTACTTGGGCTTCACACGACCTGACTTGACTTATGCCATGCATGTGTTAGCACAGTTTATGGACAAGCCTTTAAAGAAACATTGGGACGCGGCAGGTATGGTACTGAGATATTTGAAGGGCACGCCAGGAAGAGGAGTTTTCTTCTCGAGTTCGGCTGAGTTGAGGCTTCAAGCTTTTTCGGACATTGACTGGGGAGGCTGTGCCTCAAGCAGGAGGTCAACCACAGGCTATAGCGTGTTCTTGGGGGATTCTCTTGTGAGTTGGAGGTCCAATAAACAGAGCACGGTATCACGTAGCTCGACAGAGGCCGAGTACAGGGCAATAGCGACCACGACAGCTGAGGTGATTTGGTTAAAAGCTCTGATGACAGATTTGGGAGTAGCTACAGATCAGCCGGTTACGTTATATTGTGATAACAAGTCGGCAATCTACATTAGCAAGAATTCGATGTTTCATGAGCGGACAAAACACTTGGAGACTGACTTACACTTCGTAAAAGAGAAGGTTGAGGAAGGAGTTGTCCGACTAATACACACGCGGACACAATTGCAGCTAGCAGACATTTTCACCAAGGCGTTGCATCCGGGGAGATTAAGTTACTTGCTTGGCAAGATGGGAGTAATAGACATTCATGACTCCCATCTTGAGGGGGGGTGTGAGCAAAGCAAGCAGATGACGACAGGTTGCACAGGAAGATGGCACAGCAATGTGGGCTGTGAACTTGGGTGAAAACAAGAACAGAGAAGGAGGGCCGCGCAGGAACAAAGGAGGCCCGAAGAATTAATCATTCATTGATTGTTTGTAGGGGGCAAAATTGTAATAGCAATCGTAGTTTGTTAGATGATTGGTGGCGTGCATTCTATTAGTGAGGGAGATATTGTGAGCTGTGTTGGTTATGGGAGGAAGGTAGGACAGTATAAGAGTGGGTGTGGTCTCCGTAACAAATTGCAGAATCAATAATACAGCAACCTTCTTCTCTCTTCCCTTCCCTCAAAAACCCAGCGACCTTTTTGTTGTTTCATGGCTCTTTCACTAGCTCTCATGGTATCAGAGCGGGTTTGGCTTGACTGAAGGGACGGTTCAAGCTTCGGTAAACCAGAGAGAGTGATGGAGCTGGTGAATATAGATAGCCAGCAATCGCCGTTTTTTGTAAACGCGACGGATCTGCAATCAGGGGCTATTGCCTCATGGAGACGCTCGGAGGGGAACTATGCCTCATGGAGACGCTCGTTTGAGCTAGCAGTGTTCATCAAGAACAAGCTGGGATTCATTGACGATTGAAGCCCGATCCCTGAAGGATTCGTCGAGGATAGGGACAGCGAGAGTCCCTGGCTCGGCCTCTCGTTCCTCTCGCAGGGAAACACCACGCACTTGAGCGAGTAGTCCTTCCCATCGTCGGCGTCACCACCAACCATCAAGGGTGTAGGCGCCATGGGGTAGGTGTTGGTGGGTCCACGCGACGGCGCCCGTCCAGGGATGTTGGGGTTTAGTAATTTTACTATTATTGGGAAACGATTTAGTAATTTTACCGCAAGGGTAAAACGGTAATTTCACACTGAAAATAGGTTCGGAGTTAGGTTCGGAATGTACTGTTCTGTACTGTTCTATTTAGTAAATTACTAAAAAGTTTAGTAATCGATTAATAAATATTCAGTAAATTTTCTCAAAAAATAGTAAACGATTACGAAAAAAAATGACGACTTTAGTAATTTACTAACGACTTTACTATGTTACACAGTAATTTACTAATTTCGCTTATAAAATTAGTAAATCATTACTAAAATCGTTCGACGGCGAATTGAGAAAATTACTAAAAATCAAAATTTTACTAAAAAAATTGGGAACCCATTACTAATTTTTTACTGTTTGAATTTTCGGAAAGTTACTAAACTACGTTTAGTAAATCGAATGTGAAATTTACTAAAAAATTTAGTAATCGATTACTAAACTTGAACAGTGAAACTTTAGTAACGGTTTCCTAAAAAAAGCAAAAATCACCGATATTTTTAGTAACCGGTTACTAAACTTTTTAGTAAATTTGTCCTCCGATTTACTAAACATAGTTTTAGTAACTTTCCGGATTTTCAAACAGCAAAAACTTAGTAACGGTTTACAATTTTTTACAACAGTTTACTAACGATTTTACTAAAACACATTGATTTTTAGCAAAAATTACTAAAAAAAAAGTCGATTTTAGTAAACTACGTAACGGTTACGTGCACGTACCGTTAGCCGCTTCCTAATACAGCAACATTCTTCTCTCTTCTCTTCCCTCACAAACCCAGCGACCTTTTTGTTGTTTCATGGCTCTTTCACCAGCTCTCACTCAAGTTGCCCTGCAATCACAGCTGAAATCACAAACAAAAGGAATTTGTTATTTCAGTTGATGGTTAAAGTTGGAGATGCAACTACATTAGCCCCACAAATAGTCAAGATTATGTGAGTTAATAAGTATCGTGGAGGAATTAATGTAGATCCAAAAATTGCGAAATTCTAACGAAAGGAAAGTCAAAGTAATTCCTCAAACCTTTTCTTATTTGAAGATGCTACAACATCCCAAATTAGCATGTGAACGAACGTCTTGGACGACAAGTTTGTGGGATCCCCAAAAACTTTGCCATCGAAAAGAGGCTGTCAATTCACCCTCGTATCTGCCACATTCATGGCCTACCCAAATGCTGCATTATGCCGAATTATTCTACCCCACCCGGTCTCCAATAGCTATCTATCAGATTTACCGTCAAGTGGAGTTGATAAGGGAAAGTACAACCTCTGAGTTGGACAAACTTGTTGCGGTGGGGAGACATTTTACCGACCATCGACTAACCGAACGCATCATGTTGCGATACACAATAGGTCGAGAAGTAGCTCATAAAAAAAAACAGAGAAACAAGCAAGAGCAGCGACATCATTCGAGCAGATCGGGCTAAATCACTATTTGTTACCACTTCGTATTTATATTAATATTAATTTGTAACCATACATTGATTCATTGAAGTCGTGTTAAGCCTGTATAAAGCTATTGTACCACCATAAGAACGACAAGCCTTATTATACTTTGAAATAGTAAAGATTCTATTTTTTATAAGTGAGTGGATTTTATTTCAGACTCATTTTTTCACTTAGTGAATTCTAACTGCGGATTGAAGAGAATGTCAACGTGATGTGCTTATATCAATTGCATTGCTCCTCACCTTCATTTGTATCAAAATTGTGTCAATGTATCCGTCCGTCTTTGAATCAACCCCAAAACTTACTCATGGTATATTATGTAACTAGTAGGCATAGAGTATTGTTATCAATTCACTCCATCGAGTATTGAGTCATTCGCTCTTTACCATCTGTTTCCATCTCGATTTAAAGGGAACTCCTTGCGCTTTCCCGTTCAACCCATTATCCATGCATCAATCACTTCGGTCGAATAACCCAACTTTCTCCCTTCCCAGCTCTCACACATCCACCCTTCTTTCCATTTCACATTACAATCGAGTTCTCCTTCTCGAGGGCACCTGCGTCATCTTGATACTAGAGCACCAGATTTCGTTTGTGTGCTAAGTTTATATTTAAAAAGAGTCAAAATGTCAGGACGTTCCCATCGCAATATGCCATGGAACAAAGCTAGATCGTCCATTTGGAACAACATATGAAAGATCTTAAGCAACAACTAGAATGTTGTGTGACCAGCAATCTGCCTCGTTTACCAACTGTCAAGACGGGGATGAAGATGGGAACTTATAGAGAGATGAGATTGTCGAACACAAATGCACCAGCGACATGAGAAAAGAAGTCCTGTGATTATTGTCTAGGTTTCAAAGTTCGAAGGCAACCTAGATCCGGAATAATTCTTCAACTGGATGCATACCATCAAATGCATCTTCGAGTACAAAGAGGTACCATACTATAAGATGGGAAAAACGGATGCTTTTAAAACTGCGAAAGTTCGCTATCGCAACATCTTCGCTAACTTGCACGCTTGGATGTCATTAGCCATAATAATAATACAATCCTAAATCCTAGGATGATGTTTCAATGTATTTGTGATTGTAGATGAGCATGCGTAGGCGAATGACATTCAATCATGCAGTGACGTACTAGGGTGATAAAGTATAGTAAAACAATAATGTCATTGAGCAGTAATGTCGCAGAACAATAATGCAGTTGAGCAATAAAACAATAATGTAGTCATGCAATTATGCAGTAGTGGGGACAAGCAATAATGCAGATGACATATGAATGTGTGTAGTAAGTAAGACAGAATGGTAAGGAATGTAAAAACCCCTATAGCCAATCCAAATCTCTGAAAGTACAAGCAAAGTTAGCTACGGTACATATCACACACAAATCATACATGAACCCGGTCCATACATGAATAACAATCGCTTAGATAACAAACAAATGCATATACGACGTTTGG
Organism: Melastoma candidum; assembly: GCA_023653495.1. Lineage (NCBI taxonomy): Eukaryota > Viridiplantae > Streptophyta > Magnoliopsida > Myrtales > Melastomataceae > Melastoma > Melastoma candidum. Next base: position 14,887,995 of record CM042881.1, on the reverse strand, counting down.
TACCTATAGTGAGCAAATAATTTCTAGACTTGGCAGAAGTTTCTAAGACTTCCTCGGATAGAGGGAGCTAGGTCCCACACCATAAGGTAGAAATGGCAAGAAGTCGCCCTGTCATGGTATCTAATAGCCCCTTAAATCTTAGCCTCGAGTATAGATACATACCTAGACATGCCTAGCAATATTAAGTAGAGACAATCAAAAGCAAACAGAAGACAGAAGAGCAAACGAGTACTCTACATAAGGTATGAACCTATCTACCTTTAAAACTATCACTATTGTGGATGCAAAAAATGTTTTGGTCGAAATCCACCTTTTAAAGGCTCACTCCTCAGTGGAATTGTCGTTTGAGATATACGTGCATAGAAATTACAACGATGATCCAAGTTTTCCCTCTATTATAGTTCGGTCGACCCCTGAGCTCGAGCGCGAGCCTCTGCAAAGAGTAGTGGAAGTGATCCCTCAATCTTCGTAATTGAACCCACTCGGGTCCTTCCCCGTCATCTTCAATTCTCAAAGGGAAATTGAGGACGATGCGGGAGAAGTGGAGAAAGAGCAGCTCGAAGAGGAAAAAGCGAGCAGAATCGAACGAGGCTCATGAGTGCACATCCAAAAAAGGCGTCCATATCATGAATTGTTTCGTTTCACCCCAGGAAACTTTAACAGATTCTTTTATTAGATTATAGAACCCGGATCTGCTAAACAGATCTCCATATCTATTTTTATTGCCTTATGTGTTAATTAGTTAACACATAAGATTTATAGTGGTCCGATAATCAATGCCAATGTCCACTTTCTCGGCATTCACCCTAATAAGGGCATATTCACTATATAGAGAATTTGGCAAATTATATATATTTGCCCGAAATATGACTAACCACTTGCCTGATGGTCACACCGTGATTAACTCTGGCTCTTCACTGAGCCCACAACTTTCTCTCTCGTGGCTACAACACACCTTCACAAGATCTCCTGTCATGTGACTTCCCTTACACGCCTCCTATATGAGTACCAACCTGCACAAAAAGATCAGCTACTGAATAACCAGCCTACAACTACAGAAGAACTCTTTCTCGAGAGGGAATTGGCTCGGTGAATGAACAAGAACACTCTCAAGCTTTGTAGAATGGTGAAGACACTAGAGTTTTGGTAAGCTCTAAATAAGAATGTTTGTCTTCATGCCTCTTTCATCCTTGAATTTAAAACTTGAGGTTGATGAAGCGTTCTCAAATCGCGTGCAACGGCTAGATGATTTCTTGTTTTGCTCTCCATGATACGATCTTGTAGGATAGCTTCCAAAAACACTTTAAACATTATCCATAAATTATTAGATAAACGACTAAAGCTTAAGGTCAAGGATAATGCATTTCGCACATAGTCTATATTTTATACATCGGTATCATAACATTTACCATATATAGAATTGGCTTTTCATTTCCTTAATATGAAAATATTCCTATCTCTGGATTGTTCGCACCGTATAAAGGGAGATTTCAACGTATTTAGATCGATGCCAATTTTTCAATAATGAAATGATCACTCAACTTTAGGACACACATCTCAAGATATTTTTCGAGAACATCCAAGGAGTGAACTCGAGTCACTTTTAATTTATGAGTTAATTCAATAAGAATTAACATTAAGTCTTGTAGGATAACCTTAAGTGCTCGCATATAAATAATCTTCAACAAGAAAATTGTCGTCGATAAATAAGCTCTTCAGTAATCATTGTATGTACTCTAGTAAGGAGAGTTATAGCTCATTTAATGCAAGTGCTTATCTTTACATCAGAGATAGTGAATATGAATGATGAGCCTAGTACACGGAGTGTCACTTTTGAGGGCTAGATCTCTTTATCCCTTGAGGTCATCCACATAACTCGTTTTATATTGCTCAGATAACAAAGACCAACTTTTACCCTTGAAAGCTTATTCCCTTTATATACACTTAAGTAGCACATTAGCAATCCTTACACTTATCATCGTCAAAACATAATTATATTGTATCTTGTTTTCGTTGTTGTGTTTCATCTCTAAGATTTTTTTATAAGACCGACAAGCTTGATGAATGATGAAGCCAATGATGGGGTGTGGCAGTGTTATAACCCAATTTTTAATTTTCTACAAAAAACATAAAATCAATAAAATCATAAAAATAATCTAAAATAATCTAAAATAATCTAAAACCAATAAAAATCATCTAAAATCACTAAAATCCCACAAAATCCCACAAAATCATAAAAAAATATAATTAAAAATAATAATTAACCCACTACATATTCCCTATCGATAGATAGAGACACACGAATACACGGGGAGAAGAAAGGAACATTTGAAAGAAAATCGAGACTTCGTCGTCACCAAAGGTAGCGTTCTCTTTTATGTCCGAGATTGCATCAGATTATCTCAGTCGGCCGAGCGTCCTCTCGTTCACCGACACGACCCCTAACTCGTTTCCCCTGAAATGCAAGACACTCAACAACTCCGTCCACGACTCGTGATACCCGACAATCCGGTAAATTCTTTCCTTTGCTTCTGTTTAATTAGATGAATTTATCTACTTTGATTCTTTTTATTTTTATTTTTTTTTCGCAACCAGCAACGGCGGCGTCCGTGACACATATGTTTGAGGAACGACTCCTCATCCAAGTTTGGAACTTGAAGTACATTCACCGGTTCTTCCGGGAAAAGAATGGTCCCGTCCTCTCCGTGATGCTTCCCACTTGATACTTTTCTTACAGATCTCACCACAAATCTGCTCTGCTATAATCTTGGGATTACGTGGGTCGGTGTGCCCATCAACCTCGGGAAGGCCCTCAGAGATATTCAACCTATCAAGTTCAAAGTCATGGCTGCCCTTGGACGATCTTCTGTTTTTCTTCCTATTTTTCTTGCTTTCATCCTTGATAGCCTTTTCAGCGTGTTTAGGAGTTGATTTAGCATCACCCTTTTTAAACTTAGAATCTTGCTCTCCACCAATTCCTCTTCGATCAGTTTCTTCACACTAGGCTTGCTATTGACTGCTTTTACTGCGGATCCACCATTTCCATTCTGCTGAATCATCAGTTCTCATCAAGAGCAGCCAGCACTTCGAACTTATTTCCTGAATCTCCTGCAGCCAAGACGAGAAAATGAGTCTGGTTAAGCGGCATGATAAATCCAACCTTTTGCAATTCCTAGATGTAGTAGTCATCCAGTCATCTGCCATTTACACGTTCAACTACGATGGACGACCATAATTATAGTGTCCAACCCCATTGCACCAAGGATAAGCTCACTCACCGGCATTACTCATGAGTTCACTCTTCTTTTCATACAGGAACCTCTGATTTGATCAGCCGAGGATGAATGAGTTTGTGTGTCTTCCGCAAGATTGTATCTCTTAATCCATCTCTTTCCCGCACAGTCTTGGAGCACCCAACCGGTGACGATTCCAGTGCTTCCGACAGCTTAGTAATCCTATTGTTGGCGGGTTTCAGAATAGCGCCCTCGCCAAGCTCGTCACCTACGGCGTCACCCAGCCCAGCAATGGCGAACCCACAGCCAGTAACGATGGAGCACCGTCTTCTTCACCGTTTCCAGCCTCGTCTTCGCCGTCCACCCAGGCGGCTGTCCTGATCCCAAAACCCGACCAGCGCTGGACAAAGATCAAAGTGGAAGACGAAGGCGTAGCAAACATGTGTGTCCTGGAAAATCGAAGGGAGAACGATGCCCGTTTTCCGACTTGAAATCTGGATATCATTACCCACTCATGGCAATCAAGGAGGCCACGGATAATTTCAGCGAAGATTTAGAGGTTGGAGGAGGAGAATTCGGGAAGGTTTACAAGGGAGTCCTAAGAGATGGAACGAGAGTCACGGCGAAGAGATTTTGTCAGTCGCTGCAGAGGGAGGAGGAGTTCCGAACCGAGATCGGGATGTTGTCCCATTTACGTCACAGGCATTTGATATCATTGGTCGGATACTGTGACGAGCAGAACGAGATGATCATAGTGTACGAGTTCATGAAAAAAAGGCCGCTGAAGAATCATCTGTATGGTTCGAGTCTTCCGTCACTGAGCTGGAAGAAGAGGCTCGAAATCTGCATTGGATCAGCGAAAGGGCTTCACTACCTTCACACAGGATCCTCGAAGGCTATCATCCATCGGGACGTGAAATCAGGGAACGTTCTACTAGACCAGAACTCCATGGCAAAGTTAGCAGACTTTGGAGCATTGAGGACTGGCCCTGAAATCGATCAGTCGCGTGAGTACGGCCGTAAAGGGTAGCTTTGGCTACCTTGACCCCGAGTACCTGAGGAGCCAACATCTCACGGAGAAGTCAGATATATATTCTTTCGGGGTCATGATGCTCGAGATTTAACGTTTTCATTCGGAACAACAAGGTATGTTTTATTTAACGTTTTTATTCGATTTATACGTATCGCATAGATCCGGGACTGTGTTTCGAACCGAAACGAGCTTCCGCTGCGCCCAATGGAAACCCTTCAAATAGGAACTGGGCTGAGGAACCTGGAGCTTGTGCTCCACCTATAGGAAGTCCTGTGCGCTCGAACACCTCAAGGTCACGGTCATTGCGATAGAGGACAGAGAGACGGTTGAAGAGTCATGCTGAAATCAAAGCCGTCGACGAGCTTCAGTCACTTCCATTCTTCCTCTGCATCAATCGGACCTAGTCTTGGGAAGTAAAGTTTTCTTCCTATTTTGACTTATTTCTATTTATTCTGATGGTAGAAATTTTGCCCGTAAGTTTGCGTTTATTATTTTTGTTCTTCTTGCGAAAATTCCCTTGGGAATGGTTTCTTCTCCGTTATGTGGATTGATGATTTATACCTTGGTTAGCAACTTTCCTTTTGAAAGCAGAATTTGTTGTATTTCCTCATAAATCCTCGCTATCTTCTTATGCGAAAATTTCTAGATTATTTCGTAGATTTTTCATTATTAGTAAAACTAATTTTTTTTACCTCTTATCATTTTAAGTTTTTTAACTTGTTATACTGGAAATCATGACGACACCCTTCTATTTTTAATTCACTGCGCGTTTCATCATTTTAAAATCACTTTGAAATGAAAAATATTGTTTAGTGCGTATTCGAAACTTGATTATTTCTTCTCGAATGGTTTACTTCGTTTATTCGGTACTTATGCGGGTATCTCGGGGGCGTGCCTTGTGGACAACCAAAGCACGCACCTCATTCGACGCGTTCAAGATAACGAAATATTCGAGGGTTTGTTTCTGGATTCTCGAAGATTAAGACCCTCTGAAAACGGCTTCGCACTCACCAACGTTACGGCATCAGCGGCTCGCCAGGTTCACCGTAAACCTATTCTAAAAACGGCACCGTGAGGTACAAACGCTAACGGGGGCGTTCTATATAGAGCGAGAAATGGTACAAACACCCCGTTCTCCCTTGAATTTATTTCGCCGTAGAAACTGTTAAGGGCATTAATCAATCTATGCTGCTTGTGTTTTGCCCAAAATCAACTTTTAAGAAATATTTTCTAAAAAAATGATTCACGTAGACATTTTAAGCATTAATGAGCTCGAGATCATTTTTTTTATATGTCAAACAATGTCTTCTTCGAAAACCGAGCTCAAATAAATCGGACATCGAAAACACACGATAAAAGCCTCCCTTTTCTTTGTGATGCATGCGATTTAGTAATCCCTAATTCTCGAGCCATAACGAATCTCTATAGTTTTTCTAACTTGAACTTAAAATAAGTTAGTGGCGACTCCGATATTTTCAAAATCCGAAGCCTTATCGTCAAGGGATGATATTCATTTTAAATGGAACTGGAAACGAGATCCACCCGCGACAGACAGCGAAAAAGATGAGGACGAGGGGTATCGTAGTCCTTGCTATCTGCAGGTAATTACGGTGCGGTATACTACGGCGATGAGCTGTCTCTCTCCTCTCAAAAAAGAATTTACGATAAGAATGAGTGGGGAAGGAATATCACCGTCAGAGTGAAAGTTGTTGTCGTCGATGTCGTGTATATCTCTGTGACTGTGTGAAATGAGAAATGTGAAATAGTGATAGAGAAATGGAGATGCGTAGTTTGGTTTTAGAAAGACACTCCCTCTTGACCGTCCTACTCACTCTGCAAATCAACAATTGCATTTGTTTAGACAACCACAGGAACTTGAAGAAGGAGATCCAGAAGCTGAACTTGAAGGATGATGTGATTAAGTAGAAGATACTGGTAATAAATATCCTTGGAAGCAAAACCCTGAAATAGGCGCTGTTATTTCAAGCGGCTATTGTTGGCGAAAGAAGACGGTAGCTATTAGGATTTTGTGGATCGAAGTAGGTTATATTGCGATTCGGAGAATATTAGATTCGTTTATTATATAAGGAATGTTGGAGAATATATCTCTTGGGGAAAATATATTGGGTGATATCTGATTATATCACATAATATATTACCTGCCAGATTTTCGATATCTTTGGGGGCCATCTATTCTATAAATAGATGTCGGTATACGAAACGAATGAAAGGACGAAGGAGAGCAAATCCTTAAAGCGTAGAAAAGGAATACATGAGTGCAAAGAGTGCGGCGGTAAAGAAAGGGTGTGTGTTGGGGAAACACGGGAAACACTTCGGGATTATTTCTTACCGAGAAAGCGGGATCTTGTACTCGGGTAGGTCGAGGGGGTTAGAGAGGGTCTCAACCTAAGTTTGTACTCCATTGAATATAATGAAATCTTCTTCTCCGCCAGTGGACGTAGGTCGATTGACCGAACCACGTAAATTTTTTATCTCCTTATTTTTTGTTAACTTTCAACCAAGAACCAGATCCGGCTCGACTCGCTTCCGAGGGCTTCCGCGTGCACCAACAATTGGTATCAGAGCTCGATTGTGCAAATTCGAGATCCATGGCTGGTGGCAAGTTCGAGATCGAGAAGTTGGATGAAAGCATGAATTTTGGCTTGTGGCAAGTCAAAATGAGTGCGCTACTGGTACAAGGTGGATTGAAAAAGGCTCTTACGGATCAATCAAAGAGCTCTTCGAAGTTGACTTCTGACCAGTGTGAGGAGATGGATGCTAGATCGTTATCGGCGATTCAGCTGTGTCTATCCAATGAGGTTCTGACAAACATGCTCAAGGAGGCAACAATGGCTGGGTTTTGGAGTAGGCTGGAGAGTCTATACATGACGAGGATCCTAAGCAACAAACTTCTTCTCAAACAAAGGTTCTTCATGCTCAGAATGATGGAAAGTATGTCCGTTAAATCCTACCTGGATAATTGATTGTATGCATCTTTGGATTTGAAGATGATCAACGACAAGATCGATAAGGAGATCCAGGCGATGCTGCTATTATGTTCACTGCCCGCTTCATATCAGAGCTTCAGGGAGACGTTCTTGTATGGGAGAAGTGTTCTCATAGTTGACGAGGCACGGTCTGCCCTTTTATCAAAAGATTTGATTGATAAAGAGTTGACGGGTGAAGTAGGGTGTTCCATGACGGAGGCATTAACAGTAGGCATGACCATATCCAAAGGTAGTTGCGGTGTAAAGTGCTTCCATTGTGGTAAGAAATGACACATAAAGAAAAAACTACAGGAAGCTAGCAGGGAAGGATGAAGGGTTGCAAGCGTCAGCGACGGTTGCTGTGTACAGCAGCGACAGTGATGCTAGAGACGGAGATGTACTCATGGCTAGTGAGGTGCAGACTGTTAAAATCGAGTCGGAGAGACCATCAGATGAGGATTGGATTATTGACTCAGGGAGTATTTTCCACATGAAACCTCATAGGGCGATGTTCACCGCATAATGTTCCACTGCAGATGGAGAGGTGCGCTTGGGCAATGGTCACAAGTGTAAGGTTGCAGGTGTGGGAACAGTTCGGCTCATAATGAAGGATGGAGCTGTGAGAGAGTTGACAAGTGTCCGACATGAGCCTGACCTCACGAGAACTATTACTTCCGTGAATGTTTAGAAGCGAAAGGGTAAAAATTTTCTGCTTCAGGTTGAGCCTTCAATGTTCGCCGAGGAAGGCGGTTGTGGATGACTGAGAGTCGATTACAAGGCTTGTATGTTATGAGAGGTGTTGTTGCTATTAGGATTTTGTTGACCGAAGTTGGTTATATTGCGATCTGGAGAATACTAGATTCGTTCGTTATATATGAAAAGTGAGAGAATATATCTCTCGGGGAAATATATTGGGTCATAACTGATTATATCACATAATATATTCACCTGTCAAATTTCCGATATCTTTTTTGGGGACCATCTATTCTATGAATAGGTGTTGTTATACAAAGCGAATGAAAGGACGAAAGCGAGAAAATTCTTAGAGCATAGAAAAGATATACACAAGTGCAAAGAGTGCGGTGATAAAGAAATGGTGTGTTTTGGGGAAACACGGAAAATACTTCGGGATTATTTCTTATCGGGAAAGCGGGATCTTGTACTCGGGTAGGTCGAGGGGATTGGAGAGGGTCTCAACCAAAGTTTGTACTCAATTGAATATCGTGAAATCTTCTTCTCCGCCCTGCACGTTGGTCGATTGACTGAACCATGTAAATTATTTGTCTCCTTATTTTTCGTTAACTTTCGATCAATAACCGGATGGATCCGATTCGACTCGCTTCCGAGGGCTTCCGTGTGCGTCAACAGTAGTCACCAAGAATAAGAATCATGCGTCTGCAGCCAGTAAATATGGTGTATGTAATGAAAGCCAAACATATATTTTCAGGACTCAAATAAGTTGAACATCGGATCTCCTTGCCATGGTATTGGCCTCAAAAGGGCAAGAAGGGAGGAGCAGGAGCATCGCTCTGGGTACACATCAGTCCCAATTTTTACAGACATGAATTGAATTGAAGGCATTCATCCCCTCAGCATCTTTCATGACTTGAGGTCGTCTTCTACTTACTCTACTGACATAAAAAGGCTCTTCTTTCACGAATAAAGCCAAAATGAGTCAGCAGATGCCAACTCGTAACCAATTGCAAAAGAATATGATGAGAAATCCCACAGACTACTTAAAAGGTTACCGGAATGAATTGATGGGGGGGGGGGGGGGGGGGGGGGACCCCCTTCTGATCAAATAATACAAATGATAATCGACATCCTTCTGCAACAAGCTAACCCAGTTTTTAAGCATCATGATCGACAGAGTCTTCATCATTAGAAATCTAGATCACATTCCCAAGCACAGCTAAAAGGAAGGACAGCCGAATCAACGACGAGGATACTCGTCTGCAGACGCCAGTCATCGAAGTAAACGCAACCAACCTTCTGAAGCACATTTATTCTACCTTCAGATATGTATGGTTAATGCTATGGATCAAATACTTTCTATGAAAAAAAGGCTTTTACTCGTGCAAACACCGTCTCTCCCTGAATTTGGGTTTGGTGGAGAAAGGGTGCATCAATAAGTATAATATCCAGGGGAGAAATGACTAAGCCGTCTGTATGAAATGACCAGGCCTATACCTTTGTTCATGGTGGAATCTGCCAATAAAGAATGATATCTATGCACCCCCATTGTGATCCTCGTACCCGAATTACACTTGGGAATTGTTAACTAATATACCAAAGCCTTCTCCAATAAGTATATTGAGATCGCCTTTTTTTTCCTTCAAGGAGAAGCTATGGCCCCATGGAACTATGTTTTCTTAAAAATGAATCCTGAAACTCTGTGAATTCCCTCCAAGACGAGGGATTTCCGTGGCCCAAATTTCAAGTTAAGAAGACAAGCTCTCGTCATCTGAACTTCTGATTGCTCTTTGTTTATACCTCTCCAGGACAGGTAACGGAATAGTAGACGGTAAGCGGAAGGACCTTGCAGCACCCACCATTGTCTGTTCATGCATCCTTCCAACATCCTTGCACACGTGATCCAAGTTCGTGAGAAAATCTCTCACTATCAGAAAAATTCTCAAGGGGTGAGCTTCTTCCTTCGCAGCATCCCCATGAAAGTATTCGGTCGCTTCCTTGACATGGGATAGGGCCTTCTTCTCCTCACCCTTGATCCTATCAATCTCCTCTTCAGCCTCCCGAAGGAATAACTTAATCGAGTCGAAGAACCGACCATGTATATCTGGTCTCTGATACTGTAATACATGTCTGACCTTCTCGAGTCCCATGTCAAGCTTAGAAAGATAGCTACTCAGCACGTCTGAATCCATTCCCGCCGCCTTTTTGACACTCGCAAGATCACTGCTCAGCCCAGCTACAACTTGTAACCCTTGCTTCCGGAGACCATCCTCGCTTAGAGACTGCACTTTGGTCAGAACGCAATCCTTCACTTGATTTGCATCTTCACCCTCTGATCTGATGATTTCTTGAACCACAAAGTGGAGAAGGTTAGTTTTCCCATCGGCCCCTTTTATGTCTACAAGTTTTAATAGGGTATCCAGCTTGAACGCTCTGGCATCACCACGAGTTGTCCCAACATTCATCCGGTTTCCTGTCCTGAGCACTGCTTCAAGAAGCTTAAGAAATAGGCGACTGTTCCTCAGCTCTTCACTAGCCGCCTGTCGTGTAGACAATCAGATCCCAAAACTTTAGCAGATTGGATACAAGATTGGTATCTTTGGCTGCAGGCAAGACAGGAATTATAAATGTCGACCAAGTTGATACCTCTAATGTTTGGAATGACTTTCTGAGGTACTTCACTTCCGCATCGAAATTGGCTCTGTATAGCATAGCTTCTACTCGCTTAAAGGCAAAAGGTACGTCTAGGATGGCCTTTAGAAACCTTTCTGCGGTTCCAAGTTTTGAGATGTCACCATTGTAGTCTCGAAGTTTAATCTCTTCTTCCTTAGTCGGAGCCATTTTGACTAGTGTTTCTAGAAGCTCGTTGCCCAACCCCTCAGGATTTCCTGTTGCAGTGTAATTGAATTGAGAAAGACCAGAGATGTACAGCGTACTGTTCGATTTCGATTTTGACACTCTAACTGAACTGCCATCGAAATCAGATTACGAAGGCATCTCTGCAACAGTTGTATATTCTAGAGATTCCTAACAAGGTATCCCGTGAACTGTTCAAAAGCTCAGTTTCTCACTTCAGCAATCAAAACCATCTACGTAACATGGTCATCTACATCAAGACTAAGGGAACTGGGGACGGCTGGAATTTCCTATTAGTTATAAGAGTATGCGGGTAATAAATAATTTCTTGTGGCATTTATTCAGATTTCCCGAAAGAACTGAGAAAAAGTGGAAGGAGAAGGACTGCCATACCATCTAGAAGAGCTTCAGTGACTTCATCCCTTGTCACATTCAATGCTCTCAAGAGTATTGCTATATTCTGGGATTTCTTTGGATCCAAGACCCTGCTCTCGTGATCCAAAGTAGCCCAACCTAATCTCCTAGTTTTGTCCTTTGGGATTGTTGTGCTGTTGGGGTTGCAACCGAAAAGAGACTCCATCATGTTCTCATTCAATCTGCAGAATCACAAAAAATCAAACTGAATCTCCAGTAATATAACACGCCCATCTGGATCAAGCTGAATCAGAAACTTACTGAAATGAGCTCGATTTGATCTGATCCCAAACTGTCTCTCTATCAGAGGTTGCCCTCACTTTATCCCAATGCAGAGGCTTCAATTTGGGGCGACCTGCATCTCTTTCATCGCCATTTTGTCTCTGTAACAAACCACTACCTGCAATCTCATCGGCCTCTGCTGCATCTGTAAACCCATCCCTTACGCCAGCATCTTTAGCTGGCACACCAGCACAGTACAATTTTGGTTCATTCGCTCCTCTGTTTCCAGGGGGAATTTGCCCTGTCTTTGGACCTGGCATACCGGTGGTAGCCAGCACGAGGGTCCTAAGTACTCGGGGAGCAGGTGGTGGCAGTGGTGGTGGTGGTGGCGGCGGGGGAGGGGTGGATACTTTGCTCATTCTTGGTGATGAACTACTCAAGGACTGAAGGAGGGCTAAATTTGGTGGCGGCAGAGGAGCTGCAAATCTAGACCGGAGGGGATTTTGAGTTCCAACTTCGTGCTTTATAGAGGGAATGATGACATGCTTCATTTCCGGTGAACTTCCGCTCTGCCGTGATCGGGGGGAGGTCCTCTTGGAATGGGGAACAGAGAGGTGGTTGGCATTCCCATTGACATTACTGCCACCATTGCTACCGCTGCCATTGCTGTTGCTCCTGTCGCTCTGAGTAACACTCTGACGTGATGCCGGGGTGTGATACCCCTCGTCATTGCTGACCCCCGAGCATCGTGGCAAGTAAAATGCAGTTTCTGTCCCGCGGCTGGCACCATCCTCATGTTCATCCTCCGAGGATGACATCATCTGGACAACAGAATCCGGTGGAGGCTGCCGCACCAATGGCGGGAGAGGTGTCAACTCCGGGCTCGGCCTGTACCTCCCGAAATCTGTCCTCTTCCCGGAGTTTAGCTTCCTATAGGGGGAGAACTTCAAAACGTCCGAATTGCCACCGGCTGCAGATGTGGGTTCCACGGTGCCAAGGTAGAGGAAATTAGGTGGCTGAGGGGGATCGTCATCATAATCCTGCTGTGAGAAGCCACCCCGAGGCAGGGGAGGAGGGACGAGCTTCCTGGAGTCGGAGGGGGAGGGCGGGAGGTGTTGACGCCGGTGGCGGTAGAGAAAGAAGGCAAGGGCGGACAGCATGCCGAGGGTGACGAGAGCGACGGAGAATGCGATGGCAAGCTTCTTGGATGGAAGGGGGAGGGAGGAGGAAGAGGACTGGGAGGTGGCAGTGGGGATGGGGCCGTGGGAGGCGGCATTGGAGGGGACGGTAGGGGTAGGGGGAGGGGAGGAGGAGGAGGAGGAGGGGAAGGAGGGGACCTCGGGGAAGAAGGGCTGGTCGGGGGAGGGGGAAAGTGGGGGAACTGGAGGGGGAGGGGAAGGGGGGGTGGTGGAGGAGAAGAGGGGCTGGTGGAGGATGCGACGGAGGGTTAGGGATTGGAAGGGGGGAGGAAGGGCGGTGGTCAGGGGGGGCGGGGGTAACAGTAGCAGGGGGAGTAGGAGGAGGAGTTGGTGGCTCATGGTGGGGAAGAGGGGGAGTCACTGCCAAGGTGGTTATGGTTCATGACTTTCTTAGCATGTAGGAGTGTGTGTGTGTGTGTGTGTTTGCATGTGGGACGGAAGATATGAGTGGGATGATGCTTGGGGTCGTAGTAGAAGAAGAAGAAGAAGAAAGGCAAGGAAGCAAAGCACAGGATGCTCCTCTCTTGCTTTCCTTCCACTGGGGGTTTTTGTTGGTTATGGAAAAAGTTTCTTTCTTTGTTTTTTTTTTTTTTTTTTTGAGGGGGACGACACCCTCCCCTCTCACATTATATCATAATAATATCAATCCGCAAGAATGACACGTGGCGCATGTAGGGGACAACCTTGATCTGGAATACCCCATTAATTAGTACTTATTTTAATTTCTTTGTTACATCCCCGGCGATGTGAGTTGGGTGGTGGTGGTGGTAGTAGCAGCAGCAGTATAAGTGGGAGAAAGGGAGGGTGGTCATGATGGCATCTTGGTGTGGAAATGATCGTAACTCTAGTGTCATCGTCATGTGTGTGTCGGTCATGATTATTTCCTTCCACTCCACCCCATCCCTAAAGATCAAAAGTAAAAAAAAAAAAAAAAAAAAAAAAGATAAATTACATTCAAACCTTTTATTCTTTGCTTCGTCCCACATTCTAGAATATTATTTTCCTAATTCATATGAAACCATTCCCCCGAATGATCTCGTTAAGTGTCAATTTATTCGTGTTAACTTAATTTGGTGTCAATGTCTTGTTTATTTAACGCATGCTTAAAAAATGATCAGTGTTTTATTAGTCAAACGAGGTGAAGAAGTTGATAAATAGACCAAAAACAAAAAAACAGGCATATGCGAAATCAATGCTTACGGATTAGAGTTTGGAATGATAAAAAAAAAATAATTATTTTCGCCTAGGGATCAATTAAAGAGGTGAACCAAGTCAGTATACACGTGGGTGTGTCTTATTTGGTTTTGCCTTGCTGTTCTCTTTATAGGAGAGAGCCGCGCTTGATTGATAGCGAGGAATTTTTTCTTTTTCTTTTTTTTTTTAAAAAAACCACCCCCGGATACAAATAATAACAATACATCGTCAATAAATGCGCAAACATATTCCTCACCCATTTCCATTTAGGTAGATATATTGTGGTAAATGTTGTTTCCCCATCATCATCGATGGGGACATTTCTTCTTCTTCGTCGCACCATATTAACTTCGCGGCGTCTTCTTGTGGGACTTAGTCCAAAATGGGATGGATACTCATATTGTATATGCGAAAACGAAATATAAAAAAAAGAAAGAAAATTTGATAAAGTAGGCAGTTTTATTCCCTCTGCCTTCCTCCTTTCTTAAAAAAAAACTTTAAGTTTAGCTTTCCCAATCCCCTTCTTTTTCTTCTCCTCAACTTTTTCTGTTAAACTTTTTCAGGAGGATGGTAGGTAAGCACTTAACACCCCCATCATAAGGTTAGTGCTTATCCGATCAAAACTTACGGTCGGCATCATTATGCGTTATGTACAAGTCTGAATACTTGACGGAGGAATTTGTCTGGGGCTCATGTCTTTGAATGTGCCTGGCCTTTTGATGTTGGATATAATCATGACGTTGTCTCGTTTGGAAAATTCTTGCTAGAGAAGGGAATGCAGGTCGCGTAAACACTCCCCGCAGGACCGAGGGGTTCCGTGTTTGTTTGACATTAATTACTTCTAATTTTTACGTTATTAGAGGCCAACATATGTTATGTAACTCTTATCGTATTAATTGGGCCGAAGTCAAGCAAAATTATATTTGTTGTAGGCCCGGCACACCCGCCAATTCTTAAATTGGGCCGAAGCCCACACCATAATAGTTGTGTTTGTTGCATTTTTAAGCGGACTTGATTTCTATTCTAAAGCAACTATAACTTCTACTATTACAACTAAACTCGGTGAGGTTAAAACGAAACTTTTTCAATATCATTATTTTCATTGAGAACATCTTCATTTATCTCTTCCTCTCTATCTATATCCCCCTCAACACAAAATCAATAGTCTCATTTTCCATTAGCATAATTCACACCATAAATGGTGTGAAGTTCTACATAACATGGAAACGATTTTTTCTAAACTTTGCTGCATTTATGCGACTCTTTTCAGTTAAAAGATATTATAGTCTCAATATTCATATGTATATGATAAAATAATGTAATAAGATAGCAACACATTAACTTGGGAAAATAATAATGATAATAATAATAATAATACACTTACTCGAAGATATTAATCTTATACATTCTTAGGAGCAGTCACACATTTTATAACAGAATCTCAATCGAAGTCACTGTTACTCCTTTCTGTAGACTCTGTCACGTCGAGTACAATATATAAATGATCTTTCAACATCTTCAATCTAGACTCGATATGTGGTCTTGCTTTAATACCACTCTTGAGAAGTTTTATCCCCGTTGATAGTTCAATAGCATCAAAAAATCCAGGCTTGAAACCACAATCGGCTTTATACTTGCGTTCATGGTGAAAATCAAAGAGGATATCTGTAAGGATGAGATCTTCGTCATTATTCCAACCTCTTTTATTTATTTCCGACGTTCTGCTTCCTTCAATTAATTCCATTTGATAGTTACCGAATGCCACTATTTGCATTCACCAATACACATTTCAAGAAATGCAAAATAAATATAGTACGAACAATACAAATCAATTTAGGAAATCCATTAAATATGTTGTACATTTACCATGAGTCGTAATAAATGTCAATTAAATCCATAAAAATATAAATAACATCAGAAAAATCGATAAAATGTACTCAACTCGCATGATGATGTCTATTCATCCACTCATTAAACATTATGCTAGATTGTCTCTAAACAAAGACCATTTAATAGACGCCTCTATTCCCGTGACAAATGTAAGATCTTCCAAATAAGTAAAGTCTTGTTGTCCCAAATCAAAAGAGCTCAATGCATCTGACCATGGTTGTAGAAGGCGAAAGGCGACGCGAGGCGACAAGGCCTCGCCTGCCTGGAGCAAGAGACGAGGCGAAAGGCAATACATGTAATTTTAAATATAAATATCAAAAGACATTGACATAAAGAAACTCAAATAAGTTATCCAAAAGGAAATGATCAATTAAAAAGTTCAATCTAAGTCATTATCATCTGAAATCGACAAGTTCAACATCCAAAACCAACAAGTTTAACATCCGAAACCGACTAGTTCAAACACTCAAATTCAAATCGTCCTCGTCCGAAACCGATAGACCAATAGCATCGTCCCCGCTAGTACTTTTATAACTTCGGGATCTTGCTTCTTCTTCTCGTTCTCATCCAATTCTTCAGAATCATTTTCATCTATGTCGTGTAGTTGACGTGTCACATTTACTTTCCTTTTACTTCGAGTATCAATGGCATTTCTTTCCCTTGCCACGGTAGATTCCTTCCCTACTGCTTTTCCCTTTCCTGCAACAAAACTTGTTGAAGTAATGATGGGTTGAGAAGATCTAGTAACATATGTCAGTTCATTGGCCCTACTTGCTTTTGTAGCAAGACCCCATGTGAAATCTTCATCATTACTGAATACAAGAGCGTTCTCCTTGTCCTCATCTTTTATAATTCCTGTCTTCCATTCAAAAGATTCAATATCATCAACATCCGACAAGATGATTGGATCAATTTTCTCACGCATAAGATATCGACGCCTCAAAGCCCTATTGTACTTAACATAAACTAACATACTCAACCGCTCATGATTCAAATGACTCCTCCTTTTCGAATGAAGTTGCACGCGTAATAGCATATATGTATCAATACTTATAGTAAACTTAAATTATATAAAAGGAGCTAAGATTTGAATCTACTCACATGCTCAAACACACCCCAGTTTCTTTCACAGCAGGAAGAACGACAAGTAAGGCTGAGAACTTTTATAGAAAACTTCTGTAAATTTGGCGACGAAGATCCATATGATGACCACCACTTAGCTGCTCAACGGTAAAGTAACAAAAGTTGTATAATTGACCACTAATTTTCAGATAATGTTTGCAAAATTTCTAATAACTTGTTTACCTGGTGATTTTAGTTTGCAATTCCAATGTCTGGTGGTAGTGGCAATTCCAAACATCCTTTCAGTCCTGGTGTATACATCCATTTCACTACAAATATCATCTTGAACTTTAACATCAGGCACCGACCTTTGGACATCATGAAATCCTTTCATGATCTCTTCATCGTGCTCTATATCCGGATTTGAATAAAATAACTGGGGATTGAGAAAATGTCCTACTGCATGAAGAGGTCTATGAAGCTGAACATTCCAACGGTTATCAATTATTCGAAACACGTGTATGTATTTCTCTTCTTTATCTGAAAAAGATGAGGCAATTTGCTCTTTTGCTCTATCGATTGCCTCATTAATGTACCTCATGGCTGGTCTTTTCTCACCATCAATCAAACGAAGCACATGGACTAAAGGACCAACAATCTTCATTGCATACCTCAAATTATTCCAGAAGGTTGTGGACAATATGACCCGTTCCATCCTTTTCCCCAATGCCTCTTTAGAGATTTTCGTGGCATTCCATCTTTCAGATGTAAACATCTTCTTCAAATTTGCCTTCTGCACTAAAAACCTCCTCAAAGTTAGGAACTTTGTTGCAAAGCGAGTTTTTGCAGGCCTCACCATTTCAGCCTTCTTTGTAAAATCTCTCAGTATGTTTAAGAGAAAAGCTCAGTTGTATATAAAGCTATTAAAAGCTACTCCTTGTTTATATACTTTCCTCAAATTAAGTAACTTGAAGTAGTCTTCAAACATCAAATCTAGGCAATGGGCGGCACGTGGAGTCCAATACAAATGTTGGTATTTCACCTCTAACAATCTTCCTGTAAAATAAATTAAGAAGTTAAGAACACATTATGATAAATTACACTATTTACAAAAAGATTCTCACATGCAAGAACATTTGAACTTGCACTATCTGTCACCACTTGAACGACGTGTTCTTCCCCCACTTCACGGATAAATGAATCAAGTAACTAAAACATTTTTTCCCCAGTATGAGCAAAACTTGATGCATACATAGATTTCAAAAACATGCTTCCTTTGGGAATATTCATCAAAAAATTTATCAAAGATCTTCCCTTTCTATCTTTCCATCCATTTATCATCAAGCTACAACCATACTTCTCTTTTTCCTCAATGTTATCTTTCATCAACTCCTTTTTACGTTCTACCTCATTATTTAAATAAGTAACTCTTACCTCATGATAGGTAGGAGGCTTCATATTTCTCCCATAGTCCCCCATTGCATTTTCCATACGAAGGAATCTATCATAATTGACGGCATTGAATGGAATTCCAACATCATACATCCACCTAGAAAACGCCGCATCTTCTCTCATCTTTTTCTGGTATGCATCAAGTGCTTTTGAATCTTCTTGTTTCCTTTTTTTAACAATCTCCTCATTCGGATCTTGATAATCACGATCAAGAGGACCGCTCGATCTCTTTCCATTCATTCCAGACTCGATAGTGCGATTGGATGTGTTGCGTTAGTCCAAGCATGTGAATGTGATTGAGAACCCACTGTATAGTACTTCTCTACATCTTCTAGTTTATCAAAATGGGGAATTGCATCTATTTTGTTCTTCACTTCCTTCTTATTAGCCATGTATTCTATCAATTCTTCCCAAACAGGAGGGGGACATTCTTGACAAGGATTCACATCCTTATAACCTCCAACAAGATGTTGCTTGAAGCGATTAATTCCACCATTTGTTACTTTCCCGCAGTAATTACACTTCACTTTATTGGTGTCATTGGGATTTGGTAGATTTCCATGACATCGTGCAGGATCTCTTCGGTTTAGATTTTGAAATGACATCTACTTCTAGCCTTTCACCAATGACAATAATCAAATAAATTGTGAAAAAAGAATTGTAAAACATGAAATTCGTCACCAATGCAACTCATTTCAGGATCTTGGATATCATTAACCAAACTAAAAAACTAATTCCACTTATCTGGGATATCACTCAAACTTATTGCAAGAATCTAGGATATCACTTAAATTGCAATGATTCATATCATTTCATTCACCAACAAGAAACAACAACTTATTCATGAATTAAGAAACAATTCACCAACAAGATCAGCGCCAACGGTAATACGGCTGACAGTGGGGAAGGAACAACTCTGAAAAAAAACCTAAGTTAGAACAATCTGCAAAAATAGAATAATTTGTAACAAGATCAAAGGGGACGGAAAAACCTGACAGGGCACGGAAGGAGCGTGGAAGTCAAGGGGACATCACAACACAAATGTCGGACACCCAAAGAAAAACAAGAACACAACAAGCAGTCAGTAGTAAGATTTCATAATGGAGTGGAAATTGGTAAAAACCGTGAGCCTGCCTGTTGCAGAAAAATCCACAGTTGCGGTTGACAATGCTGGTGGAAGCACTTGAGGAAGGAGGAGAGACAACTGTAGTTGGGAGAGACAGACTTCACGAGGAGAACGTGGGAAGAAAGTCAAAGGCGCCAAAACAAAGTGGACCGAGCCGAGAGTTGGGTTCCAAAGGGCTTAGGGAGATTCTGGTGTACTGGAAGGAGGCCTTGGAGGACGACTCACAAGCGAAGGACGAACTTGAAGTGAATGAAAGAATGCGAGGGTCGCGGAAGAATTACCCAAAAGTTAGTAACGACATCTCGTCTTCATCATCTGCAACAGAACAACAATAAAGGGGGGACATCATTGACTAAAGAGAGAGAAGAAGAGAAAGGAAAAATAGAATGTGGATTGAGATATTTTTGGGTGTGGGATCGTGTGAGGTGATGGTGTAAGTTGGATTAGAGGTGGGAGGTGTAAGGGTTTTCTCCGACTTGTCGAGTTGGCCGGGGTGTCTTTATGTTTCTTCTTTTGCTGAGAATTCATCTTAATTGATGGATTCCTCAAGCAGTGGCTGTATTTCCTGCTATCTGTGAATACAATGGGAAGTTCAGCATTCATTTGGTTGTGTTTTGTGTTTATTCACGCATCAAGGTGGTATCAGAGCATGAATGCTCGACTTTCCCTGTGAGGATGCCTGTTGCAAAATACACGAGGTCCAGACAAGCGTTGACAGAGATGGAGGCTGTGCAGGAAACATTGTAGGAGGTTATGAGGAAGTTGGAGAGTTTGGGAGCACAAGTTACTGGGTTGGGGGTACAGTTTGTTGGGTTGGATGCTCGGGTAGGGGCTATGGAAGGGAAACCTAGAAGCAGGGGAAGAGGGGCAAATTTCTGAACCACGACGAGAAGGACGCAACCCCATAATGGAAGAAGGCAATATGCAGAACCAAGAAGAGAAGGGCGCAGTCCCAGGTTGAATGGAGGTAATTCTAAATTGGAAGAACGACACTATTTTGGATTCAAAAGGGAAGAACGCAGTCCAAGACCTGAAGATAGGGTAACACGTCAAACTAAAGTAGAATTTCCCCCTTTTGATGGTAATGTCGTGCAGGAATGGATCTTCAAAAGTGAAAGATTTTTCGAATTAGACGAGACATCGACTGAATTGAAGGTAAGCATGGCATCAATACATTTATCTAGTCTTGTTATGGAGTGGCATTATGCCTTTTTGAAGAATAAGAAACTCACGGGAACTGTTAGTTGGGAGGAATATACTGTTGCCATGCCCCTTCGTTTTGGGTCTAATGAACTTACAAGACCAATAGCCATGTGGAAGCATTTGAAGGAGGGAAGGAGTTATACTGATTATGTAGAGGAGTTCATATCCTTGGGGACTAGAGTTGAATTATCCCCTGAAGACCAAGTGACCATGTTCGTTGAGGGACTTAAGAAGGAAACCAGAAAGTTAATGACTGCTTTCAATCCCAAGACGTTGCACCATGCAATCGCATTGGGAAAAACCTTAACTGGAGATGAGGAGGGGTACATTAGAAGGAATAGATAATTGGTTCAGAAAGATATTAGGGGAGATCAATGGCTGAGACCACCTAAGGTAAACAGAGTAGAATCATGGCAAGGACCTCCTAGAGGGGTTACTACATTCTCTTCAAACCGAATCGCCCCCAAATGGTCTAGTGGTGACAGAGGACATGAAGGAGGTTAGAAGAGTTTTGGATCAGGAAGTAACAGGCCTCAAACATATCAACCACCTCACAAAAGGTTATCTTTTGTTGAATTGGAGGAAAAAAGAGCAAAAGGGCTTTGCTTTTGGTGTGATGAAAGTACACATTTAATCACAAATGTAAGAAAAGAAGATTATATGCAGTGATGTTAGAAGATGAAGGAGATTTAGCTGATGAGGAATTGACAGCTATAGAAGGAACAATGATATCTGATTAATGTAAGGTAGGAGAATAAGGAGGGCATGAAGCAAAGGGTGGCAGGAGTGTGGAGTTTAAAGGTGGAGAGGAGATGCCAGTTTTGTGCATGCATGCTTTATATGGGGTTGAGATGAGTCTAAATAATCATACTATGAAAGCAACATGGTACTATAAGCGGAGGAGATTAACAATACTGATGGACTCAGGGAGCACTCACAACTTCCTGGATCTTGCGGTGGCTAAACAGATTGGATGCCAAGTCTAACAAATACCTCGGAAAAGAGTGATGGTTGCAAACGGGGAAAAGTTACAGAGTGCTTCTAAAGTTAAGCTCTTTGTGTGGGAAATGCAAGGAGTTTAGTATGAGGCTGAAGTGTTACTAATGCCCATAAAAGGGTGTGATACAAAGACGATCGACAACTCACCTATGCCCCTTCCATCACCCTCCCGAAGAAGCCTCATTTTGCTCATCAGCGATTGACTGAGTAACGGAGGTATTGAGTGACAACTTTAAGCGACGGGATCCATGCGACGATCATCCAGGCGATGACCATGCAGGCGAAATTCATTCTAGGCTATGACTTAAACATTAGAAGCTAAAGGGTCACGAAGCCGAAGAGTCTTGGAGAAGCTGAATCATCATGCATTTACTCATTTATGCGTTTACATTTAAGGTTGTTGCATTTACAATAAGCCATTTATGGTGCATCCATGAATCTAGCTATGCATGCATCTAGTCTAGGTTCATTATCTTGCATCTAAGCTCTTGTTTAGGTGATCCCTACATAATGGACGCCTTTGTAAGCTTTCAAATAACTTTGGAATCATATTATAAACCCCTTGTAAGACTTTGTCTTTCTATCCGAAGTGAGTGGATTCTCCTTCAACTTCGTTCTTCGTTTGGTGGATTCCAAGTGCAGATTGAGTTGAGCGTTTAACCGGTGGTGGTGTATCTGTATCCTTCACGTTGTTCCTCACCCTCCTCTTATTCGTGGTGGTGTTTCTGTGTCCACGACCAAATGAGTCTATCGAGTTTTCTTTCAGGTGGTGAATCTGTATCCGTGGAGGTTGATCTCAACCCATCCTTTTTCATCATTCTAGCCACACCCTAAGCACTACCTTCCGTCCATACCCCACGTCACTCCATTTTGCACCTTTAGTGACGTCCCCCTTCCCTTTCGGTATTGGAATCATCTATTCCTTGCTGTCCCCGTATCAGGGTGTGAGTTAATTTTGGGAATGGAATGGCTTAACACTTTGGGAACTGTTGTGTGAGATTTTCCTAAATTAACCATGAGGTATATGTTAGGGAAACAAGAAGTAAAACTAGTGGCTGGGGCGAAGGAGTTTGAAAAGGTAAAACCCGCAATTTTTTCATTAGATAAAGAAAAGATCGGGCTGATGGTCATTCCTAAACAATTTGAAGCGGGGAAGACTGATCAAAATCAAGAAGTTCCAGGTGTGGTGTTAAGGGTGTTAAATAGGTTCCTTGGGATCTTTGCAAAACCTAAGGAGTTACCACCCAAGAGAAAGAATGATCATGCCATACCTTTACAAACATGAGTCCAGGGGTTGAACTTAAGACCTTACCGTTATTCAAGCTCCCAAAAGGATGTATTGAGAAACTAGTGCAAGAGATGCTACAAACAGGCATAATTAGACATTACACCAGTCCCTTCTTATCCCCTGTGGGTCAAGAAGAAAGATGGAAGTTGGAGGCTGTGTATTGATTATCGAGAGCTTAATAAGAGGACAATCAAAGATAAATTTCATATTCCAATCATTGAGGAACTGTTAGATGCACTTCATGATGCAACATGGTTTTCTAAACTGGATTTAAGGTCGGCGTATCATCAAATTAGGGTAAGAGAAGAAGATATCCCAAAAACAGCTTTTAAGACCCATGAAGGGCGCTATGAATTTCTGGTCATGCCATTTACACTAACCAATGTACCAGCCACTTGTCAAAGCCTAATGAATGAGGTTTTCAGGCCATATTTAAGGAAGTTTGTGTTGGTCTTCTTTGACGATATATTGATGTATAGCCCTACATGGAGTCTCATGTGATTCATTTGACTATAATTCTAGAAACATTACAAAAGCATTCCTTATTTGCTAAGCTTAGTAAGTTTTCTTTTACAAGGGGAAAGGTGGAGTACTTGGGGCACTTCTGTTAACCTTGGTTTTGATGATGAACTTAAGAAGTTAAGTTATAAAATTATAGCACTGTGTTGATGTAACACTTCGCTTGTCCTTGATCATGAGCTTGAGAAATCTGATGCTGCGTTACAGTAAGGTGTCGCTGTAATACTGCGCATGTCCTTTTGTAAAAGTGGAAATAATTAATTTTTCAGAATAAACTAATGAAATTAATTGGTATTTCGAATTGTCCAGATTAATTTGATGTTCAATTATTATCTGGATGTTCTAAATATTCTAATTTATTTTAGAATATATTTTATCATAATTATGGTGATAAAGCCTCCAATTATGGAAGTTAATCAAAATATTTTTGATTAATTTCATTCATAAGAGGAAAGCTTATCTTTAGTAATTAGCTTGAGTAAAGTGTTGTTGAACCACAACTAGCGTGAGCTGTATGTTGCTGCCTGACAGTAAGCTGTTATTGTAATGATACGCTTACTTAATGAATATATGGAAATAAATATTTCATATTTACATTATATTTTGATTTAACTCAGAATATATGTCTGAGTGTCTAAATTCGTTGAATGTGATTTAAATATCTTATTTCAAACGTTTCGGCAACTCAATATTATGATATTTGCTTTCCAAGTTTACTTTTGGAAACAAAATATATTATTCTGATTTTTGAAGTAACGTTACGCTGTACAGAGTTAAATCGTTAAGTCAAATAACCTCGATTATGATTTAACTTTATTAATTAATCTGATAAGATTATTATTAGATTATCATCTTATAAGACTTGGAAATAATTAATTTGTTTTCGGATAAGATAATGTATTTGAGGGAAGTTACCATTTGGGGACTTAGCTTTTCGGGCGCAGCGACCGTTGAGCAGACCTTTGCTCAGACCCGACTGTAGTTTTGGAAACAAATCAAAAGATTTTTTCTAATGTATCTGGACGTCTCCCACAATTCGTTCTCCATAAAAGTCATACTAGGCTACCAGACATGGTAGCCTTTGTGCATCTGAGTGGTCTTTGTGGTTGTCCAAAACCTGTGTGATCTGAGTGAAGCTTTGAGGATCGGCGAAGAACGTAAGGTGCTAAGTGATCGTCTGGTTCTTATCTCTCGGAATCTGCATGTGGGAGTGTCAAGGGCTAAGTGTGATCTTGATCGCCGTGAGGGGGACTGAATGTCCTCGGTACATTCAACGAGCGGCTGGCGAATCATCTGAGGGAAGCTAAGTGAATAGCTGTTCTGAATTTAGTAACCAGTTGCTAACCCATCGGCAAAAAGCCGTTCTTGTCTTGTCTTTTCGCAGGGAAGTCTCGAGCCTACGGAGCTTGAGCAGTTAGACACGCACTTGTGGGTGCGCGCCATAAGTCTCGTGCCTGTAGGGTAGAGCAGGAGTTGGGAACGCCGCCACAGTGGAAGGAGGTCCTCCCGAGCACAGGGGTGCTGTGTAGAAGCCTCGAGCTGCTGAGAGACAGTAGAGCAGGTTGCGTGGGAGCCGCCGGAGCTGAAAATTCCACCCTAGGCACTAGGTGTGCAGTGCAGTGAGTCACGGCTGTGGTAACTATGCACGTCCGAACTGAATGTAGGACGAATACCTCGACTTCGCTGTGTGAGAAATCTCGTTTCGCTGGTGAGGAACCAAACCTTTTCTTATATTTTCTTTTCTCTGATTTAAGTGACTCAGTGTGGTTGTCTCTTGAGTACTTACATGCTCATCTTGAGAAGAGACAGAAACTGTGTGGAAATCATCTGCTGAGCTATTAAGTGCTGAAGCATTCATCTACTGTGAATCAGAAATGAGCTGCTCCTTGAGAAGTCGTTCTTCACTGTAAGGAATTATTTGTGAGAATTTATACTCTAACACAATGTTATCTTTCTGCTTTGATCGACAGGCTTACGCCTAAGCGACAACGTGCTGTGTGGAAATCCTTTGAGCAATCAACTTCTAAGCGTGAGCATCATTCTGCTGGAAACGAGAAGACGTCCATTGTGTGAGGAGCTGATCGTTGCCCAGGAGTGATCTCCTTTTGTAAAAGATTTTAAGTCTCACTTTGTGAGGAACCGAAAGCCTAGTGCAAGGGCATTTTGCACCCATTATTTTATATAGTGGAATCACCTCGTTGGTGGAAAGTGGACGTAGGTCAATTAAGGCCGAACCACTATAAACTACTGTGTTCCTTACGATCGCCCAAACACTTGTACGAAAACCTACTCGATCAAATCGAAACGATTACAGCGAAGCAGATCTCATTTTGAGAAACGCTCTACTGTGATACAGTATGCTTTCGCTTACACTGATAAAGGGCGAAAAGTTACAATAACTAATTCACCCCCCTCTTAGTGCACCTGAACGATTCAACAACTTTATTGAGGCAGGGGGAGTTACTACGGATGAAAGGAAGTTAGCTGCAATTCAACACTAGCCCGTTCCCACAACCATCAAGTAACTAAGAAGATTTCTGGGTTTAATTGGTTACTATAAACAATTTGTTCGAAACTATGGCAATTATTGAAGGACCTTAACTCAATTATTGAAGGACTCTTTTATATGGTCTCCTCAAGCTCAGCAAGCTTTTAATCAATTGAAAGAGGCTATGGTGACGACTCCTACTCTGGCCTTGCCTGACTTTAGTCAGGAGTTTGTAGTAGAAATGGATGCATGTCAAACAGGAACTGGGGCGGTATTGATGCAGAAAGGCCATCCAATTGCTTCATAAGCAAAGCATTATGCCCTAGACATGTGGGACAGTCAGTGTATGATAAGGAGTTGCTATATATTGTGTATGCAATGGACAAGTGGATGTATTATTTGATTAGGAGACATTTTGTTATAAAAACTGACCATCAGAGCTTGAAGTTCCTCTTAGAGCAAAAATTACACGATGAGATGCAGTTTAGATGGCTTACTAAGCTGCTGGGGTTTGATTATGAAATTAGCTACAAAAAGGGAAGGATAATGTGGTGGCTGATGCATTATCAAGAATACCCAGTTCCGAGGTCATGGCTGTTGTCTTAGATTTACAATAGGGAACCCTACTGGATCCAATTAAGTCCAGCTGGCATATGGATTCTTATATACAGCAAGTGATGCAGAAGTTACAGGAAGGGGAGTCTACAGTGTTTGAACTACGACAAGGGCTGTTAATGAAGAAAGGGAAGTTAGTGCTGGGGAACAATCGAGAACTGAGGAAACAGATCATTGAAACCTTTCATGCAACGGCGGCTGGAGGACATTCTGGAATACATGCTATAGCAAAGAGGATCTCTAGTTTTTGTTATTAGAAGGGGATAGAAAAAGATTTGAGAGAGTTCATCAAGGAATGTACAGTGTGTCAGAAGTGTAAATACGACCAAGCAGCTTCTCCTGGTCTGTTACAACCACTCCCTATTCCTAAGGCAATGTGGACATACATTAGCATGGATTTCATCTTAGGACTACCAAAATCCATGGGCAAGGAAGTGATTATGGTGGTAGTGAATCGGTTAACCAAATATGCCCATTTTGCAGCCTTAAAACATCCATACACAACAATATCAGTGGCAGAACATTTCTTAAAAACTGTGTTTAAACTACATGGCTTGCCCAATACAATCATCAATGGTCGTGATGCTTTGTTCTTGAGTGATTTTTGGCAGAATTTGTTCATATTGCAGGGGGTTGACCTAAGGTTATCTACAGCTTACCATCCACAAACGGATGGATAGACAGAAGTGGTAAATAGATGTCTTGAAACCTACTTAAGATGCATGTGTTCTGACTGTCCTCATCTATAGGGCAAGTGGTTATCTCTGGATGAGTGGTGGTACAACACCACTTACCATTCTACTGTTCATATGTCACCATTTGAGGCATTATATGGATATGGTCTCCCTATTCATATCTCATATATAAAAGGGACAGCTACTAATAAGTTGGTGGACGAGGAGTTAGCGGACAAGGAAGCAATGATCAGGCTTCTCAGATTTCATATCCACAGGGCTCATAATATGATGATTCAGATTGCTAACACGAGGGGATCATATCATGAATTTCAAATAGGGGATATAGTGCTTATTAAGTTCTAACCTTATAAACAAACATTAATTGAAGAGATGCAAAATTACAGCAAACTAAGCCCACTATACTATGGTCCCTACAGGTAATTAGGATTGGAAGAGTGGCCTATCGTTTAGATTTACCCCCTACTTCTCAAGTGCACCCAACATTTCATGTATCTAGGCTAAAGAGGGCAACGGTGTTTGATGGGCAAACCTCTTTACATCTTCCTGGAACTTCAGATCCACCAGTACCCGAGTATATTCTACAGAGAAAAATTGTTAAAAGGGGGAATAGGACTGCCACTCAGGTTCTTGTCAAATGGAGCAGCAGATCAGAGGAGGAGGCAACTTGGGAGTACCTCTACGACCTTCAGTAGAAGAATCCGGAGATCACCCTTGAGGACAAGGGTGCCGTTGAGGAGGGGGTATTGTTGCAGAAAAATCCACAGTCAGGATTGACAATGCTGGTGGAAGCAATTGAGGAAGGAGGAGAGACATCTAGAGTTGAGAGAGACGGACTTCACGAGGAGAACGTGGGAGGAACGTCAAAGGCACCAAAACAAAGTGGACCGGGCCGAGAGTTGGATTCCAAAGGGCTTAGGAAGATTCTAATGGACTGGAAGGAGGCCTTGGAGGATGACTCGCAAGCGAATGACGAACTTGAAGTGAATGAAGGAATGTGGGGGTCGCTGAAGAATTACCCAAAAGTTAGTAACGACATCTCGTCTTCATCATCTGCAACAGAACAACAATAAATGGGGGACATCGAGAAAGAAGAAGAAAAAGGAAAAACATAATGTGGGTAGATATTTTTGGGTGTATGGGACCGTGTGAGGTGATGGTGTAAATTGGATCCGAGGTGGGGAGGTCTAAGGTCTTCTCCGACTTGTGGAGTTGGCCGGGGTGTCTTTTCACTTTCTTCTTTTGCTGAGAATTCATCTTAATTGGTGGATTCCTCAAGTCGTGGCTGTATTTCCTGCTATCTATGAATACCATGGGAAGTTTAGCTTTCATTTGGTTGTATTTTGTGTTGCTTCACTCATCACTGCCTGACTGACGGAGACGGACGTCGGGAAGGAGGAGGGGGAAGGGAGAAAGTGCGATTAAGGTTGAATTCCAATTTTTTTAAAAGTTTCAATTCAGTCATTACATTTACATTTGCTTACAAATAGGTCCTTCAAATCAGTCCATTGCCTTTCGACAAAAGGCGCACCTTTTG
Source organism: Melastoma candidum (assembly GCA_023653495.1). Taxonomy (NCBI): domain Eukaryota; kingdom Viridiplantae; phylum Streptophyta; class Magnoliopsida; order Myrtales; family Melastomataceae; genus Melastoma; species Melastoma candidum. The sequence goes on along the minus strand of CM042881.1, from coordinate 14,859,290 downwards.
CTCGGCTTTCGCCTTAGAAAAATGCACAAAAGACGACCAAAGGCGAGCGCCTTTGTACCTTGCCTCGCCCGAAGACCTAGAAAGACGATTTCGGGTCGCCCGAGTCGTCTCTCGCCTTAATCAAGGGAGGTGATCGCCTTTTACAACTATGCATCTGACGACATTTGTCTCTTGAGAAATAACTTTGTAAGTAATATTCCATAGGAAAATTTTTCTACTTGTTCATCTTCGAATTTATCATGTTTTAAAAAAGATCCGATCACCTATAGACGGATGTATCCCTTGATGTAGATAATACAACAACTGCAAATGATCTTTTTTTATATCAGCCGGGTTCGTGGCGGACTTACTTTTTGCGAGCCCTCTCACGATGCTCAGAGGCTCTTTGACAAGCCCGCGAGCCTCAGGCCTGGCCACACTACATCCCCTCTGGGCCCGACTTGAAGCCTACTCACATGTCGGTCCAATTTCAGTTGAGGCTCAAAGGCCCAACTGGTGGGTGGCTCTTGGCTTTATTAGCCATCACTCTAGAGACCAACCGTAAATCCAAGTAGAGTGTGCATGGTGGGGTTCGAACCAGGAATCATGGCAAAGTTCCAAACACCTCCCACCCACCTTATGCCACTTGGGTGTCCTCAGAAGGACCCTGCAAATGGTCTTTAATTATTGTATTACGCTAATATGAGAGAAAAAACAACGTTATTTAGTTTCTTTCAACTTTCCCAAAAGCTTGAACAAACAGGCTTGAATGTGTGAATATTCATGCTCAATTGTAATAATATTATATCAAATAATGTTATTATTATATTGTATGAAAGATATAAATAATGTTGGTAAGTAAAAATTGATTAAAAATATATTTTAACACATATAATACAAATTGTTTAACTACAAAATGTATAAGAAAAAAAATGCATTACAAAATAGTATATAATAATTATATATTTATTATTTGTGGATTATCCTTTATAGTTTCTCATTTACGGCACAAAAGGAAACTTTGAATTTAAATTTTGGTCACTCCACTTTTTTTAATGAAAGAAAAATAAACGATAATATCAAAAACTTAGTTTTGCCACGAACTTAGTTTGTTATACGAGTTCATCATTAACTTCTTGTGTTTAATTTTTTATGAACCGTCACGGACGGAATCCGTCTATTTGTTGACTTGTAAGTGACGGAGTCCAAGGTGTCACAGTCCAGTCACCCGCTCGTTTGGACTAAATTAACACATTGGCAAGGCCCTCGATCTGAAAAGATAAAGAACATCTCCCTCCTTCCCTAAATTGATTAGTTTGAAACTCTAAGTGCAGCATCCATCTTTTGATAAGCTCCCTTCCAGGCACATGTTGAAGGAATTCGGTCCCATAACTTAAGGGAAGTGAGATCTTCCTTTGATTGAAAATGAGTGAAGTAGTTTGCAATGAAACCTCCGTTGGATCTAGGTTGTCGAGCTCGAGTGTGGGCGAGCATGTTTGCATGCACGACATGAGGGTGGTCTTGTACACTTCTTGGAATAATAGGAACCCAAGTCGCGATTCTTACACAGTTCATCTTGAAAGGTAGTATTCAACGTTGTTGTTGATTGAAATTGTGGCTGTTATGGTTTAATAGACCATATGGGAATTGTGTGTTAATAACATGATCATGAATGCGGATATTTCGAGTGGATGGAAGTGGACTTTCCTTATCGGCAAAAAGAAGTTATAATGTGGCTTGTGGAATCAAAGAAGATGTTGAAGGATAAGATGAAATTGCGGCAAAACAAGTGTGATTTTAAAGAAGATCATACTAAGAAGCTAGAAGCGAAGATTGATAAGTTGAAGAAAGTTAAAATGTATGATCAACAAGCTATCAAATAGAGGATAACTAAAATGAAGACTGGGTTGTTTGCCTTGCGAATCATTGTAGTTGCATTTGATATTTTAGTTAAATAAATTGTCTGCATTCTGATAATTTATCCTATTTTCTTTGTAGTATTAAGATATAACAAATCCTTTGGACAAGTATCATTTTGGACACAATGATACCCTTTACATTATATACACCAGATCCTTTGGACAACTTCCAAAAAGTAGTGTTCATGACAACATAATACAATAAATCCTAAACACAAGTTTCAAAATATACCAGTCTATATAACAACCAAACTCTCCAACAACCAAAATATCCTAACAGTCTCGCCAACAACACTTAATAACATGCTCCTAGCCCATGTTGGTTGTTGCTCATCTCTTTTTTGTCCTTGTAGCTGTTGTTGATGTTGCTTATGTTGGCACAACACATTGGCCGTCCCCTCCTATTTAGCTAGAGGTGTATTTGTTGCAGCCTATCTAAACCCTAAACTACAAACACTACCGCCATTATAAAATAACAGACATATCTTTTCGAGGGACGAACCTACCTTCTTCCACCCCTTATCGCTCTTTCTTCCGCCAAGGGCAAAACTTGACAATGCGCCTCCACTACCTTGCCACTCTAGCACCCCCTTCTTCCTCCTCCTTGTCGTTCTTGTGCTATTATTGCTTCTCGTTTGATTAGGGCTTGAGCAATTTGGGAATGCATCATGTCTTAACCCAAAGTCTTTGGCCTCCCTTTTGAGGTGTGTGTAACAGCCAACGTGAAAAACGTGTGGGTGATTGGATTGTGACACGGGGACTCCGTTACCTACATGTCAGTAAATGGACGGATTCGGTCCACAGCGGGCCATAAAAAATTAAACACATGAAGTTAATGATAAACTCGTATAACAAACTAAGTTTTTGACAAAATAGAAAGTTTCGTAATAGTTTTTGATATTATCGTATATTTTGCCTTTAATGAAAAGTCAAATATAGTCCAAATTTCTGAAATTTGAGAAATATTGCTTTGTGTTGCGGTCGGAATTGTGACTCTAAAATCAACCGCGGGAACCTCGACATTTAGACACTTAGAAAAAATTTATTTTAACCGCGTCAGTGTCGCCGTTCCGGACTGCAACACTTTTTCAAGTGTCATTGGCGGATTCCCAACCGTGGTATACTTTCCTCGAACTAACGTCGCGGTTGGTAACTGAGTTTTCTTTGTAATTTTAGTATCATGATTCCCGACCGCATGGTTGTTTCTAGTGATTATATTGACTTTTCATATAAAAAAGAAAGTGGTGCAACCAAAATTTAAATTTAAAGTTTCCTTATGTGAGGTCGATGAAAAACTATACAAACCTCTATGAAGACGAACCAACCAACAGGTTTAGCGATCTTTGTCGAAGAATCCTCTTAAGAAATTTCGCGCTTTCTGTCCTTTTTGCCGAGCTCGTATGGAATACCAGTGTGGTTGTCCCACTAAGCACAGGTGCACAGCAAGGGGGTGTTTCTTATGGCTGCAGGAGCCTCTGTAACACTCGTAGAGGCTGGCAGGCAGTGAAGCTGGAATCTACACTAAGGAGAGGCTATCATGACTTCATGAAGTCTCTTCAACTCACCGGTACCAATTCTGACATGTGCTTGGCCGTGACTATGGAGATTCTCGTCAAGGATCGGTAGACATCGACCCACATGGATAGAGGGAGGGAGGGATGTAAAATGTGGGAAACGTGGTGGGGAGGAGGATCCGAAAATCAATGCTGGAGTTCCCGACAAATGTAATTTTGGTTCGTGTTGGATTGGGTGGGTTCCGACGTCGTCGGGTTCGGGGAAAACGATGACTTGCTAAGGATGCATTTGGGATTATTCGTCGAGATGTAATTAGATCGACTAATCATAATTACATTTAAAAGTTAAATAGGAACATGATTGGTTTGGTGGTCACCTTTTAAGATTCCAGATCCACCGTCCAAAGCGATGACGACCCTTTCAAAACCAACGGTGGGGAGAGGGAGGGCATCGCATTCGCATATCAAATGATTTTTTTGTATGAAGCTGGGGGTACCTCCACACACACACACCCCCCTCCCCTTCTCGCATCTCTTTAGTCCGCCACCACCACACCACCGAATAGAAAAACTCGTAAAATTCGCCGCCGTTCCCCCTCCTGTCCTTCGGATCTGATCCCCCGTCTCCCCGGAGTAACGATGAGCAAGGGACCGGGACTCTTCTCTGACATCGGCAAGAAGCCGCGAGGTGAGTCCATTCTTCCTCTTCTTGGATTTTGCTTTTGTGTTTTTCGGTTCCGGTTCGACACTTCGCCGTCGTTGCTGACTACGGCTTTTGTTGTGTTTTATTTGTTTTTTTTTTTTGGTGCAGATATCTTGAACGCTAACTACACGACCGATCACAAATTCTCCATCAACACCTGCAGCGACAGCGGCGTGGTGCGTTCCCGATTGACTGATTCGTCGTTGTAGGATTTTTTGAGGTTTAGATTACGGCGGACATCTGTGTTGGTGGATTTGCATTTGTTATCACGTTCATCTCCATTTTGTTTATATTTTCTTAATGGTGGCAATTGTGTTCTGAGCTGGACCATCTATTGTGTTTCCCATTGGATTTATTTCCTGAGGGGTTCATATGCATAGGAGTCTGTGATGGCTGTTCGGCTTAAAGAGCCTCTTCTGTTAATACTTTTGATTACAAGATTACCGATTGCTGAATCCACGATCCTTTGAGGCCTCTTGCATTGACCAAGAGCCCTTTCTTTTGGCCTTTCACAGGAATTTAACCCCCATATGGTAGATTATGAGAACAGATCTTTTAACATTTGTTGTGTTGAAAAAAAATGTACCCTAGAATGTGGTTCTTGCAGAGTTTCAGCATCTTTTCTGGAATAGCAAACAAGGAAAAAGTAATGCAATGTTGCGTGTGCTCACAACTTCTTGGATGTGCATCTAACTATTTTGTTGCCTAGTTAAATACTTGTTTGGAAGAGCTTGTAATCTGGAGAAGCATTGGTATAGGATCCCCCAATCACTTTCCAGAAATTCGTCGAGATATTCTTGTCGTAGTGGCCTGAAGAGAGGAGTAAATTATGATTTGTGCAGCAAATTAGTTTCTTTTTTTTTTTTTTTTGCTTTAGTAAACTTTGTAAGATTTTGCAAGTGAACGGACAATAATTCATTGTACTTCCATCCATATGTAAAGCATGACTACCTATTCATTTTATGTGAGTTGGTGCAAGTGTTTTCCGGCTCATGGGCATGGTGGTATGATATTATGCTTGGTGCATTGTCATTTACATGTGCTCTTCATTCAGGCCCTGACATCCATGGCTGTGAAAAAAGGTGGCATTTCAACTGGCGACGTGACTGCAAAATACAAGTATAACAACACATTATTCGATGTCAAGTTTGATACCAATTCAAATGTGAGTTTCTGGATAACACTCGATATTCAATGCTTCTGATTGCATAAAAGCTGTCTTATGTGGCTTTTATCTTTGGGCAGATTTTAACTACAATTACTTTAAACGAGATCGTCCCATCGACAAAAGCCATTGCTTCATTCAAACTGCCAGATTATAACTCCGGAAAGGTAAGTGACTTCTAAAATTTGTCGAGGGAAACTTCTGGCATGACCTTCCATTTGATCTAAAATTCTCTACAACTTGGCTTTCCAATTTGTTGAATGCAGTTGGAGCTCCAATATTTCCATCAACATGCCACCATTGCAGCAGCTGCAGGCCTGAATCAGTCACCTCTGGTTGATATTTCGGCAGCAATTGGTACCCCGACCATTGCATTTGGTGCAGAGGCCGGCTATGATGTCACAACTGGTAATTTGACAAAGTATACTGCGGGCATAGGTGTGTCGAAGCCAGATCAATATGCTTCGGTAATTTTGTAAGTACCTTCCTGAACTTTGCTTCTCTGGGGGGCATTTATCCTGGCAAAAGGATTGAAAAAAGCATTATGTGATGAACTTGCATGATGATGTTCATGGGGGTATTTCCCATATTTGGTAGGGGTGACAAGGGGGACTCCATCCGAGCATCCTACATACATTATCTGGATGCTTTGAAGAGGACCACTGCTGTTCTGGAAATCTTCAGGAAGTTTTCGTCGAATGAGAACACAGTGACAGTTGGAGGTACATATGCCATTGATCACCTGACCCTGGTTAAAGGGAAGCTGAACAACAATGGAAAGCTAGGGGCCGTGCTGCAGCATGAGATTATTCCAAGGTCTCTGCTGTCAATATCTGGTGAGATTGACACCAAAGCTCTAGAGAGAGCCCCCAAGTTTGGCCTGTCCATTGCGCTCGCCCCGTGATATGGGTTAACTTCAAAATTTATCTTATTGCCCAGTTTCAGATTTTATTGTCAGTGCTTGCCTAGAAGCACTTTAATAAGCGATACACAGCATGCCCTGATTTTAGGTAGGGTTGCATCTGAATTTTTTTCGACCTTTCCTTGGTTTGGCACGAAAATTTTGTTTCAGAAGACATTCTTCTGGCTTTTTTCAAGTGTTTGTACTAGAAAACCGTTTGGTCACTTAAAGATTACCTTCCCCTTCGTCCTCGCGATGTTTCAATGGGCTACTTATATTATAGCAGCAAAAGTACGGTTAGAGAAGCCAATTTTTAACACAAATACTCCATGGCGAAATTTGGTCGGGCTACTTGCATATGGCAGAAACAGACAAGTAGGGATTGCCACTTCTTGATGAGATGGCTGGGCTATGTAGCATCAAACGTATTAGTAGAACACAAACACGCCATTAACCAATTCAGGATTATTGTCGGGCTACTTTTATACCGCAGCCATTGGACAAGAAAAGATGACGACATTGTTACACAAAGTGCGCCATTATCGAACTCAGGACATGGTCCTGCCAGAAAACAGCGCCACTACGGCTTAGAATGAAATGATCCAAGAACTAAGGCCAAGCAAATAAAGGAATGCTTAGAATGAAACGCCATCCATTCCGTCTGATTCATTTCGGATGGAATGATCATTCCTGGGAATGGTCTGTCCCCCTCTCATTCCATCACATTCTCTTTCTAATTCCGCAAATCAAATGCCCCATAAGTGTTCAAGTCCATAACAAATATTATGTCAACCTTGCACAAGGTCGATAACCACTCAAAATAGGAAAAAAAGGCTCTGTGGCACCAGACAGTGAGCCTCCAAAGGGCACCTCCCAACTAAATTGATGTAATGGCAGGAATATACTCAAATTGGCTTGTAAAAAGTAATTCGCCATGCTAACAAATGGTAAATATCTATAACCCAACTGCAAAGATAGACAGCAGATAACTCTATCAGTCTACCGATTACCTATCTCAAGGCCCAAACTTCGCACTGAAAAATAGAAGGAAGAACTACTCTACCAGAAATAGAAGGCCGCGGTAACAAATTCACAGGTGAAGACAGAAACAAATAATGAAATGCAGCACCAATGGAGTCATCCCGACTAAATAGCAGAGGACAAATAGCAACAAAGGCAATATTTCGGTGAGAGCTGGAATCACAATATATCATCCAATAACAAAAGTGCTGGGTGATTGGCAAAGCAATGACCGTCCAGAATCTCCATTTCGGTGAAACAAAAGTTTAACACTGGCAGTAAAATGAAACCTCAACCAGCTCAGTCCAGAGTCTGCATGACCTCCTCCGCTGTAAACTTCGTCCCCTTGTCCTTATCCGCCACCGCCTTTCCTTTCGCCTTCCTCTCGATCAAACTCTTCCTATCCTTATCCAGCCTCAGCTTGGTGATGACCACCTTGGAGGGGTTGATCCCGACATTGACGGTCGAACCATTTACCTTCTCCCTGGTGATCCTCTCTACGTGGATGACCCACTTGCGCCGGTAGACCTGGACGATCTTACCTTCCCTACCCTTGTAAGTCCCCCGGACGACCTGGACCTCGTCGTCCTTGCGGACCGGCATGGATCGGACGTTGTACTTCGTCCGGAGATCGTGGCTGAGCGGCGCGCTCATCAAGACGCGTCGGACGCTCGACGGCGCCGTGAAATGTGCCTTCCTGTTCTTGCGCCGGGAGCTGGTGACCCTCGGGTTGAACTTCATCGCGGCGGCGGTGAGGAGGGCTAGGGTTTGTGATCGGAGGCTGGGGTAGGACTCGAAGTCCGTCCATTGTTTGGGGATTATTTATGTGGGAGGATTAGGGTTTGTGGTGGGCTCATGGGCCCTTATTGGGCCTCTCTTTTCCTACCTTTTTGTGCACCTTACAAAATCCGGTTAGTAGCCTGCACAATCAAGGTTTACATGAACAATTCATGCATTACATTTAGATAAGTGAACATAATCCACTCGTATTTACAATGAATTAATGTACCAAATATTAGTTAATATAACGAATGAATAGGAGTAAGAGTAGGGATGACAGAACGGGTAAACGGATCGGGTTTGAGTCCATACACAATATGACACGAAATGAAATACATTGACCCAAATACGACTCGCTAAGATTTTTGTGTTATCAGAGTACCGACCGTTTATAACGGGTAGACACGAAACGACCCGTAAGACACGAAATAATTAAATATAAAATATACATAATATTCAAGTTTAGAATTAAATATTACGGTAAAAATAAATATTTTTAAAGTTTAGAATCCAACTTTTAGTACAAAGTAAGGAAATGACTTTTGATTTAGAAAGAAGAAAACCTAGCGTTGGGGAAGAAAAAACCTTACATATTGGGATATATTTTAATTGGCGTTGAAACAATTAATATATTATTACATTTTATTAAAAATAGTCTAACGGGTATTAACTAGCTGTAACGGGTAAGGGGCACACGACACAAAACCAATATGTTATCATATCAAGTACAACGGGTTGATACGATAACGATACGAACCCGTTAAGGCTACATCCATATACAAAAATTGCGAGTGATCGTGTCAATGTCCAAAATTGACATTCCTAGATAGGAGTATTCCACACGCCCTTAATTAAACTGCCCTAAATGGTTTGATCCCTCATATATTAGTAGTGTGTGCATCTCTCGATCCTCCATTTTTTTTAACAGCCTGGCAAATGGTAATTTAGGGTAAGCATGCAAATGCATTTCGCACTCCACCATCGAAAAGGACTTTTCCTTTGTGTGAGGAAAGTGAGTAAAGGATGGCAAGAAAAGAGAGAACCAAAGCATTTATGTTTCCTCACATGCAATCGCGATTCGCCATAAATTCTCCCACCAATTCATTAACCTCCCCCCTCCTCCTCCTGCTCTCTTTTTACCATCATTGCTATTTCCTCCTACTCAACCTCGAACGGCAGGAAGGATTTTGAAAACATTTCCGTTGAAATGGATCGTCGCCTAGGTGCGGTCGAGACCATACATGAGGAAGACGGGGAGGATTCCCCTCCGTTATCCTCCACCCCGTCGTCTCCTTTGTCCCCGGCCTCGTCGCCTTTCTTGTCCATGGTTGAAAAATGGTAAGAACCTTGCCGACCCTTAAGATAAGGGGTTAGTCTAAATGGGTTTCGCGGCTGCAGGTCGGCAAGAAGCGGGCAAAAGCCAGATGTCGTAATAAAAGTGCAGGGAATGTGCTTCCACTTGCACAAGGTATGCCCTGATTTTACGCCCCCTGTTAACAAAAACTTCTCTCGATGCTAATGCATTTGAGCTTTGAGATGGTTGTTATTCGTGCTTATTTGTCATTTGCTTTGCTTGAACATTTGCTAGTGGCTCTTTGATGATTATCTTTTTCTTTCTGGGAAAAGGGCTTAGGGGTTAAAGAAAACACTTTGGTAGAAGTTTATGAGAGGAAGCTGACTGTCGGTTGTAGATGTGGATGTAATCTCATTACCATGAAACCAAATCAGAGAGAATAAGTAAAAATTTGTCCATTTATTATAATCTGGGTTTTGTCCATATATGTAGTTTTGGAGCCGAGTGAGTTTCCTAATTTTGTACATTTCAATGACAACGAAATACATTCATTGGCCGTGGATTATTACAAAAATAGACATAGCCCAGGACATGAAGCGAGGTTTCAATTTTAATATCATTTTGTGAAATCATACCGAACACACCGAGGCAGAGCTCGGGCACATTTTCAAAAATTCGCTTTTATTTATTTATTCCCAAAAATAACTCTAAATTATGTTTGTTAAGAAATACATAAAATTTGTTGTCGTTTTTTATGGAATAATTTTATTTTAAAACTTGTCATGAGATCGGAAAACGTTTATTTTTTTTTTCTCAGTGTTTCTAATTTTCGTTTAAAGCTAGGGAAACTCAATTTGAGTTTTTTTTTTCTGTATTATTTTTCAAGTTAATTGTACTATTGAAATGCAAAACGAAAATCGACATAACATATGCCTTTTAAAAAAATGAAAATCAAGTTAATATTTTTATATTTAAAAAAAAAAACTTCTAGAATCCAATCACGTCTTCATGTTCCTAACTCATTCTTAATAGTGAAAAAATTATTAAGTAGAATAATAATAATATCATCGGGTGCTTTCTGGTTCTATGAATAGTAGTCTCATAATTTTCAACGTTACTTTTTACGATTTTAATACATTCTATAATAAACATTAAATTATTATTACATTGATTATACCTTAACAAATGCATATAGAGGACAACTCATAACATAATCATTTTATTTTATTATAATTAATGGCAGATAAAATCCCAAAAACCAATGGCAACCGACTTATTAAACCTTAATTACTAATGGATGCATTAAATGTAATCGCCATAACCTCACAGGATCGGCTGACGACCAGGAGCAACTACCTCAAGCGCCGGCTGACCGAAGGTGCCTCCGACCTAACCTTGTCCCCTCCGTTGAACCTCTCCGTGGATACATTCCACCTCGTGGCTGAGTTCTGCTATGGCTTTAGCATCTCTGTCACTCCGTTCAACGTCGCTTCACTGGCTACCGCGGCCGTGATCCTGGAGATGACACCAGGTGACGGCTGTGATGGGGGTGATGACCTCAGGCTGAGGACCGAGACTTCTTTCCGGCAGTACGTCAGTGTGAACGTGGAGTACATTCCAATCCTGTTCAGGTCGTGCCTGGATCTGTTACCGGAGGCGGAAAAGGAGGCGCTCCTTGTAAGCCGATGCCTGGAAGCCTGGGGAGGTGTGGTGGACGGGGATGGTGCGGTCTCAGACAGCTTGTGCACATGGCTGGAGGATGTAGTTAGGGTGAAAATTGGAGATTTTAGCTCAATGGTGGAGTCGCTGCACCATCGTTTGACCAGCCACGACGTTCTCTACAAAATCATCGATCTTTACCTCAAGGTAGAAAGCTAGGTTAATCTGATTCAAGAATCAATTACATTGATTCAGATGTTTATTTGGTTTAGGAATGGGGAGGGAAGCTATCAGAGCAGCAAATGGCACAGCTATGCGATGCAGTGGACTGCACCAGGCTTTCGCCAGGCCAACTCGTCCATGCAGTGCAGAACCCAAGGGTGCCTCTCCGGTTCGTCATCCGAGCCATGCTCGTCGAACACCTCCATACACGGCACTCTGTAGCATCCGCTTATGATCGCCTTCCAACACGACCCAACCCTCGTGACAGGGGTCGCCCCTTGAAGGTGCCAACCCTGGGTTCGATCCTACGGAGGGATGCCGCAGAAAGGCAGGCAGCACAGCTGAAGTCAGCAATGGAAGCGACCAACAGCAGGATCGAGGGCCTGGAGAAGGAGATCGATGAGATGAAGGAGAGGCTGTTGGGGAACAAAGAGGATGGTAGTGCAAAGTTGGAAGGACCAGTTGACGGGAGCAGGTCGATGAGCTTCCACTTTGGGCAGGCAACGGCAGCAGAAAAGGCAGTCGGGAGAGGTGGTAAGGGGTCAGTGAGCTTGCGGACAGAGAGCGAAGGGTCGACATTGATGGAGAAGGAATCTACGAGGAGAAATAACCACGGCTTTGGAAGACGGTTGGTTCAAGGGTTGAAGAACGTATTTGGTGTTGGGAACGAGAAGTCCATCAAAGGTGGTAGGCATTTGAAGTGAAGGCTTGCAAAGTAGTTTAGGCTTCAAGACGAGGCTTGTGTTTGATCCTTTGCAAGTACAAAGTTTAGGCTTCAGCTTAACACGACAAGATGTATTCTTACCGCCCCACGAACCATCAATTTGATACACGAAGTTCATAGGATCATTTAGCAGGAAAATGACATTACAACCAAATGTAAAGTAGCCAAAAACCCACAGATAGTTTAGATCAGAGCAGAAAAATGTCATTTCTTACCCAGAAATGGGAGTTATCTGATGCTCAGTTGTTTCTTGTTCGGCACAGCCTTAGACTTTCTCCGAGCTCCATGTCTTTTGCTAGTGGATTTGGGACTGTAATGTCCACCCAAATATCATGGATTACCCACAAATATTGGAATATTATGAGTATACACAATACATTATCCACTGCGAAACAAGGATCCAACTCATACTCGAACAAAAACACAGTCGTTGGAGGATTCACGAAGTTGGCCAAGCAGATAAACTGGTAATCACAAGTCTCCACGATAAGTTTAATTTAATTTCAATGTGATCAACCAGGCTTGCTTAACTTAATTTCTACCAGAGCTGTCTCGCCTCAAGTTTCTCAATTTGGATACCCTTTTCTTCTTCCCCTTTTGCAGCCGCATCGTTAGCTTCTAACCTGGCTATATATTTCTTACATGCATAAACCTCTGCAGTAACAACATCCGAGCCATTGATGAGACAACATCGGATTTTCCATCCAAACTACAGAGATATAAATGATATTGTTAATTGAATGACAAAACGCTGTGCAGTCAACTTCAACTCAACTAACAAGATATTAGCTGAGAGGAAACTCTAATTCTCAATCCACCAATCTCTTTAGATTTCTCATCAACTCAACCCCATCTCTGGGAAGAATTCTTGGTTTCTTTTTGGGTCCTTCAGGTTCATCTGATACCATATATAACGGACACCTTTTTTATGTTGAAGAATTGAGATGCTAAGCAGCGACTAGGCTGGATACGAACAAGGATAACTAGGATGAAGCGTTAACAAAATTACAGAATAAACATGACAAATGTGTGAAAACGGCCGACTAATAGATCGAAGAACGAAAAACTATGTTTACACGAGGCTGTGGGAGCATGATTATTCTATCAACAGATGAGCTCACAGCTGTGATCAAACAGGATCCCTAGCGGAGCCTTCTAATACCACCTCCATCTCTATCCTAGCCAATATAAGGGAACTCTGTAGGATCCTTGACAATCACCAAATTTTTCTCCAAGAAGTTTTTGTGCCTGCAGAATGCTAGAGTTAGACCCTAACAATCAATGAAAAGAGAAGAAGAATAGCATCTGACACAGTGCATGACAGTTTCTAACAACAGTTGTATTCAACAGCCCCAAAAAGTAAAGCAAGGCTGTAGATTGTGATTATTCTACAGAGCATCCAGCAACAGAAAGTATCAAACTGGCAAGTTAATCATCAAGACTCCTTAAAAAAGAGCCTACAAATAATGTGATAACACTATTGAATATTCCTCAATTTATCATCAGAAAGGATGCTACACATATAACCAAAGAAAGAGATCTCTAACCCAGTAAAATTTTCACAGCAGCGAGAGCCATCGGCACTATTCACGAAGAGAAGCAAGGATGTGCTCAAGCACTATAAAAATTGGTGTTTTTCCCTGAAAAGAGCAGCTAGAAATTGGATAACGCAACACACTGATAAATTAACATCAAGATAAACCATCAACAAATACATTATTGACAAAACTTCCAGCATTACATGCCAAATTATCGGCACGAAGCCTCTAACACAAAACCAAAGTACATCGTAAATCAATGAGCTTTCTGTTGAGATATCAAACAGCAGGAAGCAACCACCCATCATGCTCTGAAAACAAAGATCAGCTGCAGGAAATGTCCAACCTTTGTCTGGTAGTGCTTTGGTGCATGAAGACGTAGACTCCCGGAGCGCTGTATCTGGTAGCCCTGGACAAGTTTAAAAACTCTCTCACCTGCGATGCAGAGGAGCATAATTTGTCTATCCTCCCCTTACAGGATCAGCCTCATTAGGGGGTTTGGTAAAGGAGTTAAATCGATCATGCATTCGTGACGTCTCCGAATGGGTATATTCTCCTGCCATTATCCCTCGATATAAGCCTCTATGACCTTAGGTTCGTACCTCTCATTGTACAGAGAATTTCACGTTTTTTTTTTTTACTTCACCAATGTCAGCTTTGAGAGCCTCCGGCGATGGGTTGCCGATCGGTACATTAATATATGGAGGAACTATTAGAAATTTATGATTTTGTGCTTCCATTAATGGTTTATTTTTACTTTACTTTTATTTATTTTATTTTTTATTTTATTAAAGTAAACAGACTGTGACATAAGACAGTGCATGAAATCCCGTTAAAATATCGTGATTCCTAAAGTTATTGGGATATGCGCATCTCGTTTATTTGATGTGGTTTACGGTAGGGTGTAGGCTATTTTATATCTTATAGTCTGTTGATGGATAAAACTATAAGTTATACAGTTATTTACGGCTATGTCCCTCCCCTGTCATTCAGACTTTTTATTTATTAAAGGGCAAAACTGACTTTTTATAAGGAAACCATATATTAGCTTTTCTATATCTGGGTTCATTACCCAGTCAGTCATATCGTCAGTTTCTTTGGCCTCCTCCATCGAGAGCTGTCGTACAGGAAGGAAAAAGGGAAGAAGATCTAGTCGCTCAGGTTTCAATCTTCAGGTTTACAGTATGACGAACATGACGAATACGGGTACGTTTTCTTTTCTCTTAATCTTTCTCGGTGACCGTAAACCCGCGTAATCGATCTAGTCTTCCGCTATTTTCTTTGTTTATGGCTTTTGTGATCATGTGAATTCTCACATGTGGTATCAGAGCAGATTACGCGGATTTACGATCCTGAGAAGAAATTTTTGTTTTGTTTCATTGGTTTTTTTATTGTTTTGGTTGGTTGTTGAAATTAATCGAAGAACTCACGGCTAGGGTAATCTGGGAAACGTGATTGTTTTGTTTTATTTTTTTAAGGTATATTATTAATTAGATTTGAACAAATTATTATTATTATTATTATTATTATTATTATTATTAAAAATTTGGTCCCTTTGAAGTTGTCAAACGTGTGGGTACGGTGGCCTACAGGTTAAAGCTGCCTGAGAGAATAAAGATTCATCCGACGTTCCACGTGAGCTTCTTGAAGCCATTCCATGACGATGATCGTACCGAAGGGAGAGTCCAAGCAAAACGGGCACCTCCAACTGTGCGGGTACAACATGAGCTTCAGGTGGGGCGCATTCTAGATCATCGCGTCTTGGGGCAAAGCAAGAAGAATTGTAGAACAGGGTACCTTGTCCAATGGAGGGGCAAGGAGGAGGCGGAGTCTACTTGGGAGAAGGTAAACACCTTGTGGCAATTTGAGGAAGAGGTCCAAGCATACCTCAGCAAGGCGTCGATGAGGGCGTCGACTTCCTTTGGTGGGGGAGGTTTGTAAGCGCCCATGGACTGGTGCTAGGCAAGGCACACCCAGGACGGTTCCTTGGGCATGGCTCGTGAGGGAGGCACGAGCAAACAGGTCATCAGCGACAAAGGGAAGCTAGATTGTCGCTTACTTAATAAGCATGTTGGGACGGGTCTGACATGACTAGGAGGGTGCGGCAGGCGACTTTGGAGCTTCCTCTGACGCTGCGGTAGGCGACCCTAGAGCTTCCTCTGACGCTGCGGTAGGCGACGCTAGAGCTTCCTCTGACGTCGCGACCCTACTTCTTATGACAGATCAGGTGGGAGCAGACGACCCTTGGGCTGCCTAGAGTGGGAGACTCTTGATATACTCTTGCTGGTTGCATGATGTACATGTGTAGATAACATGCATGCCCCATGACCCCAATAAATAAGAGATGTAAGGGGCGTGGGCAAGACACATTGTAAGATTGAGTTTTGGAAATACAATCTGTGCATTGGCCATATCCTTGTGTTCCTTGTGTTCTTGGTGAACGAGTCCTTGTCCTTGTCCTTGCGAGCGTCCTTGAGTGCGAGCGTGAGCGACACACGAGAGTATGTGAGCAAACACTTGAGCGAGTGTGGGAGGGACTAAGGGAAATCCGAACGAGAGGGCTGGTCGTGCTTCCGGGGAAGTTACGACGCCGCCAGGGTCAAAAAATTTTTAGGTGTGTTTCACAGTTGGTATATATATATATAGGCCAGGCCTAGCCCAAATGGGCTACAATAAAAAAAAATAGAATGATGGGGTTGTGGGCTTTGCCCACCCCATCCTAAGGACAGTGGGTCAGCGGCGGTCACCGGTCCGGCAGTGAAGGAAGGCCGACCAACGGTCAATGGTCAAACTTTGACTGAAAAAAACTTGAGGTATTAAATACATGTTGCACATATTATAAAGTTTGTTCTATAAAATCATTCTAATTTTAGACTCGTGGAAGGAAATATAAAATTATTTAAACACAAGTAAAGGGTCATACACAATCGTTTGGTGTGACAAACGTTATCAGCTTAGTGAGATTTGACCATGTTGTGCTATGAACGCTTGGTTGTCAAAGTGACCCGTTTATGGTGACAGTTGGTTCTTATTCTCTATTTAGACATGCATTTATTTATTGAAGGAACATCATAATGTGCTGCAAGAATTGGCTACCAATGTGGCTCGCTTGTACGTGATAGGTGGTAGTTCCTTAAAGGTGGCATGTATGAATTCCCCACAATTTTTATTATAGCACATTGTGCTGTGTATGATTTCACCAAAGTGGATCGTGTATGGTGACACGTGATTGGTATGGAAATTCTATGATTCTAGA
This sequence comes from Melastoma candidum, assembly GCA_023653495.1. NCBI lineage: Eukaryota > Viridiplantae > Streptophyta > Magnoliopsida > Myrtales > Melastomataceae > Melastoma > Melastoma candidum. The sequence continues at coordinate 14,842,616 of CM042881.1, read as the reverse complement.
TCATTGGATTAGACTATTTATTTCCCAAAGGGAATAAATTTGTCGAATATGTTGTTTCTTTATGATCCTTGTAGGAAGGTTTCTCTGCTTTGTGTTTTCTCTACTCAAAGGGGAGTTGACATTGGAGTATGAGGATTCTTCATAATTATTTGATCTAATTGATCGATCTTCTACGGCTCATGACACTTAATGGTTGCGTTACTTTTGTTCTGCAGTTTCCTTCAATATGTGCAACAATGCTGCCACCATAGGGGTTTTAAGTGGTTTGAATTATAAGAGGTGGAAGCATGACCTAGAGTTTGCTATGAGCTGCATCAATCAGGATATGAGTCTTACAATTGATGAACCCATAGTTCCTACTGATGCGAGCTCAATTTAGAAGAAGGAGAATTATGAGAAATGGGCACATACAACTAAAATGTGCATGCTGGCCATGAAAAGGTCTATCCCGGATCATCTGCTTAGTGGTTTACCAGATACTACTAATGCAAAGGCTATTCTTGCTGCTATTGGAGTGCGATATCAGGTATCTGATAATGCAGAGATCACACACCTGTTGGAGATGGTGAATGCTTTAGCTTACAAGGATTTTGCCAATGTGAGGGAGTACATTATGAGATGGGTGCATGTGCAGTCTAAGCTGAGTGCCCACAAGATTGATTTGCCGGAGAATTACATTGTTCCTCGCATCCTCAGCTATTTGCCTCCTGAGTTTGGAATGATCAAGACTGCTTTTAATACTCAAGGAGAGAGTTGGACAGTGAATGAGTTGATCACTCGTTGTGTTGCTGAGGAGAAGAAAATTAAGAAAGACATGGGACCGAATGCTTTTGTAATAACTGGTACTGGATCAAGTTTCTGTAAAGGAAAAGGATTTCAAAAGGGGTTCAAACCATGGAACAGTCAGGGACCTCAGACTTTTAAGAAGTTCAGTGTTGGACAGAAGCATGGCGAAACAGTTCAGAAGGATGCACCTGTGAGTACTAAAGGTGCCATTAAGTGTTTCTTTTGTGAAAAAATGGGACACTTGAAGAAAAACTGTTACCGGTACAAGAATTGGCTTGAGAAGCAAAAGAAGAAGAATGTGGGGGGTAAACCATCAGCTTTGGTTTGTTTCGAAACAAATCTTGCCGATGTGTTTTCGAATATTTGGTGGATAGATAGCGGTGCATCTGTTCATATTACTATGACATTGTAGGGATTTCAGAGGCAAATGATGCCAAATGAATATGAAGGCAAGGTGAAAGTGGGGAATAACGCAGAAACTGCCGTTAAATTTATAGGAGTTGTTAGACTTCCTTTATGTTCAGGCTTTGAACTTGTTTTAGAGAAAGTTTTGTATATTCCCACTTTCAGGAGAAACTTGATCCCTGTTCCTGTGTTGGACAAACTTGGATTCAGTTGTTTATTTCGGAATGGCTTTATGCAGTTCTCGTTAAATTCAAAAGTTGTTGGTAGTGCAACAAGCCAATGGCTTTTATCGATTGGATTTGGTACTTTCATATGGTGTTGAATCCTTATGTGCAGAATCTTCAGCGCCTAAAAGAGTTTTGTCGAATGAGAAGTCTTTGATGTTGTGTTACAAACGTTTGTGCCACCTATCTAAAGAGCGAGTGGAACATCTTATAAAGGACAATTTGCTTCCCTATCTTGATTTCAGTGACTTGGAGACTTGTGTTGATTGTATCCGAGGAAAGTTAACGAAGACTCAGAAGAAGGGAGCCACACGTAATACTGGTCTATTAGAGATTGTGCATACAGATATCAGTGGACCTCTTCAGACTACTTTATGTGGAAATAAGTATTTCATCATCTTCATAGACGATTTCTCTCGCTACGGCTATATGTTTCTCATAAAAGAGAAGTCAGAGGCTTTGGAGAAATTCAAGGTCTCCAAGTTAGAAGTTGAGAATTAATTGGAGAAACAATTAAGATTGTGAGATCGGATAGAGGTGGTGAGTATTATGGTAGACATACAGGCTCCAGACAACAGATAAGGCCGTTTGCTAAATTTTTGCAAGAATGTGGCATCGTACCACAATATACTATGCCTTAAACTCTTGAGCAGAATGGCGTGGCAGAACGAAGGAACCGAACTTTGATGGATATGGTAAGGAGTATGATGGATAAGTGCAACTTGCCTAATTATCCATGGGGAGAGGCACTTAAGACAGCTACATACATTCTCAATATAGTTCATAGCAAGTTTATGCAGAAGACTCCATTTGAGTTGTGGACTGGGAGAAAGCCTAGTCTTAATCACTTTCGTGTTTGGGGTTGTCCAGCTGAGGTGATATTGTTCAATCCCGTCGAGAAGAAGACAGATCCCCAAATAATTCGTGCCTTCTTCATTGGATATTCGGAGGGATCTAAGGGTTATAGATTCTATTGTCCCTCGAGGGGAAATAAAATAGTGGAGTCTCTTACTACGAAGTTTCTAGAGAATGATATTACAGATGTTCGAGATATCCCTGCTACCTCATCCGATGATCGAAATTTCGTCGTCATTCCCATGCCACCTTCTACGAGAACTACAGTTGTAGTGGCTCCTATTGAAAATATTGATTCATCGGAGGGTGCGCACGGAGAGGAGCATGATCCAATTGTTGAAAATCCTTCAGTTGTTACAGAAACTGTTCCCGTGAGGAGATCGACTAGTGTAAGGATACCTGCTTTATCAGATAATTACATTGTCGTCCTTGGCGAAGATTGCGTGGGATTAGTGAGTGATCCCATAAACTTTGCGGAAGCAGTCGGCGGACCTCAAAGCAAGGAATGGTTGGCTGCAATGAAAGATGAGTTGCAGTCTATGGCGGCTAATGATGTGTGGGAACTCTCAGAACTGCCGGTTGCACAAAAGGCAGTTGGTTGTAAATGGGTCTTTAAGACCAAGAAAAACGCCAAAGGTAATATTGAACGTCATGAGGCAAGGCTAGTGGCCAAGGGATTCACTCAACGAGCCGGTATTGACTACACGGAGACTTATTCTCCAGTTTCTTCTAAAGATGCATTCAGAATTATGATGGCACTAGTTGCACACTTTGATCTAGAGTTACATTTGATGGATGTGAAAACAACTTTTCTGAATGGAAACCTCTTGGAGAATGTTTATATGGAACAACCAGAGGGTTTTGTGATAGAAGGATCTGAGCACATGATTTGCAAATTAAAGAAGTATATTTATGGATTAAAGCAGGCTTTTGACAATGGTATTTAAAGTTTGATGAGGTGGTATCATCATTTGAATTTATTGAGAATCCGTTTGATCAGTGTGTTCATATGAGGACTAGTGGGAGTAGTTTCATTTTTCTTGTCCTCTATGTGGATGATATCCTTCTTGTAAGTAATGATTTAGCACTGTTACACGAAACTAAGGAGATGTTGTCTAGATCCTTTGATATGAAAGATTTGGGCGAGGCTGCTTATGTGCTTGGAATTGAAATTTGTCGAGACAGATCCCGAAATGTGCTGGGTTTGAGCTAAAGAAGCTATATTGATAAAGTACTTATGCGATTCGCTATGCAGTCTTGCAAACCTGGAGAAGTACCAATATTGAAAGGAGATAAGTTTAGCAAAAATCAATGTCCCAAGAATGATATTGAGAAAGAGTCCATGAAAGACATATACCTTATAGCAGCGTGGTTGGTAGCTTGATATATGCTCAGGTCTATACCAGATCAGATCTTGCCTTTCCTGTCAGTGTTCTTGGTAGATATTTGTCTAATCCGGGAAGGGAGCATTGGACTGCTGTTGAGAAGGTAATGAGATATTTGCAACGAACTAAGGCTAACATTTTTGGTCTATAAGAGAGTGGATAACCTTGAGGTGGTCGGATATACAGATTTCAATCTTGCTAGTTGTTCTGATGACATGAAGTCTACCTCGGGTTACATATTCATGTTGGCTGGAGGAGCTATTTCCTGGAAAAGTGTTAAATAGACTCTCATAGCTTCCTCGACTATGCAGGCATGGTTTGTTGCATGTTATGGGACGTCTTCCCATGCCGTTTGGCTCAGAAATTTTATTTCAGGCCTTACAGTTGTTGACTCCATTGTTAGACCATTAGTGATATATTGTGAAAATAGTGCTGTGGTTTTCTACTCCAAGAATAACCGAACTACGGGTGGTTTTAAGCACATGGAGATTAATTATCTTAAGGTTCGCGAGCTACTAAAGTAAGGCGATATTGTTGTTGAACATATAGGTACAAAGTCGATGTTAGCAGACCCACTAATTAAAGGACTTAGACCCGTAACCTTTAAGAAACATGTTGTAAGCATGGGTGTCTTAGAGTCCTTTGATGTTTTCGGTTAGTGGGAGCTTATAATACTCTTTGGCTGTATCCGACAATTTATTTTATGAACTTTCAGTGTTTTGTTGGATATTGAGTATCTTATTGTTGACATTATATATTTTTGCATGCATGCAGTTACTTTTATATCTTGTGCACATGACAGTTATTAAAGAAAATCTTGAGACTTGGTGCTTAGTCTCATGTAAAACGGTATTGTCACTAAAGTTTGTCTCTGATAAAGCATCGTAAAGTTCGCGCGCATTCAGGTTTATGAGACATATAAAGGAGCATCATTTGCTCAAAGGTCTTTCTGGCTCGTTATAGGCGTAATGTTACAGAAAGATTAGGACCGACTGAATTAACAACAAATTTGATCACATAAGGATGTTATTTCGGCTACACCGTCACATTGACCCGCGACGGCCTGATTACTTAGTATTATGGTTGTCTTGTATCACTGAGTGATGCTCTGACGGTCATAGCTCGATGCTGGGTAATTTAGTTGGTCAGGGTTGTTTGAGATGTTGTCTTTATATTGGACATGCAGATGTCACAGCCTGAGTGTCATTTTCTAAAAATATTTTTTTGGTACAATTAATGTTGCTCAAGTGGAAGAATGTTAGAAATTTCTGATTTTGGGCTTCCATTAATTGTTTATTTTTACTTTACTTGTTTTATTTTTTACTTTATTAAAGTATATTTTATAAAACAGGCTGTGACATAAGACAATGCATGAAATCCCATTAAAGTATCGTGATCGCTAAAGTTATTGAGATATGCGCATCTCGTTTATTTGATGTGGTTTACGGCAGGGTGTAGGCTATTTTATATCCTATGGTTTGTTGATGGATAGGACCATAGGTTATACAGATTACGATTATTTATGGCCAGGTCCCTTCCCCAGTCCTTCAGACTTTTTATTTATTAAAGGGCAAAACTGACTTTTCATAAGGAAACTCTATATTAGGTTTCCTGTATCTAGGTTGATTACCCAGCCAGTTAAATCGTCAGTTTCTTTGGCCTCCTTCATCGAGAGCAGCCGTACAAGAAGGAAAAGGGGATGAAGATCTAGTTGCTCAGGTTTCAAACTTCAGGTTTACAGTATGGCGAATATGGCAAATACGAGTACGTTTTCTTTTCCCTTAATCTTTCTCGATGACCGTAAACCCGCATAATCGATCTAGTTTTTCGTTGTCTTCTTTTTTTATGGTTTCTGTGATTGTGTGAATTTCTTTACAGGAACATTTTTTCGAAAGGAATTGTTTTGTCTCATAATCTCGCCATTTTCTATTGCCCGGATATTGACATTTTGACTATTGGCTGCATATGATCCTAAGAAGAAAGCATTATGAGATTGGGCTCCATCACTACCGGGCAAGGTAATTTGACTTGTACGCGCGCACCACCCATCCAAAATGGCTCCATAAAAACAGTGTTGTTGTTTAACCTAGGTAAACTATACGGAGTCGCCACCGACTTAATTTTTAAAAGCCTATTAAGTCGAAAAAATCAGAGTGAGTTCGGGGATTCCTATTTACTAACTCTTACATTCTAACATGCAAAAAAAGGTGGCGATTTTCCAAAAAGATTTGTGTTTTGATTACAGGTATTGGACCCGATCCAGGAGTAGGGCTGGACTCGTATTAATGTTTTACGGGCATTGGACCCGATTCGGGCTTTGGACCCGAACTTATGTTTGTTCAATTTTAAATCTGCACACAATATAAATCTTAAGGGCTAGATGATACATGCAAATCACAAACAATTATTGAGATAAAAGGGGACGGGGAAGGGCGATGATTGCGGGCCTATATACTTGGGCTCGCAGCCTGTTACAGGTGGGTAAAAAAAATGATTCAGGGAGGCCCGCACCTCCCCTTTATAACTTAGATGAAAGTTGAAGCCGCTTGAAATCTACAGACCGACGGTTTTTTCAAGCCGCTGTAGGTCCAACCAAACGCGGTTTGTTACACGCGCCTTCGAGTAATCTTTGTCTTCAAGATTATAGAAACTTTGAGATAGTCTTCATCATCACATGTGTAATGTCCATACAAAGAAGATGTAAACATGATCAGTTAATGCCCATCTCGAAATCAAAGAATTGATCCGGAATTGAATAAATAAGCGTAAGTCACTACGAAGTCAAGATGATAAAGATCCAACCGCACATTAAATAAATAAGTCAATGACAATCATGTTTGTCAAATATCAACCAAATCTAGCAGTAGAGTTATAAATTTGCAAGAATGAAGTTGAACACAGATGCAGAAAAGAAACGTAATGTGTGCTGGTCTGAAAAGAAGACATAACTTCACTTAGAATTGTCCAATTTAAGTGAAATCAAAGCCTATGAATTCTATATTAAGGAGAATTTGCATGTCAAATTTCATCCACGTCCAATGGTGAAATCTCCTCAAATCAAGGAAAAAGTATGGTTGTCTATGGAAACTAGACAACTTTGTACAAATAAAGAAAATTTCATAACTTTTCATTTATTCATCGAAAAATTATGAAATTTTGCCATAAACTAGACAACTAAAAGATTTAGCATGCCAAATCTTAAGAAAAATGAACATGTACTCTGTTGCCAGCATCACAAAGAATTGGTACCTTCGACCATAACATGTTTCAATCAAACATCATTACACATCAAGTTTGACCAAGATTGACCATAGGACAAATTTGCTCAAAGTAAAAAATGTAAAACATAGAAGTTGTAGTAGACTAAGAAATCTAACTCTAAGTTCCAATTTCAGTCCATTTAGAACTTAAACGAGTAAGTTGTGCTATTTGGTGCACAAGACACTCATGCTGCTGCAAAGGAACAAAAGACAATAGAGGTCTTTATTTTTCCTAAATTTTTAGACTGACCAGATGAACCCGAAAGTCAAAATTCAAAGAAGAAAATTTATAGAAGACTCAAATTTAGTCTCAAAGACACCAATTTTGTAAAATTAAGACGTGTGACAAAAAAGATATGAATTTTTTCGTGCAATAGTATATACCTGCCACAAGATGTAGTAATGTCTGTGACTTTCATGCACTCTACCGGTGATTTGACCAGTATATGTGGCTTTAGTGGAAGGAAAGTTTTGGAGAATTCAAAGAGGCATCCATTCCAATTAATTTTGGATTGAACGGAGGTTTTAAGTTCGAGTTGTGTCCGAAAAACTAAAACAGCAATCCCACTCGTGCGCAGAATCCAAAATGGTTTTTCAAACAGATGAAAATTGACCAAGCAAGTATTAAATGAAGAAGCTTAAAGCACGAAAGTTATAGCACAGCCAAAGAAGGAATGACTCTAAGTGATTTCAAACGAATCCGAGTTATATAGATTAAGATATGTTTGATAGACTGCTAATACGCGCTTCGCAGAGGCACGGAACATGACAGCTTCATTCTCCGGCATTCAAAGAGGAAAAATGCCAACACAATGTGTTTGTTTGGAAAACTTTTCAACAGATAAATTATTCTCCATTGAGAAAGAAAGTTAAAGAGTTAAAAAACAGCTCAATCCACGTACAAAGCAAAGAATTACGATAGAAAATCTCAAATGCATGCATCAGCAATGAACATCTTTATTCCAGCATGCGTATATCCCAAACAAAATCGATTATAGCTCAGATTGCACACATATAATGCTAACACACAACTAGTCAACGAATGATTTCGAGTTTGCTAATCTTGAGTGATTTCGAGTTTGCTAGCTCCGGTTGTGACATCCCGAGTTTTCCGAGATTTCCGAGGATACCGTAACATGTGTTCATGCAAACAGCAGCAACAAATGAAATTAGATTTGTCTAAGGGTGCCTAATCAACATGGATTTCAGATGTGTTTATGGGGGATAGGCGCTCGCGATGGAAGAGTAAAGCATACCCCACACCTCCCAAGCACGCACGCTCGCGATGGGAGACTCGTGTGCGTATCGGGAAGGGCTTCTCAACTGGATGCTCACGATGGGAGCATATATGACGTTTCATAGGGCGATATACGAAGTCGGGGCTGACCAACCTAGAAACATACAAGCTTCGAGCTCCTCCACTACTCTTTGCCTCATCAATATCATTTTCTCGCAGAAAACAAAGCAAGTAGAAAAGAAAAGGGGAAAAGGGAGGTCAGATGCCATCATGTAAGGATAAGCACATAAAAAAAAAGGCAAGTGAGGTTGCTTACGTTTCTTGAGGTAAGAAGTTCGCAGTTGGCCGATGTAGTTATCTTATTGCCGATGGTTGAGTACGGGTGTTAATTGGATCTGCACATAAAAAGAAAACAAGTGAAAGCAAAGAGAGGGCCTCTCACGACACTAATGCGCATCCGCGAGAAGCTTGGACATGGTTTTCTGCCAAAGGCTGGGAGTGGAGTTGGCTGGGTTGTCAAGAGGAGGCTTGCTCCCGTCGCTGCAGCGAAGAGATGCCAAACACTACGGGTCACAGCCTAATGGAGCAGGGGTCATCATGGGAGACGAATGTTGCCGCCACTGTGTCTAGAGAAGTTGAAGTCCACTGCAGACAAAGGTATGATGTTCTCCTCGTTGTTGTCGTCGAATGCTCCGCTCGAATTGATCATCAAGGGGTTTCCACTGCGCTGATTTTCTGCTTACCTTGGTTAGGATCGATGGAATGGTGATGGAGGTTTTTGGTGAGCTAGAAGAGATGATGGAAATCGAAGGCCAAATGTTTTTTTTCTTTTGAGGGGAATGTGTCAAGAAGGGCCCTCTTGGTGTTGGGTTTTTTTCCAAAAATGGAAGAAGAAAAGAAAAAATCTTTTTGAGGCCCCCTTCCTGGAAAATCCTCTTCGCCAACCAGGAGATCAGGGGGGCTGTCTCTGCTCCGCTACCCTTGCCTCCTGCCACCTTTTTTTCAACAAAAATCCTCCTCCATTGGATCAAATCAAAGGGTCGGGATTCATCATCGTACCACCCCCACTCCCTCGGCAAACCGTTGTGAGCATAATCATCTGGGGAAGATCGCCAGGTGGCAATTTTGGGGGGCGTCGTACTACCCCTCCGTATGGATGGCCGTTTTTGGGGTTCCTTCTTATCTTAATATTTTGTCAGTTTCTAGAGTCCTCATCCGAAGGCTGAATTTTAAATTTGGAAATGAAATCTAATGGTGGAAATCAAACGGGATGAAAAGGTGGGCTAATGAGGTTGGGCTCGTAATGGGCCTGAACATTTTGGTTTTAAGGTCTTATTGGATAGGGCTAATTTGTGATAATAATAATTATTTTGGCCCAATAATTATTTGGAGTATTACATTGTACGACTATTATCTTGGAGTGTATTAAATTTCATCGTCTTTTAGTACATTTATACTAAACAATAATTGTTTTTACATTGAGCAATAAAATGTACTAACAAGATTTAGTAGTACTATTACTAATTTACTAAAAGTGTCGGACTTAGTAAAAGTTTCATACAAAGCTCATTGGACCTAGTAAAAGATTACTGATATGAACAATTATGATTTATTAAATATATAAGTAATTTACAATACTAATAGACTTAGTGTTACATTACTATTTTGTATGATATGTTGTACTAAACAAATTTAGTATTACACTAGTAAAATCTCTCTGAAATGAACAATAATGAGCTTATTACAGTGTATTATACGATGTACTAATTATATTAGTAATTTACAATAAAATGCTAAAATATACAAGATAGTAAAGCACATCTTATAGTACTAATATAGCTTAGTACATCGTATAATACAAAATAGTAAAGTACTAATATTGTAAAGTATTACTATATTTAATACATCTTATAATACATTATACGGAGCCCATTATTGTTCATTTTAGTAAGCTTTTGCAAAGTCAATTGGGCTTTGTACTAAACTTTTACTAATCCAATATTATTTAGTGAAGTACTAACATAATACTAAATTTGTTTAGTACATTCTATCGTAGTAAAGTATTGATAAATTTTAGTACAATATTATAAATTAGTAATATTAGTCATCGTGTAGTACATTGTACTAAGCCCATTACTGTTCATTTCAGTCTGCTTTTACTAAACCCATTGGGCTTTGTACTAAATTAAATTTTTGCTAAGTCTGACATTGTTTAGTAAAGTACTAACAAATTACTAAATGTTATTAGTATATTGTATAGTACAAAATAATAAAGTATTATAATTACTGATATATTTAGTACATCGTATAAATTACTAAGTCCATTGAGCTTTGTACTAAAGTTTTACTAACCCAATATTGTTTAGTAAAGTACTAACATAATACTAAATTTTTTTAGTATATCGTATCGCACAAAACAGTAAAGTACTAATATCTTTAGTGCAATATTGTAAATTACTAATATATTTATTACATCGTAAATGACATTGTATTAAGCTCATTATTGTTCATATTAGTCTGCTTTAACTAAACACATTGGGCTTTGTTCTAAACTTTTACTAAGTGAACACCATTTAGTAAAGTACTAACAATTTACTAAATGTTATTACTACATTGTATTTACAAAATAGTAAAGTTTATCATGTCTTTGTCTCTCTTATTCTGTAATTCCGCTGTTCGTGTTAATCCTATGAGTTGCTTCTCAACCTTGTACTAATTGGTATCAGAGCCAAGTTGTGTGCCTTGTTTTTCTTTACTTCTCTTCAGAGAGGGAGAGAGTGTTTGTGAGTTACTGGATGCCCTGCCTGCCGTTATTGCCCTACTGCCTAGCCATGGATACCCAACCTGAGATAGTATCTGCCCCCTTTTCCCTTGAGCCTTCTTCCTCCTTCCGACGTTCTAATGCAAGTATTGAATCACTGTACGAAATAACCCACAAGAATTGTGATGCTAATCAAGTGGCTAATACTGAACTGCCATTGATCAACCCGTACACAGCTTTTCATAAGCCCTCTGCAGGACCAATAAAAAGCATAAGGACTTTAATCAGACGGCCTGCCTCAACAGCCCGGGAATACATACAGACTAGTAAGTTCAGTCAACATCCTATACTTGGGACACAGAGAGAACAATTTGTATCTCTGCAATTGCCAGCAGAATTCCCTGAACTATGGACTAGAGAAGGATATTCCCATCTCCATTTTGGAGCCATAAGACTTGTCCTGACATATCATGGACGAAAAGGACTGCCTGTGACTGCCCGAATGGCCCTCTTGGACACAAGATATATGGAATATCAACACGCAGTAATTGGAACAATTGAGACAACATTAAACGCAGGAACGGTCTTCGTGACCCTTTTCCCTAACTTCTGTATGTCTCTGAGGGATCCAAAGTTGCTGACAGCCTTGCAGGTACAACTGCAACTCTGCGGAGCCACAATGGAATCAGACTCCATTGAAGCCACTCTTCACTACCAAATGGCGTACCAGGTGCAGAACCATGCTTTGGACATAAGCATGCCCAACGACGCCCAGAATGCCTTACTCATCGTGGCTGACTATCATGACCAAAAGGCTCCTACATGCATCCACATCCCCAGACAAATCCCAAGAGCAGAACTCCTGAAGCTTCTGCCAGAAAAATGGGTGACCGATTATGAGCAAATCAAGAAGAGGACGGTGCCGATTTCACCAATCCAGTCTGCCATCTCCACCTTCTCAAGAGATAGAGAAGGAGCTGTCACGATCAAGTTCGATCGTTCATCAGCAAAAGAGCCAGCACCACCTCCCATTTTCCCGACCATGTTCATGGTACAACCTGTACCAGAAGAAAGAAGCCAGAGTCTCTCAACAAGATGATCCATTCCTTTGATGGATATGGAAATCCGACATACTTCTTTCGGGACCCTCAATCTCAGCACTGCTACTGGGATGTAGCAAGATGTCCGGCCAATTGCGGCTGTGAATTTGAAACAAGATGCCCAGCCGATTGTGACTGCAAAGACTGTGTCACACCGAACTACTCCAAGAAGCAGAGTAGATCAAGATGCCGAGAAAATCTCCCAGAATCAGAAGATGATTCTGACTCGGATGATGAAACTTTGTTCATTCCTCCTCCTGCAAGAAAGCAAGGGAAGAAATCATCCCTGTACCAGCGCTACCAGAATGGTGATAAGACAGTTGGACCGCTTGGACAACCCTCTGGAAAGTTTGACTACATCGTAAACTATGGGATTCCTCCATCCCGACCAGAGTCAAGCAAAATTGTCCCTACAGGATGGGACAGGGACGTTGAACCACCATCATCGCCTCCAATACCGCTGTCACCACAACATCATCAAGCATGGCAAGACTCTGAAGACCTTCCCAAAGATATCAAACGTCCGCTGAAGCCAAAGCAGACGATACTGCCCTGCTATAGAGCTATTTACAAGTGGCGACAGAAACATGCATCGACTGCAAATCATGTTCAAGTTGGACCTAAAAAGCAAGCCAAGCCAGCTCCTGAGCCAGCTCCCAAGCCAGTTCCTAAATCAGCTCCAGCACCAATTTCTGAGCCAATTTTCAGAAAGGACATTCAAGCCTGTTCTCAAGAAGTGCAAATGCTAGAGCCATACAAAAATATCAACCTTGCTCCCCTGCCAATCATGATGATGCAGCCAGAATCACCTGACCTGACATTTCCAACCATGGATGAACACACAGTCAACAACGTCAGGTATACCGCTAAGATTCCAATCCCTACAGCTGTAGACGCACAAGGAAATGTGCAACGCAACAGCCTTGCAGAAACTGTGCTTAATTGGCAAAGCCAGAATGCGATTTCTCAGAATGAAGCCTTGAAGATTATCCACAAGAAGGTAGTTAAAGTGGAAAGTCGCCTAGAAGAGACAGAACACAACTTGTCTCACCAGATCCAGTCTCAAAGCCAAAATATCTCTCAGAAGCTAAATCGACATCATGATCAAATACATGAAGTACTAAGGGTACTACAACATTCATTGGACAACATTGAACGAGGACGATATCCTGCACACTTTCAATCAGATCCAGATGAAGAAATAACCCGCCTAGAAAAGCTGATCAAAGCGGCTCGTGAAATGCAAGAAAGACCTCCTTTGAAATCTTCATATGGTGGATCAGATTTCATGGACCTAGGAAGAAAGTCTTCTGACTCTCCTTTAGAGAAACCATCCAAGAGTTACTACCTGTTTGGAGATCCAAACAAGAAAGATGTTGCAGACATCAGAGAGATGGCAAAGAAACAACAGAAACTGGAAAGGCAAAAGATTAAGACTCAACAAGAGAAACGCTCACAGGAACAACGAAGAACCGAGATCCGAGAAGGAAAGAAAAAAGCAACTGAATCCTCTCGAAGACAGAGATCTCCTTGCCCTTTAAGATCTCAGAGTGAAGATAGTTCTTCAGAACAGATTCCTACCCAGCAGCTACTAATCAAAGAAGATAAGCTGCAATACAATCCTCCAGTTTCTATCCCACACTGGATGAAACCCGATAAGCCTTCACAAGCTTTCACAGACACAAGGATGCACTATTCCATGGACCCTTGGGATTTGGATACCCAAGAAGAAGAAGACCATGTAGGTATTTTCATGGCAAAACCCCCAAGTGAAGAACTAACAGAAGAACCCTCCGAATCATCGTCTTCAGAAACATTAACTGAAGATACTACAAGCATAGAAGATCAGCCCACAACTGAGTATTCAACAGACTCACAGCTCTGTGAGATTCCTTTAGTTTATATGGCTGACAATCCTCCTCAAGTCAATGAACCAGATAGTTCTTCAGACAACTCCATGGAAGACCGGCCAAACCCGTCGACAAAAGAATCGGGATCTTTCTCATTTACCATTGATGATATTGACATCGACAAATGGCCGCAACGATTCAAAGACTTCTACGCATGGTGCCTTCAGAAGAGATTAACGGTAACTTCCTCGGTGGAAATATTGTCAGAGCTGACATCAAAGTTCAGAGGAATGCTGCAAACTTGGTGGAACTAGCTGACGGAGCAAATACAGATACAGCTCATCAGTCTCCCATTCCCAGAGTTTTTGGCACAGCTATACATCAACTTTATTGGAAGTCCAGAAAATCTAATTGAAGATCAGAGGAAAGAGTTCTTCCAACGACGCTGCTGTTCATTCCGGAAAAAGGATATCAACCGACACTTCAAGAAGATGATCACATTGTTCATAAACCTTGGAGCAGACAATGCCCATAAACCAGTTTTCGTATCCTCACTCATAGAGCCAATCTCTTCATTAGTGGAGAAGGAAATAGCTTCCAAAGGATTAAGAATCATAGATCTCTCGGTTGGACAAATACTAAGCCTATTATTGTAAATTACTAATATATTTAGTACATCATATAATATATTATACTAAGCCTATTATTGTTCATATCAGTGATCTTTTACTAAGCCCTATGGGCTTTGTACAAAACTTTTATTAAACATTGTTTAGTAAATTACTAACAATATTACTAAATGTTATTAATGCATTTTTTTAATGTAAAAAAAAATTATTTAATGTACTAAAAAATGATAAAATTTAGTACAATCCGGGGCAATTGCCGTACAAGTCAATTAGCCTCGCCCCTACATCACCAATGTCTAATGGTTGGATATTCCCCATGCCATCAGCGTCTCTTTCCAAATTTACAGATGTTTTTATTGAATTCCCCCCATCAAGAGGGTCATTTGTAGAATTTCTAGTGACTCTTTTAGTCAACAACATGTTATCTCAAAAAAAAAAAAAAACGATGTGAAATTTTGCCACGAACAACATAAGTTTAATTTTGAAGTCTAACCATGGTCGCGAAAATTTTACATAAATGTTAGACAAAGAACAATAAAAAACATACACTAACCTTGAAATATTCTAACAGAAATAGAAACAACTTTTGTCTACTTCCTTCCATTCTCCTCCTCCTCCTCCTTCTTTTCCTTCTTCTTCTTCGTTCTAGTTCAACCTTCCACACAGTATCAGAGCCTTTAAAGGGCTAAACACGTGTGAACTAAGCTGCAAAGATGGCCAATCTGTCACTTAACCAGTCCAATCCTCAAACACCAGGTTCGGGAGTTTCTGATCATAATATTCTCCGAAATATGTCGGGGATACAAGTTCCACCAGGAATCTTTACGTCGATGGTTAAGTTGGAAGAAAGGAATTACCCTTTGTGGAAAGGGAAAGTACTCGTTGCAGTTATGACAGGGCTCTTGAGGATTTTATTCTTGGTCAGTTTGTCCCCCTTCCACAATTTTTAGATAAAAATCTGACAGTCTTGAATCCAGATTATAAAAGCTGGCAGCGAAATGATAAAGTTGTTATGAGTCTCTTGTTTTCATCCTTAACCCCGGAACCTCGTAGTCAAGTTGTTTATAGTAAAACCTCACATGAAGTTTGGAAAACTTTGAGGAATAGATATGAGTCGGCTTTGATGACACGAGTCATTAATCTCAGTACTCAAATGCAACAGTTACGTAAGGAGGGCCGGACCATGCAGCTTTACTTAATAGCTTGAAAGCATTGGCAGATCAATTCCCTGTTGTTGGGGAGCCGATTAAATATAGAGATTACATCCACATGTTAGAAGGTATCCCAGCAGAGTATGATGTTGTAGTTACTGCAGTGTACAGCATACTAGACCAAATATCAGTAGAGGAGGTGTAGAATCTACTTGGAGCTTTGAAATGCGCTTGGACAGAAGACAGGGGTTGGACAACTTCATTTCTTAGGTACATCTCTCCTCTTTACATGCAAGTGGTGTGAGACCTCACCCGAAAATGCCAAAACCAGCCACTTCAGCTTATACACGTCCTCTTTCAGCTCCTACACACCAACCTCATTTCACACAACACCAACCCAGTCTTCTAGGAAGACCACCTCCCATACCAATTTATACTCCCAGACCATTTTTCTATAACAGAAACCAGCTAAAACTAAAACCACAATGTCAGATTTGTTTCAAAATCAAGCACACGGCCCTAACATGTTATTATAGATTGAATCCCACATATCAAACTCAACCATAGACAAATTTCACTACCTTTCAGACCTCTCACTCACCCTCATACACTCCCACCTCGTATCTTGATCCACCGACCTATACCATCCCACCTGAACCAAAAGTTGAAACCTGATTGCTTGATTCGGGAGCCTCTCTCCATGTCACCCCCTTTATTGAAGGTCTGCGTACTTTATCTCTTTACTGAGGTAACTCTTCTGTTATGATAGGGAATGGAAGTCATGTTAACATCTCTCATGTTGGGAATCGACCTCTGCTGATTGAGTATGGTTGTTTACTTCTTAAAAGTGTTCGCCATACACCTGCCATGTCTCAAAACTTGCTTAGTGTGTCCAAATTGTGTCAAGACAATTATGTGAGCGTTGACTTCACGTCTGATTCCTGATGGACAGATGGAATAGGGGGTGTACAAACTGTCGTCTGGGATCATCCCTGACTCCAGTGTGCTTTGTTCCTTTCCTTCCAGCTCATATATTTCTTCCCCGGTCATAGAGTGTACCTCACTCCCATTGTTTGCCCTTCCTGCCACCAAAATGGTTGCTATAGACAGGACGACCTGGTATCTTCGACTAGGGCATCCCTGCTCTGATGTTCTGTCCAAAATATTGCGATAATGCAAACACTCTTCTAGTTTGTCTTCTCTTCCCTTTTGTCATACTTACGCCATGAGCTAACATCACCGTTTAGTTTTTCCACTTTCCTCATCACATGCCTCAAAGCCTTTTCAATTGGTCCACACTGATTTGTGGGGTCTGGCACCAATCACCTATATCACTAGTGATCGATATTTTATGTTATTGGTTGATGATGCCACTCGTCATACATGGATTTATTTTCTCCAAGACAAATCTAAGCCTTTCGGCCTTTCAAACAGTTCCATACTTAGTCAACAATCAATATAACATGAATATCCACACTGTCTAATCTGAATGGGGAAGAGAGTTTCGTTCCTCCACAAGTATTTACTCTCTCATGGAATTTCTCATCAATTGTCTTGTTCCCACATCTCTCGACAAAATGGGAAGGTTGAGAGGAAGCATACACATGTTTTAGAAGTGGGTCTCTCCTTGTTAACACATGCACATGTTCCAAAACATTTCTAGGTGTGCGCTTTTAATGAGGCTGTCTCACTAATTAATATGTTCCCCTCTCAAGTGCTTTAGTTTAAAACCTCTTCCACTCAGACTACTCTTCATTGAGAGTTTTTTTGTGCTTATGCTTTCCATATTTGACACCTTACAACCCTCATAAATTTCCACCCCGTTTCACACCGTGTGTTTTACTTGGCAGGAGTGTGTCCCATAAAGGATACATTTGTCTTGATTTCAAATCTAGCTGTATTTATATATTTCGAGATGTCATGTTTGATGACTCTAGTTTTCCTTTTCTCACAGCTCAAGCGACACCTACTGCTAAGATAACACTACTTCCCTTGCTCCATGTATTCTACGTCCTATTTTCCCTATTGCATCCTCATCTCTCCCTTCTACTCGCTATTCTTTCCCTGATGTTCCTCTACCACGATTCCCTTTCTTTGGTTAACTCACAACAGAGGTCTTCCCCTACATATGTGACCAATTCTCCTTTACCTACTGTGCCACCCCCGGGATATTCAATCAGGGGAAACATTCACTCCATGATTACATGGTCACAAGCTGTCATCCATAAAAAAAAAATTCATTTTACTATACAGTCACAAGGACCTTATACACACCTCCATCCACCCTACTTTGGTTTCGATCTACCATCACGCCTTCCATTGTTTTTGTCGTTCTGTGGTCATCTCTCTTTGATCATGTGCCTCTCACTTTGCTCGTTGCCCCTTCCTAAATGGAGATCAACTAGAGCGTCTACAACCGCTCTCATCGAAGCCAGGTCTCGCACACCTTGTCGACGCTGCTCGATTTGGGCCCTTTGTTGAAGACCGTCGAGGAAGTTGAACAGTTTGTCCACCTGGGACATGTTGGGTATATCTAACATTAATGACATGAGCTTCTTCATGTGTTCCCTCTGGGTATCGACTATAGAACGGCCAACACTCATGTCGTTCTTCACACGTTTTTAATATCCCAAAAATTTCCATTGAATTTCCTTCATTTATTTTGTTTTTTTTAAAGTGAATAATTTTTTGAAATAAAAATTACAAAACCCATTCAAATTGAAGCCTTAGCCCATATACATGAACATGAGCCTCTAATTTCATTAATGACATGGCCAAAGCCCAACTAAAACCCTAATTTTATGGTGATTTTTAAGTGACTTTTATTTATTTATTTCACCAAATATCTTACAATAATAAAAACAAGCATACTTATCTATCATTTTCTCACTTAATGTATTTCCCAATGAAATCTTTCCTTTATTATTTTCCTTCTCTATCCCATTTGTTCTCTCCATAAGAAAGATGACCAGATTCAGATGATCATATTTATTCCCCCTTTCCCATAAAAAAAATATTATTACTTCCTGACACAAATAATATTTCAGACAAATAGAGAAAGGCACTATCCCTCTCTAGACACAAACACATAGAGACACACATAAATACAATATCCCCATCCGAGGATCTCTAAAATCTTTCTCCATCCTGGGAGCCAAAGCCTCCCTCAGAAGTAAAAACACTTCTTTGAAAAAAAGTCCTTCCCATACGTTTATCCTCCCCCTCTGGGGAGCCGGAGGCTAATTCCTTCCTACACACTGAAATTGGAGGCCAACTCCTCCCGACATACATATAGAAATCGGAGCCAAGGACTGTCCATTTCCAGGGCTGACGAGCCAAAGCCTCTCGACCAGCTGACACCCTTTTCTCCGACATCCCCTCATGCCTCAGCCACAAGGCAGCCCTCTAATGGACTCCCCGACGTGTTTCTTCCTCCCCGGGCCATCCAAGGACAAGGCAACCCCTCAGTGAATTTTCAGTCTTTTTCCTCATAATTATGCAACCCCTTTTTCAACTTAGAGCATGGTTGAACACCTTCATTACTTGTTTTAATCCATCACATATGACGTGGGAACACAAACCAAGCACTGACAGAGCAAGACAGCCTCGGCCAGAATGCAAGGGAAGCAATCGACGGGTTATAACTTTCCCTTCCATAGTCGGATCAATGCGAAATCAGGTGATATCTCTTCCTTGCTTGACTACTCATCTTTTCAAATTTGTTTGAGGTTAGCGGAGAACCTCCGGGTTTCCCATTTTTACCATCTCCCAGCTTCGTAGTCCAAATGGGGCCTTTCCAAAAAGCTTATGCACGACGCTTGTTACGTGAAAATCGATAACGCAAAGCCAGGGGCTAAGGAGTGGGCCAGTTTGAGGAAGAGTCGGGCTCAAACTTCAATCAAAGCCCAAGATCATCAAGGTCGGGAAGGGCATAAGGGGGGACATCTTCATTGAGAAAGGGCATAAGGAAGAATGGGGGTGTGCGTGTGTGGGGTGTGGATGTGTGTGTGGAGGGTGGTGGTGTGAGCTATTCTCTCCGGCTTGTGGAGGTGGTCTAACGGTGTTGTGGTGTCTGGAGATCTAGCCGTGTGTTATCCGGAGTCGTCAATGCCTAGGTGTATAGAGAATTCGGTATAATTTCTTTTTAAGTTTCAATCGAGAGAAGGTTCAGCTACGTTTGACTGTGGGTGACCGAATTGCGGCATCAAGTGGTATTAGAGCTCCGTAGCTCGACCTTCTTGGCGGCGGGACACAATCGGGGGTTAATCAAGTGAAGATGTGTTCAATTCCTGTGTTGTTGCGAGAATTGATGATGAAGGCAGAGAGCCTTGAGGTAAGGTTGAGAACAATGAAAGTCCGAGGTAGGAACGAATGGAGGGATGTGTCGCCAGACGATGGCGGGGCAGGGGCAGTGGTTGTGAGGAAGAAGAAGATTATAGTGAAAACCCTCCAGGGTTCAATTTTTGACGTTAATATCCACCCTTTAGATATTGTTGCCGAGGTGAAGAAAAACATAGAAACATCCTAGGGGGTTGATTTGTATCCAACTTATCAGCAAGTGTTGGTTTATCGAGCAACAATCCTGAAGGATAACACTACGATGGAAGAAAATAGTGTTGATGATAATAGCACCTTGTTTCTAATGTTGACCAGGAGCAAGAGCACATCCGATGAAGGTTTAACTAATTCTATTCCTGAGGTCAGGGTTAGGAAATCGGAGAAAGAAATTACGTGGAGGAAGATAAACGACGAGGTCGTGTTAAAGCAGAACCAACCAATGTCTGGAATTGTTGTAGTGGAGAAGACGAAGACTGGTTCTGATCGGGATTTGCTGAATTCTACTCCTGGGATCGAACAATTAGACGTCATCCCGAAGCTTTTCGATGTGACCACTCATATTTTGAAGAAGCAGACTTCAAGGGGGAATGAGACCCCAGCCACTATGGTTAGTGCGATTTCGATGTTTGCTGCCACCCCTGTGGTGACGATCACACCTGGTGCCACTTCGCCGGGAAAGGAAGGAAATAAGAAATTGGAGCCCCTATCTCTTTTGTTCCCGTCAGTACCCTTGTAAGGAAGATCTTCACAACTCCAACTCCTATGGAGACTTTACTTTATGTGATTCCCGATGAGGCCAGTGGACAACAGTTTGATGTCCTTAATGAAGCAATTGGCATATTTCCCTTCATGAAAGCGAAGAATTACGGGTACTTGGGGTCTTTCTTGAATGAGGAGAATGAGGAGGAATTGTTCCATGAGGAGCAAAAAGGGAGGAAGAATATAAAACTTTTGCTGAAAGTGGATGATTATGTAACATTCCCACGAAGAATGACATTTCCGAGGCAGCTTATTAACAAGTCACAATATTTTTGTGCAAGCCCTCTGTTTAATTAGATTTTTTCTCTATTCTCAGAGGATTGGGAAAAGCCCTTGCTGGGTAAGATCATTGAATGTGGGCCGATGGATGAAAACCTGAAGTTGTGGACTATTACTG
Organism: Melastoma candidum; assembly: GCA_023653495.1. Classification (NCBI taxonomy): domain Eukaryota; kingdom Viridiplantae; phylum Streptophyta; class Magnoliopsida; order Myrtales; family Melastomataceae; genus Melastoma; species Melastoma candidum. The sequence continues at coordinate 14,821,479 of CM042881.1, read as the reverse complement.
CTCTTACCCTTGTTATCTTAGCAAGGGTTGTTGCTCCTTACAATATGGGAAGCTTTGGCTTGGTTTAGTCTACTTATAATCATATTTTTGCTAATGTTGGTGTTCCTGTTTCCGAACGGAGGTTTACTTGTAAGGGAAAACAGTTCCGGTGGGAGCAATTTCTGCTAGACAGCCGGGGGCTAAAATGATGTAAGTTCCCAGTTCTCTGGTCGTATGAGTTTCACGGATCACCTGCGAGCCTGGCAGCTAGTTAGTGACATGATCTATGCTATAAACAGCCTTTACAAAAGTGAGAGCGAGTCAAAAGTGTACAAAATTATGCGGACTATGATCTCTGAATTCATGATTATGACCCCTAAGGGTGAGAAGAACAATGTCCTGGGCTATGGCAATATATTCATGTATGCTCCAGAGAAAAATATAGTCTACACAAATAAAGCCATCAGGCATCTTCTTGATAACTGCAGAAGCGACCCGCCGAAGTTCATGCAGCTACTATTTGTCTTGGTCCCACTAGAGTTTTGTAGGTCGCTTCACAGACTCCTTATGTGAATCAGTTGTACTCCTTCTGTCATGGTAACTTATGGTTGTTATTGGAGGCTATGAGAAGCATTGTGGGACACATCGGAGACAACTTGAATCGAGGCTTACGAAATTGGAAGTATGGAGACAATGTTTGGAAGATGGCCCCTATTCAAGAAACGTTTCTTTCCATAGAGAAGTGGGCAAATAGACTGTTGAAAACTTTAGAAGCATTTGAGTTAGGGAAGAAGGAGCGACCTGACACATGGGCTTTAGCTCATGAAGTTGAATTTCTTCACGGGACAATTCTTGACTTGTTATCTAAGATGGAGAAGTGTCTTGGACTGTTTGAAGAGTGTACGACACAGAAAGAGTGGAGAGATAATGAATTTATGTCGGTTGGACAGTATCGACAGCTAGCTCTCTAGAAAGAGTTGAGTAGAATTGCTAAATTCTATCAGGGGCTCTGCAACTTGATCATCGGTAATGTGAAGAGGGGTGATGATAATCAAAGGCTGTTTGAACATAAGGTTGCAACTAATTGGGAGGTGAGGAGGCATTTGGTGACGATGTTGCTTCCAGTGACAAAAGAAGACTTCGAGGAACAATGCGAATTGCTCATTGACAGATCCCATATTTTGTTGGAGTCACTTGACTATCTTACTCAGCAGATTCTGACTACTTGCATAGTGGCTTATTCATGGAATTCAAAATTGAAAGAGCGATTGTTCCAGGTGTACTCTGCGAGTGGGGGCTATTTTATCGGGCAAGGAAGTGCAGGTTGCCAAACATCACCCTTGAGGACAAGGGTGCTTTTGAGGGGAGGCTATTGTTACATGGAAGTCGATAACGCAAAGCCAGGGGCTAAGGAGTGGGCCAGTTGGAGGACGAATCGGGCTCAAACTTCAATCAAGGCCCAAGATCATCAAGGTCAGGAAGGGCACAAGGGGGACATCTTCGTTGAGCAAGGGCAAGCAGAAAAAGAAATTGGAAGAATGGGGGGGTGTGCGTGTGCGGGGTGTGGATGTGTGTGTGGAGGGTGGTGGTGTGAGCTATTTTCCTCCGGCTTGTGGAGGTGGTCTAACGGTGTTGTGGTGTCTGGAGATATGGCCGTGTGTTGTCCGGAGTCGTTGATGTATGGGTGTGTAGAGAATTGGGTATAATTTCTTTTTAAGTTTCAATCGAGAGAAGGTTCAGCTACGTTTGACTGTGAGCGACCGAATTCCGGCATCAACGCTTAACCCCGACTTCTTTAACCGAATGATCTTCAATGGGAGACGGTCTTAAAAACATTTTTGTTGTTTTTTTTGTGATGATCAAGGACCGAGATAGGAACTTGGAAGCTAAGGGTGTGCGTGCAGTTTGTGACTAACTTGCGTATCACAGTCCCGCTTCTGATGGGATCTGGAGAGATCCGTCCGTTGCAACGTCCCCAACCTTTTAGAAGTAAACTAGGCTGAAAGACGGTCATGTAAATATATTTTGACCATTGAAGTTTTTGGTAGGTTTGGACATGCATCAATTAACAAAACACATGCGGAGCTGTACTTTCTATACGTCACAATCCGATTCTTGAAGAGATCCTGATTGATCTCACCGTTAGATCGCCACGAAACCTTGCGGGCATGTCTATCATTTAAATACGGTTATTTGGACATATTGTGTATAATTTTCTATTTTTTTTTTGATGTCTTAATTCGTAGTAAAAAGAGAATTCTCCATGAATGTCCGACTTTGTGCTTCCATAAGTCAAGATTCCATTATAGGATCTTTGTGAAATTTGACAAACATGTTTTTTAATGATCTATTCAATTATTGAATGATTAAATTGCCATTCTTTTGATAGCATAACCAACCATTCACTTTGCATGAAAAATCTAATGACAATTCTAAGGAATTGAACAAGGCGGATCTCAAAGACCATTAAAAAATGGATGGCACTAGGGTATAGATTGTGGTAGAAGCACTCTTCTAAAGCAGCCCCAACTGACGAGCCGAACCGATGAAATGCCATCCTGGCAGGCCTCGGGTATATGAGGGAAAGTGCAGCCTCTCGATCTTTCTTTTATCCACTTGTAACGGGCTTTGGGCCCAAGTGCAGGCTCACGATCTCCATTCATCCCCGCTTAACTTTATTTAAATACTTGTTTGTGGTTGCTTTGGTGATCACCTCACATGAGTCAAGGTCCAACGCGTGGATCGGGCCTAATGCCCATAACCCAGTGACATGAGTCTTGCCTAAAGCCCATATCAGGTCTAATGACTGTATAACATTGACAAGAGTTCGGTTTGACGTCCGGATCGGGTCCAACGCCCGTAACTAGAGACATATTTTGGAGTAAATGCCACCGCATGTGAGTGTGAAATCTTGTAAATAAGAATACTCGAACTAACTGTTTTCCGACTTAAACAGTTTTACAAAAATAAGTCGGTGGCGACTTCGTATTAGCTTACTTAGGTTAAGCGACAAACATATTTTAACGGAGCCATCATGGATAGGGGAAGATGAAACGAGCCACTTCGAATCCTACCAAAGCTTCCGTTTACGGATCATGCTCTGCTCTTCACCTGTCGCTTTTTAGGAAAATGGAGAATGTCGGCGGATCGGGCATGCCCGATTAGGAATTGAGGGAGGATCTACATCGGTTTCCTCTGTAGTGCCCCGACGCTCGAGTCTAGGCGTCTGGAGGACTACCGGGGGAGCGGACTTGGATCCTCGTGTCATTTGAAACCGCCACGCGCGAGGGTCTGATGGCGCACGTACAACCGTATCTGTCATCATAGCTTTACATCTCCCGTGAGATACATGAACGTGATCGAAATATGCTCCCTCTCGGGAATCCTTGCCGCCGCAATGTACTGCATCCCACATGAAGGTTAACAGCTTCTTTGCATATAACTCTCGTCAAATTGCTCGTGTCTCCCTATACAAGCGTCGCTCTAGCACTCACACTAGACCTCCGCATTCTGATCACGTTGCGCCCCATGTACAGACTCTTTGTCTGATCCTCGCTCTCGAGCTTCCACTTATTTTGTCAAGTATGATGATGAGCGCCACCTAACATTTGTACGGATTTATTATCTGCAACTTCGGTAATTGGGCTTTTCTGATTGCATTACATGCTGGAACTTTATGATTAAAGTAATTGACCCTGCAAATGCTCTCAAAAGAGTAGAGGGAAAGCCCTTCAAAGGTGAAGTAAACTTGAAGTTGCTTCATTCTGGAAGGGTGCTGTGAGGAGGGGAAAGAGTGGTCTCCATGCATATGGTTCCTTGTTCATGATAGTATCCCAATCGACAAATCACGTAAATCTTGGAGATCCTGTTTTTAGATGGAGTCTTTGGTGGTATGATGATGTCGTAAGCGATGCAGCAGTTTCTTGTTGATGACAATGATTGGCCCTTGGCAACTCCTCTTCGGCATCAATCAAGGTTTAGTTCATACGCTTCATCATTTAGTGTATGGTTCTTACATCTAGCAGCTTGGGACATTATTAATGAGGAGATCTCCTAGTATGTTTATAAAAACATCAGGGTTTTCTTTCCTTCAATGTCAAAATTTTTGTACTATATTTATTCATTCTTGTGAAGGAAGAGGTTAACATTACAGGAGTCATACACTTTTGGTCCACCCTCACCCCAGAAATGACCAAAGAAGAAGGGGATCGTTCTTCTGACAAGCAAGGGGGAAAGACGGGCATCCATTCGGAAAAGGAGGGATCATAATACCAGGAGCAGCTGGACGACCACCTAATGCCATCCATCATACCGGATAAAGGCCTCTGCATCAATTCGTCTCCAAACGGTGCCTTGCTGACGTCGACAGTGAACCTGAGTTTCTGACCAACGGAGGCGGCGTTCCTCACACCAGAAAGCGATCTTTTCTGACAGTCCCGGTCTCTTTACCCGTCAATGACACCACATCCAGACAAACCCAGCACGCCTACAGTGTCTTTTTGCTCCGCCACCCGGCAACCCAATTCATCACTGGCTTCGTCCTCCAGTCTATGCCAGCAGCCTTCCAGTATCGGCATCTTCTTCCCGGGCTGTGGCAGCAACATTAATGATCTCCCGTCTCAGCCGCAACAACATCAACAATTCACAGCCTCAACACTGGATATGATTCCACCTTCCACGCCTCCCAGATTCTGCACCAGCGGACCAACGGAGAAGCTAAAAAAATAGTAACCAAAATCTCTCTCTCCCAGCCTGGTTGGCTCGCATCAACAACGAGACGATTCTCAGAAAAGCAATCCCAGTTTTGCTCATCCATAATGTTCTCGACAACTCGGTAGCCTCTTTCCGTCCCTTCTTGTTTATTTCTTTTTTTTTTTGTGAATCTGCCTACCTTTGATTCTTTCTTATTTTCCTTTTGCAACTGCAATACCGAGTACCACCTCAGATGATTCAATGTCCATCCTAACCAGCGACGCCTCATTTCCGCCAATGAGAAATCTCCAGGACAACCTGGGAGGTCGAGCCTGTCGATGGGAAGCCCTACCTCATCCGCCTCAGGAGCGCCCACTCCGAAATCCATCGATCATCCCTGCTCTCTCGTTGCAGCAGAGGACAAATCCTCCTGGGAACCACCTCCATACCCTGCTCCACCGCAGGAGCACCCTCCAGCATAACCGATCTCCTCCTCTGTCCTACCACCAGCAGCGTGGCCGCCCTCCGCTTCACCTCTTGGACTATCGCCGACCCCGTCCTCGCTACCGCCGTTTTCGCCTTCGATCAACCCATCCTTGCCGCCATCACCGCCCTTGGCAAGGCTGTTCGTGCCGCCGTCCCCTGGCACTACACCTCCGTCGTCGACCCACAACGATCTGAACCCCCCCGTCGCCTCAAGCCCCAGTCACGCTCCAACCCACGGCATCTCTCCTCGCCCACCGGCGACCAGATGGTGTCGATCTTCCAAACCCAACTTCCCTCACCCACAATCTTTGATTTGTTGTCCTAACGACAAAGAAGGAAGGGATCTGAGCGGAGATGCAGTCATCGGCCACCAAGCAATGCCAGAAACTCGTCCCTGAGAACGCAATCGCCGACTCGGCGGATAAGCAGGAGCTCCTCCTCCTATCCGCCGCCATCTGCAACAACGACGACCTCGGCCGCCTTCATCAGGAAGGCCTTCGCATCCGGGAAGCCGGATAGCCTCCTCCACCACCTCCGTCCCTTCACTTGGCAGAAGGAGTCTAAGATCGAGGAAGTTTGCGAGACCCTCTACCAGGACTTCATTCTCGCTGTCGACGACCTCCATTCCTTCCTCTCCGACACCGCGTGTAACTACCCGTATTTTAAGTATGAATATAACATGTACTATATATGATAGTAGTACCTAATAATCGAACGTTGACGGGGTCAAAATCCGACGTGGAACGAGAGTTTAATATTCTCATTGTCGATTGAGGTTAGTAAGGAATATTATCGAAACTTCAAATTTGATTTCGTATGATTACGTCACGCGGGAAAGGGGACGCCTGGACTTAAATGAAATTGAATTCGAGTAGCGATAAGACTCGTTTAACGTCGCGGATTTTGACCGGAGAAATTTTAATTACTGATAAACTTAAGTGAGCGAAATTACGAGTTTAAGAAATGTACTTTGAATAAAGGATTAACAATTATGCAACGGCCGTGTTATCCGTTGATAGGATAGAATTTTGGATAAGGAATCGGGAACTTCCCCACCATACGTTTCTTATCGTAATGTTAATAAAAAAAAAGTAAAAGGATAAGGGACGGAGGAGACAAGGGAACAGAGAGTGAGGACAAGAAAAAGGAAATCGAATGGGGAGAAAAAACCGAGAAGGAAGAACACAGGGGGCAGGACATCGGAGGAGTTCGCCAATGGGAAGTCTCACCCTCGCTTGAGCCGAGTTGGGGGACCTCGCACACGAGCGTGCTACTGTCACGCCTAGCATCCGCAGAGGAGAGGAGGCGGAGGAGGGAGCAGGAAGCTTCGGCCGCTGGATAACCCGGAACACCTTTCCTCTCCGGCATTAGAGAGCAGCGCCTCATGCGGACTGCCGCGGCTACAAAGGGCTCGAAACAAGGCCGATCATAGGAAGGGGACCCATAGACTAGGAGTCAAGAGTACGTTCCATCCCCCTTCCCCTCGCTTTCTGGTTTGCTTCTTCCTTTCCTGTTTGTGTGTGGCCGGGTGTATAGATCACTTGGGTAGGGTGAGGGGAAGGCGGGTAGGTCGGGTATGTGTCGAAGTTGCCGGATTTTAAGCCGGTTTTCTCCAAAGTCGGATCCTCGGCTGCGTAGAGCGGAGTAGCTCCGTCCGCAACAGCTCGTAGTTGGATCCGCAAGACTTCGCTCTTGGGGCGAATTCGTGATCTGTCTTCGCTTTCAATTGATCGTTGTGTCTTGAACGGGATGATAGGACAGGATGGAGCGTACGCTCCCCTTCCCCCTTCCTTGCTCCGCTCACCTGGTCGTATCCAGTATGTGCGAGCCGGACTGGCAGAGGCGCGCTGTGAGCACATGGAAACAAAGTTGGGGTGACGGTTTTTGGGAATGCTGGGAGCTGTATGCTTCTTTCCCATGCTCCCAGGGAATGGCCATTGTGAGATGGGGCTTCCCACAGATAGTATTTCCATCGCGAGCTGTTGCAGGACGATCATTTCCTGTTGTATGTTGACGGCGAGTTGAATTCTTGCAAGGTATCTTCAAGGGTAAACAGATTGTGTCGCCCATGGAGACGGAAATTTTATCCGCGCTTGTTGTCTGGGTCGGATGTGCGGTGGTGTCTCGCTGATTTGATTGATGAGGCTGTTCGCTTGTAACTCAACAACCGTGGCGCGTATGATCGTCTGTGGAATTGTTTTCTATTCGGAGACTTGTGAGGACCCCGCTTTGAGAGTGGCAGAACGAGGAAGACGGTGGCTGAGGTCCGCGGATTCGTTGTGCAGGTTTAGATTTAGATCGACGGCGGCTGGGTTTCGGAGAATATACTGTCGTCCTTGAGCTGGATCGGCGGCTAACTGCGAATCCTCCATACTGGACCTGCCACGTCGAAGAGATTTTACAAATGATGGATCCATGTGGTAATAACACTTCAATCATCTGCTGAATTTACAAAAGTTGGAAATAAATTCGAAATGTTTCAAAGAGAGAGGGGTTGATCTCCGTATATGTATTTCCCGACTGTGATGTCGGAGCAGGACCGGGAGGCGACGACCACTCACGGTCGTGCCTGCTGCCGTTTCCTGGGCGCTCTAAGAGGAGGGGGTGGGGACGCACTTCGGTGATCCTGGGACCGTTCGAAGTGTTGATATTGATGGAGAGAGAGATTTGAGGGAGTCTCATAGAGAGTTTCCTGTTTTTCAGTTGGCCATTTTATTCTTAACATCTTATGAGCATTATTATTCTTCAGTATGGTTATGTTGATGTGACATTGTGGAATTATGATTTGTATGTGCATAAATCCTTTCAAAACGCACGTTAGGAGTCTCTTAGTGGTTCACTGATTTCGTGTGCGCATGGATGGGCGTACTAAGCGAATTATCGCTAACCCCATTAGGGGAATTTATTTTTAGTGTTGCAAAGACACGAGAGAATGGATACACGTGGCGAAGATTTTCGGATTAGTTCAAGGGTGACGAGCGATGAAGACCTTAACTTTATCATTTTCCGCTGCTTTGACCGGTCAACTACGGTCGTACCTTCTGACTAAAATTGAAAAAATTTTGTAGGTCGTTTCAGTTGGTATCCGAGCGCAGTTAGTTTGGAGTAATAAGTAGGATTAGTATGCGCTTTAGGTTAACTAAAAAGAAATAGTAAATCACCCGTGAGTGATAGAACCAGACAGGGACTGATAAAGTAAAGGAAGTTGAATACACAGACGCACTCATTACTGTCTGGGAATCTTTCAGAGTGCTGATAGACGTGACCTGGCACAGTAAACGTGCCCGTGACATGAAAAGACTTGGCGAGCGGCTAAATCATGAAACGGAAATTCACTATAAATACGCTTGAAAGTTCGTCAAGAGAAAAATCACATTTTAGTCTGAAAAACACGAGTGACACTTTCAATTGGTTCCAGTATAGGATGGCGAACAACGGCGATAGTCGACGAATGGGACGCATGCTAGAGCTGTTTAAAGGCAAAGCAAGCCCCAGCGATGGATCGGGTGGAGGCTTTCTAGGAGCTGAAGAAGTTGAGGATATTCCGAACCTTGCCCCTGTTAATGAGAATTTGGCACCAGACGTTACCGTTGGTAAGTACTTGGACATCCTCACTCATTTCCTCACCGCCCCTGGACGTGATCCACCTCCACCTGCCCTCACCAATGCACTCGTGAGACGTGCTATGGCTAGTCTCGCTGCGATTGAGGATGAGGACGATCCCGTCGACTGCCTTGGAAAATGCCAAGATTTTCGAGATCTGGTAAACGACATCCCTGGAATGGACCATTACGTGCAGGACTTCTACTTGTCGATCGTTTCGACCGCTCAAACGGAACTTGAACAAGCCATAGACGCCTTCGAGCGTAACACGCTAGGTCGCAAAGAGTGATTTCTAGTTTGTCCGCGTACAGCGTGTAATAATCGTCGGTGAGTGGAGAATTTATCAGTCTGGAAAAGGTGTCATTGTTGCATGTACTGTGTAGCATGTTGCTGACAGATAGCAGGCGAATAGTGACCCTGCATGTGAGCGTGCCGGTTTTCAATAAAATATGAATTTTTGATCTACGAACCTGGCTTATAAAAAGAGCCGTAGATTCATCAGATTGAACTACGCCTACAACAAACACGTGGAACTTACCAGTAAACCGCACTTGCGTTGAAAATCCTAATTCGAGTTTGTTGATTTCTTCATATGGCGGACGACGTAGGAAGCGACGCTGTTGGGAGTTCTCGCCTACCTAGAATGACACCAACTAACCGCCGCCCGTTGAGAATCATCAAAGAAGTAGGGAAAATGAACCCCCCTACGTACGAGGGCAATGAAGGGCCTGAGAACGCCCAGTCCTTCCTCTAAAACTGGGATAGGATCTTCAAGTATCTGGAGTATATCGATGCCGAGAAGCTGGAGATGGTCGAGTATCACCTGCGAGAGGGGGCCGACCTGTGGGGGACCTCTTCCATGGTGGCCGTCCGTGCACACTACCAGGGCACTGTGTGGGAATAGTTTCGCCAGGCCTTCCTGGACGAATACTTTTCGGCTACCATGAGACTGGATAAGATCAGAGAGTTCGAGATGCTGGAACAGAGAGACATGACAGTGGATGAACACGAGCGCAAGTTCACGGAACTTGCGAGATATGCCCCGGGTCAGGTGGCGACGCCGGAGCAGAGGGCACATAGGTACATGATGAGACTGAATCCGAGAATCAGCTAATGTTGCCGACTTTTGAGGAGCTGTACCAACGAGCACTAGTCATAGAGAAATCGCTGAGAGAGAAGGACGAGCAGAAAACCCGCAAAGGAAAAGAGGAAGTTGGACCTTCGAAGAGGTTTGGGGGATTCTTCAGAGGCGCGAGCTGCTTCTTCGGAGGGAGCAAGAAGCCCTGTTCTAGTGGGATTTCTAAGCCCAGTGGATACGGTCGAGGTGCACGACCCGCCCACTCGCCTACCTGTTCTCGCTGCGGACGATCCCATGGAGGATTGACGTGCCCAGCTATTGGAGTCACTTGTTTCCATTGTGGCGAGCGAGGCCACATTCTGAACCACTGTCCACAGCTGACTGGGAGCCGGACTGGTGGTGCTGGTCCCTCATTTGCTGGGTCCTGTAACATGCCTGGCAGGAGCGGATCTAGGGGCTCGAGTAATCAGCCGTCGGGATCTGGCCGTGAGAACACCATAAGCCGGGGACGAGCAGGCCCCTCCAGCAATGCCATGACAGGTATGATTCTCGTCAATGGGTGGGATGCTACGGCACACTTTGACACGGGCGCCACCCATTCCTTCATCTCTCAGAGTTTCATTGCGAAAAATGATTCGTGATTGATTTGGGAGGTAACCCCCTGAGGGTATGGATGCCTAGTGGGGAAAATATGGAAATGAGTTATGTATGCAGGGATTGTTAGATAACAGTGAACTGGCTGCAATCGTAGATTGATTTGATTGTATTTGAGATAAAGGGGTTTGACGTTATATTGAGTATGGACTGGCTGATAAAGTGCCACGCCATGGTGGACTGCGTCAGGAGATAGATTTTGTTTGGGGTGCCAGGACAGCCAGCCTACCAGTATGCCGCAGAGAGTTGCCAAAGTGATGGGATTCCACTGATTGCAGCAGTTGAAGCACAGAGAATTTTAGGCGATGGGGGAGAAGCTTTTCTAGCGGTGGTGCTTAATCTGAATGAAGAACTTCTGAGCCTGCAGGACATTCCAGTTGTGTAGGAGTACGAGGATGTATTTCTTGAGAAACTCCCTGGGTTGCCAACGTCTAGAGAGGTTGACTTTGTAATCGATGTTGTACCCGGTACTGAACCGATTTCTAAAGCTACGTATCGTATGGGATTTGTCGAACTAAAGGAATTGAAAGTGCAGCTCCAGGATCTATTAGACAAGGGGTTCATCTGCCCGAGTGTGTCTCCGTGGGGTGCACCAGTATTATTCGTTAAGAAGAAAGACGGTACGATGCGGATGTATATCGATTATCGGTATCTGAACAAGGCTACTATTAAGAACATATATCCCCTGCCGCGTATTGAGGACCTCTTTGATCAACTTCAGGGCTCCGTTGTATACTCCAAGATCGATCTGAGATTAGGGTATCATTAGATTAGTGTGCGAGACTCCGACATCATGAAAACGGCCTTCCGCACTCGTTATGGACATTACGAATTCCTGGTGATGTCTTTCGGATTAACTAACGCTCCAGCAGCCTTTATGGAGTTGATGAACCGTATCTTCAGACCGTACTTGGATCAGTTCGTGGTGGTGTTCATAGATGATATCTTAGTGTGTTCTAAGAGCATGGAAGAACATGCTGAGCACCCGAGGTTAGCCTTGGAGGTGTTACGAAAGAACCAGTTGTATGCCAAACTGAGTAAGTGTGAGTTATGGATGAGCAGCGTTAGCTTTCTGGGTCATGTTGTATCCGCTGAGGGTATAGCAGTAGATCCGGCCAAGGTTGAAGCTGTTCTGGACTGGCCTCGCCCTACGAAAGTAACAGAAATGCAAAGCTTCCTCGGTTTAGCGGGGTATTATAGGCGTTTCATCGAGGGGTTTTCTCGGATTGCTCGGCCCCTAAGCCAGCTATTGAAAAAGGGCATCACATTTGAGTGGACCCTCGAGCTCAACAGAGCTAAAGAATCGGCTGACTTTTGCATTAGCACCGGTTTTGCCCAGTGGCAGCGGAGGATTTGCAGTCTACTGTGACGCTGCTTATCTTGGATTAGGAGCAGTGCTGATGCAGCATGGGCGAGTAGTAGCTTATGCCTCCAGACAGTGGAAGGTTCATGAGCAGAACTACCCCACTCATGACTTGGAATTGGCCGCAGTAGTTTTTGCCTTGAAAATATGGCGTCACTACCTGTATGGAGAGACCTTTGAGATATTCACTGACCATAAAAGCCGGAAATATCTGTTCTCTCAGGATGAGCTAAACATGATGCAAAGGTGGTGGATGGAACTGATAAAAGACAATGATTGCACGATTTCTTACCTCCCAGGTAGAGCCAATGTTGTGGCTTATGCCCTGAGCTGCAAGACTGCCTCGCTGGCCAGCATCGAGGTAGAGGAATGGCAATTACGAGAACAAGTATATGAGATCGGTATTAGAGTTGGATTCGGCGGCAGTGGTGCCCTACTCGCGACCAAGATTATCGGATCTAAGCTGATGGATCAGATTCGTGAGGCTCAATACCAGGATCAATACCTAACAGATATACGATCCAGATTGCAAGATCAGACGGATGGCGAGTTCAGCTTATCTGATGATGATTTACTGCGTTTCCAAGGATGTATTTGCATACCTGCTCAGAAAGATCTCCGTACCCTAATCATGGATGAGGCGCACCTGAGTGCTTACAGTATTCACCCCGGAGCCACAAAGATGTATCAGAATTTACGAAAAGTGGTCAGGAATGAAAAGAGATGTGGCTCAGTACGTGAGCCGCTGCATGACCTGTCAGAGGGTCAAGATTGAACACCAGCGACCGGGGGGAGAACTACAGCCTCTACCGATTCCTCAGTGGAAATGGGATGAACTCGCCATGGACTTTGTGACAAACCTACCTAGGACTTCTCATGGATACGATTCAGTGTGGGTGATAGTGGACAGGTTGACTAAGTCTACCCACTTTATCCCAATTAGCCTGACATACTCAGTTGCCAAGTCGGGCATGCTGTATAGGAAAGAGATTATACGCCTTAATGGAGTACCCAGCGTGATCGTTTCTGACAGAGATGCGAGGTTCACTTCATACTTCTGGAGTACTATACAGCGGTCAATGGGCACGAGGTTGAATATGAGTACAGGTTTCTACCCTCAGACTGATGGTCAAACCGAGCGAATCATCCAGATACTCGAGGACATGTTGAGAGCTTGTGCCATGGACATGGAGAGTTCTTGGGTTGAACAGCTACCATTGGTGGAGTTCTCGTACAACAACAGTTATTCGCAGAGCATTCGAATGGCACCGTTTGAGGCTCTGTATGGTCACCCGTGCAGGACTCCTTTATGCTGAAACGAGGGTGGAGAACATGCGGAACTAGGCCTCGAGATGGTTCGAGAGACCACGGAGACGATCAGACTCATCCAGGATCGTCTTCGTGCTGCTCAGAGCAGACAGAAAAGTTATGCAGACAGACGGCGCAGGCCTCTTGAGTTTGAGGTAGGAGACTTCGTGTTCTTGAAAGTTTCTCCTACGAAGATGAACCTCAGATTTGGATTAAAAGGGAAATTGAGCCCGAGGTTCATTGGACCATATGAGATACTGGAGAGGATCTGTAATGTGGCTTACAGACTTGTCTTGCCACCCAGATTAGCTGACATCCACAACGTCTTCCACGTATCCATGCTAAGGAAGTACGTTCCCGATCCTCGACATGTACTACATGATGAGCAGATTGAGGTGACCCAAAATCTACAGGTCACCATTGAGCTCATTGAGATTATGGATAGGATGGAGAAAGAGCTCCGTCGTAGAGTGGTTCCTATGGTACGGGTACGCTGGATACATGGCCAGATTAAGGAACCGACGTGGGAAACAGAGTCCCGCACGAGAGAGATGTACTGATCACGCTTGTCGAAGGCGGCAAATTAAATACTCTAGCAAACCTAACTAACTTGTAGATAGGGTAAGTAGAGGTCGATCCCACAGAGAATCAACAGAGAAAGAAATTTCTAACGGTCACACGTTTAACGATATCGAGGTCAAGTCAACAAGATGAATGATAGTAAAAGAGAGAAATAAAAATGCAAATAAACGGTAGTTCAATCAAATATTAAAAGGCTAGGACTATCAACTTCCCCTAACGAATTATCTAACTCGTTCCTTCCTTTCTCCAGTTATCAAATTCTCAAGTTACTAACCTAGGGTTCGATTATCTCCTTACGCCTCTTCCGAAAGCTCTAAGGACGTATTCCCTGTATCGAGCTAATCACTCTATTCCTAGGTAATTAACTAGTGGGAACCCATTATGCAACAACCCTAAATGGCTACCTAAGGCGATTCGGTATATTCCTATCCCTTTTGCTAATTAGCTCCGTTTTCCAACGAGACGCTAACTTAGGCTATTCGATCAACGGCTTAACCTAAACAACTTTTCCAAGCCCGAATAGGTCTCCATATCAAATTAATTGGTGATCAGGCAATTAACCGCGTTAAGATCAAGATTTGAATAAGTAACCACACGAATTCAATAACACGGAGAAAAGGAATTCACTCGTTAAATAAAAGCGTTAAGTTCCATTGAAGTCCTAGAAAAAGGAATTAGTTCATAGCGTAAAATAAATTCAACCCAAGTTCAAGAGAAAACAATAACGACATAGAAATCAACGGGAAAAGAAAAGAGAAACGCCCTCCCGATCTTCCGATCTGAGAAGTAGTAGCCTTGCCCCGATCTCTGCTTCAACCCTAGCCGTCACCTCCTTCTCCGTTCCCTAGTCGATTGTCTAATGTCCAATGTCTCCTCCTCTTTTCTCCTTTCTGAATAAATCCCCCTAAAGTTCCTCTAAAACAGAATATCTAGTTTCCCCTCTAGAAAGATTTCCTAATATTCTCCAAATCTAAATAATATCTCTAGGGAGAATAAAATAAAATAACCTAAAACTACCAAAATAAATGCCTAATTGATCCTCTATTACTTCATAATGTAGTCTCCGGAAGATTTGAGGACTCCTTGAGCGATTTGGGAATAGGTTCGTCAGTGGTCGCCAAAATCCACAGAACCTTCAAGGACGCGTCCCTGAGAACTGAAGGACGCGTCCTTCTGCTCTCTGGACAATTCCTGCTCATATGCACTTCACTTCGTTCCAGCTTCAAAATCTCCTTCATTTTCCTACATTAAAACATGACAAACCAAGAGGCATCAACCAAATAAAAGATTCAAATCAAAATAGATTAAAAAAACTACGAAAATAATAAAAATCAACTTAAACTAAAACTAAACTAAAAAGTACTCAAATCCTACCAAATTCCTATCAATACTCGTACGACTAACCACATAAAGCATCATTAGAGATACGAAATAACCATATTTTCATAGAGTTATCACACCCCCAAACCTAGAATTTGCTAGTCCTCGAGCAAATAGAAAAACAAACACAAAGATAACTTTTCAGCAAAACCCAATTCAATCCAATCTGAGCAACCCTCTCTCTATTCTCAGCACTGCACATGCTCACTTCCGCTGGTCGAGTCATTTGTCAAGAAAAACAATTCAATTTGATCAAACTTCACGTAATGTTCGAAACCTCGGTAGGTCATGTAGTGAACTCAACAATTAAAGACTTCCAATAAAACATATTAGACCGGCACTTTGTAGGAAACCAACCAAACACTAATCATCCACTCGTCCTCCGGATTCTCAACCATTTTTTCTTCTTCTTTTTTTTTCACACAAACTTTATTTCAGCTACACGACTCTAAATGTTTCATCACATTCTAGTGTACCCATGTAACGAGTATTTGATCAATGATTCCCGGTCCAGTTGGACCAAGGCATTAGGCGATAAAGCACCCCTCGGATCTCATTCTCGAGTACACCAAAAGGACTCACACCACAAGTACATATTTAGGCGCCAATCACATTTCAATCACTTTATTTCTTTTTTCTCTTTTTTTTCTTTTTCTTTTCACACGCCTAAACATTGGTACTCAGAGCCTTGGTAACCTTTTTTTTTTATTTTTTTTCTAAGAACTTGTTTCAAATCAATGCCTAGCCAGCCCCCACTCGACACCAACTACTATGCGTTATTAGATTTAGAGAATTGTTTTCACTCACTACCAATCCATACCGAGGAATTATTACCCACTAAAAAAAACAGTTTAATCACTCAATTAAGCTCAATTTTCACTCTTCCATAAGTCGTAAGCATGTGCGTAATAAGTCATCATCAAATAAGGGCCAGCTCATCAAAGATATCGTCAAGTCTACTGAAGATAGCAATGACCTAAAAATCAAAACTAAAAACTCAAACACCACTAGCAAGCGATAAAACAGGAATGACAATCAACCCAAACCACGTAGATAAGCATACTTGCAGCACAAACAACACCCCCAAACCTAGACTAGACATCGCCCCGATGTAAATATGAATAGTAAGAGATGAAGAACGAAGTACTCCCCTGGGGTGAGTTAGTCGTCACCGTCAAGCATCATTTTCGTCCTCAAGGTCTTGGGAGTTGTCATTTTCCGAACCAAGCTCCTCCTCCTTCTGGAAGTCAGCAATTGAAGGGAGAATAAGGCGGCTGCACAAGAAAAAATAGGTTAGGGTTGTCACTTAAAAGAAATTAAAAAAATACTATTATTTTTTTTCGATTTTTTTTTCTTTCGGAGGGACGCGTCCTTCAAATTGGAGGATGCGTCCTCCATGGTTCTATAAGATTGCAGAATGCCCGAGGTCGCGTCCTTGGCTGTGAGGGACGTCCTTGAATTTTCTGTAAAATAAAATAAAAATTGTCAATAAAAAGCAAAATAAAAAGATGAACTTATGCAAAAATAACAATGAAAATGAAAAAATAAAAGTAAACTCGGGTTGCCTCCCGAGAAGCGCTTGATTTATAGTCATCGGCTTGACTCTCTTCTCGTTTTCAAGGCTCTTTCAAGTTAATCGAGGATGTTTCCCGTTCAAAGCTTCCCCGATAATGTTTTAGCCGTTGTCCATTTACTTTGAATATCCTTCCCGAACTCTCTTCTAATACTTCAATTGCTCCATATGGGAATACTTCAACAACTCGGAAAGGGCCCGACCATCGCGATTTTAGTTTTCCAGGGAACAATTTGAGTCGGGAGTTGAACAGCAATACCAGTTGGCCTGTCTCAAAGTGTCTGGGTATGATCTTACCATCGTGCCATTTCTTTGTCTTGTCCTTGTACACTCTCGCACTGCCATATGCTTGCAACCGAAGTTCATCAAGCTCATTCAATTGAAGTAATCTTCTTTCACCTGCTTCTTCGAGATTTAGGTTCAACTTTTTCAGAGCCCAATACGCATTGTGCTCGAGTTCCACCGGAAGATGACATGCCTTGCCAAAAAGCATTCTGTATGGTGACATCCCAATTGGATTTTTGTATGCTGTCCTGTATGCCCACAATGCATCGTCTAACTTAGTTGACCAATCCTTCCTCGTTGGACATACCGTTTTCTCTAAAATACGCTTGATTTCCCGATTAGAGACTTCGACTTGCCCGCTCGTCTATGGGTGATATGCTGTAGCTATTTTGTGCTTGATACCATACTTTTTCAGGAGTTGATCAAAATAGCGGTTGCAGAAGTGCGTCGCTTCGTCGCTTATGATAGCCCGTGGTGTGCCAAATCGGGTGAAAATCTGCTTTTTCAAAAACTTGCACACGACTTTAGAATCATTAGAGGGCAACGCTACTGCTTCCACCCACTTCGAAACATAATCAACAGCCATAAG
This sequence comes from Melastoma candidum, assembly GCA_023653495.1. Classification (NCBI taxonomy): domain Eukaryota; kingdom Viridiplantae; phylum Streptophyta; class Magnoliopsida; order Myrtales; family Melastomataceae; genus Melastoma; species Melastoma candidum. The sequence continues at coordinate 14,803,907 of CM042881.1, read as the reverse complement.
GATATACTTATTATTGAAAGATGAAATAAAGGGACCCATAAAATCGATACCCCACACATCGAAGAGCTCAACTTCTCGTGTCTCCTGGTGATGTTTCCTACGCGTTGACACCTGTCACAAGACGCAACAAAGTTATATGAATCTTTGAAAAGAGTCGGCCAATAGAATCCTGATTGCAAAACTTTAGCTGCTGTTCGGTCTCCTCCAAAGTGTCTGCCATAGGGTGATGAGTGGCAATGTTCAAGGATGCCTTTGATTTCTTCCTCTGGCACACATCTTCTGATAACTTGATCAGCACAATGCTTAAAGAGAAACGGTTCATCCCACATGTAAAAGCGTACGTCATACAAAAATTTCTTCTTTTGTTGAGGAGTAAAGTCAGAGGGAATATGGTTAGAAACAATATAATTCACAAAGTCGGCATACCAAGGGCACGACAAATCGTTCATAGCAAACAATTGTTCATCAGGAAATGATTCATTAATTGCCGCATAATTATGAGATGACGTCACATTTTCTAACCTCGATAAATGATCAGCAACCTGGTTCTCCGAACCCTTTCTGTCCCTAATTTCAAGGTCAAACTCTTGCAAAAGAAGAACCCACCTGATAAGTCGCGGCTTTGCCTCCTTCTTTGATATCAAGTACTTGATGGCAGAATGGTCAGTGAACACAATAACTTTCGTACCGACAAGATAACTCCGAAATTTATCAAAGGCATAGACAATCACAAGTAATTCTTTTTCTGTGGTAGTATAATTTACCTTAGCATCATCAAGAGTTCGACTCGCGTAGTAAATGACATGAAATACCTTGTTCACTCTTTGTCCTAGAACGGCTCCAACCGCGTAGTCGCTTGCATCGCACATTAGCTCAAATGGTAAATTCCAATCAGGTGCAATAACTATAGGGGCAGAAGTCAACCTTTGCTTGAGCTCGTTGAAGGCACTAAGGCAGTCATCATCGAAAATAAAGGACCTATCCTTTTCTAAGAGATTGCAAAGTGGCTTGGAAATTTTGGAAAAGTCCTTGATAAGTCTTCTGTAAAGTCCTGCATGTCCAAGAAAACTCCGGATTGCTTTGACTGATGTTGGTGGCGGCAACTTCTCGATCGTTTCTATCTTCGCTCGATCCACTTCAATCCCCTTGTTTGATATCCTGTGTCCAAGAACAATACCCTCTCGAACCATAAAATGACATTTTTCCCAATTTAAAATAAGGTTTGTTTCTTCACAACGTTTCAGCACACGAGCTAAATTTGTCAAGCAATCATCAAAAGACATCCCAAAGATGGAAAAATCGTCCATAAAAACTTCAAGGCACTGCTCAACCATATCAGTGAAAATAGACTCATGCATCTCTGAAACGTAGCTGGGGCATTACATAGACCAAAAGGCATTCGACGAAAAGCAAACGTACCATACGGGCATGTAAAAGTAGTCTTTTCTTGATCTTCTGCTGCTATGGCAATTTGGTTATATCCAGAATAACCATCTAGAAAACAGTAAAATCCTTTACCTGCCAGGCGATCCAACATTTGATCTATAAACGGAAGTGGGAAGTGATCCTTTCTTGTGGCTTTATTCAACTTCCTATAATCCATGCAAACTCGCCAACCAGTCACCGTACGCGTGGGAATGAGCTCATTCTTTTCGTTGGAGACAACGGTCATCCCACCTTTCTTAGGTACACACTGCACAGGACTCACCCAAGAACTATCAGAAATCGGATATATTATACCTGCATCAAGCCATTTGATGATTTCCTTCTTGACTACTTCCTTCATGTTCGGGTTGAGTCTTCGTTGATTCTCCACCGAAACCTTATGATTTTCTTCTAGCAAAATCTTGTGCATGCAAATTGATGGACTGATACCTCGAATATCAGCAATTGTCCACCTTAATGCTCGTTTATATTCCCTCAAGACTCGAAGTAATTTTTCTTCCTGTGTCACTGTTAATTCCGATGAAATAATAATGGGCAGAGTTTCATTACTTCCAAGATATGCATACCTCAGGTGTTCAGGTAATGGTTTTAACTCCAATTGGGGTGGTTCTTCAATCGATGGTTTCATCGGATTATGCGGCCTCTCCAGAGCTTCAAAATGTGCTCCCCTTATCATGTGTGGTATTGCATCTATTGATTTTGTCACTTCTTGTACTTCTTCATTGTCGGATGCCATTGAATTCATCGCAATTTCAAGTGGATCATCATAGGGCATCTCGGTAGCATACCTATTCAAAACATCAATAAGAAAGCATTCATCAGGTTCACTAGGGCATTTCATCGATTTTAAAACATTAAAGGTTACCTCCTGATCATTAACCCGAATGGTCAATTCACCCTTTTGAACATCAATGAGTGCTCTACCTGTTGCCAAGAATGGCCTCCCTAAGATGATGGGGATATTCTTATCTTCCTCAAAATCTAAAACTACGAAGTCCGCTGGAAAGATAAACTTATCCACTTTAACAAGCACATCTTCAACAATACCTCTAGGATATGTTATTGATCTATCAGCTAATTGCAATGTCACAGACGTAGGTTTCACTTCCCCCAAACCTAACTCATGGTATACAGATAAAGGCATAAGATTGATACTCGCGCCAAGATCACACAAAGCCTTACCATGAAATTGTGAGCCGATAGTACAAGGGATAGTGAAACTACCTGGATCTTGTAGTTTAGGAGGAAGTTTTCGTTGCAATATGGCACTGCATTCTTCCGTTAGTGCAACGGTTTCAAACTCACCTAACCTTCTTTTCTTCGAAAGAATGTCCTTCATGAACTTGACGTAACTCGGCATCTGCTCAAGAGCTTCTGCAAAAGGAATGTTAATATGGAGTTTCTTAAACACGTCGAGAAACTTACGGAATTGGGCTTCATCATGCTTCTTAGCTCTTTGAGGGAATGGAAGTGGTGGTCGTTCTATCTTCCCCATGTTGGTTATTATCCAAGTGGGACGATGTGGTTGTTCAGTTGGGGGAAGGACACGTCCTTCAGATGGCAGGGTCGCGTCCTTCTGTGCTGCTTCTTCCACAGAATGTCCAGAGACGCGTCCTTCAGATCCGGAGGACACATCCTTCTCGGTTCTGTGAAAATTCTCAAATTCCTGATCTCGTCCTTTGTTCAGCCTGGATGTGTTCGTCTCCTCATTGATTGGCTCTCGTGGAAGATCACTAATCTCACTTGACTTTTTATTGTCACTCGACCGAATCTTTGGTGGTACTTCTTCAAGTGCCCGACCGTTTCTCAAAGTTACAGCTTTAACATATTCTCGTGGATTGACCTCAGTATCACTTGGCAACCCTCCTTGTTGACGCGAGTTCAAGGCTTGAGCGAGCTGACTGACTTGATTCTCCAAGTTCCTTATTGATGCTGTTTGATTCTTTATTATGGCATCTTGATTCGCCATGTACTTCATCATCAAATCCTCAAAATTCGTCTTCTTTTCTAGTTCTAGGGCTTTGGGTTGCTGAAATCCCGGAGGTTGTGTTGCTCGATGATCCACCGTTTGTTGTTCTTTCCAAGAGAAGTTAGGATGGTTCCTCCATCCCGGATTATACGTGTTGGAATAGGGATTGTTCCTTTGATTTCCAATAAAATTAGCCTCTTCCATGCTTGCAGAACATTGATCTGTTATATGTCCACCACCGCAGATATCACATCCTCTAGTTGTACCTTGGATGGACTGTACATTCACCGTCTCGAACTTCTTAGCCAACGCCGATATCTGTGCTTGAATAGATGTGAGTACATCGAGTTCATGAACACCCTTGGTCTTTTTACCATTAACTCGGTCAAACGATTGACTTGGTACACAAGTCCTCCTCATAGTCTCCAGAAGCTCTCTTCCTTCCACATATGATTTTCGTAGGAATGATCCGTTCGACGCTAAGTTGAGGTCCTTGCGCGATGATTCCGTCAACTCATTGTAAAAAGCTTCCAGTTGTCGCCATCCCGGTAAATCATGATATGGGCACTGGATTAATAAATTTTTGAAGCGCTCCCAAGCCTCCACGAAAGTTTCTGTCTCATGTTGCTGGAATGTGCTGATTTCATTCCTCATCTGGGATATCTTGGATGGCGGGAAATATTGATCTAAGAATGCTTCTTCCATCTGTTCCCAGGTACTAATTGATCCAGCCGGTAGCGAGTTCAGCCAACTCCATGCTCTATCATTCAAGGAGAAGGGAAATAACTTCAATCGAACTGCATCCTGAGGCACTCCGTTTTGCCTGAAACTGTCGCATATGCTTAAGAACTTGCTCAAATGCTCATGTGGATCTTCGATTGCTGATCCTCGAAACATCACTGAATTCTGAATCATCTGAATCACCGATGTCTTTATCTCATAGTCCCGAGCTTGAATCGCAGGTGCAACGATGCAGAACCGATTAATGTGAGGTTTTGCTGAAGTGAATTCCACCATCGGCCTGTTATCAATGTCTTGTTGTCTCTCGTTCTGTTGAGCTGGAATTAGATTTCCGTCCATGTTGCTCTGTTGTGCACTAGCTTTCTCACGAACCAGTCTATGGCAAGTCCTCTTGATTTCAGGATCAAAAGGGAGAGTTTCTGTGCTTCAAGTTCGTCGCATCCACCTAAAATCAACAAAAAAGAGTAAAGAAAATTAAATAACTTGAACGTCAAATAGATAAACGTGATAACGGTAGAAAAGAAAATTTCTCAGAATTGATTCCCCGGCAGCGGCGCCAAAATTTGATCACGCTTGTCGAAGGTGGCAAATTAAATACTCTAGCAAACCTAACTAACTTGTAGATAGGGTAAGTTGAGGTCGATCCCACAGAGAATCAACAGAGAAAGAAATTCCTAACGGTCACACGTTTAACGATATCGAGGTCAAGTCAACAAGATGAATGATAGTAAAAGAGAGAAATAAAAATGCAAATAAACGGTAGTTCAATCAAATATTAAAAGCCTAGGACTATCAACTTCCCCTAACGAATTATCTAACTCGTTCCTTCCTTTCTCCAGTTATCAAATTCTCAAGTTACTAACCTAGGGTTCGATTATCTCCTTACGCCTCTTCCGAAAGCTCTAAGGACGTATTCCCTGTATCGAGCTAATCACTCTATTCCTAGGCAATTAACTAGTGGGAACCCATTATGCAACAACCCTAAATGGCTACCTAAGGCGATTCGGTATATTCCTATCCCTTTCGCTAATTAGCTCCGTTTTCCAACGACACGCTAACTTAGGCTATTCAATCCACGGAGATCAAGATTTGAATAAGTAACCACACGAATTCGAATAACACGGAGAAAAGGAATTCACTCGTTAAATAAAAGCGTTAAGTTCCATTGAAGTCCTAGAAAAAAGAATTAGTTCATAGCGTAAAATAAATTCATCCCAAGTTCAAGAGAAAACAATAACGACATAGAAATCAACGGGAAAAGAAAAGAGAAACGCCCTCCCGATCTTCCGATCTGAGAAGTAGTAGCCTCGCCCCGATCTCCGCTTCAACCCTAGCCGTCACCTCCTTCTCCGTTCCCTAGTCGAATGTCTAATGTCCAATGTCTCCTCCTCTTTTCTCCTTTCTGAATAAATCCCCCTAAAGTTCCTCTAAAACAGAATATCTAGTTTCCCCTCTAGAAAGATTTCCTAATATTCTCCAAATCTAAATAATATCTCTAGGGAGAATAAAATAAAATAACCTAAAACTACCAAAATAAATGCCTAATTGATCCTCTATTACTTCATAATGTAGTCTCCGGAAGATTTGAGGACTCCTTGAGCGATTTGGGAATAGGTTCGTCAGTGGTCGCCAAAATCCACAGAACCTTCAAGGACGCGTCCCTGAGAACTGAAGGACGCGTCCTTCTGCTCTCTGGACAATTCCTGCTCATATGCACTTCACTTCGTTCCCGCTTCAAAATCTCCTTCATTTTCCTACATTAAAACATGACAAACCAAGAGGCATCAACCAAATAAAAGATTCAAATCAAAATAGATTAAAAAAACTACGAAAATAATAAAAATCAACTTAAACTAAAACTAAACTAAAAAGTACTCAAATCCTACCAAATTCCTATCAATACTCGTACGACTAACCACATAAAGCATCATTAGAGATACGAAATAACCCTACTTTCATAGAGTTATCATGTACCGGTACTTGTTTGAGTGAGATAATGTAATAAAAATTTCGATGACGAAATTTAAATTAAGGGGGGTGGATTGTAACGACCCATATTTTAAGTACGAATATAATATGTACGATCTATGATAGTAGTACCTAAATAATAATCGAACGTTGACTGGGTCAAAATCCGACGTGGCACGAGAGTTTAATATTCTCATTGTCGATTGATGTTAGTAACGAATATTATCGAAACGTCAAATTCGATTTCGTGTGATTACGTCACGCGGAAAAGGGGACGCCTAGACCTAAATGAAATATAAATCGGATAGCGATAAGACTCGTTTAACGTCGCAGATTTTGACCGGGGAAATTTTAATTAGTGATAAACTTAAGTGAGCTAAATTACGAGTTTAAGAAATGTACTTTGAACAAAGGTTTAACAATTATGCAACGGCCGTGTTATCCGATGATAGGATAGAATTTTGGATAAGGAATCGGGGAACTTCCCCCCACCATACGTTTCTTATCGTAATGTTAATAAAAAAAAGTAAAAGGATAAGGGATGGAGGAGACAAGGGAACAGAGAGTGAGGACAAGAAAAAGGAAATCGAGTGGGGAGAAAAAAAAGAGAAGGAAGAACACAGGGGGCAGGACATCGGAGGAGTTCGCCAATGGGAAGTCTCACCCTCGCTTGAGCCAAGTTGGGGGACCTCGCACGCGAGCGTGCTACTGTCACGCTTAGCATCCGCAGAGGAGAGGAGGCAGAGGAGGGAGCAGGAAGCTTCGGCCGTTGGACGACCCGGAACACTTTTCCTCTCCGGCATTAGAGAGCAGCGCCTCGTGCGGACTGCCGTGGCTGCGAAGGGCTCCAAACAAAGCCGATCATAGGAAGGGGACCCACAGACTAGGAGTCGAGAGTACGTTCCACCCCCCTTCCCCTCGCTTTCTGGTTTGCATCTTCCTTTCCTGTTTGTGTGCGGCCGGGTGTATTGATAACTCTACGAAAGTAGAGTTAATTATCACATTTGTGCCTTGATTTGAGTTAGTTCCGTCGTTCTAGGTGTTTAGATCGGATGTTTCAAGCTGAATTGTGTTACCTCACGTTCGTTATTGTTCGTGTAGGGAATTGAAGATGAAATGAGGAACAACGAAGAGAGGAAGGAAGAGTTGTGAGAAGGAAGCAAGGAGTGCGACCACAGAGACCTCCGCAGCTGCGGAGAGTCTCGACGCAGCTGCGGACAAGAGGAAGTTCGCAACCTTAGAGACTTCCGCAGCTGCGGAAGATTTCCTCGCAGCTGCGGCAGAACCAGAAAATCTCCTCCCCTCCGAATTCTTAGATTCTTTCTTTATTTCTGTTTAGGTCCTTTAGTTATTCCCTAGTATAAATACTCAAACTTAAGGCGTACTAGGGTTGGTGTGGTGGGAATTGGTTTTTCTTTGACGGCAAAAAGCTCGTGACAGGAGATTGGTGCCGGCGGAGAATTGCAAATTCTTTTCCCTTTTGCTTTTAGATTTCAATTATGCTTTCATCTTTGATCTGGCTTTCGTATTGCATCGCTATGAACTAATTTCTTTGTTCTAGGACGACGATGGAACCTCGTGTTCTTTTGTAATTGTTGAACCTTTCTTTATTATGATTTGAATTTCCATCGGTTGTTTATCCAATTCCCAGTTTAATGCGTATTAGCAGCCTGATCAACTGTTGATATTGATTTGATCACCTAGGGAGACTCGAGAGGGTAGCCTTGGTCAGATCGGGATTAGGATAACCTAAGGAACCTTCGAGTCGAGAGACCGGGTTTTAGTGTGAGAGTAGAAATACCGTGCACCTTGGGTAATCAAAGTAGGGTTAAATCGTAAAGGGCCCCCACTAGTTCTTTGCCTAGACATAGAGTAGAGAATTTGATACATGGGGGTACGTTCTCGGATATCCGAGAGGGTTATGGGGAGAGATTAGCGGCCTACAGTTAACAACCAATGAAATTCATTAGTAATAAGAAGAGGGGATATGGGAGCATAAGTCATGAGGGGAAATCGGTAGTCCTAGATCTTTCATTCTTATTGGTAATTCGATTCACTTTGCTGTTAGTTTAACTTCTCATCACTTAATTTGTTCACTTGACCTTGAATTTGGTTATCGAATTTGACGTTACAAGACTTAATTGATACTGATTCTCTGTGGGATCGACCCTTGCTTGCCCTTACTGCTTAGTTTGTGTGAACGAGGATTTATTTTTGTTGCGTTGACGACGCGCACCAAATTTTGGCGCCGCTGCCGAGGAACCAGTTTTCGTTTAGTTGTCTTTTACCTCTATTTTCGATAACTGTTTGACGTTCAAGTTTTTGTTTTCCTCTATATTATATTTCAGTTTATGCTACGGAGTCAAGGAGCTAATTTGACTCCAGTGGACCCAGAAATCGAGCGCACTTTTCGGCAGAGGTTGAGAGCACAGCGAGCAGCTATGGCCGACGAGGTCAACAGAAATCAGATCGACGGAAACCTAGTCCCAGATGTCGATAACAGGCCGATGATGGACTTCACATCGGCCAGAACTTACGCTCACCGGTCATGCATAGCACCACCGCCCATCGCAGCTCGTGATTATGAGATCAAGACATCGGTGATGCAGATGATTCAGAATACAGTCCAGTTCAGAGGAACACCGATGGAGGATCCGCACGAGCATCTGAGTAAGTTTCTCAGCGTATGCGACACTTTCAGGCAGAACGGAGTGTCCCAAGATGCAGTCAGGCTGAAGCTGTTCACATTCTCCCTAAAGGACAAGGCCTGGGCGTGGTTCAATTCACTCCCAGTGAATTCAATATCGACTTGGGCACAGATGGAGGAGGCCTTCCTGGATTAGTATTATCCTTCCTCGAAGATATCTCAGATGAGGAACGAGATTACCACGTTCCGACAGGATAGCGATGAAACTTTCGTGGAGGCATGGGAGCGATTCAAGAATCTGCTGATACAGTGCCCATATCATGATCTGCCTGGATGGAGACAGCTTGAGGCATTCTATAATGGACTCACGGACTCGTCCAGGAAAGATGTAAATTTGGCATCCGGAGGATCCTTCTTGAGGAAGTCCTATGTGGAAGGACTGGAGCTCCTTGAGACGATGAGGAAGACTTGTCTGCCGAACCAGTATTCGGAGCGTATGAACAGAAGGAAGCCGCAGGGCGTCTTTGAATTGGATACCTTAACCTCAATTCAAGCACAACTAGCCGCTCTCACTAAGAAATTTGAGGAAGCAAACGTTAGTTCGGTTCAGAGCAACCAGCAGGGTTGTCAGATTTGCGGAGGAGCGCATCTCACAGATCAGTGCACCATGAGCATGGAGGAAGCCAACTTTGTTGGAAACCAGCGCAACAACCCGTATTCGAATACGTATAACCCAGGGTGGAGGAATCACCCGAACTTTTCTTGGAGAGCACAGGCACCTCCTCCTGGTATGTCGAGACCACCAGCACCAGCGCCTCAGTATCCGCAAGCACAAGCAGATGCCTCGGAAAAGAAGCTGAGCCTCGAAGAGATGATGCTCAAATACATGGCGAATCAAGACGCTTTGATTAAGAACCAAGCAGCGTCGATTCGGAACTTGGAGAACCAGGTTAGCCAGCTGGCTCAGGCGGTGAATTCGAGAGCCTATGGGACTCTCTCGAGCAATACGGAAATCAATCCAAGGGAGCAAGCCAAAGCCGTGACTCTAAGGAACGGCCGATCACTTGAGGCAGAGGAAGCCGAGGCTAAGAAGGAAAGCAGTGGATCTAGTCCAGTGGAGATAACTAGTAAGAAATCTCATACTAGCCCTTTACATTCTAACTTGAACTTGCCGCAGGACAAAGGGAAGAAAAAGATGGAGGAAGAGAGATAGAAACCGGAAATCGACATCTCGAAGCTTCCGTTCCCACAGAGAGCCCGAAAGCAAAACGAGGATGCTCAATTCCGTAAGTTCCTCGATGTATTTAAAAAGCTACACATTAATATCCCTTTTGCAGAAGCTTTGGAGCAGATGCCTAGTTACGTCAAGTTCATGAAGGACGTACTCTCGAAGAAACGGAGGTTGGGCGACTTTGAGACAGTTAAACTTACCGAGGAGTGTAGCGCCATCCTCAAGAAGAAGATACCACCGAAGCTAAAGGACCCAGGTAGCTTCACAATCCCATGCACAATTAGAACAACATTCTCAGGTAAAGCTCTTTGCGACCTTGGGGCGAGCATAAATCTGATGCCTTTTTCGGTGTATAAAGAGCTAGGTTTGGGGGAGGTAAGACCTACATCTGTGTCCCTTCAATTAGCCGATAGATCCATTACGTACCCGAAAGGGATTATTGAGGATGATCATAAGGTCTCAGTTGAGGCTCAGAGGCGACTCAACCCGAACATGAAGGAAGTGGTGAAGAAAGAGATCATCAAGTGGCTAGATGCAGGTATTATTTACCCGATCTCTGACAGTTCTTGGGTTAGCCCTGTGCAGTGCGTCCCGAAGAAAGGAGGGATGACGGTGGTCAAGAACGAGAAGAATGAGTTGATTCCGACTCGTACTGTAACCGGGTGGAGAGTTTGCATGGATTACCGCAAACTGAACAAGGCCACCAGGAAAGACCATTTTCCTCTACCCTTTATTGATCAGATGCTTGATTGATTGGCGGGTAAGGATTTCTATTGCTTCTTGGATGGATACTCCAGGTACAATCAAATTTTGATTGCTCCGGAGGACCAAGAAAAGACAACATTCACATGCCCATTCGGTACCTTTGCGTTTCGCCGCATGCCATTTGGATTGTGTAATGCACCTGCGACTTTTCAACGATGCATGATGGCCACATTCTCTGATATGATTGAAAATGGTTTGGAGGTCTGTATGGATGATTTTTCTGTTTTTGGTGCATCGTATGCGGATTGCCTGTCGAACCTCACTAAGGTTCTAAAACGTTGTGAGGATGCTAACCTAATCCTGAACTGGGAGAAATGCTAGTTTATGGTTCGTGATGGCATTGTTTTAGGTCACCGGATCTCCAGCAAGGGCATTGAAGTAGACAGGGCAAAGATAGAGACGATTGAGAAGTTACCCCCACCCTCTTCAGTGAAAGGGATTCGGAGCTTCCTCGGACATGCTGGTTTCTACCGAAGGTTCATCAAGGATTTCTCCAAGATCACGAAGCCACTGTGCAATTTGTTGGAGAAGGATGTTCCCTTTGTATTCGATGCTGAGTGCCTTTCTGCCTTTACTGAACTTAAGAAGAGGTTAGTATCTGCTCCCATAGTCATAGCACCTGATTGGAATTTGCCCTTTGAGTTGATGTGTGATGCTAGCGACTATGCAGTAGGAGCCGCATTAGGCCAGAGGGTAGATAAGATTTTTCGGGTTATATACTATGCCAGCAGGACCTTAGATGATGCCCAGGTTAATTACACCACGACTGAGAAAGAATTATTAGCCGTCGTGTTTGCATTTGATAAATTTCGCAGTTATCTGGTGGGATCTAAGATAATAGTGTTTACGGATCACTCAGCGATCAAATACTTGATTGAGAAAAAGGACGCTAAGCCTAGGCTGATTCGTTGGGTGCTATTATTACAAGAATTTGACTTAGAGATCCGAGATAGGAAAGGGATTGAAAATCAGATAGCAGATCACTTGTCTAGGTTAGAAAATGAAAATGTGATTCGAGACAAGGTTTGCATCAATGAGTTCTTTCCTGATGAGTGTTTGCTGTCTGTTGATGTGAGCGTGCCTTGGTATGCTGATTTTGTAAACTTCATTGTGTCGGAATTTATTCCTGAGGATTTCAATGCACTCAAGCGGAAACGGTTTCTTCATGACGTTCGTCACTACTTATGGGACGAACCATTTATGTTTAAAAAGTGTGCAGATCAGGTGATCAGGAGATGTGTGCCGGAATCTGAAATCATGGGCATACTATCCCATTGCCACGCATCCCCCTACGGAGGACACTTTGGAGGAGATAGAACAGCCGCAAAAGTTTTCCAGTCAGGGAACATATCACGGAGAAACGAAATGCCTCTGCAGAACATCCTCGAGGTTGAACTTTTTGATGTTTGGGGCATCGACTTCATGGGACCCTTCATCCCATCGAACGGTAACAAGTACATCCTCGTAGCAGTAGATTACGTTTCCAAGTGGGTGGAAGCAATTGCTTCCCCCACTAATGAGGCTAAAGTGGTTGTCAAATTTGTGCAGAAACAGATTTTCACTAGGTTCGGTGTTCCACGCGCTATCATTAGTGACGAGGGTACACACTTCATCAATCGTCAGTTTAATGCACTGTTAAGCAAATATGGCGTGAAGCACAAGGTGGCCACGGCGTATCACCCACAGACCAGCGGACAGGCGGAAGTTTCCAACCGTGAAGTGAAGCGCATTCTTGAAAAATCGGTAAGTACAACACGAAAGGATTGGTCGTTAAAACTTGACGATGCTTTGTGGGCGTACAGGACAGCGTACAAAACACCGATAGGGATGTCTCCATACCGACTCGTCTTTGGCAAGGCTTGTCACCTCCCAGTGGAACTCGAGCACAAGGCATACTGGGCACTAAAGCACCTAAATTTCGACGCAACCCGATCAGGTGAGGCTCGCCTTTTGCAGATGAACGAGTTGGAGGAGCTTCGTCATCGGGCATACGAGAATGCAACGATCTACAAGGAGAAGACAAAAAAATGGCATGATAGCCGCATCCTCAACAGGTCATTTGTGCCAGGTGAGTATGTATTACTTTTCAACTCACGTTTGCGGTTATTTCCAGGCAAGTTGAAGTCGCGATGGTTCGGACCGTTTAAAGTGGTCAGAACGTTTCCTCATGGCGCTGTAGAGTTGCAGTCGAATGATTCGGAGACCACATTCAAGGTCAACGGCCAACGCCTCAAGCACTATCATGGAGAGCCACTTGAGCGAGGAACTACTTCCACGCGACTCCAAGACGCGTAAAATCGTGCAAAAGTCGAGCCATCGACTCTAAACTAAGGCGCTTCTTGGGAGGCAACCCAAATCTTTTCATTTTATTCCCGATATTTAGTTATTTTTAATCTTTTATTTGTTTTTGTTAGTAGATCAAGAAGCATGTCCATGAAAAAGACGGAAAAAGAAAATGAGGTAGCATCCCCAGTAAGGTCCGCAGCTGCGGAGAAGTAGATCGCAGCTGCGGAGGAACGGAAGGCAGTAAGTTTCGCAGTTGCGAGGACATCTCTCGCAGCTGCGGAAGGCGCATACACCTGCGACCCTCAAAGAATCTCGCAGCTGCGGAGGGAATTCTCGCAGCTGCGAGAGACATGTAACCTGCGACACTCAGAGAGTCTCGCAGCTGCGGAGGGAATTCTCGCAGCTGCGTGAGGACGAAATTTCAGACAAAATAAAAAGGGGGCGAACCCTAATTCAGTTCCTCACCCACATTTCTCAGGACGCAGCTGCGACGGCTACACCTCCCAACTCGCCGGCTACTCCCGCGTCAATCTCCGATGCCCTCCTCCTCCCTTGTGCGTCCATCCACTGCAGATCCGCTCTCCGGTGCCACACTCTCCCGCAGCTGCGACAATCAGGAAAGTTCCTCATCCTTTAGTCCTATCGGTGATTTGCGTGCGGCCACATCGTTGTTCACCCGGTGATTCAATAGTTGCCTTAGTTCTTAGAATAGCGTAGTTAGCGATGGCGCCCAAGCAACACACTACGACCGGTGCCTCTAGTTCTAGGAAAAGGAAAGGGACGGAAAAGGCAGGGAAGGATAAGGCCGTTGTGAATGAATCGTCGGCGGTGTACCAACGGTCATGAAACGATCGCTGATTGCTGAGCGGGTATTCGATACCACGCATCCCGATTTGGTTGAATATCGGGCGCGTTTAGAACGTCTGGGGTGGCTTCGTTTTAGTACAACGATAAAGCGGGGCGTCGTCCCGGTGGTCAGGGAGTTTTATGCAAACGTGCATACCCTGGACAGGGATAGGCAGAGTATTCGAGTTCGAGACAGGGAGGTTAAGTTTGGTGCATCAGTGATTTCCACATTTTATGGCCTCCCTGTTTACAACACTGAGGCATATTTCGATTATCTTAATAATCGTTTTGATAGTAACGCAGTTATTGCGCGAATTGCTAAGCCAGGATCCCAATGGAAATTGACAAGAAGCCGGGACCCCCTCAGACTCCACGGCAGCAATTTGACCACCGAAACACGCATGTGGGCCTTATTTCTAGCCACCCGGCTTATCCCCAGCAAAAACACGAACGAGATCACCAAGGATCGAGCGGCGCTCATCTACTGTATCATGGAGGAGATGCCTATTGATGTGGGCAGGCTGCTGAATTGGATGATCCACCGTTGTTTGGACGACGCACGAGGTTTGTGGTTCCCTTGTCTTATTTCTGAATTATGTATCAAAGCAGGTGTGCAGTTTGACAGGACGGAGGAGCTTTGTCCCCCGGGCCAGCCTCTAGACCATCAATCGCTAGACAAGATTAGCGCAAGACAGGGAGGCGCCTCTTCTCGCCCTCGTCCAGCCACTGTGAGCGCTATGCCCTCCGAGCAAGAACGGTGGGCCCAGATGCAGGAGTTCATGCAGCAAACCAGGGACGCTCAGCAGCAAACTAGAGCCTTCCAGCAATACACCATGGAATTCATCCGACATCAGATGGAGTACAACCGTCAGGCCGCGCCATCCTTTGGAGTAGACTTCAACGCGTTGCATCAATCAGTCTACCACCCACCGGGATGGGATCGACCCATGGGATGGAGTGATGCTGCTATGGAAGATGCAGAAACCAGCCCGGCGGAGGATGAAGATGTTGACTCCGACTCGGAGTCCGATTAGCCTGCCATCAGGGAGAGGATCCTGAATTCAACCGGACACGTGCCAGGTTGTATCTCTCTTATCTTTACTTTCATCTATCTCGTGCACTGTTGGAAATACAACCTGCCACGAGGTCGTGTCAGGATTTAGGTTTGGGGGTGTTGAGGTTATCCTTTATGAATTGATTGCTTTTACTTGTTATTTATGTCAGCTTGATCATGCTTCTGAGTCTATTTTTCGTTTTGTTTTTGTTATTTTCTTTGAGTCGATGCCCCTCAGTTAAACTTTAGGATTTCGAATTAGAAGAGTCGGATTCTAGGAGGATGATTTAGGGTCGCACATTTAAGGCAGAGGAGGAATTAGTTCTAGTAAGCATGCCTAATTTCTTGAAAAAAAATAATCTATGATGTTCCTGATAGGAAGCTAACTAAGCAGCGTCAACTCTATAGTCTCTTTAAATGCATAGTCATTAAGGAAAAGTATAGGCACTCGACTCATCCTTTGGAGACGAAATTCAGGTTAAAAAAAGAAGAGCAAGAAAAGAAAACGGTTGCCAAGATTCTGAGCACCACTATTCAAGCTAGAAAAGAGTAAAAAGTAAAAGAGAGAAAGAACAAAATCGATTTTGAGCTTGAATATGTGCTTGTGGTGTGAGTCTTCTTTGCGGCTCGAGTTCTCATCCAAGGGGTGCTTTATCACCTAGTGCCTTGGTCCGTTTGGACCGGGAGTCACTGACTGAGAACTTGTTACACGAGCGTTTGCGGGAATTGATGAGCATTTACAATCGTGTAACCAAATGAAAAGAGAAAAATGAGATGAAACGAAAGACCTCGAATTAGTTGAGAAGGTGAGGAGAGTTGAGTCTAGAAAAGTACTTGATGGCTATGAAAGATTTGCGAATGTGGGGTTGACAACGTGAGGTGTGCAAATTGAGGGAACAAGTTTTATAAGAACTACAAAACCCGTGCGTGCTAGCCTTGAACGAAGTCTACCTCTAAAATAGGTGTGCGGCCTTAGCTGAGAGTCGTTAACGACAATTCGAGTTCGGAAGACTTGGGTGAGACTGAGGAGTATCAATTATGATTTGTTTATTTTGTTTGGTTACATTTTCGTTTTGTTTTGGTTTTGTTTTGCTCGAGGACTAGCAAAAGATAGGTTTGGGGGTGTGATAACTCTACGAAAGTAGAGTTAAATGATCACATTTGTGCCTTTATTTGAGTTAGTTCCGTCGTTCTAGGTGTTTAGATCGAATGTTTCAAGCTGAATTGTGTTACCTCACGTTCGTTATTGTTCGTGTAGGGAATTGAAGATGAAATGAGGAACAACGAAGAGAGGAAGGAAGAGTTGTGAGAAGGAAGCGAGGAGTGCGACCACAGAGACCTCCGCAACTGCGGAGAGTCTCGACGCAGCTGCGGGCAAGAGGAAGTTCACAACCTCAGATACTTCCGCAGCTGCGGAAGATTTCCTCGCAGCTGTGGCAGAACCAGAAAATCTCCTCCCCTCCGAATTCTTAGATTCTTTCTTTATTTCTATTTAGGTCCTTTGGTTATTCCCTAGTATAAATACTCAAACTTAAGGCGTACTAGGGTTGGTGTGGTGGGAATTGGTTTTTCTTTGACGGCAAAAAGCTCGTGACAGGAGATTGGTGCCGGCGGAGAATTGCAAATTCTTTTCCCTTTTGCTTTTAGATTTCAATTATGCTTTCATCTTTGATCTGGCTTTCGTATTGCATCGCTATGAACTAATTTCTTTGTTCTAGGACGACGATGGAACCTCGTGTTCTTTTGTAATTGTTGAACCTTTCTTTATTATGATTTGAATTTCCATCGGTTGTTTATCCAATTCCCTGTTTAATGCGTATTAGCAGCCTGATCAACTGTTGATATTGATTTGATCACCTAGGGAGACTCGAGAGGGTAGCCTAGGTCAGATCGGGATTAGGATAACCTAAGGAACCTTCGAGTCGAGAGACCGGGTTTTAGTGTGAGAGTAGAAATACCGTGCACCTTGGGTAATCAAAGTAGGGTTAAATCGTAAAGGGCCTCCACTAGTTCTTTGCCTAGACATAGAGTAGAGAATTTGATACATGGGGGTACGTTCCCGGATATCCGAGAGGGTTTTGGGGAGAGATTAGCGGCCTACAGTTAACAACCGATGAAATTCATTAGTAATAAGAAGAGGGGATATGGGAGCATAAGTCATGAGGGGAAATCGGTAGTCCTAGATCTTTCATTCTTATTGGTAATTCGATTCAATTTGCTGTTAGTTTAACTTCTCATCACTTAATTTGTTCACTTGACCTTGAATTTGGTTATCGAATTTGACGTTACAAGACTTAATTGATACTGATTCTCTGTGGGATCGACCCTTGCTTGCCCTTACTGCTTAGTTTGTGTGAACGAGGATTTATTTTTGTTGCGTTGACGACGCGCACCACGTATAAATCACTTGGCTAGGGTGAGGGGAAGGCGGGTAGGTCGGGAATGTAACGGAGTTGCCGGATTTTAAGCCGATTGTCTCCAAAGTCGAATCCTCGGCTGCGTGGTGCGGAAGTAGCTCCGTCCGCAACAGCCCGTAGTTGGATCCGCAAGACTTCGCTCTTGGGGCGAATTCGTGATCTGTCTTTGCTTTCGATTGTTCCTTGTGCCTTGAACGGGATGATGGGACAGGATGGAGCGTACGCTCCCCTACCCCCTTCCCTGCTGTGAGCGGCTGGAAACAAAGTTGGGGCGACGGTTTTTGGGAATGCAGGGAGCTGTATGCTCCTTTCCCATGCTCCCAGGGAACGGCCATTGTGAGATGGGGCTTCCCACAGGTAGTATTGCCATCGCGAGCTGTTGCAGGACGATCGTTTCTTGCTGTACGTTGACGGCGAGTTGAATTCTTGCCAGGTATCTTCACGGGTGAACAAATTGTGTCGCCCGTGGAGACGGAAATTTTATCCGCGCTTGTTGTCTGGGTCGGATGTGCGGTGGTGTCTCCTGATTTGATTGGTGAGGCTGTTCGCTTGTAACTCAATGACCGTGGCGCGTATGATCGTCTGTGGAATCGTTTTCTATTCGGAGACTTGTGAGGACCCCGCTTTGAGAGTGGCAGAACGAGGAAGACGGTAGCTGGAGTCCGTGGATTTGTTGTGCAGGTCGTTCCGGCGTGGAGACAAGAGGGACCTCCGGGTTGGACCAGCAGCGTCCGATTTAGATTGACGGCGACTGGGTTTTGGAGAATATACTGTCGTCCTGGAGCTGGATCAGAGGCTGACTGCGAATCCTCCAGACTGGACCAGCCACGTCGAAGAGATTTTACAAATGATGGATTCGCGTGGTAATAACACTTCAATCATCTGCTGGATTTACAAAAGTTGGAAATAAATTCGAAATGTTTCAAAGAGAGTGGTTGATCTCCGTATATGTATTTCCATACTGTGATGTCGGAGGAGGACGGGGAGGCGACGACCACCCACGGTCGTGCCTACTGCCGTTTCCTGGGTGCTCCAAGAGGAGGGGATGGGGACGCACTTTGAAGTGTTGATATTGATGGAGAGAGAGATTTGAGGAAGTCGCATAGAGAGTTTCTTGTTTTTCAGTTGGCCATCTTATTCATAACATCTTATGAGCATTATTATTATTTAGTATGGTTATGTTGATGTGACATTGTGGAATTATGATTGTATGTGCATAAATCCTTTCAAAACGCACGTTAGGAGTCTCTTAGTGGTTCACTGATTTCGTGTACGCATGGATGGGCGTATTCAGTGAATTATCACTGACCCCATTAGGGGAATTTATTTTTAGTGTTGCAGAGACACGAGAGAATGGATACACGTGGCGAAGATTTTCGGATTAGTTCCAGGGTGACGAGCGGTGAAGACCTAAACTTTATCATTTTCCGCTGCTTTGACCGATTAACTACGGTCATACCTTCTGACTAAAATTGAAAAAATTTTGTAGGACATGTCACCGAGTCCCTCAAGTCCTCCGTTAGCGAGTCCAACTCCACCATCCGCCTCAGTGGCAATCCCAGAAGGAGAGCGTTCCTTGACGAAGGAGAAATAAGGTGATGCGTTTTTTTTTCCTTTCCCCCTTTCTGTGCAATGAACGATTTTTTATTTTCGATTTTTGATTTTTTTTATTATTTATTTTATTATTATTTTTAATTGCAATCAGCATGCGTGCGAAGTTATTTTAATATTTTAAAATTTATTTTCTTAAAAAAATATTTTTAGCCCCTTTTCAATTTATTTTATTTCTTTTCTTTTGCCTTATAATATACGATGATTTTTAATTGTTTCCTTTTAAGAGTTCGTATACGGGGGTTTACTGCAAGTTGTCTTTCATCAAAATAACTCCTACAATATTATAATTAATTATGTTTCAAACCATTTTCGAACAGTTTACTTCGATTATTCGATATTTACGCAGATATTATCGGGGGGCGCCTTGCGGACAACCAAGGCACTCACCCCATTCAACGCATTCAAGACAACGAAGTTATATATATTCGAGGGATTATTTATATTCTCGAAGATCAAGACCCTCTGAAGGCTCCGCACTCACCAACGTACGGCATCAACGACTTGTCAAGTTCGCCGTAAACCTACTCTAAAACGGCACCGTGAGATATAAACGCTAACGGGGGCGTTCTATGGAGAGCGAGAAATGGCACAAACACCTTATTCTTCCTTGAATTTATTTTGGCTTTGAAACTGTTAAGGGCGTTAATAAATCTATGTTGCTTGCATTTTGCCCGAAAAATCAATTTTTAAGAAGAAATATTTTCATAAAAATTATTCACTTAGACATTGTTAGTATATTAAGCTTGAGATCATTTAATCTAAATGTCAAACAATCTCTTTTCTAAAACTGAGCTCAAATAAATTCGGACATCAGAAACACACGATAAAGGTCTCATTTTCTTTTTTGATTCATGCGATTTAGTAATTCTTAATTCCCGAACAGTTTTTCTAACTTGAACTTAAAATAAGTTAGTGGCGACTCTAACACGTCTTCAAAATCCGAAGCCTTATCCTCAAGGGAGGATATTTATTTTAAATAGAACCGGAAACGAGATCCACCCAGGGCAATGAAGAAGTTGGTTTTCGACGCAGCAACTCTGGAATCCTTCATCAGTTGGCAGCCGAAAGATCTTTTGAAATGGTTGAGCAAGAACACATGGGCACATCAGCGGCAAAGAACAGGGAAAAGGGAGCCTTTAGGATGATACAGATATTGTGCCACCCGCTCCAGGTAGGTTCAATATTCCGTGTGCCTCGGCAGAGTCAGGTTGATTATCAACAGTCCCCTGCATCAATTCGATCTGAACATCTCACATGCCCTTATTCTATTGCCTTTCAGATCTAGTTATTTGCTATTGGCCAATGCAGTGGAGCGTGGTTCGAATGGTCTGTTAGGTACAACATCCAATCTGCTCTGGACTATTTCCACCATAACAAAAGAGAGATTCCCAGGTGTTTCTAAGCTGGGAAAGTGAGTTACTGTGCTAATGAATAAAAGTAAGAGAGCACCATTGCCTGGCACTGTTCCTTGAACCTGTCCTTGCACTTCCTGAATATTACTTGTGGGGACTCTTCTTCTTTTATGTGAATTATGTGCATGGAAAGGCAGAATATGGGCCTATCTTTATATTATTCTCTTGGATATGACTAGAGCAAATGAAATTTCTCCCCAAAATTCATTCACCATTTTTTGAAAGGAGGGGGGGGGGGGGGGGAGGGGGGTAGGGGGAGCAGCAGCTTTAGGTCAATTTACATCTGATGGGATGAGAGGGGGAAGAAAGAGGCTTTATTAGATTTTGGAGCAGCAAAAAGTAGGACTTAAAAAAGCATTGCAATTTCGAATGCATTATTCAATGGTGGTTGGGACTATTTGCCATAAAACCCCATGTCAGGGTGCCAATGCTTTTTCTCTAAAACATAAAAAAAAAAAGCAAATTATGGAGATTCAAAATCATTTGATTTCATTATTATTGTTTTCTTATGTTAATAAGTTTTGCTCATTATTGCTGGATTAGGGGGGCCGGCAACTCCTTTCAATCAACAAAACTACTTAGAAGGATTATTTTTGCAGTTCGGTTTAATGTTAGCAGTCAGTCAATCCATTGATAGTCCAATTGTTTTTTTTTTTTTTTTTTTGGTTAAAGTTGGGTTCTTCCCGATCATTTTCCCTGTTGGATCAGATGCCATCAGCAAGGATAGAGAAAGTGATGGGTCGATTCTCAATTGGGTCGATGGATTTGGTGGAAACGCACTCAGACATACACAACACATGGAGACATGTCCCGAGTGGAATTCTGGTCCCATTAATCCATCATCACTTTTATGTTGTATTTTTTCTCCCTTTTCCCTTGTCTTTATTCTTGCATTTTCCTCACACCAAATTACATTTAAAGATATGTACAAGGTAAAAAGAACATTTATTTATTTCGGTATTGAAGCATGTCAGAAAAATCCCACTTTTCAATCTTATTCTAACAAAATAATTCACATATCAAGACGATTCTTCGAGCAATTTTCAAAACGTTTTTTTAGTAGGGCTCTTTGAAGTCCTGATTCTTATCAATGAAAACAAACTAACGCGTGTATCGAAGGGCTCTAGGATGCCGAATTTATCACTTGGCGCTTCTTAGCTAACTTTAGACTTGTTCCCGGAATACTCATTCAATATGTAATAAGATAATCAATCAAAGTTCCATGTTATTGAAAATGTCTGGCATTCTCCCCCCCCCCCCCCCCAGCTGCCTTTGTTTAAATGACAGTGATGATTTTGTTTGAGGCCGGGAAGGAAAGATCGCTTTCTTGTCCAACCAACCAAAAGCAAAATGATCAGGGCCCTCCCTGGTCATTAGTCAATTGAATTAGCTACATTAAATTAAAGGATAATCCACCCCCTCACACACACCAACCAATCCATTATTGCTGGCCATTCCCACGTCCCTCCTGACTCTTCCTCCTCCACATCCATAGGGTAAACAAACAAACAACACTACTTGAGCAAGAGGGAAACTTGCAAGCTAGACCAGGGACAGACAAGCATTGCCGGACATAGAAGAATGTCATGGTAATAATGATTATGTAGCAGTAAGAAAACAAAACAAAAAAAGAGGCACGTGAATGAATTGAGAATTGGGTTATTTTAGGGGGCGATGGAGTTTATCATCAATGCCTCTCCCAAGCCCTCCCCTCAAAAAATAAAAATAAAAGAGAACTACGACCCAATTACTGAAAATAAACTTCCCAAGAAAAAGGAAATTAAAAAAGAAATTAGGGGTGGGGTTGGCTAATGAGACAATTTTGCATCTAGTTCTAGGATTGTGCTAAGGAACAAAACAGAAGATGGGATTGATCCCCAGGGGATAATTTGTGGCAACAAGAATTGACCGAGATTGGATTTTATAGACAGGAGAGGACAAAGGACTGTTAAATATTAGTAAGGCATGATGAACTTTGATGGTGGTGGAGGGGGCTAATGACCAAAAAAAGAGAGAGAGAGAGAGAGCGGAATCAAATAGTCACAGATAGACCTAGCCATGTTTTTATATGCAAAATCTTGATGAGAGGAGGGTGGGGGTGGTGCAAATGTTGGGAGGGGGGCATCTTTTGGTTTTGGCACTACAATACAGTTCTACTATAACACATGGGGATTTTCTAGGGAAGGCTTGGATTTGGGTTTTGGTAAAATATTGAAACAGTTGCAATGGTGGTGTCGTTTTGGTTGGGGTGGGGGGGGGAAGGGAACTAAGATGATGATGATGATGATGGGGGTATTAACATTATTGCAATTTACTTACAAAAAAAAATTATTGCAATTTGTTTTGTTTTTTTTGGGGGGCGGGGGGGTTTGATGATGTTGCACGCCGGCCAGGCTTTTTATTTTTAGTTTTTTCTGTCTAGTTTTAATGCAAAACGATAAAAAAAAAAGAAGAAAGTATTATTGTAATCGGATGCCCGTTTTGGCACGCCTGCCGAGTGTGTGTGTGCCTCCCCTTCACTATATGAGAAGGAGGAAAAATAAAAAACGAAATAGGTAAAGGGGTTAAACATTCTTTTGCTTTCCCAAGGAAAAGGAGAGGAAAGGAAAGCAACTGATCATTATGTCTTTCATCACGTGTCTGATGGCCACACAACTTGTCTAGATGGGTTATTTCTTTTCAGAATATGGGGATCTCTTTTTTCTTTGTTAACCCTCAAATCAGATTATATAATTTACATTTTGGTTAAGTTTCTTAGCGATTAATTCTTCATAAGTGATATAAGTATGATTTTTATGTGTTTTTTTTAACGTTTCAAAGGGTTGATCAATGGTAAATGAAATTGAACTCACATACACAAAAAGAGAAGACAGCTTTATGTGTTTCTTTTCCTTTTGTTTTGAATTGTTAACCAATTTTGAGTATTTGGCACTCTCTTGTTGCATTGGAAAAGGTAATCCCCCCCCCCCCAAAGCAATACAAATGATCTCGACCTCTCCCCCTTTTGTCAGAACATAATAATAATTGTGTTTTATTCTCTTTCTTTTATAAAATTTTCACGTTCTTAATTAACAAATACATTCTACTCTACACCTCTTCGACCTCCTGCCTTTACATAAAGCTATAAAAAAAGAATGACCCCCGAGCATGGCGTGGCCGATGATTATTTCATTTGTTTCCCCATATCATTATCAACTCCCACACTTCTTACATATTTAAGAACTAATCAATTCATTTTTGGTTTGACTAATGAGGAGGGCCTGCCGGGTTGTTTCATTTTTCAATAGGGTTAATTCACTTCCCTTTGTTCTGGGCTTAACCAATCCTGGATGCTACCGTCTTTAACGCGTGGGAGTGATGTTGGGTCTCGACCAAATCCTGCCGGAAATATTAATGAAAGACCGAGAGAGAGAAGAGGGAGAGGGGTGTTAATGGGAAAATTGGATGATAGAGCCGAAAGCATGGCTAGGGAAAGGAAAAGGAAACAAAACCCAACATTCCCCCCCCCCCCCCCCCCCAAAAAAAAATCCCTCTAACCAAAAACTAAAAAAAAAAAGGATTAACAAAACACACAACACGATCAAATCTTCACCCCTTTGCCTACAACAAGATTCTCTATACTCTTACCCGGCTCGTGTTCTATTAAAATCCAAAGCAAAAATTCCAACCATTTTCCTAACAACCCTCTTCCTCCCTCGCCTTTCCCTCTTTCCCTTTCCCTTTTCTCTTAGTTTTTACATCCTTGGTGGTGGGTTGGGTTGGGGTTGGAATTGGAATTGGAGGGCCGATATTTCATTCAGGAGACGAACATCTAATTGTTCTTTTCTACTAGGAAAGGGTTTTTCATCGGCATCTCTTTTCTTTTTCTTTTTTCAATTAGTTTTGTTTTTGTGGATGTGGGTCTTCGGAAGAAGAAGAAGAAGAAGAACTAGAAGAAGAGGTGGTTGAATGGATACCCTGTTCAGGTTGGTGAGCCTTCAGTCCTCCGATCAGTCCCTGAACTCCAGCCGCACCTCCAGCAGCTCCGCCCGTTCCTCCCATCACAACAGCACCAGCCACCATCAGTTCGGAGACGGCCACCATCACCAGGTCGTCGACGACCACGACGAAGAATGCTTCAACTTTTTCATGGATGATGAAGACTTCTCCTCCTCCTCCAACTACCATCGCCCTCATCATCAGCATCAGCTTCATCACCAGCATCATCCCTCTGTCACCACCCCTACGACAACTACTGCGGCAACCTCCACACCGACTAACTCCACGGAATACCTCTCATCCTTTTCTCCTACCCCAAGGGATCTCCGGTTCGACTTCTCTGGGAAGTGGGCTACTGAGATCCTCTCGGAGACCGCCAGAGCTGTTGCAGAACGGAACAGCGGCCGCATCCAGCACCTCATGTGGACACTCAACGAGCTTGCTTCCCCTTATGGTGACATCGAGCAGAAGCTAGCGAGTTACTTCCTGCAGGCTCTCTTCTGCCGCATGACTGATTATGGGGACCAGACACTGAGGTCGATGTCCGCCGCGTCAGACAAGACCTGCTCTTTCGAGTCCACAAGGAAGACCGTGCTCAGGTTCCAGGAGGCTAGCCCCTGGATGATGTTTGGCCATGCCGCGTGCAACGGCGCTATCATCGATGCCCTTGAGGGCGAGCAGAAGCTCCACATCATCGACATGAGCAACACGTACTGCTCGCAGTGGCCAACCCTCTTGGAGGCGCTTGCCACAAGGACGGATGACGCCCCTCGCCTGAGGCTGACCTCAGTGGTCGCGAACATTGACAACGCCCCCGGCTCACAGAAGGTGATGAAAGAGATTGGAGGACGTATGGAGAAGTTTGCACGGCTCATGGGAGTTCCATTCAAGTTCAATGTCATATATCACACAGGAGATATCTCAGAGTTGAACTTCAACGAGCTGGACATCAGAGATGATGAAGCGTTGGCCATCAACTGCATCGGAGCACTACATTCAATCTCGCCAGTGAATAACCGCCGCGACATGGTGATAGCTAACTTCAAAAGGCTCCAGCCGAGAGTAATAACAATCGTCGAGGAGGAGGCCGACCTCGATGTGGGGGTGGACGGGCTGGAGTTCATGAGGGGATTCGAAGAGTGCCTAAGGTACTTTAGGGTTTACTTCGATGTGCTGGACGAAAGCTTCCCGAAGACGAGCAACGAGAGGCTAGTGCTCGAGAGAGCAGCTGGCAGGGCCATAGTGGACCTAGTGGCATGCACGCCCTCACAGTCCAGGGAGAGGAGGGAGTCCGCGGAGGGATGGTCTAGGAGGATGGTGGGAAGTGGGTTCAGCCCCACATCTTTCAGCGACGAGGTGAGCGACGACCTGAAGGCATTGCTGAGGAGGTACAAGGAAGGGTGGACGATGACGGGGCCAGAGTCCGCCGGGGGTATGTTCCTGACGTGGAAGGAGCAGCCGGTGGTCTGGGCGAGTGCATGGAGGCCATTGTCTTAAAAAAATACCAAAAATTCACGACATGGTCGGAATATTGTGGAGAAAATAGTAGTGATTTTTGCATGAAAATTTGATGATGGATTTTTCGGGGAGGTTTTTTGATTTAATGTTCAAACGTTTGCCTTTCTTTTTGCACTTTCCATTTTTTTTCATTATCTTGCTAGACAGATAGAATTTTCTTTCTTTGCTTTCTTTGTTTTCTTTTAGGGATTTTGTTATTGGTTTTTTGGTATGATGCTTCTGTCGTTTCTCTTCATCAGTAGAGTATTAAGTTTGACAACAACACTTGATGATAATTTGATCTTTAATCAAGGGTGGTTAGAATGGTCGTTCGGATTGCATTTTCCCCTTCACTCTATATTCTAAATCAAAAGAGTACATAGTCGTCATCACCTATCTGCCACACTGGAAAATGGGATTCTGAAAAATTAGCGGGTTTGTTGGGTTTGGTAGATTTTTGGGTTCGCATGGATTTCTTTTCTTTATATAAAAAAATATCGTATCTAATCCGGTGTGCATGTTAACGCTCCAAATCTACGTTGACGATAAAATTCTTAAATAGGTTGAATTTATCAAAATTCGGAATACGCCATTTCCAAGTTAGGAGGAAAGAATGCATTGAAGGGGAGCAAAAGGGTCGTTATCTCGATCGAGTCATTGGATGAAGATGAAGAAGAGAAGGTATCTTTAGGACGGCGGTGGTCTTACGGGAATCTTTTCTTTTATGGAAAAGAAAATCATTTTATAGTGGCCAGCACCACTGCCTCGAACTTGACCGAGTCACTTCTTTGGGGGGGGGGGGGGGGGGGGGGGGGGGAACTACCACGAAGAAACTCGATGGAACAACAGTCGATGGTGTATTAGTCAAGATTAGAATGTTGGGTTGCGATTATTATTTGTCCATTTTGACTTGACCACTGAAAAGACACGCAAGTTTTTGGTTGGTCATGTGACTCGATCCGTAACAAAATATTGAACAATAACAATTCGAGGTTTTCAATTGACTTGACCCGATTACCTTCGGTTGATTGTGTCCCATCCCAAGACGTGTGTATAAAGAGTAATGCGACATGTTACTAAAAGCAATTGTATCAATTGTATCCTTTCATGTTGCCGGCATGAAAGGCCCAAGGGAAATGGGATCTCCCTTTCCTGTGATGGATGAGATCAGGTGGTGCTTTTCTGTGAGTGTGTTCAAATCATTGAGTCATATTGATAAGACTTGCCCTTGCTTTCCCCTTCAAATGCACCCACAGAAGGGAATTTTAATTAATTTATTCCTTTTTAAATTATTGAGGAAGTCCATCATTATGGATTATTAAACGGTCACATTTGGAATTAATTGCATGGATTTTTATGCTGTGTAGCCTGGAACTATGCGTTCTCAAATATTCACATCGACTCTAAGGCAAATGAGAAGTCTCCATGAAGCCAAAAAAGAAGGGATCTCATCATTTTATATACCCAACTACTCCACCTAAAGTGAAGCCGCCATTTCTTATGCCAATAAATTGGCACTCGAGACCACCGAGGGAACCCGACATTGTTTCCGAGCGGCCAATCAGCTTTGCCCCCAACTATCAGAGGTAACCATACATACCCAGAGTCCCTCAGATCTATCGGATTTCACCTGTCAGCCATGAAGACAAAATGACCCTGGCGCTGTTTGAGGCGGATAACACGTGTTGATATCGGCAGGACTTACAGTGAGTGGAAAGTAAAGAATGCGATGGCCAAGACTTGAACAAAAATCAGAACAAGTGTGGAATAAGAACAAAAATCATTGTTGGCAAAGTCACCAAAACTTTAAGTGTGGAATACAAGTGTAAAGACAATCAAATGCCCTCTAGGTTGGAAGAAAATGATTTTCTGTCTCTTTATTAATATTTACAAACTCTTATTTATATATTTTAACTACGTGTATTCGCTAATGACCATCGATTAGTGTGTCACATGCGCCTAATTACAAGTAACCTCTAGCATCGACCATGTCACTTAAAGGTAATATCCAATCAACTCAGCTTCGACCCTAGGTGCTTCGACTGGACCTTAGGTGCGTCGACTGTCTTCATCGACGCATTCTTTTTGACAGTCCATTCGTCACCCCAAGTAACGACGCCTTTCGTCAATGCACCATCCAACTAGAAGGCCTAAGATGACAGTCTATCTTGTAAACATTTTGTCCCTTCGTATATCACCGGTAAATCGGGTTTTTCATCTTCCAGCCGTCCCTTAAAAAACCCTTTGTATCTCCCTTTCAAAGAAGAAAATATTTCCTCCTACTATCTCCTTCAAGACACCCCATCCGCTAGCGAAACTTCATCGACCGCAACAATTGGAACAAAATACCGAAAGCCGGTGACGAGGAGATTCTAGGCTTCCCCACCATCGGGGTGGAATTGATTTTCGACAAATGGGTCAATCCTGGTTGAGTGACCGTCGAAGAAGTGGGAAAATTTTGGAATATACTGCCTGATACAACCCTCGACCCGTCCTAACACTCCTTTCTTTTTTGAATGTCGCATTTAATTGTTTTTGTTTGATCGTTCAGCTGCATTAAGAGGAGGTGAATTAGTGATTGTAACTTTTTCGCCCTTTCTCAGTATAAGTGGAAGCGTACTGTATCAGAACAGAGTTTTTCTCATATTGAGATCTGCTTCACTGTAACCGTTACAATTTGATCGAGTAGGTTTTCGTACGAGTGTCTGCACGATCGTAAGGGACACAGTAGTTTATAATGGTTTGGCCTTAATCAACCTACGTCAACTTTCCACCAACGAGGTGATTCCACTATATAAAATAATGAGTGCAAAATGCCCTTGCACTAGGCTTTCGGTTCCTCACAAAGTAAGATTTAAAATCCTTTACAAAAGGAGATCACTCATGGGCAACGATCAGCTCCTTACACAGTGGACGTCTTCTCGTTTCGAGCCGAATGATGCTCACACTCAGTAGTTGATTGCTCAAAGGATTTCCACACAGCACGTTGTCGCTTAGGCGTAAACCTGTTCATCAAAGCACAAAGATAACGTTGTGTTAGAGTATAAATCCTCACAAATAATTCTTTACAGTGAAGAACGACTTCTCAAAGAGCAGCCTATTTCTGGTTCACAGTAGAATAATGCTTCAGCACTTAGTAGCTCAGCAGAGGATATCCACACAGCTCTTGTCTCCTTTTAGATAGATCCTGTCTAGAAGCACAAGAGAGACAACCAAAAAGACAGTTACTTAGAACAGAAAAGAAACAAAAGAAAAGATTGGTTCCTTACACAGCGGAACCTGACTTCTCACACAGCGAAGTCGAGGTATTCATCCTAGACTCAGTTCGGACGTGCACAGTTACCACAGCCGTGACTCACTGCACTGCACACCCACTGCCTAGTGTAAAATTTTCAGCTTCAGCGGCTCCCACGCAACCTGCTCTACTTTCCCGCTGTATCAAGAGGTCGAGACTTCTGCACAGTACCCCTATGCTAGAGAGGACCTCTTTCCTCTCCGACGGCGTTCGCAACTCCTACTCTACCCTGCAGGCACGAGACTTCTGGAGCGCACCCGCAAGTGTGTGTCTGACAGCTCAAACTCCGTAGGCTCGAGACTTCCCTGCGAAAAGATACGACAAGAACGGCTTCTTGCCGGTGGGTCAGCAACTGGTTACTGCAATCAGCATAGGTATTCACTTAGCTTCCCTTAGACGATTCAACAGCCGCTCGTTAAACGCACCGAGGACACACAGTACCTCTCACGACGACCAAGGTGACACACAGCCCTTGGCACTCCCACACACAGATTGCAAGAAGTAAGAACCAAGCGATCACTTAGCACCTTCCGTTCTCCGCCGATCACACCGCTCACACATCTCCTCAAAGCTTCACACAGATCATACAGGTTTGGACAACCACACAGACCACACAGGCTTTGGACAACCACACAGACCACACATATTCGTTGTTTGGTATATGAATGTAGTCTAGTTTTAATAGTGAATGAAACAGATAATTCATTTCCCAAATATCAGCCCAACGGACGGCTGCTCAACGATCACAACGACCAAGAAGGAAGGAAATCTTTGTCAACTTTCCTTATGCGTTTGATTTAACCCAATCATTGGCCATGACAAAACCGGAATAACTAAATTCCTTAATGACCGTTGAGATACGATATGAAATAACATATTGCTATAATTAGAGATTTTATTTTCAAATGTTTCTCAAATGTCGCTATCTGATCCTCACACGTGATTGTCTGAATCAGATAATGTAATTAATCATTTTGGTAATTGTAGCACAGTAATGCAGTACAGCTTTGCTGTAGTGTAGCAACTCACTTCTCAAGCGGTACAGCAAGACATTTCTTACGCATACATCATCATCGTATGATTTATTGTCACAATGATATTTAAGAGCCTTGTCTGATTTCTATGGGAAAAATTTCGTGGGAGGTGTCTAGGTTCATTAGGACGATTCCCATTTATTGGTTTCAATAATATCAGCGGATCAGACCAATCTGAGCGGATACCTGCTCAACGGTCATAGAAGCGGAGATGAAAAGTCCTCAAACGGTAACTTCCCTTATAAATATATCCAAATCTTTAATTGAAAAGATAATATTTTAATTTTGAGTTGCCTAATAAAAGGATCCAATATATGTAGACGTCTCAATATTTGTTTTAAATATATTCTGAGATGATTCGGAATATGTTGCAAAAGAAAATATTATTTCCAAATTTCCAGTAAGCAAGCGTAGCAAAAAAGTAACGACTTACTGTAGTATAGCAACGTATAGCTCAGGCTAGTTGTGGCTCAGCAATAATTTGCTCAAGCTCATCACTTAAAGATAAGCGAAGTGTTTCAGCAGCACATTGCTATGAATTTATAACATAGCTTCTCAAGCTTGTAATACCTCAAATAAGTTGTGAATTATAATGTCATGGATAGCACAATACAATTGTGGACAGAGTTTACATAGAGACTACTACTAATACAAATGGCCTAAGAAAAGAATCCACCGACAGATGAAATGCCGCTGCTGCAATGAACTTCAGTTACCCAAACATGCCTGGCGACAAGACTGAATATTTAGTCATCTTACTGTATAATTCCTACCTACACTCATGGGGGGAGCTCTGGCATACAGAGGAACCTTTTCACAGGCGATGCCCTTCTTCAACAGGCCATTTTTATTCCTCTCAGATGCTCCATCTCTCTCAGCTCCCACAGTTGTAAGGTCAGAGTCAGCAGAATTCCAGCAATCTGTCGATGAAGCATTTGAGACCTCCTGGCAGTGTTGGCAATGGCTCAAGCGGGAGCTTGCATGGTTTTGCTTCTGGAAAGAATCAACCATCCCCTCTGACGCAGATACAGCAGCCACAAATCAATCATCAACAGCCACGGCAAGTTCGTCCCCCTGTGTCTGAATTCGCTGAAGGAAACAACCTCTCCTTGCATAGCAAAATTTGACGTCACCATCTGCCAGTGACGAAAAGAGAAGACTCAGGATGCTTTTAAATAATTGCAACGTACCCTGTAAAGATATACATGACGATCAAGCTAAAAATTGCCCGGATGCACCAGCAGCAACAGACTCTACAAACAGTGACAGATTCTTCATAGGGGAAAAGAAAAATCATGAAACGACTACCACAACATCAATGGCATACAAAAACCACAGCAGTTAGGCACCCTTAGGCAACCATAGCAGCAGGGGAATCCATATGGAAACGTCACTTTCCAGCAGCACCAATAGCTGCAAGCTTTGGCACTCCAACAGCAGAATAACAACGACATGAGTAGCCAACAACAGTCACAGGATCAAAATCAAATGAATGATCAGCCGCCACCCCCGCAACAGTTTCAGCAGCGGCAGTAGTTCTTGGGCCAGCCAATGCCACATAAACATCAACATCAGCAGTCATTGAACACAACAATCAAACATGCTCAGATTCAACTTACCTGGCCATCGCCGTCACAACTTCCATCTCAGCCAGCCGTTTATACAAACAGGGGCACAGGTTCAAAATTCATGAACTCTAGCGAAGTCGACAGGGAGTCCAAGGCGCTCCCAACCTCAACAACATTCTTGCCATTTGGAACCTCAGTCACATCCACATCAGCATCAACGAATTTGTCCAGAAAAGAAAAGGGAGCAAAGCATTGAGGTATGTTCTGAAGTACCGTGGAAAAACAAACAAATTCGTTTTTACCGCATGATGTTTTGAAAAATCCCAAAAGCCTGTGCCACCTCATTCTTGTCTTCTTCCTAACTTCCGGAAATAAACCAAAATTTAGAAAAACTTTGCAATTAAGTCCTTGAGATGGCTGGAGAAGGAAAATCCTCTGGAAATCCTTCTGGGACTCCATCTCGATTGGAGTTCGTTCCAGAGTCTATACTGTCTCCCTTTGGGATGAGCAAGAGTATAAATGATGCTCTAACTCAGCTAGCCATTCAGGGGAGTACAGAAAGTCTAGAAAGCCGAAACCAAATGGCAAGGGAAGTAGGCGCTTATGTTAATAACATACTAGACGCTCTGGATAGGGAAAGAGGTTTAAAAAGGCCTGAAGCTGAGGCGACCTCTGGACTGGAAAGTACAACAGGAAATCCAGTCGAAAGATTGAATCTGGGAGGAAGAAATTCCAAACAGAATCAAGGCAAAAGTGTAGAAGAGATGTACAAGGAGTCGGTAGCTCCTTTCATTTTAGATACACAGAAGCGAAGTGCAAACTTGAACTCTCAAAGTGGAGAGTTGGCAAAAGACTTAAGAAAAGCCTTAGGTCTGGCAGAAGATGCCCCGGTTCATTTAGATAACAGAACGTTTAATGAACTGGTAACTGCGAAAAGGGAAATTTACAGGCCCGATTATCCCCACAGAACTAAACAGGAGTTTGTTCCAAGGGATAATGTTTTAAAGCCTATAATTACCCCTGGTGCTTTTCTAGACATAGATTGTGAAAAGCATGTATCTGAAAAGATAGATGAGTGGTTATCACTTATTCGGATGACAGCCTCTGCAGGAGGAATGCCTCCTGGAATAGTCTACGAATTATGTGTGGCAGCCCTCATGGGTACAGCGCAAAAATACTGGAAAACCTTAGTGGAACACACAGACATTAAGGAAAAGATAGACCAAGCGCTGACGGTTGATGGAGTATTAGCAATAATAGTTGATGCCCTGAAACGAGAGTTCTGTGGTTTCTCGTTATCCACTGAGACTGTGGAAAAAGAGCAGTCATTGACCGCTCTAGTTAAACTACAGATCTGTGATATGTGCTTGTTTGATAGCTACGTGTGTGAATTCCAGAAGTATTATTACAATCTGTATGTAGTATCACAACAGTTCATATTAGGAACCTTTTTTGCAAAACTTCCCGAACCTTGGCCGGAAGTAGCGCAAAAGGCCTATGAATTACTTCTGAGTGAGAATAAGATTGTCTTGGGACTCGGAGGAAAAATTCAGGCGGTAAAGTACGCAATGCGTAAAGCATGTACTGAGCTCCAAGTAAAGGAGGCAGCTAAGAAGCTGCCATACTTGAATAAGAGCTGTTGTTCTCAGATAGAGTATGTTCCTGGAAGGTATGGATGCGATACTCGCAGTACGCCAGGAGACTCTTTGAAGAGAAGGAACTTTCCTCGTAAGAAGAAGTTTGTTGGGTACGACAAAAGAAAAGTTTGGCCCAAGAAGGACTTCCAGCGTAAGCAAAAAGGAAGTCCTGCTTACAAACCAAGACGGTTTGTGAGGAGAAGGGATAACCTGAAGGATAAAGATAGGATAGATGCCTTCAAGAGAAAGCATGGTAGGGAACCTAGATGTCCTAAAGGAAAACCTTTGAGCAGTTGTAATTGCTGCTGGTTTTGTGGATCAAAGGACCACAAAGCGGATAGTTGTCCGAAGAAAAACCAAAGGAGAGAGAAACTCCGTATGGTCTTCTTGGATGACAGGAGTCATGAGGAAGAAGTCCTTGCTTACGAACCAATTGATGAGCAAGAGATTTCCGACTTAGACTCGGAAGTAGAATCAATTTATGAAGTCGTGTCTGATTATGATACAGACTCGGAAGAAGATTCTGATCTTTGGAAAATGCATCTGTTTATGATGAGAGCAGTGCAAAACGAAGATGGTGATGAGATGGTTCCATTGGAAGCATCGAATCAGGTACTGGAGGAATTCCACCAGTACGAAGATCCATCCCAGTCCGTGCTGGAATGGAGGTTGCCTAATGTTAATGTGAGGGAGGTCTATAACATATCGAGATTTAATTTTAGATCGATAATAGACATCTCGCAAACAGAGGCAACGGCTCAAGTGACAAATACGGAACTTGAGACGTTGGATATACCCTTACTCAACGTACAACGCATCAGGGAAACCATGCAACGTGCGAGAGGTGTGTATAACTATATACACATTGGGTTAATCCAGGTAGGACTAATCCCGCTGTTTCATTTACCAGCAGATAGTCCTGTGGTAGCAGCGGTGATCGATAAACGTTGGCGAGAGTTTAGAGATCAGCTGATATCAGGAATACAGGCCAACCTAGCACATGGCCCTGTATGGTTTCAGGTCCATCCAAATTTCATGATGGCCCTGAACGATCGCTGTTTGGGAAATTCATTGACCTTAAGGATCAAATCAATGAATATGGATAGGATGAATTCCCAGGCCAAGTTTTTGGCGTATCACACTAGAGTAATTTACCGATTGGTAAATACCACTAGCCCTGGTGTGAGGAACATCTCAAGGCTTACTGAGTTGTTCGAAGAAGGTCATAACAACTACCAACAGTTTCACAGGCGAGAGGTAAACCCATTGGAGTTAACCTGGCCAAGAAACTGGGTTATGACTGAACCTGGTAGTAGCTCTAGGCCGATTAGTGCGGCCAATATCCGACAAAGAGGTAACGAGATTACTTTAATGTTGGGTGAACCGTCTAGGGATAGTTTTAGAGCTGATAGGCAATTACCTATGCTTAGCAATAGAGCTGACAGGCATTTGCCTGTGAGGATGCCAATCCTGAGAGAGCCACTCAATAGAGCGCCCTCTGAAGTCTCTTCAAGAGCTAGTGATGTGGGAGAAGATGTAATAGTCTCTCGACCAGAGGTTGCAAGTGCACCCCCGCTAATAGAAGAGATGTCTCGAAGGTCTGTTGATTCAAGAGCCTCGTCGCAACATACGGGTAGAATCGTGGAGTATAGACAGGTATCATTACCAGTCTATGAAGACCCAGTAGATCAAACGAGAGAGGAATCTATAAGGATGTTAAGGGTCACCAGTATGGAATACTCTTTATCAAAGATTCCTGAAGTTTGTAAGGTTATCGAGCAGATAGCCGAGCAAAGGTCTATTGCAGTAGACGATATCTGGAGGATGTTAGAACCATCCCAGAGTGTACCTGAGAATATTGGGTTTAGTGTTAGGAAGGAAGACATGAGCACATATGTGGCTCTAACTTTCAAATTTCCTGGATACTATGAGTATTCTCTGGATACTCTGATAGACACTGGGTGTAGCATAACATGTGCTAGACTCAATGCTCTGCCAGACGAGTGGTGGGAACCACTGCAGAAACCCATCCACATGGTTAACGTCGATGGCATGGCCACAATCGTTGGTCACAAGGCAAGTAACGTGCCTGTCTTTATTGGTGGACAAAAGTTCATCATTAAAGAGATTCTTGCACATCCTCTACTAGAGGCCGACATCATTATTGGTAACGCCTTTTTAAAGGGACAGAAGGAAAACCTTCCTTTTGTGCAGAATGAAAGAGATGTTTCCATCGGTGGGGTAAAAATAAGTATTCTACAAGAGCCTAGACTTCGGTTAAAATTTGGCTTTTATCCGGTAAAACGGACAGAATACTGTGGAGATATCCCATGTGAAAGAGCTTTCAGAGTGCGAGCTCAACGTGGTGATATACGGTTGGATAAGAACGATTCATGGGAACAAACCCTGTTTTCTCCAACGAATACCAGAAGTTCTAGCTGGTATGATGACTTGTTTCCAAAACAAGAAGTGTGTATGGCTGTTAAGTTAACAGGAACAAAATGGGATAAGTTCCTAATAAAACTAGCCGATAATTTTAGTGAAGATCCACTAAAGTTATGGACTCGAAATGGCCTCAGGGCTAGATTAGAGTTGAAAGATCCCGGAACCATTATAAGAGCCAGAAACATTACGTATACGGCTGAAATGGTTGAGGAGTTTGATAAACAAATTCCTGAGTTGCTTGGAAAAGGCTTGATTAGGGACAGTTACAGTCCACATTCTAGTCCTGCCTTTATGGTTATTAATCATGCCGAGCAGGTGCGAGGCAAAGCACGAATGGTTATAGATTATCGTCAGCTTAACAAAGCTACTAAGGACGATGGCTATAAGATTCCCACTGCGGGAGATTTAATTGATAGGGTAAGTCTGAGCCAACCAAAGTTCTTCTCTAAGTTTGACTTGAAAAGTGGATACTGGCAAGTCAAGATGGAGGAAGAATCGGTTCCTCTAACTGCCTTCAATGCTCCGCAAGGAATGTTTGAATGGCTGGTAATGCCGTTTGGCCTGAAGAATGCTCCAGGCGTATTTCAGCGCAAGATGGATAATGCTTTCAAGCAAATCCAAAAATTTTGTGCGGTCTATATTGACGATGTGTTAGTCTACAGTCAGACTGAGGACGACCACATGAAGCACCTAGATAAGGTGACTGATATCTTCCGAAGGGAAGGTATGATTCTATCTGAGAAGAAGATAGAGTGGTTTAAGGAATCAGTTAACTTCTTAGGTATGGAGATTGAGCAGGGAAAAATTAAACTGCAAAGTCACATAGCTGAGAAAATAATTAACTTTCCTGACAGACTTGAGGATAGAAAGCAAGTCCAAAGATTTTGTGGATGTGCTAACTATGCAAGAAAGTTTGTGAAAGATCTTTCCCGAGATCTAAGTAGGATTTCGAAGA
Source organism: Melastoma candidum (assembly GCA_023653495.1). NCBI lineage: Eukaryota > Viridiplantae > Streptophyta > Magnoliopsida > Myrtales > Melastomataceae > Melastoma > Melastoma candidum. The sequence goes on along the minus strand of CM042881.1, from coordinate 14,767,102 downwards.
AAACCTCTTCTACTAATCCTTGGATATGGGAAGATGAAGATACTCAGTCGATTAGAAGGATTAAAGCGAAGGTAAAAAATTTACCACAACTCGCTTTACCATCTGATAAAGATGAGTTAGTCTTGGAAGTTGATGCTTCTGAAAATCATTGGGGAGCAGTCCTTAAAATTAAAGGACGCAAACCAGAACCGGTATGCAAATACTGGTCGGGAAGCTTCAAGGGGTGCGAGTTACGGTACCCAATACATGAAAAAGAAGTGTTAGCCTTAAAATATGGAATAAAGGCTTTCTTTATCTTTTTGGCACCAAAAGCATTTTTAGTGCGATCTGACTCGACCTATGTAAAAAGGTTTATGAGTCTGAACCTTAAGGAAGCTAGGCAAACTAGACTCTTAAGGTTGCAGGAACAATTGAGCTATTATAAATTTGAGGTCGAATACATTCGGTCCGACCACAACTTAATAGCTGACTCTCTCTCTAGAGAACTTGCAAACACCTCTCTTTCTAAAAACTCTGCAGATGGATCCTGCTGCAAAGAGAAAGATATGCTGGGGATGCAAGAAGGAGGGACACTCCCGAAAGGTATGTCCTAACATGAGAGATGGTGAGCATAGTGATGCTGGTTCCGTTTCAGGAACGAAGGCAGCAGTTCTCTGCTGGCAGTGTAAGCAACTGGGACACCGTTCTTACGAATGTCCTAAGAAGCTGAAAACTGCGGATTCCCTGAAGGGAAAGGCTGAACTTAAGGAGAAAGCAAAAGCTGACTCCAAGAGTGAAGCGAAACCAGATCTCCAGAAGGAAATGGCTAATCCCAAAGAGGCTGAGGCCAGATCTAAGGGAAAGGCGAAAGAATCCCAGAAGGGGATGGCTGGATCTAAGGGAAAGGTAATAACCAATCCCAAGGAGAAAGCGAGAGTTTCCCAGGAGGGAAAGGCAGATCTGAAGGAGAAGGGTAACACCAACTCCGAAAGAAATGTGAAGAAAGATCTTCAAGAGAAGATGGCAGATCCGAAGGAGGAAAGCTCCAAAGGAAATGCGAGAATGGCAGATCTGAAAGACAAGGCAAAAGCTGAGTCACAGGAGAAGGCCAGGAAGAAGAGGAAAGCCAAGAGGTTTGGGTCTTCCGGTCCCAAAGGGGATGTTTCTGAAAAGAAAGGTCCTAGGAAGGACGGTAAGGTTGAAGAACCTTGGTGGTCTCCCTTGACCATGGAGCAGTTCGATTACTGCCGAAACCACTTAGCCAAAGAGCAGAAGATTTCCATCAATCAAGCTGTAAAATCCTATAAGGCTTTGTTGCAAAGCAAGGAAGAACAGAAAGGAAAGATGGAGACACATTATGCTGAGGAAGAAGCTAAGTTCAAGGCCATAATTGGCGAACCAGTCCAAAAGGTAAACCCTGAACCAAGGGTAGAACCTGAGGAAGATGCTGCAATGGAGTGTGAGCAATACTTCGACTTCGGAAGTGCTTACGAGGCATTGGAAGGTGGTCTTAGAAAGAAAGAAAACCTTGAGGAAGCGATTCCTGCAAAAGACTCGGTTAGAGAGTCTGGTGAGAAAACTCACGGTGATGGAAGTCACGGTGGCAAAGGCCATGTTGGGGAAACCCAAGAGGATCTGGAAGGATCCTGGTTTTTTGATCAAGACTCATTTGAGGATGGATCCCTGAGTTGGGATGCGTCTGTAGTCTGCGGAGGACTCCTAGGCGGCATCAAACATGATAGCAAACGCCAAGTTGAGTATTTCGCAAAGAAGACAGTTGAGTATATCAAAGACCTGGAGTTTAAGCTATCGATTATGGCTTCAGGTGAAGAGGAGATGTCTAAAGTCGAAAGAGAAAGACAGCAGATATTCTCCACCACTATGTCAATCATACCGGGGGAAGTCAAAAATTATGAAGTCCCAAGAGTGGTAGTAGACATGAGCGAATCCTCGCTTGAGGAAAACGCTGTACTTCAACCGTATCTACACTGGATATCGGGGAAGTGGCCGTCTTTGAGAATTCATTCAGAGATGGTGGGAGTAGCAGCACCTTACATACATGCTGGGTTTGTAGACATACTGGAGATCGATAGATCTGAACCAGAGTGTATGGAAACACTGCCGATGTTGGTAAGGTATGTACTCGGATGCCTAGGCTATGGACCCAAGTATGCCACGGCATTGATTACTAGCACAATAAGGGAGGAAGAAGACCATCCGTTATACGGGAAGGTGATACTGCAGAATTTGCAAGTATGGAACATCCACCCTTGTGAGAGTAGACGTCTGGTGGAACCTCAACGACAGGACCTCGATCAGAGAGGTTTATGGCGCAAATATTACAAGGACAAAACAGTCCGAAAAGCCATAAAAGTTGAGTTCCTTAAAAATGTGTTGGAGCATGTGTTAACCCGCAAGGATGAATACTACGTGCTCTGTGATGGCTTCATAACCGTCACGATTCTTCGGTCAGATTTAAGTCTCATAGACGACCAAGCAGGAGACCGAGGATGGCAGAGAATGCTCGACCTTCTGGATAGCTTCTGGAGGCGAGAGAACTCTGAGCTGCACCTCCGAATCGACACTTTCGAGGTTTGGAGTAAGATTGCTGATTTCACAGACAAGACCCTGAATCAGCAAATCGAGCATGATGAGAGAACCCTACAAATCTCGCAACAATTGCTTGAAGCGGTTCATAACCCGCCGGGACTCTCAGAAGAAAAGGAAGGAGTTGGCGAACCATCAAACGCCAACAGCAAAGAAGGAACCTCCCAGGATAGCGCACCAATGCAGACGGGGGGAGACTGTTAGAATAGGACATTTTTGTCGGTCATTAGGACCCCACTAACTTTTGTAAACAGTTTAGATTCCTTTTACTTTTGAGCTGGCAAACAGTGCATTGGCACCAGCTCCTTTGTGTATATATTCACAAGCCCTCTACCTCATTTGGGGAGGCAATCTGAATAGAGAATTTTCTCTCTCAAAACTTTGAGCAAGAATTCTTTGATTGACCTCCAGAAGAGAATCAAAAAAAAAATCCGATCTCAAATTTGAGTTGAAGTCTTTTCTGATTGCTCTTCGAAAGATACCTTAAGAAACCAAGAATGTTAGAATTAATCAAAACTGATTAAAACTAACAGAAGGATAGATCTGCGGATCGTCACCTTGAAGGATAAGTCATTAAGACTAAACCTTGTAAGGCTAAGCCATCAGGCTAAAGCCTTGGATGAGGAGTGCCTATATAAGTCCCTCATGGTATGGGCATTGAGATAGCACAGAAGAGCCTCTCCAATACCTTCTCTAAATTCTTGAGAAGAAGACTCTTGAAGTTTCACTTCCTGAGTTCTCTTGGTGCGGAAGCTTGGTGGACCCTCTGAGCAATTCGATTAAGGTATGAAAAGCATCTTTTTGTTCTAAAAATTTGTTTTTGTTGATTCTTTCAAATCTGAAAGAAGATCTTAATTAAGGTAACTTAATTAAAGTGGTGCAAGTGCACGAGTCATTCTTATGACTGATTGTCCTAACCCAGATCTTCTGCATTTAGATCACGGGGTTGGCAAGGATTCTACTACTGGTCTTCTCAATACCATAGTAGATCGGCTTGAAAATCTATCGGCACAGATATCACAAATATCACAGCAGATAGAAAGCTATTCTAAAAAATTAGAAGAGCTGACTCTAATTCAGAGTGAATTCGAGGAATACTTCCTTGAAGGTAAATCCAATCTGGGATTTGCGGCAAGTTCAAAATACTCAAACGAGTATTTGAGGTTGGCAGAACGCCGACAACAAAGACAATTGGGAAAATCTTCTTAAGTTCGATTCCTGTTTATTCTGAAGAATATTTAGCATGTTGATATCTAACTCTTATTTGAGTTAGTTTGTCTTGCTTAATCTTCGGATTATTTATTGGTATCAGAGCCCGCTTAAGAACCATTTTCATCAAAGTGTCTTGAAGGACCAAATTGAAAGACTTGGAGTCTGTAAAGTCTTGATTTTGGGAAAAGGAAAATAGGGAAGAAAAGAGATCGGGGGAAAAGCAGTGTTTGAGGAATATTTTTCCAAACAAGGGTAAAAGTAGAATTTGTTTGTGGGACCACAGTAAGTTGGAACAAAGCTCGCAAAGCATTTCACCGAAAAGCCCAAGAAAACAACGGACGAGTTCACCGAGGCAAAAACTTACACGGTTGCATTGAGTGAGGATACCCGATGTGTAGTTAAAAAGAGGGAAGAAACCAAAGAAGAAGGCCTGAGCAAATCCAAGCCCCCAAATTTCAACCCACAGAGCCCAAGGCAGCTCTCAGCCCAGTAATACAATCCAAACCCAACCCACGAAAACCACAACAACACAACCCGATCCAAAATGGAAGGCTGACCCAGTCAAAACTAATTGGCCAAAATGAGAGCTGATCAAGCTCAGCCCGACCAACAAAGCCCAAATCAAACCTGGTGGCCTAATGCCATCAACGAACCCACACCCAAGCAAAAAGGGCTGACCAAGCCCAAATCCAAATTAAAATCAAGCCTCCTTGCGAGTCTCGACAAAACCCCACAACGACAATTGCAGCACATCTCCCACAAGGACACTAGGACGCAGCACACAAGGACGATAGCAGGCAGCGGACTGAAATTCCATCTGCCCCCTCACACCCTGGACGCGGCGCGTCCATAGGACAAGATTCCCTAACGGTTTGTGCCCCGACAAAAATGAAAGAGAGGAGGATTTCAAAAAAAGGAGGGGAGTGGAGCCATTAAGGAGGGGGGCATTTTCGTTTTCGAAAAAAAAAATCACTCTCCATTCTAAAAATTTTTCTTTTCTGGAGGAGGGTCGGAAAACTTCGGCTGAACCTCCATCTTCTGCGACCAGCCATCCCCACTGCAAGGACCTTCCAGCATCTGCGAACAAGGTAAGAAGATCTAAACTCATCAGGAATCCCCTCAGCGGCTAACCCGAACAAAGGAGCCAACGGAAACGAAGGAGGAGCACAACATACCTCAAGACGGCGCAGACTTCGGCCTTCTCAGACACGATAGCGACAGCGCCAATCTTCAGCAACGCTTCTGGTTTCATCAACCCCCACTGATGACAACGGGCGACCATCCATGACGACTCAACTAGCTCCATTATCTTACCCCCCCCCCCCCCCGGCTGAACAGCGTTCAAGCTCCTCGCAAACACGCTTTAGCGTTGCGAGGAGCCTTCCTTTTGCTCTGATGTCTTCTTTTTCATGCGCAGGTTCCCAAACATGTTGTGTCAGCTTAGCACTGAACCCCGGAGGCCTCGACTTCTCTTTTTATGGTTCCCCGCTGCTGCAATAAGCCCGGCGATGAATAGATCCTGCCTCCCCGACGCTTCCTGGACAACATGGCGGCCACCCATCTTCGTCCGTCTTCAGAACTGGTCCAGCGGCCGACAAATCATAGCTCCCTCCGGCGTCCTCAAAGCTCCTCGTACCCAAAGCAGTGCAGTGACATCTCCCCACCCCGGCGACCTTCCTCGCCGCGCCCGTTCACGCTGCCGCCATCTGTGCTAAACCAGACCCACGCCCCCCGAAGTCGTCCCCATTCCTGCAACTCCGTGGCAGCTCCTGCCCCTCCCTCTTCGCCACCGGACCCAGCAGCAGCCTACCTATCGGCTCTAACGGCTTGACGACCAAGGCTCGATATGAAGTTGTCATTCACAGACGACCTTTCCTATGAACCAGAGGTGGAACCAAGGCTTCCGCTCCTCAACCCAGAATCAACGGCGACCCCTTATCTCAGCTTCCCGATGGAACCAGTGGCAGGTGACCCTCCCGGCTCATCTCTAGCGAAGACCAGCTTCACAATCGGCAGCCCACTTCAAACCCAGAGAGCCCTCCTCCGGTCGTGCACCCGCAACTGATGTTGCTTCCTTCTCTCCGTCTGGCAACGTCGATCCAGCAACCCCAAGTCCAACCTCGAAACCGGAGTTGACAGTGGAAGCCAGCCGCCCCCGGCGTCCACGGAATCTCCAGCAGCACCTCATGCGACGGAGACCTCCGGCCGGCGTCTCCGCTACCTTCCCCGTTTCTTGCTCAAAGTCCACCGGGTCACCCGCATCCAGATCGGCCGTCAGGGACTTCAAGAATCAACGCTCTCTGCCCCTTCTCTCCCCAGCAACGGATCTTCCCCAGATATGATTTTTTGAGGCTGTCATCCACCCCAGGTCCGGCGACAGCGACCCAACTCCCCCCCCCCCCCCCCCCCCCGCGTCAGCCCCAGCGAGTCCCCACCGTGCCGCCACTCCTCTGCTCGCTGGTCTCGACTGACCCATCCGGAAATCGACCATCCGCCCGGACTCCCCAGCGCCTCCTGATCTAGTCACCCAAGACGGCTTCTCTTCACAACGTCGACCGGCGGCTCCCCTTTCCCAAATCCTCCCAGATCCGGCCTATTCCCCAAGATGGCTCCCCTTTTGCGACGCTGACTGGCTAAGGAGCAGCCCTCTCCCTCTCCGACGCTTCTCGGTTCAGCAAGGTGGAGGTTCGGTCGCCTCAACCAGAGGTCGTCCCCTTTGATGTCCAAAACTTTCCCGTGATGAAGCATTCAGGTCCAAGGGAAGAAGGCTGATAAAAAATAGTCTTGAGGCCAAGCCCAGCGATAAAGAAAAGAAAGGATGGCCCAATAAAGCAGTGAGCCCGTGAAGAATAGAGGTCAGATCCTAAATCCTTGCTGATTTTTGTTATTTCAAGAATTTAATCTGACCCATTTCTTGCGTTCTATTTTCCTTGTATTTTTGTTTTACATAAAAATACGACGGAGAAACTTGGACATCTCGAAGAATCGTAACCCCACTCAACTGATTCATACGGAATCCACTACCAAGGGATGTCATCCTCCGACGGCGCGAACAACCGACATCAACGGGCTCACAACACCCCGTAAGTATCGCTCTTATCTCATTAAGTCCTAATTACTCATTTCGATTTAAATCGGGACTTTCTGACCACTTCTTTGTTTTCTTTGCATGTACATCGGGCACTTAATCCTCGAAGGTCAACTCCAACAATTTCGAAGATTAACTCGAAGGTGCGTGTATCAAACCGCGTGGATCCACCCCGGCCTAAAAAATTGTGGGCTCGAAGATCTGAAGCGGCCCCAACCTTCAATCAAATGTACAAAGGGGAGGTGCGAGCCTCCCCGAATTTTATTTAAAGCCCACTTGTAACGGATTGCGGGCCCAAGTGTATAGGCCCGCAATCTCCGCCCTTCCCCGCCCTTTTGATCTAAATACTTGTTTGTGGTTGCGCGCTTGTCTAGGCTTCTAGGATTAATGTCGCATGCTTGGCTTTTAATCCAACCAACCTAAAGTCCGGTCCAACGCCTGTTAAAACATCGATAAGAGTCCGGCCTACTCTCGGATCGGGCCCAACACCCGTCAATCAAAAGTTAAATTTTTTGGACAAATCGCCACCCTTTCCGCATGTTTTAAGAATACAAAGGTTAGTAAATAGAAATCCCCGAACCCAAACTCTAATTTTTTTTCCGACTTAAAATCACGTTTTTAACTAAGTCGGTGGCGACTCCGAACAAAGTTTTCCAAAGTTAAAACTAAACCACACTACCCATTTTTCGGAGCCATTTAGGATGAGGTGACGGCAGACCGAGCCGCTCCTTGGGCCCTCCCCAAAATTCGTAAGCGATGTCTTACGCAACCTTTCGCTCGCCACCTTTAGGGAACTGGAGATGGTTGGCGAAACGTCCCGCAGACCCGTTTGCGAATCAAGGGAAGGCCCAACCCCGAGTCCCTTTCCACAGCGTCCGGCGTTCGAGCCGTAAAGTCGACCGGACTGGGCCTTGGGGGGAGCGGGCTTGGATCCTCGGGTTGCCCGAACCGCCATCGCGCGTGCTAGGTCGGAGGGCGCGCGTACATCCCGGATGGCGACTCCGCTGGGGAGACTCTGCATGTGGATTCCTACCGAAAACCTTTTTACCACATGCGGAGAGGAGTTATTTGTTTTCGCATGTAATTGATTGGCTCGGTGCCCTTTGTATGATCTCATTCATGTGTTTGTTTACCGCTTTATTAGGCATACATAGGTAAGTCCCTATACCTGGGACTAGGATCTTTAGGGGGTCACCGAAAGGCACGGCCTCGCTGCTTCCTGCGGCTTGTAAGCTATGGACCGGGACCCGCCTCCCTTAGTCCGAGAGAGGTCTTAGAAACCTTCATCCGAGTCTAGAATTGCTTGCCCACTACAGGTACCAGACGCCGCACGTGCATTTGCTTGTTACTAAGTGACTGCTACTCATGCAGGGACAGGTTCAGGTATGTGTTGTATGCGATAAACCGTGACACTAACCCTGTTCATTTTGCAGCGGTTTGGGTTGGTCACGGGGGGTTCCAAATCCCTTTTCTCCCTTCCCTAACTCCTTTTACCGTTTTAATACATTCATACTCATTCATAATCGCGTGAATGCATTTCAATTCACGATTGTTCTTGTAATACCATACATTTTATTTTACTTGAACACGATTGCACAAATTGCTTGCCAAATCATACTATTCTAGGGTCAGGGATTGGAATGTTATCATCCCAGATTGACACCCCATTATGCAGGAAAACTTCATGGAGCCAATTGCATTGCGACAGAAGAACATGCCTAATGCCCATCACCTTCACCAATGGCTGCCACTGTTAAGGCCTGCCGAGCTCGAGTTCGTGAAGTCCAAGCTCAAGGGGCTCTTCCACTTCATTTACCTGGAGTTGGATTGGGCTCTCCTACACAACCTGGTGGGGCGTTGGGATCCGGATTCATTCGTCTTCCGTTTCGGGGATTTGAAGCTAGCGCCACTCTACGAAGAGTACATCAACCTTGCTGAAATGCCCCCCCCCCCTGGCACAGGGATACTGCCCTTGCCTCGGATCGACAAGCCGAAGGAATACATAGCGAGGCTTCTCCAAATCCCGTCGGCGAGTGTACCCGGACTGTTCCATTCCCAAGGAGACATCAGCGTCAACGACGTCATCGATCTGCAAATGATGCCGTACAACCCGCGCATGGGTGAAGGGCAACGATCGGCACGAGCGTTCATCCTGCTATTCGTTGGGACGATACTGTACCCGCAGAATGAGAAGACAATCAACAGGCGAGCCGTCTACATCACCAAAGCCATTTTGGAAGGCGCTCGTTTCCTACCCAACCTAATCGGAGAAACCAACTTCAGCCTCACCAACATTGTGCGTGAAGCCAGGCAAGGAGTTCGCAACCACCGAATCACCTTCTGTCCAGCCCTACTGCAAGTGTGGTTCTACACGCATCTCGGGATCACAGGGGAAGCCTTCACGAGAGAGCACACACCGGGATTGCTGGCCCGCATCGTAGAGCGTGCCCGCCTTCCTATACGCACCTTCGTTGGAGTCGACGCACTATTCCGTTCTCTGGAGCCTGCCGACTTCTACCAGAGAGCCCCCTGCTTCAACACGGACGATGCCATCACCTCCTCGACGAACGAATACTTCATTCCAATCATGGGATTCGGAGGCACCTCCTACTACGCGCCGTTTCAAGTGCGACACCAGCTGGGATTGACTCCGAGGACCAGGGCACCCCCACAGCAGCTCTTCCGACCGCTCAGCCTCGACGACAAGGTGATCAAAACAGCACTCCAGAGGGTGATCGCGCACATCTCCCGCACATGGATGACCCTCACGGAAGAAATCTGCGAACTTCCACCAGAACCCGAGGAGAAGGATCGCGCGGCTCAGTCCCAGCGCTTCTGGAGAAAGCGTCACACTCAGTGGGATCGTCTTTAACTGACGACATCTTCGTGCCACTATCGGGCCTGTAAGCCCATTCTATCTTTTCTTTCAGTTGATTGTATTTTAACTTTTATGACAATGTTGACCTATTTGCCTCTATCTAATTCACTTCATTTCTTTCGGGGTTAAATTCGAATGACAACAATCCAATCCCTACATTAGACATATCATGCATCACTACATGTCATGCATGTCTGACCCCATATTACCCACAACCAACATCCCAAGGGCCAACTCCCTACCTCCCAATGTCGTACGGACCAACTCCCCACATCCAAATACAAACACCAGGGCCAACTCCCTACCATCAAACAACCTCTACACCTCCCACCTTCAGAATTCCTCCGCCAATTGCCACCCCTTCAGTTCCGCATGTGGAGCCAACCTTGCCAAGCCCACGAACCCGCAATGCAGCGATCGTCGACGAGTTACTTGGCGAGCAACAACAGGCCAGCGCTTTCGAGACAAGACTCGAGGCTAGGATTGCCTCAATGCAGTAGGAGGAGGCTCGCCGCATGGCGAAGTTAGAAGAGCGCACAACTGAGAGTACGCCAACTACCAGATCCCTCAAATACAGGTCCCGCCAAAGTTCAAGATGCCCGAATTTGAGAAATTCCGCGGGAACGGCTGCCCAGAATTACATCTCAAGCATTTCTGCCACAAGATGGCGGTATATCTAGCAGACGATAAATTCCGCATCGCCATGTTCCAAGAGAGTTTGGCGGAATCAGCTCTACACTGGTACTACACTAAGGATGTCAGCCAGTACGCGACGTTCAAAGACTTGGCCCTTGACTTCCTCAACTACTACAGCTTTAATGTTGAGATGGCGCCAACAATATCGGATTTGCGGAAATTGAAGAGATACCGCACCGAAGACGTAAAGCAGTTTGCCTACCGTTTCAGGCATATCGCGTCCCAGATAAAACCGGCACTTACAGAGAGGGAGCTCATCGATGAATTCATCCAGCTGCTTCCACGTGAATAGATGCCCTACATGATCGGGCAGACATTCTCCACCTTCGCCCAAGCAGTCATCAATGCAGACAAGCTTGACGGAGTAAATCGAGAAGGGCTAATCCCTTCCCCTTCAGCGAAACTGGCAGTGAAGCCCAGGCCCAAGGAGCTAATTGCAGCTGCTGAACAAAATAGGCAGTCAACGAGGGCAACTCCACCCCCGACCTCGTACGCGCCAAGGACGTATGTCGCAGCCGCGCTTAGGCCCCCAGCCCCGGCAGCAACTCGTTTTAGACGTCCTGTCCACATGGCGGGACAACAGCAGCCAAAGCCTGCACAAATGGAGCGTCCACGACGGAGGCTAGAGGACTTGACCCCAACGCCCGATCCCCTGGATGTCATGTTTGTTCGATTGCGGGACATGGGTTTCATCAAGCCCATTAAAGCCAAAGCAACCAATCCCTCATCGTTCGGATACAACCCCAAAGCGGTTTGTCAATACCACTCCGGAGCAACGGGGCACGACACCAAGGATTGTATTGCCCTGAAGTTCAAGATTCAGAACCTGCTAGATGAAGGAGCTATCACGTTTTCTACGCCAGCGGCTACCCCAAATGTTAAGAGCAATCCTCTTCCAGAACATGTGAATTACATTGGGGCTAATTTCTTCTCAGTTTTGGCTGAACAGGAAGAGGAGGTGCATATGTATGAGTACGCACCGCAAAAGAGTGTCAATGTCGTAAGCACCGGTCGTGGTCGAGGTCGAGGCCGCAGCCGAGGTCGAGGAAGAGGTCGTGCGCCCCAGTCAAGCAGAAATGCTCAGCCCACCGTCCTGCCAGATGGATTCACATTGGTTCCCCCTCGGCGGCCAATGACGCCGTATGTTTATATTTCGCTGGGATCAACACAACCTGAAGCGTGTCAGACAGAATCCTCGCCTACAACGGAACCAAGGATTCCGGTCGTGATGGGACCCACCTGCACGTCTCTCAACCCAGAAGTCGAACTAATTACCCGCTCCGGAAGGGTAGTGCCGGCTCCTGAAGCCTTGTCCCTAGCCGAATTTTCGAAGCCCAAGCCTTCAAATGAGCAAATCTGCAAGGTGATTTATACGGTGAAGGGAAGTGACTACGATATAGTCGAGCATCTCCGAAAACAGCCAGCCCAGATCTCACTATTCGACCTCATCCATTCCTCCGACAAGCACAGGGAGATGTTGGAGAAGTTTCTAGCCGAGGTACATGTGCCAGAGCAGGTTGAAGTCGCGGCGTTAGATGTGTACATGAACAGCATGCTGGCGAACAACATAATTACCTTCTCGGAAGATGATCTACCGGAACAGGAGCCGGATCACAACAATGCTCTCTTCATCACGCTCAAGTGCCGTGACACCACCATCTCCAAGGTTCTAATTGATAGTGGGTCGGGGGTTAACATCATCCCATTGGCGGTAGCTCAAAAGCTCAACATCAACCTAGAGAAGCTCCCACAATCCAGACTAGCTATTCGAGCATTCGACGGTGCGAAGCGGCAGGCCCATGGCGAGGTTACGCTGGAGATCAAAGTTGGGCCAACCCTCTTCTCCACCCTGTTCCAGATTCTAGAAACGGCAGGGTCCTTCAACATGCTGCTGGGGCGTCCTTGGATTCATCAAGCCGGGACAGTTCCCTCAACGCTTTATCAGATGGTTCGATTTTCCTCAGATGGCAAGCTCATCACGGTCCGGGGAGAACATTCAATGGAGCTTTGCCACGAGATTGACATGCCATACGTGGGAGAGCCAATCGAAGAACCATCAACAACGCAGACCTTGGAGATGGTCAACATGGTGAGGCGCGACTACAAATCGGATCCTTTGATGACATGGGGCAACATCAGCGCCGCAAAGGAATTCCTTTGACATGGATATCAACTGGGCCAAGGACTCGGAGTTAGGGGACAAGGGATCATCCATCCGATCACTATTCCAACTCCTGCAGGGACTAGTGGACTCGGATTCACAGGCAAAGTACGACGCAAACAGGATAATCACATCAGCAGCAAATCGGCCATCCGTTTCGTACGTTCATCTGCGGCGACAATGGATGGCGAAATCCTGTCGGAGAAGCTGGAGAATGTAAAGATTCGGAGTGATGAAGAAGTCGATGGCGAGCGGACGACTGTTGAACATGTCAATGTCATCCAAGTGAATATTGGGCTCGGTCATAGGCGTCGACCTCGCAGACGGGCTCGTTTCATACCTTATAACTTCGCCATTCCCGGGATCAAATACCAACGTATGTTCAGCAAGCCCGAGCACCGCCATTTCGAGCTCCACGGGTGCCAATCCCGCCCAGAACGCCTCCAAGGGTTGAAGCGCCTCCTCAGAGCAGACGTACGGATTCTCCTACTACGAGTGAAGAAATGGAAGAGAAACAAGATGAAAAGACAGGGACACAAGAGTCCGAAGAAGAAGTCTATATGATGGAAGCGTCGATCCCGACCAAGCCAGACATGCCTCTCGACGGGTGAAACTTTCCATCTTTACTTTTCCGCACTTAGATAGATAGAGTCTAGAGTAGGTTACCTTGCTACATTCTGGTCGCGAACTAGCAAGGTTGTCTATATGTAACGCGACCCCTAGGCAGTACCTAGGGCGTTTGTGGGATCGGGCCGCTGATGATCAGGGCGAATCTGAGGAAACGACGAGGGACTCGCTGAGTCCCGATCCCACAACATTTTCTTTTGGTCATAAGCGCATGCCTTATTGTCACATGAAACAATATTTCGAATGATTCATTTTAATGCATCACTCTAATTTTTGCTCCTTTTCAGGAACGGCGCTTCGGGAGCACCCGAGAAAACCTATGAACAAGACGGAGAAGCAGTAGACGACCCCAAATCCATAGACGGATATTATGGATTGGAACAAGGTCTTCAGCGACATGAAGAACCGAAGGACATCACTCTGCAGAAGCCAGTTCCAATCGACATCGGAACTCAGGATGACCCCAAGGAGTTGTTCATCGGCGCAAATTTGTCAAAGGATGAAACTGAAGACATCGTCAACCTACTAAAGGAATTCTCTGACGTCAAAGGATGAAACTGAAGACATTCTCTGGCCTCGGGGGGAGCGGGCCCGGATCCTCGGGTTGCCCGAATCGCCATCGCGCGCGTGCTAGGCTGGAGGGCGCGCGTACAAAGCTCATCATCAAAATCAAGGTTAACAGTTTTTATCTGACAGAGGGCCCAAAGTCGATTACTATTAACTCTAAGAAATTAGAGTTATATGTCTCATTTAGGAGCCTAATTAATGATAGATATCCGACATTTATGGGCATATATAGTTAGTTGCATGTTATTTTCGGGTTAGTTGTTTTGTTTGGATATGTTTTGCACTTGTGAGGTTCTTTGCAGGAAAAAGGGTTGATACGACGAGAAATCTATGTCGAGGAAGACATCTTGAAGGAGGAGTGACAAGACGGTAGATGGTAGAGTTGCCGAGAGGGAAGCTGTGGACAGGAAGTTTCGTGCAGCCACACGAGGATTTCGTGCAGCCACAAGACGGGAAGATCTTTTTATAATATTTCCAAATCTTTTGGGTATTTTGGGGAAGATTTGCCCTACATATAAAAGGGTTTCAAAACGTCAAACTAGAGAGAGGAGGCGACCTAGACGACGGCTAAGGAAGAGATTGGAGAAGACGATGGAGATTATCCTTTCTTTTATTTTCTTGTTTCGCTTGTCTGCTGGGATGCTGAACTAAATCTTTTATCTAGGACGGTGATGAACCGACTCGTGTAGTGATTGTCTAAACTCTTTTCGGAATCAATTTGTGAAGTTTCTAGTTTGCTTATGTTCTCTTGTGCTTAATGCTTGCATATTGGGTTGATCGCCGATTTGTTTGATTTCTTATCCTTTAGTAGACTCGAGAGAGGGACTTAGGATTAGAAGAGGGAGAATATAACCTAGGTTAAGTCTGAGAGATCAGATTAACTCAGAGGAGTATAGAGATATACGCTCGTAGGTAACCGAGATAACAATTGGCACTTAAAAGGATTATAGTTGTTCGTGCATCGCTATAGAGATATAGGTTTACGGATAATCTATAATTCATCGTTACAAACTCGAGAGAGGTCTAACGAACAATAAGAATTGTGGTTAGTAAACGGGAAACTGAGAGAATTGAGGAAGAGAGAGTGCCGATGATTCACGAACGATAGGGGATTCATAGTCCTAGGTTTTTTCTCATCCATTGATTTATTCTACCCTTGCTTTTATTTAGTTATTACTTTCATTCTTGAATCAAATCTTTTAAACAATTAAATCTTCACTGGCTAGATTAAGACTTGTTAAGTGATAATCGACGAAATATTCTGAACAATCTCCGTGGGAACGACTTTTACTCATTACTTTATTACTTGTGCGACCCGTATACTTGCGTGTGCGTATTTTGCGAACAAGTTTTTGGCGCCGCTGCCGGGGATTGTGCCAGAATATATTTTGTTACTATTTTTCATTTATCAAGTGCTTAAATTTAGTCACTAATTTTCGTTTGCATTTCGCAGGTGTATGCGACACTGTAGAATTGAAAACGAGCTACTCTTTGACCCTGAGATCGAACGAACCTTTCGGATATTGAGAAGAGGTCAAAAGAAATCAATGGCGAACGCAGATAATCGTCTAAACGTTGTAGATCCGCCACAAAGAAGGACGATGCGGGAATATGCGCAACCAACTCCACAAAATCATGCTGGATTCCTACGTCCAGAAATTCAAGCAGAAACGTTTGAGATTAAACCATCTATTATTCATATGATTGAAAATTCTAATTTTGGTGGTTTGATTAATGAAGATCCACATTGGCACCTGACACGTTTTGAAGATTTGTGTGCAACTTTCAGGTACAATGGAGTATCCGCCGAAGCAATCAAGTTGAGGTTATTTCCGTTCTCACTTCGGGATTAAGCTAGATCGTGGTTATATTCGCTGCCCGGTGAATCAGTTAGCTCGTGGGATGATCTCAGAAAGCATTTCTTGTCCAAGTACTACCCACCGAGCAGGACTGTAAAAATAAGGAATGATATCACCTCATTTCGCCAACTGCCCAATGAGTCTATGTATGAAGCATGGGACAGATTCAAGGAATTGCAAAAGTTATGTCCCCACCACGACATACCTAAGTGGATGTTGGTTCAAAGCTTCTATGATGGGTTAGCGGAGCAACTTCAATCAACGATTGACTCAGCTGCTGGGGGTACAATAATGAACAAAACTCCAAAAGATGCTTTGGAGTTGTTCGAAGCAATGGCAACTAATGGCCAGAGAAGAGCACCAGCAAGAGGAGGAGGCTATCATCAACTTGACGCCATAACCACTCTCAGTGCTCAATTGGAAACTCTCACAAAAGAAATGGCTGCATTATGCACCTCATCTCAAACATCTAATAATGCTCGTGCTAATTTGCAGGTTATGGAAATGCAAGAATCGGACGAGGTGAATTATGTGGGTGCCAACAATAGGAACAACCCGTTCTCCAACACATATAATCCAGGATGGCGGAATCACCCCAATTTCTCTTGGCGAAATAACCAAGACTATCAAGATCCAAGCCAACTAAGAACAAACCAACCACCAGGCTTTACAGCTCCAATGCGACAACCCGTAGGTGAGCCCAAATCTAATGTTGAGGATTTGCTGAGACAGGTACTTGCAAGCAATGAAGAAGTCCGGAAGCAGCATGAGGAGACTCGGAAGCAGCAGGAATTGATGTTAAAGGACCATGCAACTTCAATCAAACAATTAGAGATGCAGATGGGTCAAATCGCAGGATCTTTGGTCATGAGACCGCCTGGAGCATTACCTAGCAACACGGAGCTCAACCCAAAAAATCGAGAGAATTGCAATGCTATCACTCTACGAAATGGAAAGGATCTTGAAGAAGAATTTGAGAGACAAGAGGCTGAAAAGGAACATGCTCGCGAAAGACGACGAGATAAGGTACGTGAGGAAGAATCTAGAAAGGACTCCGAACAGCTTGTCGCAGCTACACCGGTACGTACCAATCATGTTCCTATAGTTCCAAAAATTCCTTTCCCACAAAGACTTAGAAAACACACTGACGAGCAACAATTTAAGAAATTTCTTGAGGTCTTTAAAAAGCTGCAGATTAACATCCCATTTGCGGAGGCTCTTGAGCAAATGCCGAGCTACGTAAAATTTATGAAGGATATTCTTTCGAAGAAAAGGAAGCTCGGTGATCATGAAACAATCTCCTTAACAGAAGAATGCAACGCAATCTTACAAAGGAAACTCCCTCCTAAGCTTAAGGATCCAGGTAAGTTTACCATCCCGTGTAACATTGGGAAGGAATTTTTCGAACATGCCTTATGCGACCTAGGAGCGAGTATCAACTTAATGCCATTCTCTGTTTTTGAGAAATTGAATATCGGTGAGGTAAGACCTACATCACTCACTTTACAATTAGCCGATCATTCTTATACTTATCCTAAGGGTATTGTGGAGGATGTTTTGGTGAAGGTTGACAAGTTCATATTTCCCGCTGATTTTGTGATTTTGGACTATGAAGAAGATCGTGAGATCCCCATCATCCTAGGACGACCGTTCCTAGCCACGGGGAGAACATTAATTGATGTCCAAAAGGGGGAATTGACGATGAGAGTTCATAACCAGGAGGTAACCTTCAATATCTATAATGCTTTGAAGATGCCTAATGAATCTGATGAGTGCAGTTACGTAGACATAAGTGAAGAAGCCGCCTATGGAACGTTTCTAGAATCTTGTGAGTTGGAGTTAGAGGAAGAAAAGCCACATGAAGATAAACCACATGACGAGGGAATTGAGAAAGGAGATTTGGCATATATACGTCAATTTCAACGAGTGGAACCTCTTGATCGGCCCTCATCGATAGCAAAGCCATCAATTGAAGAACCTCCAAAGTTAGAACTAAAATCGTTGCCCGAGCATTTGAGGTACTCTTACTTGGACATCAAGGGGATTAGTCCAACACTTTGCATGCACAAGGTCGTGTTGGACAATGACAAAAAGCCTACGGTGGAGCAACAACGAAGACTAAACCTGCACATGAAGGAAGTTGTAAGGAAAGAAATTATTAAGTGGCTTGATGCAGGTATTATTTACCCAATATCGGATAGTTCATGGGTGAGTTCAATACAACGTGTGCCGAAGAAAGGATGCATGACGGTTGTTGAAAATAGCAAAAACGAACTCATCCCAACAAGGACAGTCACGGGCTGGAGAGTATGCATGGACTATCGAAAACTCAATGCAGCCACATGCAAGGACCACTTCCCACTTCCCTTTATTGATCAGATGTTGGATCGACTTGCAGGTAAAAGTTATTATTGTTTTCTTAACGGTTATTCTAGTTATAACCAGATAGCAATTGCACCAGAGGATCTGGAAATGACCACATTCACTTGCCCTTATGGTACGTTTGCTTTTCGCCGAATGCCGTTTGGTTTATGTAACGCACCTGCCACTTTCCAGCGCTGTATGACAGCAATCTTTTCTGACATGATTGAGAAGACCATTGAGGTATTTATGGATGATTTTTCCGTATTCGGATTAACATTTGAAAACTGTTTAGATAACCTTGAGGCTGTCTTAAATTGTTGTGAAGAGACAAATTTGATTTAAACTGGGAAAAATGTCATTTCATGGTGCGAGAAGGTATTGTTCTTGGCCACAGGATTTCTGAGAGCGGTATTGAAGTTGATAAGGCTAAAGTAGAGACAATCGACAAACTGCCACCTCCAACATCAGTAAAGGGTGTACGAAGCTTCTTGGGCCATGCCGGATTCTATAGGCGATTCATAAAAGACTTCTCCAAGATTACCAAACCGTTATGTAACCTCTTGGAGAAGGATGCACCTTTTGTGTTTGACGGTAAGTGTATGGAAGCATTTCTTGAGTTGAAGGGAAGGTTAGTCTCTGCTCCGATCATCATAGCTCCTGATTGGACTCTTCCGTTTGAACTTATGTGTGATGCTAGTGACACAGCCGTAGGAGCTGTTTTAGGGCAGAAAAAGGATAAGCATTTTCATGCAATCTATTACGCTAGCAAAGCACTAGATTCAGCGCAAGTAAATTACACCACAACTGAAAAAGAAATGTTAGCAATTGTGTTTGCTTTTGACAAGTTTAGATCGTATCTGATTGGCTTTGCAGTTGTTGTTCATACTGATCATGCAGCTATACGATACTTAATTTCTAAAGCTGATGCAAAACCAAGATTAATTCGTTGGGTGTTATTGTTGCAAGAGTTCGACCTAACTATTGTGGACAGGAAAGGGACCGAGAACCAGGTGGCAGATCACTTGTCAAGATTGGAAGAGGGAAATGTGGCTGCACATTCAATAATGATTGACGATTCATTTCCAGATGAACAACTTCTCACAGTTGATGCATCTGCTCCATGGTACGCCGACTACGTAAATTACATCGTAGCAAACGTTCTTCCTTCGGACATTACAAGTCAACAACGCAAGAGGTTTGTACATGAAGTTAAGTTTTATATGTGGGATGAACCTTTTCTTTTCAAGAAATGTGCAGACCAGGTCATTCGGCGATGCGTCCCTGAAGCGAAAATAATGTCGATTCTTGAGCAATGCCATGCGGCTCCATATGGTGGACACTTCGGAGGTCACAAAACCGCAACAAAAATTCTTCAGTCAGGTTTCTTTTGGCCTACAATTTTTAAAGATGCTCATAATTTTGTTGCACACTGTGATCGTTGCCAACGTGTGGGAAATATTTCTCGTCGGGATGATATGCCTCTACAAAACATATTAGAAGTGGAAATATTTGATGTGTGGGGAATAGACTTCATGGGCCCCTTTGTTAACTCTTTTAAGAATATATACATTTTAGTTGCGGTTGACTATGTATCTAAATGGATTGAAGCGGTTGCATTGCCAACTAATGATGCTCGTGGAGTGCTAAAGTTTCTCAAACAGATTTTCACGCGTTTTGGAGCACCAAGGGCCATTATTAGTGACGGCGGAGCACATTTTTGCAACGGGAAATCCACTGCACTCATGAGAAAGTACGGAGTCAAGCACAAGATAGCATTACCGTACCATCCGCAAACATGTGGCCAAGTGGAAGTGTCAAATAGAGAGATAAAGAGGATATTGGAAAAAACGGTGAGCACTAACAGGAAGGATTGGTCAATCAAATTGGATGATGCTCTTTGGGCATATCGGACAGCTTTCAAGACCCCAATTGGAACATCGCCATACAAGTTGGTCTTCGGAAAAGCATGCCATCTGCCAGTGGAACTAGAACATAAAGCGTATTGGGCGATTCGAAAGTTTAACATGGATCCAACAGCGGCGGGAGAACATAGACTTATGCAACTGAATGAAATGGAAGAATTCCGGACGGAAGCTTATGAGAATGCTCGAATTTATAAAGAGAAAACCAAAGCTTGGCATGATCGTCGAATCAAAGATCGAAAATTTTCTCCAGGTCAGCTTGTGCTTTTCTTTAACTCACGTCTTAAGTTGTTTCCAGGAAAACTTAGATCTCGTTGGTCCGGACCATTCAAGATCACTGAGGTATTACCTTACGGAGTTCTCGAGTTGATGGGAAATGATGATTCAAATAAGTTTAAGGTAAATGCGAGCCGAGTGAAGCCCTATTTTGGTGGTGTTGTCAACCGGGACCCGACAATACTCATGATGGAAGACGCCTAACATAGTCAAGCGTCAAGCCGATGACGTTAAATCAAGCGCTTATTGGGAGGCAACCCAATATTTCATTTTAGTTCATTTACGCATTTTATTTTACTTTATTATGTTAGTTTTTTTTATTTTTTATGCAGGTAATAAGCAAGCACAGAGAGTTATGTACGGCTGCAAGAAATTTTCGTGTGGCCGCACGAGTGGCGCCCTCTAATCACAGAAAGTTCTGTGCGGCCACAAGACATTCTTGTGTGGCCGCACGAGTGGCGCCCTCTAATCCACAGAAGGTTTTGTGCGGCCGCACGTGCGGCCGCACAGACAACACCGTTCCATGCACAGAAAGTTCTGTGCGGCCACACGAAACTTTTGTGTGGCCGCACGACCTCGTTTAATTAAAAAAAGAAAAAAAATTAAAAAATTAAAAAATTAAAAAAAAAATCACAAAATCGAATTGAGACCTTTTCTTTCCTTCGCATTTGCTTTCTATTCTAATATTTGATTTTCTTCTTCTCACAGCAAAAAGGAGGAGACCCCGTCGGCCATCCAACACCCGCCCACCCACACCGGCCGATTGCCGAAGTTCCCATCTGAAGCCATCAACTAGGAGCGGTGGGTCTTCTTTTTCCCCTAGGAGTGCTCATCCGAAATCGATCACTCGACTTACCCGCGGTTTGTCTTTTCCAACCCCCCTCTCTTTAGGATCGCCTAGATTAGGGTTTTTCCTTGTTATTGTGTGCTTGGGTAGTTTGGGTTGCTTATGGCACCTAAGAAGAAGGCGAAATCCATCGAGGAACCTCCCCCTAGGGCTAGGGTGCGCTGGAGTTTGTCGGAGGAAGCGGAGGCACGCTACCATCAAACATTGGTAAATCGGACGATTGTCCCAGAACGAGGCCTTGATTTTACTCATTCAGCATCTTCATCTACACCAAGCATCGACTTCGCTAACCAGTGGCATCAAATGGACAAATTCATGCGTTATCAAGTCGAGTGCAATCGAAGGTTTGCGGCAGCCTTAAATGTAGACATCACCGATCTTGACGATCCGTTTGCACCCATCCCATCCAACAATGATGACGACATGAATGATGACTCCGAAGATGATGATTAAGGCACGTCTCATCTCCCCTTTTCCAATTGTTTCGTTTTTTTTTTTTAAATTCCTTTACCATCGGGACGATGCTTCGTCTAGGTTTGGGGGGGAATTGCATTTGCATTGTCCTTAGGATAGATTAGCCGACACCATGAGATTAGTTTTGCATTTTCATTTTTAGGCAGTCGGAGTTGGTATAATTGTGTTCCATGATGTGATTAATTGGGTACGATCATAGTTGTGGAAAGATGAGAGTCCGAACTTTGACTTGTGTGAGGTGATAGTGTGTCCTTATCCAAAACTAGGAAGAAATTGTTTTTATGGCTGAAACAAGTCCAGATCTTCTAGAGTACATGACAGTTAGGGAGTAGTAGAGCCACCTTGATATCCTTGTGAAGCGAACCTTTAGGTGAAACAAATAAAAAAAAAAGAAAAAAAAATTTATTGCCAAGGCTCTGAGTACCGCTGTTCAGGCGAATAAAAAACGATAGAGAAAAAAAAGAAAAAAAAAGAAGAAGAAAGGAAGTTCGAAAAATCAATAAAATGCCTGAATAAGTACTTGTGGTGTGAGTCATGATGGTGGTGGCTTGAGTATTATATCCGAGGGGTGCGTTATCACCTAATGCCTTGGACCAACTGGTTCGGGAGTCATTGGTCGAAAGCTCGTTACATGAGTCTCCATTATTATCGATAAGACATTTAGAGTCGAGTAAGAGAAAGAAAAAAAAAAGAAAAAAAAAGTTGAAAATGTTGTGATACCTGGAGCAAGCAGATTGAGGTGTTGGGGTGGTTTTGCAAATCATCTTTCTGAAGTGTGCTATTTGAGTGATGGACTTGTTTTAAGCTGCAAAAGGTGGTTGTTGAAAATGTTTTTTTTATGAGATGCTGGTGGAGGATAGGGACATGAGGTTATCAAAACGCAAGTTGGGTAAGGACAGGAATCTGACTATGCTATTTGAGTAGCTGATATCTGAGAACAAAGAGTTTGGTTGACGACTCCGACGACCATGATTTGACTTGCATTAGAGTGTTTTAGGTGCATTGTTTTTCTTTTCATTTTGCTCGGGACTAGCAAAAATTAGGTTTGGGGGTGTGTTAACTCTAAGAAATTAGAGTTATATGTCTCATTTAGGAGCCTAATTAATGATAGATATCCGACATTTATTGGCATATATAGTTAGTTGCATGTTATTTTCGGGTTAGTTGTTTTGTTTGGATATGTTTTGCACTTGTGAGGTTCTTTGCAGGAAAAGGGGTTGATACGACGAGAAATCTATGTCGAGGAAGACATCTTGAAGGAGGAGTGACAAGACGGTAGATGGTAGAGTTGCCGAGAGGGAAGCTGTGGACGGGAAGTTTCGTGCAGCCACACGAGGATTTCGTGCAACCACAAGACGAGAAGATCTTTTTATAATATTTCCAAATCTTTTGGGTATTTTGGGGAAGATTTGCCCTACATATAAAAGGGTTTCAAAACGTCAAACTAGAGAGAGGAGGCGACCTAGACGACGGCTAAGGAAGAGATTGGAGAAGACGATGGAGATTATCCTTTCTTTTATTTTCTTGTTTCGCTTGTCTGCTAGGATGCTGAACTAAATCTTTTATCTAGGACGGTGATGAACCGACTCGTGTAGTGATTGTCTAAACTCTTTTCGGAATCCATTTGTGAAGTTTCTAGTTTGCTTATGTTCTCTTGTGCTTAATGCTTGCATATTGGGTTGATCGCCGATTTGTTTGATTTCTTATCCTTTAGTAGACTCGAGAGAGGGACTTAGGATTAGAAGAGGGAGAATATAACCTAGGTTAAGTCTGAG
Organism: Melastoma candidum; assembly: GCA_023653495.1. Classification (NCBI taxonomy): domain Eukaryota; kingdom Viridiplantae; phylum Streptophyta; class Magnoliopsida; order Myrtales; family Melastomataceae; genus Melastoma; species Melastoma candidum. Next base: position 14,743,770 of record CM042881.1, on the reverse strand, counting down.
AGATCAGATTAACTCAGAGGAGTATAGAGATATACGCTCGTAGGTAACCGAGATAACAATTGGCACTTAAAAGGATTATAGTTGTTCGTGCATCGCTATAGAGATATAGGTTTACGGATAATCTATAATTCATCGTTACAAACTCGAGAGAGGTCTAACGAACAATAAGAATTGTGGTTAGTAAACGGGAAACTGAGAGAATTGAGGAAGAGAGAGTGCCGATGATTCACGAACGATAGGGAATTCATAGTCCTAGGTTTTTTCTCATCCATTGATTTATTCTACCCTTGCTTTTATTTAGTTATTACTTTCATTCTTGAATCAAATCTTTTAAACAATTAAATCTTCACTGGCTAGATTAAGACTTGTTAAGTGATAATCGACGAAATATTCTGAACAATCTCCGTGGGAACGACTTTTACTCACTACTTTATTACTTGTGCGACCCGTATACTTGCGTGTGCGTTTTTTGCGAACAATTACCATCTCAGATATCTCCTTTTTGACAGGATGTTTTATGCATGGTGACGCTCCCCATCTAGTCGAAGCTCATGGGGATTTCCCTTACTCGAGGTAACGCATTTCTCAGGTCATCGAAGCTCACCTTAGTAAAGACTCCAAATCTTGGGACGACAAGGAAGAATATGAATTTATGATTGATTGGCTTCAGAAAGTCATCTTCTGTGGTCGCGATAAGCAATCTCTAAAGATGATGTCGCCAATGGCTAATTTCTTAATCAAGGCAGACCAACTAGTAGAGATGTGCTCGTTCCATCCTTGCCTGGTATATCGAGCTGCCTTTGAAGCGGTGATTGGGAAGAACAACAATGCTAGCAAAGCAACCACTGTTGAGGGCAAAGTTTCTGACAGCTTTTCGTCGAGGCCCGATGCTGGCCCCTGTATTAGATTGGTTTGAAGAATAGCGTAAGATTGCAGCGGGTCAACTTGCTGGAAGGGAAATTAAGTTTAAACAGTTGAAACGCCCTCCTTTTTTCATCTCTACTTATCAACTTTGGTTCGACTATGGAATGCAAACTTTGCCGGTCGGTGGTACTAATAATCATTCATCGAATGCCCATTGTAGGTTCGACTCTTAACAATAATATATGTCCAGTCAATCTTGGATAACAACGTCGAGTCTCCGATAACATCATTTCTTGTAGAGCCTTGATACAATAAATAGGCATTTGGATGACCCACTTTTATACATTTCAATCGTCAAGAGAAATCATTTCTCCTAAGAATGTCTCAGTGTGAACATTAGCCATTCTCTCTTATTCATCACACAAAACTTACACAACCTCAGATCCTCCCGAAAGCTTATACCCACAGCTTTAGGTGGAGGATCAAAACCACAGTTCATAGGCATTGTATTGCCAGGTCTAGGAACACTGCATAAATCCTTGTCGTCTATATAGTGAGGAGGAAGGAGTGATCATAGACGTGGCAATATTCTTCTAGGAAGTGTTAACTTCGGGAGAGTTTTATGTAAATATAGCCCGGATGCATCTGTTTGCTTTACCACTTTTCCACCTCTCCTACGTCGAGTGGAGAAGAATTAAATACCCATACTCTTCAAGAAAGTGCTTGTGGTGGGCGATGAAATTCAGCCACGATGATCAACTAGATGCCATCGTCCAGCTATCCATGCAACAAAACATTTTATTATGTTTGTATGTACACAATCGATTGAAGACTATGTAACCTCGATGTCAAAGATGTCATAGAGTGAATCAATGTGTTCTTTTCAACGTCGCTTTTCCTTTATATCTCGATCGACCAAGTGTCAATGATATCCGGTCGACGGAGTTAATGAAATATTGTTAATGGTCATGCTCCAACGATTTTTCGACAATCACGGGGACAAATCTCAACAGCATTAAATGACCCCCTTCTTTCCCTTCACCATGTGTCTCAAGGATCACCATTCAAGTGCTCTCTGAATAGTGGGATACAATTATGAAATCAGCTACAAAAGGGGAAAGGAAAATATAGTCGTAGATGCATTGTCTATGATCCATGGTCCAAATCTTGTTGTTGTCATGCTAAATATGCAACAAGGAACTCTCTTGGATGACATTAAGCATAGCTGACAACAAGATCCGACACTAGTTATAATCCAGCATATCAAAGAAGGACAACCATCCAAGTTTGAGCTCAAACATAATCTCTTTTAACAGAACGACAAGTTAGTTGTGGGAAATATTATAAATCTTCGAGAGAGAATAATAATGATTTTCCATGCAACTGCAACGAATAATCTGGTATACAAGCCACCACTAAGCAGATAACTGGTTTTTTTTTCTTTTGGAAAGGATTGGAGAAAGACGTTAGAGCTTATATCAAGACTTGTGAGGTGTGCCACGCAGTAAATGACACAGCTGCTTCTCCAGGGCTATTGCAACCGCTACCCATTCCCACCACGGTTTGGTCAGATATTAGTATGGATTTCATTTCGGGTCAACCTAAGTCCCAGGGTAAGGAGGTCAAAATGGTGGTGGTAGATAGACTCACGAATTATGCACACTTTGTTGCATTACGACACCCTTTCTTAGCTCTGTCTGTAGCTGAAGCTTTTCCAAACAACATCTTCAAACTCCATGGATTACCAGAAAAAATAGTAAGCGATTAAGACACTATCTTCCTTAGTGAATTTTGACAATCTTTATTTAATCTGCAGGGAGTTGAATTAAGGATGTCTGTGGCCCATCATCCTCAGACGGATGATCAGATAGAAGTTGTAGATCATTGCTTAGAGACCCACTTGCGTTGCGTGAAAGATGACTATCCTGTTGGAATAAGTGGCTTGCTTTGGCCGAATGGTGGCATAACACCAATTTTTACTCTTCAATCTAAAGCACACCATTTGAGGCATTATGTGGATATGCCTCTCCTATTTATCTACCATACATTAATGGAACGACGCGCAATTGAGTTGTCGGCAAGGAGCTAGCGGACAGGAATGCTTTGTTGCAGCTGCTTCGGTTCCATTTACACATGGCTCAAAATAAAATGTCATATTTGTCCAACAATAGGAGGTATGAGAGAAAGTTTCAGATTAGAGAACAAGTTTATGTTAAGTTACAATCTTACCGATAAACTTCGATGGAATGTCGTTCTAACTGCAAGTTGTTCCCCATATATTATGGCCCATGTAAAATACTAGACAAGGTGGGAACTGTGGCTTATAGACTTGACCTTCCTAGCAACGCTCAGGTGCATCTTATGTTTTATGTCTTAAAGCTCAAGAGGTTCCTTGGTCCAACTAAGGTCAATTCTCCTGTTCCACCTTTAGCCGAAGAAGCTATGCTATGTCCAACATGTATATTGCACAAAAAAGTGGTAAAGAGAGGGGATCGAGCTGTCACAAAGGTGTTAATACAATGGAAAAACCAAACACCGGAGGAAGTTACATGGGAATTTTTGTATGATTTGTAGAAAAGGTTTTTGAACACCACCCTTGAAGACAAGGGAGTGTGGGGGGTATTATTGTAGAGTATTGGAGAAGAGTTGATTGTCGTAGGGGCAGCTGCGGATCAGAACAAGAGGGCGACGTAGGAGGGGCCGAGCTCAGGGATTTCGAGTTTCAGGAGTCGGCCCAGTAGCTAAAAAGAAGTGGAACGTGGATGGAAGACTTGAACAAAATGGGAATAAGTAAATAGGAAATAAGTAATAAGAGATGGGAAATTTTAGGGGGAACATATCTATTAGGATGATTTTATGGGATTTGTTTATAAGAGAAAGGGAAATAGTGAAAAGGAGATTGATTAGAATGGTGGAACTATGGGGTAGAATCTTGTGACGTGTGGAGTGATCTACGATTGGTGGGTGACACTCTGTTGTTTATGCTCTTGTGGAGGAGGTATTGTTGTAGGGAATTGGAGATTAGTTGTGCTCCCGTAAGGGTAGCAGCGGATCAGAACTAGAAGGCAACGTAGGAGGGGCCGAGCCGAGCTCATGGACTTCAAGTTTCAAGATTAGTCCACCAACTAATAAGAAGTGGGACGTGGAATGAAGACTTGAAGAAATGGAGAATAAGTAAATAGGAAATATGTAATAAGATATTAAGGAATTTTGGGGGTGAACGTATTTCTTAGGAGGATTTTATTGGATTCGTTAATAAGAGAGGGGAATAGTGGAAAGGAGATTGATTAGAGTGGTGGAGCTGTAGGGTAGAATCATCCGATGTGTGGAGTGATTTTCCATTGGTTGGTGAGACTTTGTTGTTTGTGCTCTTAGTAAAGGTTCAACCGTATTTTTTTTTTTTTTTACATCAAGTCGTATCAAAGCCGATTCTCACCCTTCCGAATGTAATTGTGCAACGCGGCGGGTGACGTCGACAAGAGCTTTGACCAGCCGCAGAGGCAGGTAATGACAGACGAGAGGAGTGTTGGGGTTATATTAAGCTAGCGCTCAGCCTGTCGGAGTGGGCACCGAGTTCGAAAGTGTGGTGGATTGATGTATGGAAAAAGTCTCATACGAATGAGGACACCCATCCGATGTGGTATATGAGGAAGGGCCCTCTCACCCCTGAGGCTAGCTTTTGGGGTGGTGATCTCGAAATCCTTGTATCACCAATCACCCCCGTGAAAAAGAAATCCTTCAAACACAATCAAGAACTTCAATATCCAAACAGATCACCCAGGACCCTTAAACAGTCCCAACATAAAAATTGACTTTTGATATCAAGACTTTTTGTGTTTAAACGTAAAAATTGAGAAGATTTTGACTTTCGATTGGTAAGAAATCAAGAAGAAATTTTTGGGAGGGTACTCAAGAAAATGTTTGAGAAGGTATTCGATAAAATCTTTGATTGAAGTAATTGATTGAAAAGCAGTCAAAATAAAATAAATTATTAATTTAAAAGAAATACAAATATAAGAAGAATAAAATACTTTATTCTTCTTACGGGAGAGATGATCGAGAACCAATCGAGGAGAGATGAATCAAGTAAAAATATTAGATTTTCTTTGCCAGAAAAAAATATCAAATTCTACCCCATCAAATCGAGATGACCGAGATGACTTCGAGAGCAGTTTTCAACAACCCACAGCTCTCACACGCGTTTTCTTCAACGACTTTCAAGCTATCACCACTATTCTTAGCGGTTTCCCACAAAGTTCCGTTGGTTTTATTAATTTCTTTAGTATAAACATGTGTCGTTTCTTTTGTTGTAAGGTATGAACACCCTCCATTGTGACACTTTTTACCCTACTCCGTTCCCAACCTTCCATCATTTTCTTTTTCCAGTGTAATTTGCATTTGGTGTTCAAGCAACGATATCTGTACGTATTTTTCAGTGAATGAAAGTTTATTTGTCATTCATTGTTCATTTCAATTTGTTTGACGGTCACATTATTTACTGTGTCCATAATTCCCATGCTCCAGCTAGTGCATCGGCGACCTACGTGTCAAACACGTTTTCTGCGACCACAATTGGATAACGAAGAATGGCTTCCAAAATTGAATAATGACTTTCAAAAATGAATGAGTCTCTCTGCCAAAAATAATTTGATAAATGGGATCAAAGATTCCAAGAATCCTGCAATTAGTTGGGGATGGGGCAATAGTTTGCTAGCAATTTCTGATTAGTTGGTTATTGCCATAGATATGTTAAAGGACATCATGCTACCAAAAGGTTGCGGTAAATACACCAATGTTACAACACACGTCAGATCCAATCATTGAATCAATTGAGAAAGTCGATGTTCACAAGCGACCACGAACAGACAATATACCACTATCAACTGTAAATCAGTTGCATCAGGTGAACGTTAATGATTTAACAAAATATATCTCGTCACTCGAGAAAGTCGATTTCCAATTAGGGTATACATGCTCGAAATTGAACAATTGAATTCATTATGTAGATGAGAAGTTCGAGAAATTTGTACATCGAATGATGTTAAAGGGTATATCCACATAATTCAATCAAAAATATGGTGATGGATTTTCTTTTTTATAAAATTGAATCGAGAAAGATAGTTTGGAGCCAGAGAAGTAAAGTAAGTTTTAAGAGATTTTTTATCTAATCAAGATGTCATGAGAGGAGAGATGCATCAAAGAAAAATATTAGATTTTTTTCCTCGAGAGAAAAACTTCAGATTCTACCCCGATCAAATCGAGAAGACCGAGATGACTTCGAGAAGTAGTTTTCAACAACTCACGGCTCTCACACACGTTCTCTTCCATGGTTTTCAAGCTCTTCCCACTATTCTTGGCGGTTTCCCATGAAGTTCCGGCGATTTTATTAATTTCTTTAGTATAAATAGGTGTCGTTTCTTTTGTTGTAAAGTACGGATATTAACACTCCACCGCGGCACTTTTGCCCTACACCTTTCTCAATCTTCCACCACCCAGTGTATTTTGAATTTTGTGTCCAGGTAACTATGGTTGTATGTATTTTCCATTGAAGGAAAGTTTATTTGTCATTCCTTTCTGTTTTGATTTGTCCCGCGACCATATCGTTTATTGTGTCCATAAACCTCACATTCCGGCGGCCCGCGTTTTCGTGTGTGAACCAAGTTTCCAGTCGTGCACACCCTTTCGAGATCAAGTTTCCAACGCTCAATGGCATTTCGAGATCAAGATTGTGGCAATTTCATCAAGTTAAGTTCAAGGACAATGATTCAGATAGATACACAATTGTTACTTTTCAATCCACGTTCCTTTTTCAAGTTATTCCCATGATCCTTGGTGGTTTTTCCCACGAGGGCAAGACGAGATTAAGTCTTCTTCCCACACTCTGTCGAGGGCCCGCATTTTCGTGTGCAAATAGTGAGAATATGGAGAAGTGGGTTTTAATGGAAAGAAGAGATTGGCGTTCGAAGAAGATAAAAAGAGGGATGAGGAGTTTGACAGTAGAGGGAAGGCGGAGGTCACGCCATTTACACCGGTACCTTCTTCAATTTCAGTTATTTAAAAAGTCGCGGCTCCGTGTCAATTGAGGCAACCCCCGGAGATAAATACGGCATTCCAGTTACCTATTTGGGCACATTGTTTGTCATCTTTAGTTTAATTCTGTAACCTATTGGTATTTTATAGACCCATTTGGCTTCACTCTTAGTTGAGGAGCCGTCAAACTTCTGCGAGCGATTTTTATTTGCCTCGTCATTGTGTTTTAAAAAAATTTTACAAGGGCAGGAGATGGACTAAATTGTAAGCCGATAGGACAAGGCTTCTTTCCAATTCGCCGATAAGGAAAGAATTATTAAATAATTTCTTAATTACAGCTGAACACAACACAACATACTTATTAGTTTATCTTAATGTCTTTATTTTGTCGCTGCGTAACTATCTCTATAAACTATCGGGACAAGTAATAGTATATCACGTTCTACCCCCCCAATTTATTGGGTTAACATGGCTCCGATACTTGTACGACAGGCAATCACGTAAATCATGAATGATCGTGATGGGTTAGGAGCAGCCATTACTGGGATACTCGTTTTCCTTTTGAAAAGCATTTTCATGTTGATCGGTGAAAAATACCTTTGTTTTATGGGTGATGTTGCATATAAACTGTCGCAGGTAGTTCACCCGTCTGAAAGAACCCCTCTTAACTCTGTCTTTCTTTTTGCTTGGGAGAGGGCAACCTTCTAATTGCTTCTACGTTGTGAATCAATTTCAATACAGCGCTAATGTATTTAAAACCTTAGAAATTGTCCCTTTTTAACATTAACAACGCATTTTAATGAATTAAGCTTCAACTAATGTGTCGTCATTTTTTCAAATGCGCTTCTTTGAGACGCTACGTTGAATTTAACTACATTAATGTACACCTCTATGGTTTTTCCAAAAAGGGAATGGAAGACCACATTTACGACCCTTTGATATGTGTGGCATCCCCATTCTTATGTCCGAAAGACATCACTACTCATTCGAAAATTCCTATTGGGCATCTAAAAGCTATTTTGTGTATATCTTTCTTCGTTATTGATTATATCCCAAGTATTTGTCCATAAAAGACATCAAATTGTGGCATACCATCTTATCTATTAGTTCATCTACTACGGACATACGATATTCATCCTTTGGAATCACTCAATTTAACTCCGTAAAGTTATTGCATACTTCTTTTCACAACAGAGACTACTCAAAATCCATTCCGCATATTTGGGGTTCGGATATAAATCGCTTTAAACAACTTCTATCATATACCAATGGGTTCACTTCCTTTGAGATTCGTTTGCGGCTTGTCTTACATCCTAGTTGCCTTTATGTGTTGTCAATTTTTGTTCAACCAATCTATATATTCGTAAAGAATTTGCTTAATACATTTGGAATGTTCTTCACTTAATAATGCACTAAGATACCTTTACGTGAGGGTGTTTATTTGTTCACAAGTTAATTTCGATCAAAGGATCGTAAGGGATGATAGAAAGCCTGACCTTCAACAAAAAGCAAAAGCTTGGTAAACGTCCCATAAGTTATTCTTAACGAAAATCTTCCGTGAGGAAAATATTTTCCTATTTAGACAATTATTTTTTATTTAATAAGTAATTATATAATTATTAATCAAGTAATTAAAAGTATTACTCCATAGGAATTATACTTATCAATCAAGTTGATCTTATCGAAATTAATTAATTTTTAACCAAAAGAATCGAATAAATAATATCTTTCCTAAAGAAGAAAATAATATTTTTTATTTATGAAAATTTCTACATGATCTTCTATAGAGAGTAAGAATCCACTAAGGGATATACTTTGGAAAATTATACATGTCATAGATTCATATTATATAGTGATATATTATGGATAAAATCAGAACAACTTCAGAAGTTAATTTTAAATGATTTCTATCTAAAAGGTAAACGACTAATTGCAGTCTAGAACCGCAAGGCTATATCTAAGGAAATTCGATTAAATCAAAATCACATCAATCTGAATTCGTCCCAAATAGATATTAGCTCATGGGTAGCGACTAGTTATGTATTTAGGAAATTATATCTTGATGATCTCTTACTAGTGGTGAGCTATTCTAATACAAACCGAATACCGAAATATCAATTACCAAAATTTTAAAATTTCATCTTTCAAATATCGAATCCAATTTCGAACTTCCAAATATCGTAATATCGAAATAATTTAGATATTTCGATTCGGTATTTGGAAATCGAAAAATTTGAATTAAGCCTAATCATGGGTTCAATCCCATATGAATAAAAAAACTTGAAGCCCTTAAATCTCCCAACCATATACAGCTTCTCCTCCTACTACCTCTCCCCATCCGCGACGACCCCTGCCGCAAAGTCTACCTATGTGATCTCTCCTCCACCTTCCATCGACCCAATATCATAAACCCTGCTCCCACTGGCACTGCTAGGACTTCTATGAACCACCTTGAGCGAAATCCCCGAAATCCAAGCCAAGGTCGAAGAAGAAGAATCCACGAAGCACTCTAAACCCACCATCATATGGCTTCGCCCATCGTAGAAAGCAAAAGTTGCCCCAAACAGGGATTCGTGGAACTGGGGTCGATAAAAGACATTGACTTGTCAAATGTCCAAGATCAATACGATCCGGGGTGAGGCGAAATCGGGAGTGACCCAAATGAGGGGATGAAGGAAAAATCTGTGTGGTGCGACTATGGAGGCAAGTGTAGTGGGAATGAAGGAAGAGAATATGGAGGTAGGGAGGGGAGACGATAGCCTTAGCATATCCAAAATCATAAGTTCTCTTTTTCTATTTTCTTGGCAAAAAATGGGCTTGGGTCTAAACCCAATGAATACCGATTTTTTTTAAACCGAAATCGATCCGAATATCGAGTAGTATTTGGAATTTCGAACTTTTTTCTCACCCAGCTCTTTATTGATTATATGGTAATAAGCCTATTCTTGTTAACTTTAGTTTTTTCAATTAGACCTTGAGTCTTGTGTATAAGTTGTATTTAGTCAGTTGTAGAGTGAGACTAAGAGTAATCGAGAGTGTGAAAAGGAGAAAGACATTGTGTTGTACATTAATTGTGAGAAAGTAGTGTTGTTAGTCACACACGAGAAGGATCAGGAGTTACAAAAGACAATATCATTGGTGAAGCTTCTCTGCCAGAAATGGCATGCTCAACAAACTCGACTGAAAGCTATGGATAGCATTAGATTGACATGCATCAGAATCTGGATTGTTACTTCACGGACACAGAAGGTGAGAGATTGATCAGATCTTATAACTGCGTTATGTGTGTGCGAGAACTTCATAAAAGGTTGTCCACAGTAGGTAGTTGTGCAAAGGAAGTCTTACGGTAAAGCAAGGGAAGTTGCAACATGTAATTGTACAGGTAGGGGGCACCACTTAGGTGAAAAAGGTCTAAATCATGTCGAAGAGCATCCAGAAAAATTAAATTTTTTTGCAGGTAACGGTTTCGTTCAAGTACATGAATTATTTTCTATGACGTTGAAGATTGGTTGAGATAATCATCATATCTCTTTGTACTATTGTTGATTTCACTTGGAATTATAACATTATTTTAATAATTTTATGATATAGGAATTATAATAAAATAAATTTTCTAGAAATTATACATTTTTAATTCTTTGCTTTTTAACAAGAAAAGACAAAATGGAAGGCGTCAAGTTCACGAACTAATACAAATTTTACAAAAAGACTAATAAGTTACAAATATTTTATTTAATCACAAAATGATAAAATGGAGACACAAATTTGGTTAATCGTTAAGCTTCTTACCAAATAATAATCAGAAAATTTTCGTACAAATTATTGCTCTTAATTCACACATTATTCTTAAAAATATTATCACACGGTTTATATTTTTGTCATGCGTACAGTTTTTTACAAGAGATATTACACTGAACTGTAATTTTGTTTTACTTAAATTGCTGGTTTTGAAATGATTTATACTTAAAAAGAATTAGGCAATCAGGCAGAGGTATTTTAGCGTCCACGTCTGTTCTTTTTTTTTTTCTTTCCAAACTTTGGAAGTTTTATTTTAGGCCAAATTAATAATTTTATTATGTCATATACTTCATTTTTTCGATTTATCCCGCCATTTGAAACGTATCCTACAATAACCAGTACTTAAGACGTTACTTCCACGTTATCCTCCGTTAGCTCTCCTTCTGACGGAGTCCGACGTGTCGCACACGTGGCTATGACGGCGTTAAAAAATCACCGTCATAGCCTGTGAGTTATTTGGCCAATTAAGCCTAATTAAGGCCAATTATTTGGCCCTCTCCACCTGCGCCCTCCTCCTCTCCCTGTCCCTCCTCCTCTTCTCCGTCTCCTCCCTCGACCACTCCCCCCCCGGCCCTCGTCCCCCCACCAGCCTCACGCCTCCCTCCGCTCCCCTTCCTTCCCCATCCTCTGGAGACGGAGCTTGACCCAACTCAAGGGACCGAATTCTTCCAAGGCTTCCCCTTCCTTCGCCTTCAGGGGATGGGAGTTCTTCACCGACGTGGCTCCCACGCGATGCCCGGCCTCCTCGTGGGTCACGTCCTAAAGGATACCATCAAGGATGGGTTACGTCTGTTTCTTCGTGCATTGCCTTGACTTTTGACGCGGCGCACTTCGTTGGGAAGATGAGGAAGGACAAAGAGGCTGGGGAGCCGCTGTGGGGAAGAGGGCTAGGAGCAATTATAGTGAGGCAGGGGCTGCCGTGACTAACCAGAAGAGTCTTCCAAGCTACGGCTCAATGGTGAGCTTCGAGGCGGCTGAGCTTGACCCCGAGGGATCTCTGCTCGGGTTCTTGGACCACGTCTCCATGAGCCTGCGGAGGTGGTCGTGCTACTCGATGCTGCTGGGGCGTCTAAGGAGGAACTTCAAGCACATGATGCTGGTCGACGTCAAGAATTGGGTCGTCCTTAGCGACTCATTCATCGGGGTGCAGGATAGGAGTTCGAAGACGGTTATGATATGGGGCGAGACCAATTCCGAAGACAGGAAACGACACGGAAGAGGGAAGAAAGACGAGGTTTCAGATGGGGCACAATCAGGCCCTCGGAGAGTAAACCCGGGGGCAATCGTCGGGGGATGCGTGGGGTCAGGCGGGTGGCGGATGCGATGCAGATGGAGACAGTGAAGGCAGCAATGCACATGCAGCATCAGTAGCGGAGGAAGGGAGGAGCGGCGGCGACTGCGGCGTTAGCCGAGTTGGTGGTGATGGGCCAGCTCGTGGGGAACGAGTTCCTGGCTAAGAATGTTGAGCTGGTGGTGTCGGCGGATGAAGCGATTGGCCTAATGGTGATATTCCCCGATTGAATAGTATGGGGTAAGAATGGAGTGAGGTGAAATTGTCTTTTTCCTATCGATCGGCATAATGGTAAATTTTTTAACGCCGTCATAGTCAGATGTGCGACACGTCAGAAGGAGAACTAACGGAGGATAACGTGGTAGTAACCTAACTAAGAATTACCATAAAATACGTTTCAAATGACGAGAATGATTGGAAAAGCATGGCACGCTACATGACAGAGGTTAATTTGGCCTTTATTTTATCGTCGTCACTCTTATTAAATTTCGGGAAAGCCAGGAAAAGTGACGAATAGGTGCGCGCGGTTTTCGCGCTTTCCCAGGGCTTCCTGTTCGCAGTCATCCCGTAATTGGGTTTTGATTTTTCCGGGTCGAGGACCAGGAAATCCCTGCAGATCGACCTGAAATTGCTGCCCTCCTGGTTCTGTCTGCTGTGTTTGTTGCCCAGGGGGAAGGAATTTCTCGGTCGGTAGCGAGATGGGCTTGTGGGAAGCTTTCCTCAATTGGCTCCGCAGGTTTCTTCTGTTTTTTTATTTGTTGTTACCAGGATATGGGTTTTTGTCGAAGCTGACGTTTTTTGCATTGTTTTTGGCTTCCTGGGTTCGAGCTTTCTATTGTTCCAGGTGGGGGGCCTGCCTTGTTCTTGGGGAAAATAAGATTGGCCTTTGCTATTGCCATTGGTTTTGGATGCGTGGATTATTCGTGATGAATGCTTGAAGTGTTGTGCTTTATGGGATTCGATTCGTCAAAAGAGATGAAGTTCTTTGTAAAACAGAAATTGATCGTGGGCTTAGAGAAGATATATGACTTTTCCTTGTTCCTCAGGCCATTTTTTAACTTCCAAGTAGGTGTTTAGCTTGATGAATCTTGTCTAGGATTTCTGACTGCCTCCGTTTGAGATGGCTGATTAGTAGAGAGAAGCTTTTGGAAACAGTTTATTTTATAGTTTTCATTATCCTGGAAATTCCCGTGAGTAAGAGTTAACTCCCTGGCTCTCATTTGTGGGACTTCTATTTGAAATCTCTCAATTCTAGAGAATTTGCTTATCCCATCTTTTGTTGTTGTCATCTGTTCATGCTGGGAGATCAATTTGAACAGTCTGGTCACTGCAGGATGATCCTATAGAGAGTTATATTTATTGGTTGTAATGCATATTATTAAGCTGGGTTCAATGTTGGACAGACTTGCCCTTGCTTGCAATTTCAGATTCCTGAACTTGATTTTGCTAATATTTTAATGGGCAGAGGATAAATTGTTCTGTTAGGTGACTATTTTATTTCTCTGTTTTTCAGTCTTTTCTTCAAGCAGGAAATGGAGCTATCCCTGATAGGACTTCAAAATGCAGGGAAAACTTCCCTTGTGAATGTTGTCGCTGTAAGTAAATTTAAATCGACGCCACATTTTACTTCCTATTGTGAAAGACTTTTGCTGATTTCGTGTTGTTGATGCTGTCATGTTCATTCATTAGACTGGAGGTTACAGTGAAGACATGATACCAACGGTAAGAACTTTCCACATTTCTTTCTGTCGGCCGCGCAAGCAGAAAAATACCCACAATTTGTTATCACTTTATCCTATGGTAGTCACTTATACTAATTTCATTGAACCAAGTCTGGTTGGTTGATGTTTTGACGTTTGCTGCTCTAGGTGGGATTCAATATGAGAAAAGTTACTAAAGGAAATGTCACCATAAAGTTGTGGGATCTTGGCGGTCAACCTAGATTTCGGAGCATGTGGGAAAGATACTGCCGTGCTGTTTCTGCCATTGTGTACGTAATTCACTCTGCACTTCACCTGCTGGGAATCTGCATGATGTTGATTGTCATAGATAAAGGAGTTTGATGAAAATCTATAGTTTGCTTATTAGATAAACACTTAGCTGTTTTGAATGACAGTTGCCGTGATATAAGCATTGAAAATTTTCCTTGATACAGGAGGACTTTGGACAAAGAATAGCTTACTATCTTTTGCGAAGTGTAGTATGTTGGTCAGGAGCAACTCAATATCCTGTGTTTTATGTGATAGTTGGAGTTCTATCAATATCAGGCCCTCAATTTCCAGAACATAGGAAAGTGGCAATATAGAAAGCCGAGTAGTAATTGCTTGGCTGATTATGGAACATTCGTTAGGCATTTGTAAAGTCCATTTTGATTTGATAGCATACTCTTGCTAGGTGAGATTCTAGCGAAAAATAGACATTTGCTGTATCTGTTTTTCCTGTTGAAACACCAGTTAAATAAAACGGCTCCAAGTTCTTAGATTGGATATCAAGTGTGAATTCTGGTTTAATACTGAAATGTGTTGATCGATGGGTAAATTGGCTTATTGAATTCCTGCCATATATTGAACTAAGTACGGCAACGAATGTCAATTGAGCTACCCAGAAAAATTGGTTTTATAGAAGTCTTCTTTCTGTGACGGCAGAATTCTTGTCATATTCTATGACTCATTTGCATTTAGAATAAGCATTTAACTGAACATTGAAATGAGTTGTTTTCATTTGGAGTGACGCGCTTGTGATCTATTTCAGGAGTCAGTGTCCCAAGATTGCAGTGAGATTGGCTTATAATGTCTTATAATCACCCTGCCTTGTCTTCTCTATTTATATGAAGATGAAATTTGCAGTGAGATTGACTTATAAAGTCTTATAAATCACCTGCCTTGGATTATCTATTAAACAGAATCATATTGTGTGCTTATTTATAAAGCCAGAATCTCAATTTAGCACCAACCAGGAGAAGCATGTTTTAAATTACATCTTATAATGTGACCGGATATTTTTCTGTGGTTTGTTCAGTCTTGAAAAGAAAGGTAAAAAAGTGGATGGATTACATGGATAGAAGACTTAAGGATGGATGTTTTCTGCAGTTATGTTGTGGATGCTGCTGATCCTGATAACCTGAGCATATCAAAGAGCGAGCTTCATGATCTGCTGAGCAAGCCATCTCTTAGCGGAATTCCTTTGCTAGTCCTCGGAAACAAGATCGACAAGCCCGGTGCTCTTTCAAAGCAAGCACTGACAGATGAAATGTCAGAACCCCCTCCATATCGCATGTGTCTTAAATCTCTCTGCTTGCTTTATGGAGGGATGTCCTCCATGCTTATAGCTGTGCATGCTACTGTGCAGGGGGCTGAAATCGATCACGGACAGAGAGGTGTGCTGTTTCATGATATCGTGCAAGAACTCGACCAACATCGACTCTGTCATAGACTGGCTCGTTAAGCATTCAAAGTCCAAGAACTGACTGCCAGTGGCGCTTTTACCTATTGTACGTTTTTTTGGCGTGCTTTCTTTCTCTATATGCATATCATCGGTTTGTCGGGCGGTGGTGGTGAGGTGAGATATGATATGATATTTTTTTTTCACTAACTTTTTTTTTTATTGTTTAAGATGGTCTACACAGCTATTCTCCATCAACCTTGTAATGTACATTAAACATGTGTGCGTTATGGCGTTTCAGTACTTGTGTCTCTACAGAAGAAAATGGTGTTGTTGAATTGATTGTTTAAGTGCTCTGCTCTGCTATTTACAGCAATATCCATCTTCTTTGTTGGGATGCACATTCTTTTGACAAAAGTCTTTTAAATATGACAATAAACCTTTAAAATTTGCATGAATACCGTACTCTTAATAATGTTTGACGAATATTTTGTCATAGAGACCCATACATCAAAATAAAAACTATTGTCATCACCAACTCGTGGTCAATTATTATTATATGTATGTATAATGCGATGCATATGGACTATTTGTAGAATAATACCGAGGATTGCACGTTAATACCTTCAGTTTGTTAAAAGAATTTGGAGAATACTAACCACACAGTATAATTGTTAACAAATTATACCCACAATATTTTGAGATATAGAAACAATAATAAAAAAAATTAAATTAAATTCTCATTTTCTTTTTATTTGTTTGCAATTTTTCGTTTGAATTTGAATCCATCGATATAAAACCAAAAAAAAAACTCGATAATACAGTGTTGCAAGAATCCCCATCCAAAATTCTTGATTATAAAGAAATGTTATGAAAATTTACAATATAAAATTCTTACCAGTTGCAAACATATTGAAAATGTATGGAACTCTGAATGTAAAGAAATGTTATTCACCCAAGCACTCCTACTTGTTTGCATGTTCCTACACAGATCTCCAAGAATGAGTTGCTTAAGCTCTTCCCGGAGAGATGGGTGACAAATTATAAACAGCTCCAACAGCACGTTAGACCAATTCAGTCTACAGAATCCAGGTTCATCAAGGAAAAAGATGGAACTGTAACCATCAAATTTGATAGATCTCATGAAAAGGATCCTGCTACACCATCCATCTTTCCAACAATGTTCATGGTTCAACCAATCCCAAGACGTAAGAAACCTGAGTTTCTTAACACCATTATTCATTCTTTTGATGGACAGGGAAAAACAGCCTATCATTTTAGAGATCCTCATACCGATCATTGTTATTGGGATATATGTTTCTCATCTATCTGTGGTTGTAAGGATATATATGATCCCTATGATGATAGCGAAACTCAACCGTACAGAAAGAAAAGATCAGGACATAGGAATCTTCCTGATTCTGACAGTGACAGTGATGATGATGATTCACCTGCACCAAAGAATGGTGACCAGGATGATGAACCAGACAACGCTCCAGAAATCACCGTCTCCTCAAGACAAGAGAATTATGGAGATTGGCAATTCTTGATGGATGTGGCTAAGGCAAAAAGGCCACGAAAACAACCATCAAATGTATTACCTTGCTATAAGAATGTTTTGAAATGGCAAAAGAAAAATCCTTCTCAGCAGGTAATCCCAAGTGCTCAAGATCAAGCTCCATCAGTAGTACAAGAATCTAAACCAGCAACTGCACCTACAGTTTCTACCACAGAGGTACCACTGATCTCAGTTCCTAAGCCAATACGTATAACAACTTCATGTGCACAGGAAGCATTTAAAACAACCCATGTGCCCACAACACAAATACCCACTGTTATAATGATGGGTAACACAGGTTTTAACTTTCTTACTACTGAAGAACATACTATTGATAATGTTCGATATTCTGCAAAGATTCTTGTTCCTACAGAACTTGACAGAAATGGTCATCCAGTCCGTAACAGTATTGCTGAAGCAGTCCTCAATTGGCAAAGCCAAAACGCACTGGTACAGAACTCAGCACTAAATACCATTTGTCATAAGATTGATTCTATGCAGGATAATCTAAAAGGAACAGAAAGACGCTTGAATGAAAAATTAGACACTCAGCACAGTAAGACCCACGAGGTATTACAGACTCTTCAGAAAAGGTTAGACAAATTTGAAAGGGGAATATTTCCCTCATACTTTAGATCTGACCCAGATGCTGAGATTGCTAAACTTAAGCGACAAATCAGAATGATTGAGGAAAAGCAAGTAAAAATTCCTGACAAACCAAATATGTCAGACTTTTTGAATTTTGGAAGGCCCAAATCTACCAATACATATTATTTGAACCTTGAAAGGCCTAAACCTTACAATTCTGGCTTTTTGGATTTTGGAAGACCGTATGTACAACCTACTTCACAAGTGTAGGAAACTATGCACCCAATTTTTGGACAAATGGGAAAAAGGACCTAGCTGAATTAAGAGATCTAATACGCGAACAAAGGCGTAGAGACAGAAAGCGTGAAGAAATTCGTGAAGGCAAGAAGCAAGAAAGCTCTTCTGAGAGAAGGCCTACAACTGAATACAGATCTTCACATTACAGGTTTCCGAGTCCAAGCCCGACTCATCCTACTCCTTAGCTTATGGTCAAAAAGAAAAGAGAGAATCCATCGGTCTCAGTTCCCAAATGGGTAACAAAATCTCTTGCCACAGTTTTCATTCATGATTCATCTGATTCCACACCATCTGAGAATTACACAGAATCAGAATCTAGTGATAAGATCTCTCAGGGTTCAATAGATGAAAAAGACTCTGTTATTGGTTATTACTTTGAGAATTCTCCTCAGATTCTTATGACGGATAAACCGGGTATAGCAGAAGAAAGTCAATCAGGTGAGAATACTTCAGATGAAGATCCATCAGTACCTCAGATTTTTGTGGCAGACAGATGTAACTCAGACCTTATAGTTGATGAACCTATAGATGAAAGTCTTTCAGATCATTCAGCCTTCAAATCGTAAATTCGTTAGACGAAAACATAAAGAAAGAATTGAACAATGGACAAAACAATTCAGAACTTCTCCCAAGCGTTAGAAGCATTTTCTCAGAATCACGAGAAAAGGGAGTCCTCAAAGAAAATCCTCCAGGTATTTCATTTGCAATAAGAAAGGTCATTTTGCAAGGAATTGTCCGAAAGGACAAAAGAAACTTATTGCTCAAATTGAGAACATCTCTGGTATTTCTTTGCATGATAATGATGTTGAATCAGTATTTTCTATTGATGACGAACCTTCTTCACAAGCAGTTTGTTGTCTTGAAGGATACGTAGACTCCGCATAGCAACATCCTTCGATGAGTCTTACACATCCTCTTCTTCAGAAGGACAGATTTGTACTATTAGTGCTTATCCTAACCCTGCAGAACATCATGAAAGATTCCCGTACGAAGCCTCGTACCCAAGGAAGATATCAACTAATGGATCAGCCACAGGACCAGAGCAAGGTTCTGAACAGACAAGAGAAATTTCATTAATTGACACTTTACAAGTTTCTCCCCATATAGTGGTACAGATATATTTTTCAAAATATCAAAGACCAGTATCTGCAATAGCTTTCATTGACACAGGAGCTTCTGAAAGCATGATCAATCCAGTGATCGTATCTCAAGAATTTCTAGTGCCTCATGAGAAGACCTTTATGGATGCATCCGGTGAATTATTCTATACTCACTCAAAAACCAAGTTTTTGAAAATTATGATATTTCCTACATGTATTATCAAGACTTGTTTGATTGCAACTGATCTCCCAGGAAAAGGCCTAGTTCTAGGTTGGGATCTTTTACAACAAATGCCAGATCTCAGGATTTTAACTACGGGGATCAGATTCAAGGGAAAACTTAAGCCCTTTACTACAATCCATTGAACCAGTTGAAAAAGCACGTCATTTATTCGAATCATCCTTTGCAGAGAATCACACTGAATTCTTGCAGAAATGCCCAAGTCCTTTATAGAAGAATCCAGACTTCTTTATGAGATTGCCTTTCAAGCTGAATGAGGATATCAATCCTACAAAAGCAACTCACCCTGGTATGAAACCAAATGATTCTCATCTGCCAAAAGAGGAATGTATGCCTTTATTGCAGCAAGGACTTATCGAGTATTCCAACTCACAATAGGCATGTGAAGCATTTTATGTGAATAAATAAATGTAAAAGCCTTTGGTAATGTCTGTCAAGATCTTTAAGCTTGTAAGGACAACATTTTCTTTGGAAGAATTCTATTCTCTCTTCTTCTAGAATGTTAGTAGGACTTCCAATGAAATGAGTATAAAGGTTACTCATAAATTCTTGAAGGGGTACACTCATCATCTGTACTTGATTTGGTTCTGGAAACAAACTTCACCAGACTAGGAGTGTTCCTGTGAATCTGGAAGTAAAATCTGCAAGAATGTCAGATGTATTGAAAATTATCAATTTCTTATGTAAACACCAAGCATAAAAATCTTGTATTCACTGGAGCCATTTGGTATATGGAATATCATCAAATGTAAACTTGAGATTAGTGATTCCTTCACTTGGCCTTGTATTTGGTCTCTGTCTTTATGCTGAATGATCTGAAAGACTTTCATCTATAGGTTCATCAACTACAGGGTCTGAGTTACCTCTGTCTTCCATAAAAATATGAGGTACTGATGGATCTTCATCTGAAGTATTCTCACCTGATTGACTTTCTTCTGCTATACCCGGTTTATCTGTCATAAGAATCTGAGGAGAATTCTCAAAGTAATAACCAATAGCAGAGTTTTTTTCATCTATTGAACCCCAGGAGATATTATCACTAGATTTTGGTTCTGTGTAATTCTCAGATGGTGTGGAATCAGAAGAATCATGAATGGAAACTGAGGCAAGAGATTTTGTTACCCATTTGGGAACTGAGACCGATGGATTCTCTCTTTTCTTTTTGACCATAAGCTGAGGAGTAGGATGAGTCGGGCTTGGACTCGGAAACCTGTAATGTGAAGATCTGTATTCAGTTGTAGGCCTTCTCTTAGAAGAGCTTTCTTGCTTCTTCTTGCCTCCACGAATTTCTTCACGCTTTCTATCTCTACGCCTTTGTTCGCGTATTAGATCTCTTAATTCAGCTGGGTCCTTTTTTCCCATTTGTCTAAAAATTGGGTGCATAGTTTCCTGCACTTGTGAAGTAGGTTGTGCATGCGGTCTTCCAAAATCCAAAAAGTCAGAATTGTAAGGTTTAGGCCTTTCAAGGTTCAAATAATCTGTATTGGTAGATTTGGGCCTTCCAAAATTCAAAAAGTCTGACATATTTGGTTTGTCAGGAATTTCTACTTGCTTTTCCTCAATCATTCTGATTTGTCGCTTAAGTTTAGCAATCTCAGCGTCTGGGTCAAATCTAAAATATGAGGGAAATATTCCCTTTTCAAATTTGTCTAACCTTTTCTGAAGAGTCTGTAATACCTCGTGGGTCTTACTGTGCTAAGTGTCTAATTTTTCATTCAAGCGTCTTTCTGTTCCTTTCAGATTATCCTGCATAGAATCAATCTTATGACAAATGGTATTTAGTGCTGAGTTCTGCACCAGTGCGTTTTGGCTTTGCCAATTGAGGACTATTTCAGCAATACTGTTGTGGACTAGATGACCATTTCTGTCAAGATTTGTAGGAACAGGAATCTTTGCAGAATATCGAACGTTATCAACAGTATGTTCTTTAGTAGTAGGAAAGTTAAAACATGTGTTACCCATCATCATAATAGTGGGTATTTGTGCTCTGGGCACATGGGTTGTTTTAAATGCTTCATGTGCACACGAAGTTGTTATACGTATTGGCTTAGGAACTGAGATCAGTGGTACCTCTGTGGTAGAAACTGTAGGTGCAGTTGCTGGTTTAGATTCTTGTACTACTGATGTAGCTTGATCTTGAGCACTTGGGATTACCTGCTGAGAATGATTTTTCTTTTGCCATTTCAAAACATTCTTATAGCAAGGTAATACCTTTGATGGTTGTTTTCGTGGCCGTTTTGCCTTAGCCATATCCATCAAGAATTGCCAATCTCCATAATTCTCTTGTCTTGAGGAGACGGTGATTTCTGGAGCGTTGTCTGGTTCATCATCCTGGTCACCATTCTTTGGTGCCGGTGAATCATCATCATTACTGTCACTGTCAGAATCAAGAAGATTCCTATGTCCTGACCTTTTCTTTCTGGACGGTGGAGTTTCGCTATCATCATCGGGATCATATATATCCTTACAACCATAGATAGTTGAGAAACATATATCCGAATAACAATGATCGGTATGAGGATCTCTAAAATGATAGATTGTTTTTCCCTGTCCATCAAAAGAATGAATAATGGCGTTAAGAAACTCAGGTTTCTTACGTCTTAGGACTGGTTGAACCATGAACATTGTTGGGAAGATGGATGGTGTAGCAGGATCCTTTTCATGAGATCTATCAAATTTGATGGTTACAGTTCCATCTTTTTCCTTGATGAACCTGGATTCTGTAGACTGAATTGGTCTGACGTGCTGTTGGAGGTGTTCATAATTTGTCACCCATCTCTCTAGGAGGAGCTTAAGCAACTCATTCTTGGAGATCTGTCTAGGAACATGCAAACAAGTAGGAGGAGTGCTTAGGTGATGGTAGTTAGCTTCAATCATTAAAGCATCATTGGACTCATCTGGAACTTTAAGATCCAGGGCATGATTCTGCACACGGTATGATATCTGGTAGTGTAGAGTTGCTTCAATAGAATTAGGATCTTGCTGAGGTCCAGCAATCTGTAACTGTACTTACAAAGCTGTCGGTAGCTTAGGATCTTGAAGAGACATACAAAAATTAGGATATAAAGTAACAAATACTGTTCCTGCATTTAAAGTTGTCTCAACCGTTCCTATGCAAGCATGCTGATACTCAACAAACCTTGTGTCAATCAGAGCCATTCTAGCAGTAACTGGCAAACCTTTTCTGTCATGGTATGTTAAGGCGAGTCTGATCGCACCAAAGTGCAGATGTGTGTAGCCTTTCTGGGAATATTGGCGAGGAAAGTCTCTAGGTAGCTACAAAGACACAAATTGTTCTCTTTGTGTGGCCATACTATGATGTTGATTGAACTTACTGGCCTGAATATACTCAAGAACTTGAGAGGCAGGCTGGCAGATGAGCGATCTAATCCGTCTGATGGGACTTGATGAAGGCTTACTGAAGGCGGTGTACGGATTGAGCAAGGGGATGGTGGTGTCGGAGATCTGGTTGTTGTCTGAAATATCCTGATGAGAAATTTCATACAAATAATCTAATCTGGATGCAGTGGATTTGCGAAACGAGGGGCTGGAGTCTAGAGTAACTGGAGCACTTAGACCTACTGGGTCATCCATGGGTAATGAGGCAGGGTAATAACCTTTGGCAGGGTACTTAGTCTCTCTCTCCCTATCTGAAAAAAAGGTAAGAAAGCAAACAACGAGTTCGGCTCTGATGCCAAGACGGGTTTGCATTTCTGCATCAGAGTTTACAAATGATTATATTTGAGAAATTTTACTAATTTCTTAGGAAGTTATAATTTATTAAGTAAAATTCTTAACTACAAAAAAGTATTAAGTTTAAACAACAAAAGAAAATTTATAAATAAAATTATTATTTTTTAAACTATCAACACAAACTATCTTTAAAAAATAAAATTTGAATGTTAAGTTATTTTTTACACTAAGTTTTAAAGAGGAACCAACCAGCGAACGAACAAACAATAGTGAGAGAAGAATGGGCAGGTGCGTTTCCCGGGCATCCGCCCAAGCGGCGGCGGCCGCGCTGTCGAGGAGGTTTTCTTCCGACGCGGTGTTGGAGGTCGTCAAGCCAAGCGAGATTGGGATGGTCTCTGGGATCCCGCAGGAACATCTCCGGCGAAGGGTAAAGGCCTCTTCTGCCTGGATTGTGACTTTTTTTTGGGGGGTGCGATTTGCTTTAGAGTTGTTTTTGGAGCTGGAAATGACGATGGAGTTGGTTTTCGTGGGTTGGGGGTGTGTTGTAGGTGGTCATTTACTCGCCTGCTAGGACCGCCTCTCAGCAGGGATCGGGCAAGGTCGGCCGCTGGAAAATCAATTTCCTTTCCACCCACAAGTAATTGCTCCTTCCTCGCGTGGGTTTGATTGTTGTGGTTTGAGTTGATCTGCTGTTCTTGACTGTTTGTCACTCGTCCTTTCCATTTGCTACCCTGTCGTTGTGTTTGATTTTCAATCTATAAAGTCAGTCTCTTGTGTCATTGGATTTTGGTAAATTTCGCAGCCTTGTCCTAGCTTTGATGGAAAGTTTGAGCATTGTTCTTTTATAGGATGCTAATTCTTACGAGGTGAGATTTTCCTCATGTTTGGTCATGGAGAATACATTTGATACTGGTAAGAAGCATTCAAATATTGATGGATCAAAGATGTAGTTGTGCTGCGTATTCGTGTTGTGAAGATCCATATTGTGGGTTGGCGTTTGGAAATACTTTGAGTGGCTGTACATCACAACGCAATGGGGCTGATTCCAGGTGGGAAAATCCACTGATGGGATGGACATCTACAGGGGATCCTTATGCTAATGTGGGCGATGCAGCGCTTAGTTTTGATAACAAAGAATCCGCCAAGGAGTTTGCGGAGAGACATGGTTGGCAATATTCGGTATGTGGTTTCTATGTCTATTTCTTCTTTTACGAGATACCCCACTGGTTGAGTTGAGGTAGACCAGACTCTAAAGTATTGTGAGTCTGGTGTTGTCACCTTTTTCCGTGGGCAAAGGTTTTGTGCATTGAAGACTTGTATTGCAATTAAAATTTGTACTTGAAATGCTGCTGCTACCATATGGATAAATCTGAGAGAACTATCCATTTTTGGGACTCCAGATGGTGTTTCTTTAAATCTAATTTGAGGTCCTAAGGCTACAAACCCTTGCAAAGTACAAGCTGTCCTGAAGTAGTAAGCTGAAATTCAATAGTCTGATTGTTACTGTTGTTCAAACGGAAATTGCCAATGCTCGTGTTTTATGATAACATGTCTATTGTGTGTGGTTTCTTTAGCTGGGGAAATGCGGGCAGAATCACGATTAAATCTCTATGGTAGAATGTTTTGGAGCCTCGTAATACGAAACAAACCACATGGCTGGATTGTTGTCAACTGGGGTTGAACTTATAAGTTGATGCAATCTATGCAAATTTGTGTGGCAATTGATGGAGGTCTTTGCTGTCATTGCTAGTTGGGTGATTTAGTTAAGGCAGGCAATGAGGATGAAACCATTTAGTTGGCAGGATATATTATCTTATTTTTCTGTCTATTATGCGTACAAGTGTCTCCTGTATGAAGTACGCGTATAATAATATTTGGCCCTTCCTAGATGTCTTTGAATCTTTATGTTAAACTGGGTCTTTTTGAATCTACAAGCATATTCAAGACTCATTTGTAATCTGTTTCTCGATATAAAATGACAGGCAAGAGCATAAACTCTATCATAATTACTTGCCAGTTTGGAATAGTAGCTGTATTCCATGTGCATATAAATCCTTATTTTGCTGATATCTTCTTCAAATTCCTCAAATGTGTTTAGTATCATAAGCGAAGCAGTGCCTTTCATTTCTCTTTGGCATATGCTTGATTTTTCTGTTTTTTGGGCGTCAATGCCAGTGAAATGTGTACTTGATGGTATGCTAGTTGTATTCCTTTTAAGCTAGTAGTCTTGAATGATAAGTAATATACTCTAATACGGTAGTTTATTTGATTTATGCAGGTGAAGAAGCCACACACACCTTTGCTGAAGGTTCCTAAGTTTCTTTCATTCCTTTCAATATATATATTCTATACTGTTAAGAGTAGGCCAATCAATCAGAGTGGTTGTTGGTGGTGGATAACCATGGTCTGTGTGATCTTCTCACGGGTGCAATTATTCTCGCTCCAGTTGCTCATTGCTTTATTGTCATCTCTATCCAAGATCAACCCTATTGGCCTCTAAATGTGAACCACTTTTGTATGTTTTTGAGATCTCTGCCACTCTGATGACTTTCTGTGCATACTAATTCACAATCAGCTGTCTCATTGTCATCACAGGTAAAGGCTTACGCCGATAACTTCAAGTGGAAGGGACCTCCTAAGGGTGCAAAAAAGTGACCAACTATAGCTTTCAACAGCTGATGGTTTATTCATTTTATCAGTTCTCTGTTTTTCCTGTACTTACAATAATGTCACTCCAGAATGAAAGACCTTTCAATAATTGAGTCGGGGATGCCCATTTTTATTTATACATTCCTTAACCATCATGATGAATTTTTATTGCAAGATTCCGAGCTTTTATACGCTGACATAAATCTCACAAAACTACTACACATTGCCAAATAAAGTTATGTAAAAAGATGCTAGAATCAGCTGTCAATATGAAATATTACATAGCCAATCACTCAGCTATTGACACTGACGCAAAGGTGGGAGCTGGATGCCACTTCAAAGACATGCTGCATTCAAGATCGTCTTGTTGCCACTTCAAATACTTGCTGCATTCAAGATACTTAGCCATCTGCCAGCATACAGCTCTGGAGCCATGAGAAGAACGGATCTTGGAAGCAGAAGTCTACATGGCTTCCCGTGTTGATCGCTTGACTGAGCATAACTGAACGTAATGCCAGCTTATCTGGTACCAATTTCTTCGCATCTTGAATTTCGGGAGAAATTGATCTTCTTCCTCCTGTTCTTGGGAATCAACTCAAATGAGCATTCTGAGAAGCCATGTTTGATGCGGTGGAGGCTCCAAAGGGTGCTCGACCAGTCGGGAATTAGAGAGAAAGGAGAAGATTGGGTGTCAGCTGGTATGTGAATAGCTGTTAAAGAAAGTATAAGGAAGTTTTAAATAGAGAGGTGGAAAGAAGGGTATGAAAGGGATAACTCTCTCGAGGTCTACTAGATACATATTACACCACCAATAAGTTTGAGAATTGACTCGATGACCCATGAATACATAAAAACCATCGTGATCAATAGAATCGAGATAGATTCAGACGTATACAGACATACATAGATACCATTGTGATACGATACGAAGGCAAGGGCAATACAAGGATACAGATACACACCACCGATTGACACAATTAATTCAATCCGCACTTAGAATCCATTAAACGAAGGTAGCGGCATAAAGGAGAATCCACTCACGTCTGAAAAGATAGAATCTTTCGCTAGTTAAGAGTATGATAATAATGGTCGTGTTCTTCTAATGTTATCGATTTTATATAAATTGAGTACGACCTTCGATGGACCGTTGCATGTTTATAAATAAATGTCGAAGTAAATTTAGAATAGTAAAACCAAGTCGACTTGAGCACCTAGGCGCTAGGGTTAGGCGAGACCTACTCGCCTATCTTGGCTTAGGGCGGGCAACATTGAGAAGGCGCTGCCTAGGCGAACGCCGGACCCAAGTGCTTCGCGTGTTTGATTTAGGAATGGACCAGAAAAAAAGACTAGCAGATATTTCACCCAACCAATCTAGTCCCATTTCTTCAAGGAAAAAATATGTCAGGACAAAGATGGAAACTTTTCTCCACCCACTTCCCCCCTCTCCCACAAACCTTCTACTTTTCTTTTATGAGCTCGAGAAGATTTATCTATTCCACATTTCCGAGGAAGAGAAGGAGAAAACCGAAGGAATGAAACCATGAAAAGGGCAGTTCAAAATTGTGTGTAGTAAGTAGTAGGAATCCCTTCCTCCCTCCCCACAAACCCCCTCCCAACACCAAAAAAAAAGAAGATATTGATAATTTGCTAGAAAATGATGTTGACTTGGATGATGATTGTGCTGATCTCGATCTTGATAAGTGGATGCATATGGCGTGGATTTAGAACTGATATAGATTGTTCTTTATTTTATACATTGGCGCCTTAAAGCCTAGAGCCTAGAGCCTAGAGCCTCGCCTAACGCCTAGCGTCTCGGGCGATGAGATGCCTTCTCGCCTTGGTGGCGCCTTAGCACCTTGAAATCACTACCTTTGGACATTAATACTAATCCACCACCTCTTAGTCTTAATCACTGCGCCAACGCATGGAACCCCGTCTGGCTTTTGTCAGCCATCAACCTCCCCCCACATCATGAACCATCACTTTCCCACACATATCCTGAGGAATTCCCCAGCTGGTGCTCCTCCCGTCCACGAATCAGGAACCCCGCCCATGGTCCACGAACATGTGGGGACTGGCGGATGCACTTGTCATGACTGTGGTTAATCTTCCCTTGAATAGATTCTCGCCATCATCCGAGCGACCACGACATCTTCATGCCTTCGGATATTTATCATTTAAAAACGCTTCGATGGTGATACATGCAACAGAGGTAAACAGCAGACTGGTAAAGCATCCAGTAACGTGGAGAACGCAAGCACGAAGCCCTCTCGTGGACGGGAGGAAAGGGATGCGCAGCAGAGGAAGGTATACTACTACCTATTGACATCGGTTAACATGGGCTGGTTCTTTCTCGGCCAGTTAGTACGAGCCCAGCCACGGACATGTCAAATTATTGACGAAGTACAAAGCGTCCACAAAATCCGGGAGGTATTGAAATCTCAGGAGTGGGTTGGTTTAATGCATGAACACATAGGAAAAGGCCACTGACCGCCAGCTTTGATATGCACCAACAGGTCAAAAGGCTTTTTCCCTTCATTAACACAGTGGCCATCCAACTCTACCAACATGAGTAGAGGGGCTTTATACTTAGATAGAGAGTAGCATTTATTTTATTGAAAATTATTATTAAAATTCGTATAGCCTCGTGATTGTCGATTGTTTTAATCTTTTATACGAAAAAGAAGAGAGATTGAAGTAGTAGTTGGTTGGGTACCACCCCTCGCGAAGGTATTATTGTACGCAATAAGACATATGGAGCCTGACCAACATTTTATGCTGGCAATGTTTTTATTTTATTAGGTGGGGGGACAAGGAAGGGGTAAGGGAAATCTTAGGTGTGATGGGGGGCATATTTTTGTATAAGAAGAAAGGGTAAAAGAGGGAGGAGGGGGTCCATTGTCCACTGTCCAATCCATCCATCACAATTCGCTCTCTCTCTATTATATGTATCTATTACTCTTAAATGGAAAGGGGATGTACTGTATGTGGAAGTAGACAACACTTGCATGTGCCTCCTTGGAATGAATAATTTAAAAAGCGAATGCGTATAACCTTGCGTCTTAGCTGAACGTGAATGAAATTAATTCATTTTTGAATATTTGTTTAAAAGAGTTCAAATTTCAATATAATGAGTTAATGTTTTCCTTTTAATGAAGTAGACAAGGGGAGGAGGACCACCGGAGTTGCCTTTTGAGGCCCTCCTCGTGTCTCTGTGTATGGAGGGAGGGGGTTTGAAAGGGGGGGTGGGGATGGGTGTGGGGGTGTGTGTGTGTGACAAATCCAAAGGTTACAAGCACACCTTTTTGACCAGGTTTGATCGTGGAGTATTGTTTTGTCCCCCTCCCACCCAAAAGAGAAAGGAGAAAGGAGAAGAGTGTATTAAGAGAGGGTGAAAGATGCCCCGTCGGGGGGGGGGGGGGGGGGGGGGGGGTTGTTTTGGTCTTTTCAAATGTTTTTTGGGAGGGACAACGTCTTTTTGAGATGCCCCTGGTTTTCGTTTTGGTCCCTCGGATGATATGAATGTCTAAGAATGGGCGGGGGAGAAACGACGGCATTATTTGTTCTCCTTTTTTTTTTTTTTTGAGTTGGGAATCAGTGCTTTTTAGGGAGTTGAGTGATAAGGGAAAATGAGGTTTTTATTCTTTGGATGATGCAATACAAGTTTTATGTTGATCTGGGCAAGGAAGGAGAGCCTTAAAGACGATGAATTAAAAATCGGGTGAATAATGAATCTGATCTACTAATCTCCCACATTCACATCCTCAGGAGGGGAGAGAGAGAGAGAGAGAGAGAGAGCATCCCACTCAGTGAATAAAATCCAAACAAAGGGAAACCCACCCACCCAAACAGGGTCAAAATAAATGAAGGCCCCATTAGTTAATTAGTAGGATACTAATTGCGTTTTCTTTTCTTTTTTTTTTTTAAAAAAAGGCAAAGAGAGGGGGAGGGAACAGTGAAAGCAGGAGGGGGAGGGGGGCTTTTGGAGATTACGGCCACTCTTGGTTGGTGTTTGGTGTTTCTTGTTTTGACTGCACGTGTGCCCCTCCCCCTCCCTCCTTACCCTCTCTCTTCCACTCTCCGGTTAAAAACTACATCCTCCAATCCCACTATTATTATTATTATTATTATTATTAGTAGTAGGGTTTTGTTATCTCATACCACTCCGGACGTAGTTATTAATTACCATTAAATATAATTTTATATATTTTAAAATACAAAAAAAAACAATTTCAACGAAATACACTAAATCATTAAAATTAAAGTACGTCCACGCCCTCGAGGGCACTGGTTGGCAAAATATTTATTATTACGATGCTTTGCTTTGGAACATGAAACGACAGAGAGAGAGAGAGATGAGCCCTTACTCGACGGTCGTACAAATTCTACATTCATGGGATTTGATGTGGGTGGGGGGTGGTCTCTGGGTTTTTGGGTTCTTTTTTTTTTTATAATGTGTTTTGGCCCTTGAAAAGATCTCTCCTTTTTCCATGCTAATCCCACTACTCCTCCTCCTCCTCCTCCCAACTGGGGTCATCTCTTCTCCTCCGTTTTCTTCTTTCCAACCCCCCCCACCCTTCCAATTATTGTTCCTTTCTTTCTTTTTTTTTGTTTGCTTTGGTGGGTCTTTCTAGTGTAGACTGAGTCTACCTGCGCTCCTCTCCTAGTGGGTGTCCCCTCCCCTCCCCCATCTCCTTTCTTTCGCACTTCTACTGGGTTTGGGTTTTTTCTGTTCCTCTTTTCTATCGCTGATTGACTGGATGACCCTCGCCCTTGCCCTTACCCCTCCCCCCACCCCCTCTTCCTTTGAAGCTCCACTCCAGATTCGAGTGTCGAGACGAAACAGTGGGTAAAACGGTCGATTATTGCATGTTTCCGTGGTATGATTTTTCCTGGTTTTGTGATTATGATGGTTGTAATCAGAGCCTTTTGACCCGTCTTCCCACCACCCCTGAAAGAAAAAAACAACAAGAGTTTCTCTCTCGTGTACGAGATAAAAGGGAGTAGTCGTACTTTTACCTCGTCTCTGTCCGATTCAGTCAGTCCCTGGCTCTTCTTCTCTCTTTATCTCCGGCCATCCATTTTGGGTATTTTTTTTGGATGCGAGTGAGGTGGGTGCGCTTTTGGTGCTGCTTTGAATCCCTCGAATCTGTTTGGGGGAAGGTTAGCCTGTTGTGTGTGAGTTCTCATTTTGGGGAGGAGGGGAAAGCGGGATTTGGTGAAAATGCCTATGTTTCAGCCCTCCAGGCGAGATGGTTATGGAGACGGGCATGTTTTAGATCTGGATACTGCTGTGAAGGATGGGATTCTGGGTAGTGTCGGAGGAATCGCTGCTCCAGGAGGAGGAGGAAGGGGTGTTGGTGAGAATTTGGATCTGAGGAGGATGATCGAGGAGCTGGATTTACCCGATGTGCCGGTGGTGTTCATCTGCCCTATTTCACTGGAGCCGATGCAAGACCCTGTGACGCTTTGCACGGGCCAGACCTACGAGAGGTCGAATATCCTTAAATGGTTCAGCTTGGGACACCTTACTTGTCCCACCACGATGCAGGAGCTTTGGGACGAGTCTGTCACGCCCAATAAGACCCTTTACCATCTGATACACACCTGGTTTTTGCATAAGTACTTGCTGATGAAGAAGAGGTCAGAGGACGTGCAGGGCAGGGCGACTGAATTGATAGAAAGCTTGAAGAAGGTGAAGGGTCAGGCCAGAGTTCAGGCGCTGAAGGAACTCAGACAAGTGGTCGCTTTACATGCCACCGCGAGGAAAGCGGTCGTGGACGGAGGTGCAGTTACGGTCATCTCTGGTTTGATGGGTCGTTTTACTTCACATGCTGTTGGTTCAGAAGCAGTTGCGATCCTCACCAATTTGGATCTCAATTCGGAAGCTAGAACCAATTTGATGCAGGCTGCGAAGATTTCCCTGGTGGTGGATATGTTGAATGAAGGATCGGTCGATACGAAGATTAATTGCACACGACTTATCCAAACGCTCATGGAGGAGAAGGACTTCCGGTCGGAACTGATCTCCAGCCATAGTCTCTTGGTCGGGTTGATGAGACTAGTGAAGGACAAGAGGCACAGCAATGGGACGTTGCCCGGGTTGACCCTACTGAGGGCCATATGTTTGCATAATCAAGCCCTGGGTTTGTTCGTGACAATCGGCGCCGTGCCTCAGTTGGTGGCTTTGTTGCCTGGATTGGATTTGGAGTGCTTGGAATCGGCCCTTTTCATACTAGAAAGACTGTCCACCTTGAAGGAGGGACAGTTAGCCCTCAAGGATTGTTCGAGTACCATTTCAAGTATGGTCAGGTTACTAATGCGAGTCTCGGAGACCATCACACAACATGCCCTGTCGATATTGTGGTCGGTTTGCAACCTCGCCCCTCAGGAATGTTCGTGCATGGCAGTTGAGGCTGGACTTGCGGCAAAGCTCCTCCTCGTTATACAGAGCGGCTGTGATCCAGCACTGAAACAACGGGCTTCGGAACTATTGAAGCTCTGCAGTCTTAATTACACGGACACCACATTCATTTCGAAATGCAAGCTCACCAGGACAATACAATGAGGTTTTGAAAGCAGAGGCACATCTTGGGGGGGGGGGGGGGGGTGGTAAACCCCCTCTTTTACTGTGGAGTGGTAGAAGATGGTGTGTCCTGGAAGTAGTAATCTTCGCTGGCGGGCATGCAGTAAGTCCACCCACAAGTCCTTCTTTAGAGTGTAAAGAGTCCAGGGATGATGATGGCCTTAACCCCGTTGATGTGCATAAATGGAAGCTTTTTGTGAGGGTTTGGTGATGATGTTATCAGAAAGGGAAAAGGTGAAATTCTTGTTATCTGTTGCTACTTTTGGTATATTAAAAACAAAGGAAGAGCTTCATTTTGCATAATGCGAGTGGGAGGATTGAGCTCACGCACGTGTGGGGAACAACGTTACATTCATTGGTTGTGCCATCTCTGATGACTATTTGACTGACACCCATTTCATTTTACAATTGTCTCTGGGTTAGCTTTTTTGAGTCTTTTGAGAATGGGAGAGGGTTGTTTATTTATTTAAGGGCAGCATCATCACATCACCTGTCCCTTCAAATATGAAGAAGAAAGAAAGGGACATCTGTTTTTCTTTTTTGTATTCATTTTCTTTTGTTTGGGGGGGGGGGTACATACCTCACACTCACTAGGGGCCCCCTTTCTTTCTTTTTTTTTTTTCCTTTCCGTCTTCCAAGAAGACTTGCAGATCTGTTTCTTTGACTGTCAGAAATTCCCATGTTTTTGACTGGGAACCATGAAATTTGTACTGATCCAGCCATGCCAGCTCACTCGGTGAGATTCTCCCTCGTATGGAAGAGAGCATAACCAATGTCCATATATAACAGATAACAGGCCAAGAACCAAGAAGAATACGTATGGTTGGTTTTCAAAAATATTTTGCTAAATACGAGGACGAGTTTAAAAATTCTTTGTTAATCGTCATTACCTCGTTATTTTAAGCAGTGAGTTTATTTCAAATTACGTTCAGAAATAATCACTACTTAAAATGACATCATTCTTCTAATTAAGAAAATGGACCATAATAAAAAATTGAAGTGTTACTTTTTTTTCTGAAAAAATAATTTGCTACTTCAAGACTTTTTTTATTTATATTAAAGAGGTAAATAAAATTGTAAGAAAAAATATAACCTTTATTACTTTTTAAAGAAAGAAGACGTTTGTGACGACTTCCTTTGTGTTTAAATGAAGAGAAATAAAATTGAAAGGAAAAAAATTGGTGTATTTTTAATAAAGCAGTCGCTAATTGAAGTAACGATTTCCTTTCTACCATATAAAACTCGCTATTTATAATAATAATTTTATGTGATCGAATTAAAATAAAATAAAATCGCTAAATAAACTAAGTCGGTAGTTGAAGCAACGACTTTTGTGAACCAAAGTCGTTAGTTCAAGTAGCTATTTAAGGAGAGTAACCAAAAATTTCAAAACCTTTTGAATTTATTTGGTAAAATGTTTTTTTACTAACGGTAAATTAGTACCAGGGAGAAGATAACAACTTTCGAAGTGACCGGTTAGTATAATATAAACAGCAAGGGAAAACCAAAATTTAATTGATGATGTGTGAAATTCACGACGTTTATGGGTTCATTATACGTAAGATGATTCAGATTTGATCTTGATTTTCAAATCCACACTATTAGCTCTCAATGATCAAAATGGCAATTACATTTTTACATATACAAAGACACAACTCTACTACATAAGTCGGGCCGTAAATTCACAACCCTCAACCCACACGATATTATTGTTTTTGTCGACATTTGATTATGATTAAGAAAGGGTTAATTAGTCATTTAATATCACAAAACCCTCACAACGGAAAACTTAACTTTTGTAAAATACAGGAGTTTGAGCATAAAATATAACACAATATTTTATAGTGGCTTGGCAAATCTACCTACATCCACCATCACCCGAATATGATGGTTTTCACTAATGCTCATAAATAGTGAAAATAATGTAGAAGCTTGTTGTATAAGAATACAAATTCTTAAACCACGAGGCGATAATAATATCTTAACTAATACAAGGCACTCTCTTACCAATTCAAGGTAAAAAATGGAGTTTCAAAAACTTGGATAAAGTTGAGCCAAAAGATCACGATTCAAGATAAATTCATGAGGAAGTGGAATTTCATTAGGATCTACTCCGGCGTTTATAAATTGGTTAATTGGTAAAGATACATGGACTTGATGCCCCGTCCAAGAAAGAGAACCAAGTCCGAGTAGCCAGACTAAATGATGATTTAACATAGACTCTACATCTTGGGACCAGGCCAATTTTGGAGCAGCTTTGTGATAATGGAATCAACCAGCAAAAAGCATTAAGGCTGCAAAGATTAGTGCACCAATTGCGGAATAAATCGTGTTTGATTGGATCACGTGGAAATCACCCATACAAAATAAAGCACATAACCCTAAATAGAAGTTTCAACTTTCTGTGACACGATGACGAATTATACTTTCTGTGGATCTAGAGTCAAGCTCAATGGCGATGTTCCACACGTACTCGGATGTCGTCTGATCGGATCTCTTTTTCTTTTTCTATTAAGATAACCTGCAAAATAAAACAATAAAAGTCTACAATAAGTTAACAATCCATCACCACTTACGCCTACTACAGACTCTTTCTATCTAACCCACTGTACATCGACGCGCCAACTAGCACCCTTGTCTCCAGGTCATGCTGCACGTAGCTCGATGTTATGGAGAGCTTTTTGACCAAGTCCTTCAGATCTGTAGTCACCGACGCATACGGAGTGGCTTCATCAAGGCACACCTGTTGAAAACAAAATAAAAAAACTGCACAGAAGGTTGTTAGTCCCTGACCGCTTAGCCTACTAAGGACTCGTACTCATTGAAAAACATTGTACGCCGACTTGCCAACCAGCAACCTTCTCCCCAGGTCATGTTGTACACAGTTCGATGTTACGAACATCGTTCCAGTCGAGTCCATTGGATCCGTAACCGACATCTACGAAGCGGCTTCACCCATGCTAAAACTTCTTGTCACCACCTCCTGCGAGAACGCTCGCTTGGTGACACCGTCTTGCACACTCAATACTCGTTAAATATCATAATAATGTTGCAAGAGTGCAATGACTTATTGTTCATGCTCAACAACAACACACTTTTTAATTGTTTTTTTTTTCATTTCTATAGCAGCTTTGAACTACTGTTATTAAGGAAGTTCATTTTAATAAAATTGCGACCAAGTGGATGCTCATGCATAAATCAATTATGGATAATCTTTTATTGATTTTGTGTCACTCGGATTCTCCAATCCCAAAATAACGCATTATAGAAGGCTTGAGACTAATTTGACCAACAAGCTTCTCTAGTTGAAAAGAAATGATATTTAATTTTCAACTTGAGATATATTCGTTAGGGACTATCAAAAATTGATTTTATGTAAATTGGATATTTTAATCCCACGATAGAGAACTACAAAGATTCGACCTAGTTAGGCAACTTTCAATTGATGAAAATTATCAACGATTTATTTCCAAAATGAGTTGATTTGTCTCATAGAAGGTTAGATAAAAGTTTTCATAATTAACCACATAATTTAGGTAATTAAGAAAAAGATATTGCTTTTTACTTTTTTATGGTAAGTCTTACGAGATAATATAATTTTATTGATACAAATGACATTTGAGGAATATTCTATATTTTTGGATTCATAGGATAATAATTAAGTAATAATTAAATTATTATTAGCTAATTATTAAATTATGTAATTATAAAAATATTTTCTAATCATATAATTTGATCTCAAATGTCATTAGGATGTAGAAAATATTTTCGTAATAGTTTTCTTGTTTCGGGAAGTATATTTTTGTTACAGAATGTTTCTGTTATCAGGCTTGTGTAATAATCAACTAGGCATCCGTAGTACCATAAAACGTCAACATTCTAAGCGACCTATCATCGAAACCATATTTAAAGTTATGGCAAAAGACATCCACCTTGCCGTGATGCAATGCTCGTCCAAAACCAGCACACGTTCACTCTCCGTCAGGGTCATCAGTTCGAGTTGTCGTAAACACACCCCGGGAGGACCATTATAACACTCGAATGTTGAACTAAAGTCGAATTTCAAATACGTTGAAGGTTGCAGCGGAAAACTCAAAAAAGCCTTGCCCTTCCGAGTACCTGATCTATGTTTTTGTACATCAAAGAACAGGTGATGAAAGGAAGAAAACGCGGCGGGAATATTATGCTGTAACTGCAATGACTTCTCTCTCCAATTACTATAACTTATTATCCATCTCGAACTAATGTTTCTGCTTCTGGGTGTAGATGTAATCCAGATGGGCAGCGAGACGCCTCCTTCTCAGGCAATCTCCATCGTCTTCGCCTGTGCCCGAACCCTCCTCACAAGCTTCTTCCGCCGCCATCACCTCTACATCTTCCTGTGTACTCATCCCCTGCATATGTTCCTTGTTGAATGGTTTCCACTCCGAAACAAAAAAAATCGGAAAAAAAGGAGACTTAGTCGCCACTGTTCGAAGTAACTCAGAGCTATGAAGTCGACGGAACAACGGTGAGGCCGTGCTTAGTGACTCAACTTCGCCAAGAGGAGGGGAGCAACCATCAACAAGATTAGCTTGGTGTCGGTTCCTCCCATTATGTTTTTTCTACTGTAATTTTGGAGCTGTTTTGTGGAATGAGTGAGTGGTATTTATATGGGACGGAGAGGGTGTCGACGCGTTATATTCCAAATTGGGATGTCAATGGGGAAGTGGGTTTTGGGGGAGATAATAAGAAAATATAGGCATGGACGAATCGGTGCATGATTTGACCGGATAATAGGGCAAAATTGATCCAACCTCCAGGTAGGGACGAGATACCTTTTGTGTGTTTCCCATTCACGCAGAAGTTTGGCACAATGGTTTCTGTCAGACTTGCACTGAGGGCAAGAAATTATACGAAAAAAGATGATGTCAAATCTTATGGTCTTCGAAAGAAATGGGGGCCCATCCTCTCTCACCTTACCCCCATGAATGCTTTCTTCACTTGGGCAGATAGATTATATTGGATCTTGAACCAAAAGATCTCTTTGAATGTGGGGTGGAGACGACACACAAAACGGGAGCAAGACTCCACATTTTCCTATTTACCCAACTCCCGTGCATCCCTAATTCTCACTCTTAAAAGTTGGACGTTTTCTTACCAATTAGATATGTATTGGTTTAGCAGAGTCGGAAGTAAAATATCAGTTGCGGATAAAACTGAAACTGGGCCTCGCTTGTTGAATCCAGTAGGAAGAAAAGGGGGCATAGATATAGGAGGATGGCCTTTAGCTACCTCTCCTGGGAAGATTTAGGCCTGAAGAGAGTGGGCACCACATAAACTGTGGTTCCAATCAACGTGTTGATACTAAATTATGTTCCGCAGCGACGGCGAGGGAGAAAATGGAACAGAACGATGAAGGGAATAAAAAGAGGAAATGCCATTCTCTTCCTTGGACGAAGGAATGCTCATTTCATTCAATTCCATTCATTGCCATATTTGATTAGCTAAATGAGACGGAATGGAATCGGTATTTCATTCCGCGAACCAAACTCTCACGATTGTATTCCGGCATTCATTTTTTAACTTCTGCTGGACCCAATTAATTAGTAACAAATCAGAATAGATTTTCCGTCACGGGGACATTCCTTCTAATCCTTCATATGGTTCTAGGGAAATTGCTTTTGTCCCAGGTCGGGGCGATCTAAGTAAGTTGGAACTCCAAAACCACACCTTATCATCATCCAATTAAGTAACGATAGGGATTTTATATAGGATGGACGAACCATTGGACCCTCTGTGCGCGCTTGAGATACGGGCCGTGGAAGTACGTGACAACCATAAATTCTTCTTAGTCATCGTGCGTTTATGAACTTACATGACCTAATCGTGGGGCCATGATTGGGATGAATGGCCTTTAACATATATAAAGACACTTAGGATACATGTGTTTTGATTAACTCTTTCCAAATTTGATTTCTTCTATTAAATTGAATTAAGTGGTACTGCAAAGTGGAGTTAAAAGAAAAGAAGATAAAAGGTTTGCAAACAAAAAGCCAATTAAAAAGGTGAAAAAAAGCACTTTGACGAATAATTTTATGCACACAATATAAAAGGCCACTTCCTCCTGTCAAACCAACCTTCGTTTGCCCTTCTCCACAAATTACACCATCAAACATTGAGATAACTTTCCACTTCCACAGTCCTCCTTTTATTTCTCACTATCAAATGATTAGAGACTATGGAGCAGGAGGCTGGAGGTGCAGCTGCGGCAGCGTGTAAGGTGCAGCAGTTCGTAGTTTCTCACTAAGTATCGAGTTTTCGAGCCGGAGGTATTTGTTATCATATGACGACCTCTGGCAGTGACACAACGCGGATCGGAGCTGGTCCAATAGCTGTGCGTTCTCGAATTTCAGCCTGTCCACCTCGCTGGTCAAGTCCTCCAGGTGTTTTTGCTTGCGCATTCGGGACCGTCTGGCTGACTCCCTGTTCGATATCATCCTCCTCTTCTTGCGCTGGTTTGTCAAGGGGTCCACCGGGTCCGTGCCGTCTGAGTTTGAGGAGGAATCGGAGTTATTGTAACCTAAGATGGAGCTGAAATTGGAATGACCATGTGGCAGAGGGTTTTCTGAAACGGGACTCCACGCAACGGGATTCTGGGGCAGTTCGTCGGAGAACATTTCGGACAGGACCGACAGGAAACTATCTTCGGTACCCGTCTTGACGTCAGGGAAGGAGAACGGGGAAAGCATTTTGGGATGGTGGGGGGGAGGGGAGTTCAGGTGCAAGTAGGCAGGAAGGGAGGTTAGGAGAAGAAAAGGGAAGAATTGAATGTGAGGAGTCTCCTATTTATACCTACAAGATCACTTGGACATTTTCGTCATTTTCCTTTTGGGAATGAGTCAAGGTCATTAACATTATCTAACATGAACAAAAGTTTGGTTTAGGAGTCAGTCACCACTATCCCCTCCCGCCTTCTTTCTAGTCGCTTTTTTCTTTTGTGGTCCCTTTCTTTCTTTTTAGAAGACTTCCTTTTTTTTTTGCTTTGTCAGGTTATCCAAGAGAGCGAGTGAGCTTTGGTTTCTAAAAAGGTATTTCGTCCTTTTGGGTTACAACATCCAATCCAGTTTGCCCACAAGGAAAGGAGGATTGGGCTTTTGGGTTACTTCAAGATGAAGGAAAAATTGTTATACTATTTGTGTTAAATGCATGTAGGGTTTTTTGGGATTGATATTGATCCAAGAAACTTAAGCAAGAAGGAAAAAAAAAATAAAAAGGAAATGGAGTAGTTTTGTTATGGTGGGAGATTAAAAATGCAAATCAAAAGGCCAATGGGTTTTGCAAAGCAAGAGGAGGACGTGGAACCAACTTGAAGCACAAATTGGATGTGACTGGAATACTATTTTGATGAACCATTTTGTCTCTTGTGTTTTGCAGTGGGATTGCATACATAGAACATAAATAATTTTATGGAACACTCATGCTCTCAACACTCACTACCTCTCCCTCGTTATTGTTGGATCCACCTTAGTCTGAGGTTAATGGACTTGGACGTGTTTGCGCATGAAAGGACCCAACACAGCCACTATCCTCGTGTTTCCGGTTGAGCGACATCCATTCCGACAGTTATCGCATTGTTTGCGTTAGTGCCACCCCCAGTCACAACTTTCTCGCATGTCTTTTTCATACGTGTCTTTTACATACGTGACAGGACTATACAAACAAGTTCTTACGGTTTACACAGCCCTCTTATAAAGAGAATAGGCAATGATGAAGTGAAATGTTTTGTGCTCGAGCAACAAACTGTTGTCTCTTACCCGTTTTCCTTTATGTCTTACGCGTGAATTTATCCTCGCGGAGTACGAGAATCCCAAGCGAAGCTTTCCCATAGTATCTCAAAGAATGATTTGATTCCGACCTAAACGCCCACGAAATAATTCTTGAACATTCTCGTATCAAAACAATGGCCAATGATACTTGCGTCGCATAAAATAGCAAGGTTTGAATTAGAGACAAAGAATGGAGTTACATCTTATGTGTTGGGGGCTATGTGTGTAGGATTGGATAGGAGGGGAGAAGATGCCTGCAGAACGTAGGTTCTGTACTGCTGATGACCTTCTGTAGAATAGAGGAAACCTTCTGTAAAGCTGCTGCACCTACGAGGAATGTATATTGGAGTGTTTTGGCTATGTAAATGATTTCTCTTTCTTATAACTTTCTCTTACATGAAATATCTACACGTCCCTTTATATATAGGGAGGAGTAGGAAACTCAAATGACAATAAAAACCGACATATTTAATGATAGATTTAATGGCCTACTTAAATGTCTCGCTTAATGATATTTCCGTTACTAACTTTAATATACCATTAACTTTGATCATAAATTACCTTCAACATTATGAACCATCCACTTTGTTATGTAACATTATCCTCATCCAAACACTTATTCTCACTATATTTAAAAGTTTAGTTACAGAAAGGAATTAACACATGTTTAAGGAGACACATGCGTTGAATGAACTTTTAAACATTAGCTGTAAATGCTTAATCCTATAAAAATTAACAACCAATACGAGATTCGTTCTATACGTAGGAGATTGTTATTTCTAAGACGACCACTTATAAATAATTTTGTTGTGTATATTTGTAGTGAGAAGAGTCAGAGTGCATGTGAATGCTATATAATTTTGTTAAGTATATTGCAGTGAGAAGGGTGATAAAGACAATGCATTGTTTTTGTTTATAAACTTCTTTACTAGACAAATTTAATTTATTTAAGTGATCCACGCCACTCTTCTTGTATTGCTTTATCATCACTATACACGAAACTTAACAAGTAAGTTTTTCAATCATCAAAACTTAATACTAACTAGAGCGACTATCTCCCACACATGCATGTTCCATGCGATAGGAAAACAGACCACTACGGAAGGGCCGACTTATTTGGAACTACATTACATAGCCCGATAAGCTTATTTAAAGAAAACAAGAGAGAAAGGGAGAGTTAAAAGAAAAGAGGCCGGGGCCCATGTTATCCATGGAACTTTCCTGTCACAACAATGTTAGCAGGGGCTAATTAGGTTGAGAGTTAGAAGGAGGCCATTGGTTTTTCCAATGGAACTCGAAAAGAAAAGGGGAAAAACGCGGTCAAAGGTAATTTGAGATAAAGACATATTCATATCGACACGAAATGATTTAACATGAATTTTGAATTTAATTTAATAATGTCTTATATATTTACACGATAATATTCGTGTCCGGGTTAGTGTTTTTAGGTAATCTATTTATAAACCTACACGAATTTAATATAAAAGTAAGCACATCCCAAAATCTTTTTATTTTAATTTTTAACTTAAATTTCTAAAGACTTTTAGGAATTTTTTTTATGTTTTTCCTTTCTGTCTAGGGTTAGCCATCAAATTTCTTCTACGTGTACCTCAACATTAGAAGTCTAAGCTAAGTGTTTACGCAGTAAAGTTTTAATCGACAATAAAATTTAAAACTTATTTCACCGTCGTAGCTTAACAGACAACTCGATCTTCGATTGTCGCAGCACTAATGTCGACATTAAGGTCGATTGTCACAGTCACTGTTGTGGCTATCGTGAGGTTTCCCCTTTCTTCTCCTTTACTGATTCTTCTCAAAGAAGCTTTGTCGCGCTGCATCCTGGGAATCTTTCCTAGTTCCCCTACTGATGTGCCACTCTATCTTTCAGAGAAGCACCACATTCTCCTCTACCTGTAGGAGTAGGTGGCTTGAGATTTCGAAATCTCCATCTATCCCTACCCAGGTGGAGGCAAGAGGAGAAACTTCCGATGCCCACATCCGTACGTTCCACTGGAGGTGGCAAGACGACTATGGAGCCTTAGAAGTTAAACGGATCACTTATCTAAAGTTGTGGACTTAGGTTTTAAAGGGATAAAGATTGTGAACTTAGGCTTTGGTTTGAGAGGAGAGGTTTTAAAGTAAAAACTTCTCGGCGAGACATTATGAGTGGCACAAATGGGGTGATGAAGGTGATGAAGTTTCATCTACTCAGTAGCCCTATTTATTGCCCAAGAATTAAATAGAGTAATTACTTTAAAAGATTTGAGAAATCTCAACAGTTTGATTGACTGTACGTGATTCTCGAAATCTTAACAGCCTTATTGACTGATACACAGTCTGACTCAGGTCGGTCTTATCTTCTCGTGAACTGTTGAGGCTTTGAAAAGGCAAGACTATTGACATGGTGTAGTACTTCAAGACTTGTCGAAAGAAATAACGAGCGGATCAATTTCACAATGAATGAAAAATTGGAAATATCATCAGTAATGCACACTAGTCTTTGTGTTTTCCCAACATCAGCAAGATCGACAACGTGATATCATCCTTCGACTTAGAGGCTGATTAAATAACAAGGCAGTAGGGAGCTTTTGCTCCATTGATGCTCTGTCGATCTTTTCTTGCTCAATAAGCTTGGACAGCTGCGATCTCACTGTCCTTGGTGACAACCTTCGATTGCATAGCCTCAAGTTCACGCTTCTTCGATTCTAGTTGTGCTTTCAGTTTAGAAAATTACTTCACAACGCAAACTTGCAATTTGGCGAGCTTCTATAAGTTCAGCCTTGTTTCCTGATGACTCTTTGGGCATCTGCATAAACTTTTCCCAGATCTCATTGGCCAAGAGTGCATCGGAGTACTCTTCTCATGAACTTAGTAGGATCTGAGGGGAATGCAAATCCCTCGAAGTAGCACAGAGGCTGAGGGAGTTCGTTCGATAATCCTTGCAATATCCCGTAGTCGATTCAAAGACACTCTGCACATTTTGTCGAATGAGAGCATCTAATTCTTGCAAAAGGTCATCCTCTTGCAGATCATGATTTGGGACTGCCAACGATGAGCCTCCAACTGCTTAATCTTGCCCGTGCAATGGTTAATGCTCTTCTTCCTGATTTTCAACCATGACATCGTCCACATGATCTCGTCCTTGAGAGTAGACTTGAACTTCGTCTTGATGTTCTTGAGCATCGACTCGGGAGTCATCTGGTTCGACTCGAGCAACTTCATCTTGTACGTCCAAGATTCCTGTATCCATCATTGATGGCTCGTATGACTAAGGATGTAAGATTATAAACAAGAGTTAAGATGCATGATCATAAATATCTGATCATCGATAAAATAGTACTATCAATTCATTGATCATTGCATCGACTTTTGCTAAGGATTTCCAGTTTCTTCTAAGGTCCTTTCGGATGGTAGATCTTGGGCAGTGTTGGTTGGAGGCTCCTCCATAGGTTCAGTATGAGTCGACGAAGATCCACCAATATTAACCTCCCATGTTTTGACATTCTCTACCTCGATTGAACTGTCTGAATAGACCTATTCAGAGTGAATACAACGAATACATCGTTTCAACTAAAACGTTAAACATAAAAAATGTCTATCAAAATTACCCTTATGAGATACTGATTTTGAGAAAGATCTTATTCTCCCTGTAGTTGGAGATGTGGAAGCCTTCTCTTGCATCGGTGCTTGGAGCGGGTTCTCGGTAGGATTTGCAGCATCAATTGACACTGCTACAGACATTGAAGCTAACTTTGGAGTTGTTCTTCCTCTGGTGGGTTGCAGTCAAAGAAATAGTTAGTGTACGAATAAAGATGTCTAACAAATGATAACATTACCTCTGTATGTTCTTTCCCCTTAGTCGCAGC
This sequence comes from Melastoma candidum, assembly GCA_023653495.1. Classification (NCBI taxonomy): domain Eukaryota; kingdom Viridiplantae; phylum Streptophyta; class Magnoliopsida; order Myrtales; family Melastomataceae; genus Melastoma; species Melastoma candidum. The sequence goes on along the minus strand of CM042881.1, from coordinate 14,700,020 downwards.
CCCATCTTCTGCTGGAGGAAGGTTTTGAGCCGATTCTGCTGTCGACTGCAATGCTTTTCCTTTCTGCTTCTTCGACAAAGGGGGAACATATGAGATTGTCTGCTCATTTGAAGAAACAACTCGAAGCTTGCGCTTGGCCTAAGGCTTTGGGGGTATATAAGGAGGGTCTGAAGTTGACGCAGCCTTACCCTTAGGGGACTTACCCTTAGGACCGACTCTGTCGGAAGTCGCTGCAGGAGATCCTTTCGGCTTCGACTTAATCGTCTTAGGTCGAGTAGCCAGAAGCTCCCCAATTGAGGCTGCATCAATTTGGTGATTAGCTTGATGAAGTAAAATAAGTATATATCACGAAAGTGAAAGGCTTACCAGGTAGCAGGGCCTTCTCAGCCTTTGAAAGAAGTTCCTCGAGAAAATCTTCTGGAAGAGTTGAACCTTCTGTTACAAGAGTAGGAAACTTCGACTCTTCCCTAATTTTTCTAAAAGTCTCACTCCATACTTCATCAAAAGTCATGGTAGTCCCAGTAGATACGTAGCTAGTTAGAAACTCGACTTGCCTCGACAGTTCTTTGATCGTTCGAAAAACCTGTAGTTAAGGATCATGTTATGTTAGAGTGCATAATATGACATATGAATGGTTCGAATATGACATAAGATTAGTTCAAGAGCCTTATAGTTCTTTCATGAGAAAATTGCACGTAGACACGCCTCAAGAAGTCAATATTGATAGATCGGAAGTGCGGTACGGGAGGACTTTGGACAAATCCGAATTGTCTGGCACAGAGTTGAGGATTATAAACTTCGAAGATGAATCCTCTAGCCTCGCAAGCCACTAAATCCCTTGTTAATAACACTGTATCCCAATAATCATTTGGTTCCGCCTGGCTTCGAAGTTGATGATATTGGTAGCTGGTAGGAAATGGATTCCAATTGACATGATCGTGTGATAAGAGTTCCTAGGGATAGCCTGTAGCAGCAAGACTTCCCCAATGCTCATAGCATAAGTTCTTGACTAACTCTTGCCCATAGAAATGGTAAGAACTATCATGAGGGAGAAGTCAAAAGTTGTCACAAAACTGAGGGAAATACAGGTGAATCCAGCCGTATACAATTCACAGAGGGCCAGTTGTAGGGACACTCGGAAACGTAAAAGGAACATTTATCGATATCAAATTACCCTTGGTTGCATTGGTATTATTCCCGGTTGCTGCTTCGAACAAGCCTCGATATATGAGACATAAGAGGAAAGGAGCTAGGGAGACAATTTCTTTCACTTTAATTAAGAAATTAACCAAAGGGCACATCATTTTCGAAGGTTGTTTCCCTCGACCATAGAATATGAACTTCGATAGCCACACTATCAGAAACTCGAATTCAAATTCATCACTCCATTCTTTAGAGTCCACTCTCATATGCTCAGCAATAATCTTTGACGAAGACAGATCTAGAAGAGGGAAATCCTGATATGCTTCGACTAATCTGGGGGAAGCTCCTAATGCATAATAACAAGCAAGGAAGCTAACATCTGACAAGGTAATTGTCAAAGGACCTTCTGGTTGAAAGAAACAATTGGTGTTGATATCCCATACAGAAAGCAAGGCAGCTAATGGACGAGGATTCCAACGCATTCCTTCAATTGACAGCCTAATAATACTTACAATTCCTCGCTGTCGCCATTTCTTCCTACGGACATTCAACCACTTGCGAGCCCACTCATCATAACCCATAGATGAACTAACTGTGGGGAAGCATTATAGTTCTCCAACTGACTCGAACCCTTGGTCTAGTAGGAGGGATCAGTAAAATCTGTCTAATGGATGGGTAAACCAACAGAAGGATAGAGGTAATCATACTTCACCTTTTGCTGAATGAAGGCATAAGACCGGAAACATGGACCGACAGTTACTACTGATGGCGCCTGACTATCGCCCGTTGCTTCGCCGTTCGCCACATCTATCGTCAGACCCAAAGGCCATGGTGGATCTTGATGCTCGAAAATGGCCTGGAAACGCAGATCGTCGTCGCTGAGAAGAGTGGAGTTGATGAAAGTATAAGACATGGCAATTCTAGGGTTTTGGGAGATTTCTTGGCTTGAGGGCGAAGTTTGAGGAAAATGAACTGTACGGTTTCTGAAAAAGGCGGGCAAAACTGAATACCTTAGGATTAAAATGACTTTTAAAGGTTGACACATGTTCAAGAGAGACTTTACGTTGTAAAGCCATTTTGGGCTTCGATGGGGGCAAGCCCTACTGGTCCAGTCGAAGCTCAATTTAGTCGAAGTTCGATTCAGTCGAAGTATGATAAAGTCGAACTACGAACAAAATGAAGTTCAGTTAAGACCTGATCGAAGGAAGTTCTGGTCGAAGTTTTTCATTTAATGTAGTCGAATTATGTTGTGTGCAATTAGTTTTAATAAAGCATGTGCAAAATATGTCTAGTGGTTATGGTAGCGGTTGTGTTAGCAGTTATTGTCAGGATAAGATCAAGTGTTAGTATAAATACATGGTTAGTCTCTTGTAATAAATACAATACAATCATTCAAAAACCCCGAAGTGTTGCTTGGTTGTCTTCTTGTAATCTGTTTTTCAGCAATGGAAGTAAGTGTTCTTATTTACATGTTCTTGTTATTTATGTTATTATTTATTTGAAAATCTTGGTGACCACTTTTACTTTTACAATCACTATGATCTTTTCCGAATATTGCGACGTGTTATTCTACCTGCAAACACTATGACTCGGCAAACGATGTGATATGGTTTTGGTACTTCGTAAAACTTGTAGCATATTTTCTAATGTTATAATTTGATTTTAGTTATGTGGTATGAGTTATATACAATTTATTTTTTTATTGTTGCTCTTCGAAATTTATATTTTACTTTCACATGTTTTTATGTCTCTTCGATGAAAAAATCAATGCGCGGAGAGTTTTGGACTTGAATATACATGATATTGATGAAGTAGAACAATTAGGAGAAAAAAAAATGAATATGAAGAAATAGTTGAAGTCGTAGTTGAAACAATGGAATTTAAATCGGTTGTGGCTTGTAAAGTAAGATTAATATATTTAAGGCCAAATTATAAAAGTTGTCGTAAACTTTGACATTTCGTTTTATTTATCCTATCTTTTGAAAGATATCATCCTATAACTTAATGTAAGGACGTTATTTTCATTATATTCTCTGTCTGTCTTGACCATTAACAGATGTCGCGTGCGGCAGGGTTGAGCAGAAGGAAATAATGGTGGGGTGGGGCGAAGGTGAGTCGAGAATATCTATTCGTCATAAGTTCGTCGGGTCCATATACGCCACGCACATACCAATAATTGACCCAAAGATAATCATAGTAGTTGCGTACTTCAACAAAAGGCACGCCGAGCATAACCAAAAGATGTCGTATTCGGTTACCCTCCAGGGCATCGTAGACTCGAAGAACGTGTTCAAGGATATATGCATTGGCCCGATCAATATTTGACGACGTTGTTCTGGAGAAGTCTGTCTTGTAACAATGGGCGAGCAGTTGGGCTAAATGGTGAATATGTTGTGGGGAATTTTGGGTACCTCTCCTCGTCTGATTGCATGTTTCTTACACACAACAACACTTTAACATGGATACAATACACACGCAATAAGAAGATTGAAAAAGTCCATGGGGTTGCAAGGGAAACGTTTGCGAGGCTAAAAGGGAGGTTGAGTTGTCTGCAGAAAAGGATTGGGGTTAAGTTTCAGGATTTCGTACTAGGAGCATGTTGCATATTGCACATCATATGCGAGATGAGAGGCAAGACACTAGACGAGGAGCTGAAATTGAGTTAGTAGACGTTGAGATCATTCTTGAGGTAGCTTTAAGTTCGGCAAGCCTGATTAGGCTAGGAATTTAATTTCCTATAACATGTTAATCATGATCTAGAATTATTTTCTTATAATGATTTTCACATTTTTTTGCTTCGATTAAATTATCAAATTTATCCTAAGCTTTAGTCTTTTTTGATCTATTACGTCGTTTGAAAAATATTCCTCGTAAACAGCGTTAAATGCCAAATAACTTTCACGTCGGACTCCGTTAGTGGCTAGGATAGATGAATGATATAATGGGAATAATATCCCAACTTTAGGTTATCAGAATATATTTTTCGAACAATGATAAATCGGAAGAAAATATCAAAATTTGCGATAAACTTAATAATTTGTCATATATTTAATTATATTATTTAAAATTACTATTTTTTAGTAATATAGTTTTGCTATTCTTTTAGTTGAGGTTTAATTTCTTATTAATAACAGATTATTATTTAAATAAGCAGAGTAACCTATTTAATATGTTTAATAATTGCATCAAGTTTTGGTTTCTAATTTTGGACACAAACAAAATAAACGGTGGAAAGACAAATTTTAAAACACAAACACACAAATACGAATAACACACGAAATACGTATCTCGAGCGATTGGCGGTGGGGGAATCATTCGTATGAATGGACAGCCTTTTTTGCCCCTTTAAAAAAAATCACCTACACAAACGTGGGTTGGTATCATGAAAGGCGCAGGCTGTGTGTGTATGTGCGTGTTTGTGTTGGACAAACCCCAACATCGGATCCAGACCACCAGCGACGCCATGTTTTCATGTTGCTTCAATGCAAAACATCCCCCCCCCACGCCCAGCCCAAAAAAAAAAAAAACAACGGAGAAAGTAAACATTTAATGAAGTCAGACAGATGTAAAAATAAATCTAAACTATTTTTAATTGAGTAATGTAAAGCAAAGAGTAAGGAAGGAGAATACCCTTTTCCTCACTTTTCCCTACCAAAGCAAACCACAATTTGCATTCTATTCCAGTTTCTAAAAATTCTCCCTCGGACTTCACTTCATAAAATCCTAAAGTTAAGGCTTCGAAAGCACTTCCCCCCCACCACCCAGATCAGATCTCCACCGCCCGATGACCTCCCTCCCCACCGCATCTCTTCTGATGGTTACATACTCCCTCCTCGCCATGGCGGCGGTGGCAGCGGACGACGACCAAGTATGCTTGACCCACCTGTACCAGTCCCTCCAGGACCCGCTGAACCACCTCACCAACTGGACCCCCTCGACCTTCGCCTCCCCCTGCACCGGCTTCACCTCCCACCTCTACGGAGCCACCTGCAACAACGGCAGAGTCTACAAGCTCTCCCTCTCCAACCTCTCCCTTCGCGGCACCATCCCCCCTAACCTCTCCCTCTGCACCTCCCTCCAGTCCCTCGACCTCTCCTCCAACCGCCTCTCCGGCCCAATCCCCCCTGAGCTTCACTCCCTCCTCAACCTCGCCCTCCTCAACCTCTCCTCCAACCTCCTCTCCGGCCCCATTCCCCCTGACCTCGCCCTCTGTGCTTACCTCAACTTCATCGACCTCCACTCCAACCTCCTCACCGGGACCATCCCCCCTCAGCTCGGCCTCCTCTCCCGCCTCTCCTTCTTCGACGTTTCTTACAACCGCCTCGAGGGCGAGATCCCCTCTTCCCTCGGGAACCGGTCCGGGCTGGCCGTGAGGTTCAATGCCTCATCCTTCGTGGGCAACAAGGGTCTGTACGGCTACCCGCTGGGCGAGGGGAGGGGAGGGGGGGGGGGCCACGGGGGGGCTTTCGGTGATGGCGATCGTGGGGATCGGGCTTGGGAGCGGGCTGGCGAGCCTGATCATAAGCTTCGCCGGGGTTTGTATCTGGCTGAGGGTGACGGAGCGGAGGATGGCGATGGAGGAAGGTAAGATCGCTCACCTCATGCCAGAGTACTGAGAAACCAACATTGTTATAATTTGTGAACAATGGCAATGGGGAAGGCTGCCGAAGTGTTTTGGGGATGGACATTCCGATCGGGATCCTTCCGGACAACCTCGTCCCGGGAAGCTTCTTCACTCGCTCAATCATCAATTTGGTGTGATATGTTGCCTTCCTCTTGATGGGATTATTACTATATATATATATTTTTTTTTTTTTGCTTTTGTTTCTTTCGGTTCCTCAGATGAGATTAGAGTTTGGGATTATTGTTATTATTACAGGGAAGAAATGGGGGAAGGGAGGAGTTTTGCCAGAGTGGTGAATTGGAGAGGATTGGAAGCATAGATATGATTAGAGGAGGGAATTTGTATAATTGTATATTATTATTTTTACTTGAGCCCAGTGTTCCCCCTTCCATCACATTTGAGGTTATTATTATTACCAGAGGTAGGTATCCCTGCACTGTTGGGTGATTGTAAAACTAAAGAGGAAGTCGAAGAATTTAAAAAGATGAAGAAGAAGCATACGCCAATGCCCGCCCATTGAGTTGGGGTGGGGTAATAACTCTTGTAAAATTAAGATAAATTATAACTAATAGTTGAGAAAGAAGAGATGGGCATAGGGGGACAGTGCTAAATGAATAGGAGGGAGGGAAGTATTAAATCGAGGGGTAAAGAAATAAGTAAATGAAAACTGGAAAGAAGGCCAAGAAAATTAAGCTGCCAACGTCCTCCGAGCTGCACATCCCGCGTAATGGACTAAATTTTGCTAATTTTTAGTATATTTTATTAATTAAATTAGTACGATTTGTAGTTGTTAATATTATATTAAATTTTTGGTAATATATTATATTAACTTGTATTAGTATAAAAATAGTAACATTTAATATAATGTATTAATATTAACAGTAAAAGTACCGGTTAGTACATTTATAAGTACTAACGACGTACATATGTACATTGTACTAAATGTTACTGTTACTAATATTAACATTAAAATTTTCATACCGATTAATACATTTATAATTACTAATGATGTACATATATACACTATAATAATGTTACTGTTTTTGTACTAGTACACATTAGTATAATCTACATATGTAAATCGTTAGTAATTACAAATATATTAAGCGGTATAAAACTTTTACTATTAACATTAATATACTGTATTAAATATTACTATTTTTATACCAGTATACGTTAATATATTGTACTAACGAAAATTTAATATAAAAATTACTAAAATTTAGTATCGCGCGTGACTTCCCGCGCGGGACGTTGATGGAATGGAATAGAATGGAATGAATGGAAAGGCACACTCTGCACTGCACTGCACCACCCCAACCCTATTTTGCTTTTTCGCCTCTCTTCCTCCTCATCATCGTTACGGCAACCAAGGAGGGGAAAAATTCACACCATCATTACAAAGGATTCACCATTTGTTATCTTTATTTAATTAGTTCTCCATAATATGTTAAAAAAGACTGTTCAAGTTAAAAATGATTTCATAAAGGGTTTACCGACCGATGTTCAGAGTAGGGGTATATTTTATTTTATTTTTTTGTTTTTACAAATTCCTCCATTTGTCCGTCTCCTAACACTCAAGAGAGTGACCGGAGCTTCTTCCCCTCATGTTAGTGTCTTGTCCACATCCAGCTAGAGAAACGCCACGCATGGTCAAGAAGCTTTGCAAGGGGCAATCATCACGGTCGCACCGAAAGATGAAAATGGAAAAGAAAAAAACAAAAGAGATGGGTGTTACGGTGGAACGTCATCTCATCCGATTTGTGAAAAGATCGAATGAAATCCCTCTATGGTTGACTATACTAATAATAAAAAAAAAATGAATGTAATAATGGGTGATGATGACCCCCCCAACACTAAAACTAAAGAAAGTTTTTGAGTGGACAATGTGCTGAAATGCCCGTTTGTTGATGGTCGACGCGTCATATTAGTGGGAGGGAATAAATGGGATCGCGTAGTGCCCCAATTTTCTTTTGTGTAGTGATCGTCCCAATTTGCAAGCAGTAAGTCGCCTTCCATTTTTAAAAGAAAGAAAGAAAAGGCAACGGATGATTAAACAAACAGCCAAACAACACCTAAATTCCATAGTAGCTGTATTTAGTGTTGGGGGAATATGATTGATATTTTACTTGTAAACTACTATACATAGTAGTTGTTGTTTGAATCTGAGATTGAGATAGTGGGGCGGGTAGATTTTTAGGCCCAATGGTGTGATTTGATTGATGCTTCCCTAATGGTTGGTTCTCATCTATAAGCCCAAAAGAAGAAGGCCCCGTTACTCCCACTGAATTTGTTGGAGAAAATGCCACACCTACATGATCGAGTTAAAAATGGAGAGGCCGGGATAACTCCCAACACATGGATCCCAAATAATTTAGGATCGCAGGAATGTTTAGTCTTACCCCCTTTTGTCTGGTTTTAAATTGTAGCACCTCTCGACCACATCTATGAACTGGAGGATGTACCTTTCGCTACGTCTGCATGCATACCCGACCTCCTGCTCGTCAGGTCACGATCGTTTCCCCCCTCCCCTTCCTATACTCAAGTTGGTCGTCTTACTACGTCCTTTTTTGTTTTTTTTTAAAGATATTGACTTCCTTGATTTGTCTGAAACGTTTATGTGGACAATGACATTGTCCCTCGCGTTTCCCGAGCGAGTCTTAATCCAAAAGCAAAGCGGAATTATTAACTAATACAATGACGATGCGAAATGGATCGACATGAACATCGGATTTGGACAAGGGATTGACTGGAGCGCGTTGATAGAGCGAAGGGAAGCCGAGCAACGAATACTGTTTGATTGCCTGCTCTGACAACGCGCAGTCCAGGTACGGCGTCTGCTCCACTAACATTGACAAGCAAGCTTCCCTTGCTCTGACGTCCAAATTGTCTGAGAAATCTTTCATTTTCTTTAGTTACTTTCACTTTCTTTGTTGTCTTTGTCTTAACTTTAAGCACCATATATATGCCCTTGTCCGGAGAACATAGGGACAAGACTTTGCATATTATATTTCTAGAAAAACTCTTTGAGTTTATCATTCTCTTTATCATTCGGTGGATTCCGAGCGCGACGAGATAATTCGAGTGTTCATAACTCGATGGTGCCTTATCTTGTATCCGATTGCAGTGTCGTTCAACCTCACATTCGTCTATGGCGGTGCTGCTGTTGTATTCGTTCACGTTTCAAGTAGGGATCGCTCTTCCTTGAAGGTGGCTGAGATTGTATCCAAGGTTGGCGCGCAATTTATCCCTTGTTCGTTACTGTTTTAAGTGCGTCACGTACCCCAATTCGCCATCGCGGTTTGTTGTCAATGAAGCAAGCCACTCACCCACCCCGTTCCCACGTCAACTAGTGTCAGAGTCTAAGATTGAGATGGAGAACAGATTCCGTCATGGAATGACGTTGGAAGAAGCTCGTTCAGCTCGCCTAAAGCAGGAGGTAGAGGAGCTGAGGCATCAAGTGCAACAACTTCTTGGAGAAAGTAGGACTCCTAGGCAGGCAACCATCTCCTCGACCAGTCGTACCAGAGGAGGGGCACAATCCCTTTGTCGAAGACTTGACCAATAGAGAGTACTCTTGAAGGAGTCACAGGGAGTGTCAGCTCGCTTGTCATGTTAACATCAAAGTGGACATCCCGTACTTTGAATGAAATCTTGATTTGAAAGAGTTTATCGACTGGCTTCGGTCGATCAGGTGAGTTTTTTAGTATAAGGAAATCTCGGAGTATCGACAAGTGAAGGTAGGAGAACTCGGACTTCGTAATTATGCAAGTTTATGGTGAGAAAACCTTGTTACACTAAGAGGGGGGTGAATTAGTGTTAAAGTTTAATGAATGATTTTTAACTCCTTTTCGACAAACCCTGCAGCGGAAGAAAGCTTCTGTAAAACAGAACCGTAGAGACAGGTTTCTATAAGACAGAACGTATGAATGTGATTGCGATTTGTTTGATGGGTGCAAGACTTTTATAGTGGTTCAGCAACTTGCCTACATCCATCCTTCACCTAAAATTTGGATAGTTTTCACTAGGACGTAACTTAGTAACAATAACAGAAGGTGATACACGATTGACCTTTTATAGCACAAACCAGAAGGTTTTGCATCACATATAACTGAGTTGTAAAGCACAAACCAGAAGATTCTGCACCAAAGATGTAAACCCTTTGCAGCACAGACCGGAGGGTTCTCTACTAAAGGTGACTTGATTTCACAACACAGGTCGTAAGATTATATACAAAAGATGTCAACCCTCTACCGCACAGACCGAAAGGTTCTGTACTACAGATGACTTGGTTTGACAGCACAGATCGTAAAATTCTATACTAAAGATGTCAACCATCTACAGCACAGACCGAAAGGTTCTGTACTATAGGTGACTGATTTTTAAACCACAGACTGAAAGGTTCTGTACCATAGTGACTTGGTGCACGTGTTAACGTGACTAACAAAGGTTACCAAGCGCAATCCTCTCGGGATAACGACTTCGTGGCGTACCCCACGCGAGCACATAATGAACCCTACGCAAGCAGACAGCGACTCCTGTCCAAGGATGGATTTTCCCTCTGGCGGCTCCATACGACCTGCACGATCTCCTCGAAATAGCAAGTACGTGGCGAGCTCCACGCAAGCACGTAGCAAACCCTACGCAAGCACACAGCAAACCCTGCGGAACCATGCAGCAAACCCTACGCAACCACGCGACAAACCCCACGCAAGCAGACAACAGCCTCTGTCCTAGGTTCCTGCACACACATAACGTTACTCCACAGAAGCTGGTTAGTCCCTCACTTTTTGTGCTCCCGGGGTATCTGCCCTTCTCTCCGGCCCACTGCACTTTGGCCATGCCAACAACCTGCCGCACGCTTCCCACCAACGTCTCCTGCAGATTCCCAACCGAGTCCCCTGTGGCGCCCGAGTCACCCTCTAGAGGCCAGGTAGAGGCGGAAGGGATGAGAGGAGGCGTGCGGTGATCATCCAACTATAGGAACGACGGGAGGCGGAAGGCGAAGGACCAGAGAGGACTATGTCAAAAATTGAAAACCACTTTATTTTCTTAGGGGCAGAGGGAGGCTAAGGCGCTTGCCCAGAGCCTTGGCACTTAGGGCCCTAACTGGGGCCGGTTAGGGTGCACACCTTCACCCCGATGCCCTTGATAACATTGGCGAAAACTACAGGGACATTGTCGCTTGTGATGTGGTGTCCATGGATGCTTACCATTTACAGTTGGGAAGACTATGACAATATGACTGACATGAAGTGCATGACAAGTTCAAGAACACCTACTCCATCACCCTTACGCAGAAGAAGATCACCCCTCTTCCCTTGACTTTAATGTCTACCAATCCAGCACCATCGTCGACTATGTCAAGCAAGCAAGAATCTGGCTCAAAGTGCGTTGAGCTTACTCAAGCTGTCCGTGGAGAGAGGAAGGTTTACCTACTGCTGTTATTTGAGGAAGGAGCAGAGCTAGCCTTGACCTTGCCTCCTCAAGTTCAAGCCTTATTTCAAGAGTTCGATGATGTATTTCCGAAAGAGATGCCGAGAGACTTCCTCCTTTGAAGGACATACAACATCGAATCGATCTCATTCTTAGAGTATCATTGCCTAATCGACCCGCCTATCGATGCAACCTCGGACAAGGCGAGGGAGTCGCAACGTCAGGTTGAAGAGCTCATCGAATGTGGATTTGTTCGAGAAAGTCTCAGCTCCTATTTAGTCTCAACCCACTTTATTCCCAAGAAAGATGAATCGTGGCGAATCCGTGTGACAGTCAAGTGATCAACCGAATCACCATCAAGTACATGTTTCCTAAAGGGGTGAAACGACCCGAGTTGAGACCGAACCTTTCCAGGATCGAGCTCGGCTCGATAACAGAAATACAAAGCTCGAATTCGAGCTCGAGCTCGATCAAGCCCAAAACTTTGAGCTTGAGCTCGGCTCGGTCCAATATTAGGGAGCACGAGTTTGACACGATAAGCTCGATAGGCTAGATGATACACCGAACCTAAACTCGGCTCGACAATTCGAACTCGGCTTAAGAACTCGAACTCTGTAATACATATAGATCTAACTCGGCTCGAATGGCTCGAAAACATTTGTTGTTTGAAATAACTCAAAATTCACTTCATAAGCACTCACATCCACAAATTGACAACATAACCATTCCATAAGAACCATTCAACGTTATCCAAAACAACCACGAACCACAAGACCCGTACTTTTAAAACATCTCCACAGGAACTATATCAAATTTTCCAAAGCAACCACATGACCCGTGCTTTTAAAACATATCCCAAAATTTTCCAAAGGTAAAAGGCAAAATTAGAACACATTATAAGGGAAATCGAGGCAAATTATACAAACAATTAGCAAACAAAACCAGAAGAGGTCCTGAGACAAAACTCGAAGAGATGTTAACTATGTTACATTGAGAAAGGTAAAAAGTCGGAATCTCTATGATAACAGTCAATAGTAGTCCATTAAATCATACTTTTCTTCCTAATTCAGGAAAACTGAGGATCCTCAACACCCAATGGGTCAATGTACTAGACCTATACAATGTCGTTACACCGAAAAATGAATTGGTTCCAGTACGCGCGGCTTCCGGCCTTGCAAGCGCGTGGTAGTTCGAATGACTTGAGGATCCTGGTCCACTCCCTAAAGCCAACCGGTCGAAATCATGACTCGAACGTCGAACGCTGCGGAAGGGAACTGGGTTTTACCCTCCCTTGGTTCCTAAATGAGCCTGCGAGGCGTTTCACTAGTCGTCAGTCCCTCATCCAAAATGGCTCCATAAAAAGGTTGTTGTTTAACCTAGGTAAACTGTTACGGAATTGCCACCGTCTTAGTTTTGAAAACTGGTTTAAGTTGGAAAACCAGAGTAGGATTCGGAGATTCCTAATTACTAACTCATACATCTAAACATGCAAAAAGGTGGCATTTTCTCCAAAAGTTTGCTTTTGGTTAACGGGTGTTGGACCCGATCCAGGAATGACTCCGGATTCATGTCAATGTTTTATTGACGTTGGACCCGATCCAGGCATGACTCCGGACTCATGTCAATGTTTCGTTAGACCCGATCCAGGCATGACTCCGGACTCATGTCAATGTTTCGTTGGACCCGATCCAGGCATGACTCCGGACTCATGTCAATGTTTCGTTGGACCCGATCCAGGCATGACTCCAGGCTCATGTCAATGTTTTATGGGCGTTGGACCCGATCCAGGCATGACTCCGGACTCATGTCAATGTTTTATGCTCATTAGACCCGATTCGGCCTTTTTGGGACCGAATAACATGCTATGATAAAATCATAAAAGCCTAACAACATGCACCTTTAACCACAATTCAAGAATTTAGATCAAATAGAGCGGGAAAGGGTGGTGACCGTGGGCCTATGCACCTAGGCCCACCACTCTTTGTACCTGAGGTCCGCCGGGATGGCATTTCATCAGCTGTGGCGTCGTCAGTGGGGTCGCTCTAGTGAAGCTTTCCACCGCGGTTTGTTCGCCGCGTGCCTCTAGTCTTGTGCATCGCCTTCGGGATCCATCTTATCGAATCTGCGAAATAATGTTCAAATATTCATGCAATGAAAACAAAAATTGGATCTTCTAATTTTAAGACATGTCAAAGAATTAGAATTAGAAAATAAGTAAAGATACGATCTTGAGAATATTGAGTTGAACTTTGGTTTTTCGAGTAATTTGTATGATTCGTTTTTATATAAAAAGGAGAAAGTTATGAAAATACCATGCCTGGAGAAGAAATATTAACTTATGGGCGTCGACAAAGTCAATTCTTGCAAAGTGTTTGGAAAACGAAAGTACATGAATTTCTAAAGTTTTGAAATTTTAAAACAAAAGTTTTGCAAGACATTTGGAAATGTACTGACAGATTATAGTAAAATTCAACGATCAATAATAATAGATGAATAAGTCAAACAAAAAGTTTTTTAAAGCCATGAATAAATCACTAATTGAAACTCAATATTCATATACAAATTAAAATTAGGGATAAAAGTAATATAATTGTTTGATTGATAAAATAAAATAAGATAAAATAAAAATAAAAGTGTTTCGTTACCTTTGAGGATGGAGGGGACCAGACCGACAGAGGACCCTTCGCTCACTTGAGTCATCACCATCGAGATTTCGGTGCCAGCCGCCTATGCCGGGAGATGTGGCCAAAAGGGATCTATGGATCGCTGAGATCAAGGGACGCTGAGGAGAAGTCGATCGCCTTGACGCCACAGTCGTGAGAGTGAGGGTTCATTCGAAGCTACCACATGAGGAGGAAGCGCTGGGAGAGAGAAGACAAATTTGAGGTTGCGAGGCGTCTTGTTGTTGGCTGTCGTGGGATGGGAGGAGAGATCAGTGCTTGGAAGCCGCGGGGCCGCGGGATGGGCAACGAATCCTTTCGCCAGTGTGTGGTGCCGACATTCAAGAGCAACCATGGGCGTTGTCAGCGATGGCAGGGGTAGGAACATCTTGTCTTGGGACGTCCTAGGGTTTGTTTCAAAGAAGGGACCGTCATCAGGGACTGGGGAGCCACCACTGGACCTGGTCGAGGTGAGCTCATGCTACTTTGGTACGGGCATGTTGTGACAAGTTGGTGTGTCGTCGATTTAGAAGGTTGAGCCTTTGAAAAGCGAGAATGTTGATTTTTCCTAGTTCAACCTGCACACTCGAAATAGCGACATCAAAGCAAAAGGGATGCCTCCTGGGACGCCCCTGTGGGTCAACGGAAGCTTGGACGCCTAGTTCTATCGAGGGAGAGACTAGTGATTGGCCTTGTTACACTAAGAAGGGGGTGAATTAGTGTTAAAGACCAATTTAATGATTTTTAACTCATTTTCGACAAACCCCGCAACGGAAGAAAGCTTCTGTTTTACCGAACCATAGAGACAGGTTTCTGTAAGACAGAACATGTGAATGTGATTGCGATTTGTTTGATGGACGCAAGACTTTTATAATGGTTCGACAACTTGCCTACATCCACTTTTCACCCAGAATTTGGATGGTTTTCACTCAGACGTAACTTAGTAACGATTACAGAAGGTGACACAATAACGACCTTTTATAGCACAGACCAGAAGGTTCTACACTACAGATAACTGAGTTGCAAAACACAAGTCAGAAGGTTCTGCACCAACAATGTGAAACCTCCACAGCACAGACGAGAAGGTTCTGTACCAAAAGTGACATGATTTCATAGCACAGATCGTAATATTCTGTACTAAAGACGTCAACCCTCTATTACACAGACCAGAAGGTTCTGTACCAAAGGTGACTTAGTTTTACAGCACATATCGTAAGATTCTGTAATAAAGATGTCAACCCTCTACAACACAGACCGAAAGGTTCCGTACCACAATGACTCAGTGCACACGTTAACGTGACTAACAAATATAACCAAGCACAATTCCCTCGGGATAACGGCCTCTGGCGTTTCCCACGCGAGCACGTAGCGAACCCTATGCAAGCAGACAGCGACCCCAGTCCAAGGATGGATTTTCCCTCCGGCGACTCTACACAACCTGCACGATCTACTCGAAATAGCGATTACATGGCGAACTCCATGTAAGCACGTAGCAAACCCTACTCAAGCACGCAGCAAATCCTGTGCAAGCACGCGGCAAACCCCATGCAAGCAGACAACAGCCTCTGTCCAAGGTTTCTACACACACAGAACGTTACACCACATAAGCTGGTTAGTCCCTCACCTTCTGTGCTCCCAGAGTATCGGCCCTTCTCTTCGGCCCACTACATGTTGGCCACGCCAAGCAACCTGCCGCACGCTTCCCACCGACGTCTCCTGCAGATTCCCAACCGAGCCCTCGTGGCCCCCGAGTCACCCTCCTAGAAGAGCTCACCAACGATTATATTGCCACGTTGTCTGTCTTGATCAGAAATGTGCTCCCCAACAAGTAAACCCGCCAAACTCGTAAGCAATGGACAACGGCCAACATCGACTTCTCATGGGCAGAATACTGCTACTCAGCATCCTTTAGCTTCCAACTTTCGAATGCAACGGGGTGCCCTTCCTGAACCAGAATGCCTCCCACCTCCTGGTCAGATGCATCAGTATGAACTTCAAAGGATTTATCAAACCTGGGGAGCTTTGGGACTTGTTCCGATTAAATGGCTTCCTTCACGTCCTCAAATGCCGTCCGACACCGCTCATCCCAACACCAGGGTTGATCTTTCCTTAACAGATCCGTCAATGGAGCCACACGCCGAGAGTAATTTCTTAAGAAACGACGATAGTAGTTAGTAAGTCCCAAAAAGCTCCTTAGTTCTGAGACTTTACCTAGTGCCAGCCATTCTCGAATGATTCGCACCTTCCTCGTATCCATCCATACACTTCCTTATTCGATCACATGGCCTAGGAAGCCGATCTCCCCCACACAGAACTCACATTTCTCTTTCTTAACGTAGAGTGTGTGCTCCCTACGTTTGGACAGAACAAGCCATAAGTGTCTTAGGTGCTCTTCTAGGATCCCTGAGTAAACCACAATATCATCCAGATACACCACCACAAACTCATCGATATACTCATTGAATACGTCATGCATCAGGTTACAGAATGTGGCAGGGGCATTGGTTAAGCCAAAAGGCATCACCAAGAACTCAAACGACCCATACCTCGTCACCATCGTAGTTTTGGGCTCATCCCCCTCTGCAATGCGAACTTGCCAATATCCCGACCGCAGATCCAACATAGAGAAGTAGGCAGCTTTCGACGACCGATCAAATAAATCTGCCACCAATGGTACTGGGTACTTATTCTTGACCGTAAACTTGTTCAGCCCCCGGTAATCCACGCAAAGCCGCAAAGTGCTATCATGCTTCGTTTGTAACAGGACAGGAGCTCTCTCTAAGGCGCCTTGGATGGCTGGATTATTCCCGACTCGAGCAATTCACCCAATTGAATTCTTAGCTCCGCTAGCTCTTTCGGTGTCATCCTGTAAGGAGCCTTAGCAGGGGGAACAATACCTGGGAGGAGATAGATTTTGTGGTCCACCACCCGCCTAGGAGGAAGACCCTTTGGTAGCTCGGCTGGCATGACATCTTTGAATTCTTCTAGGACAGACTCAACAACCTGGGGGACCTCCGTGGACGTGGCCTCCTCCACTTCAAATACCGCCACTAGGTAGATCATCTCGCCCTTTTTCCAGCCCTTAGCCAACTGCATTGCGGACACCATCTCCGATTTCCCATGTTTCGATCCTCGAACGACCAATACTCAAATCGTCCTGTACCCGTGTCCGTCCCCAGAGGTAGCGCTCCAACGGTCGGGTAGCCCCTGTCCAGCTGCCTATGGCTTCGCCCGAAACAAACAGGAGATGCTCAGCGAGGCGCGAGATATCTTGGAGAAAGCAGCCGACGCATGAAGAAGTATGCTGATCAACGTCGGAGGGCGGTTGAGTTCAATGTGGGCGACAAGGTTATGCTTAAGCTCACCCCGCAGATTTGGAAGAAAATCAATAGCAACCGGGTCCATCGTGAATTAGTTCAAAGGTACGACGGTCCCTTTGAAGTTTTCAAACGTGTGAGTGCGGTGGCCTACAGGTTAAAGCTGGCTGAGAGGATGAAGATTCATCCGACATTCCACATAAGCTTCTTGAAGCCATTCCATGACGATGGTGGTCCGGAGAGAGTCTAAGCTAAACGGGCGCCTCCGACTGTGCGGGTACAACATGAGCTTCAGGTAGAGCGCATTCTGGATCATCGCATCTTGGGGCAAAGCAAGAAGAATTGTAGAATTGAGTACTTTATCCAATGGAGAGTCAAGGAAGCGGCAGAAGCCACTTGGGAGAAGGCGAACACCCTGTGGGTGTTCGAGGATGAAGTGCAAGCGTACCTCAGCAAGGCGTCGACGAGGGCGTCGACTTCTTCTGGGGGGGGAGGTTTATTAGCACGCTTGGATGAGTGTTAGGTAAGGCATGCCCAGAACGGCTCCTTGGGCAGAGCTCGTGAGGGTCGCACGAGCAAGCTGGTCATCGGCGTCAAAGGGAAGCTAGATAGTCGCTTACTTGGGTCAGACGTTTGCTTGATAGGTCTGACATGATCAGCAGGAGGCTGCGGCAGGTGACCCTGGAGCTTCCTCTGACGCTGCGGCAGACGACCCTTGGTATGTTCCTGCAGGTCGGAGCTGGTTGCATGATGTACACATGTAAATAGCATGCATGCCCCCTGTCCCCTATAAATAAGAGATGCAAAGGGGTGTGGGCAAGACACATTATAAGATTGAGTTGGAAATACAATATGTGCATTGGCCATATCCTTGTGTTCCTTGTGTCCTTTGTGAGCAAGTCATTGTCCTTGCGAGCGTCCTTGAGTGCGAGCATGAGTGATACACGAGAGTACGTGAGCAAACACTGCGGGCGAGTGTAGGCGGGACAAAGGGGAATCCGAACGAGAGGGCTGGTCGTGCTTTTGGGGAAGTTATGACGCCGACAGGGTCGAGAAATTTCTAGGTATGTTTTGCCCCTTTGACAGTAAAGCACCTGAAAGGTACTTCGATTCCGCACAAAATAAAAGAAATGGTCTTGACTAAGTTTTACCGCTAACAATAACGTTATACCAAGTTTGTACAACTCCGAAGTTAAAAAAAAATCCAACTATTAGATTTTTTTTAGCTAGATGCTATCTAAGTGCATGTTGAGTCATCCAAACCTGTTAAACACAAACAACGGTTAGTTTATAAGACTAAGTACGTTCCTTAAAATGAATTTGTTGGGTACTCTCGGCCCTTCGTCCTCACGTAGCTCCAACCGAGCTTTATCGCACAATTTTGACATATACTAGTAAGTTTAGTTCCCACAGAGGATCACCCCTCTTGGGCATATTCCGGCTTCCAGGCCACTCAACTTCAGCCCTTCACATGCCCGCGATGCCTTTCCGCCTCGTATTGCCCTTAAAGTTTCAATTCCGCGATCACAAACTCTTCTGTCCAGTCGCATCACCCGTGAATCTCTTCGTTTGCGACCCAATTTGGGCTATCATGTCACCCCATCCGCTCCGCCGTAAAGGCTGAGCATGGGTCTTCCGGAAACATAAATTTCTTCTCATGTTAGAATCCCCCTCTCGTGCCATATATCTGGCCCCATGAGCTATTTCACTAAGCTATCAATTTCCCGCGCCTTTTTCATGTTCCCAGTGTCCCTCTCTTGTCTCATCACTAATGGAATTTCAGCCACACTCAAGACTCCACCATCCACGTTCCGAACACATTAATTCCAGCCCAAAAATTACAAGGGTTAAACCTAACTCGGCTGCCCTCAATTTGGATCAACGTAATCGAATTTAGGACACGAAAAATTGTCGAATCATAAACATACCGCTGATTAACGTACTTCCATGAAACCTGATTATTAGGTCTTTAGACTCTGCCTTCATGGTAATCTTAATTATTGGAGCGTTTCCCTATTAGATCTACGAAAAGTAGAAGGAATATAAGGTGATCTGGGTCTATCTCTCCCTGACTTACTGACGGCCGATGGAGCACCACTGTCAACTCGGGTTAGGGCAAGTGGGAGAGGGGACCTAGCACTTGTTAATATAAGGTGTGACGGGCCCATCCATCACGGGCTTACGTCAACACGCTGGGCTTACACCGAATGTCGTCCAACCCACATCAATCACAAACCAAGATGCTACAAAAGCTCAAATAAAATATCACCAAAACTGAAAGAATTATCATGCATTGTCTCGTATATCGTAATACTGTCCGGTTTATGAAAACTTAAATCAGTAAATGATTATAGCCCAACAGAATTTTTATAAAACAAAATAAAATAACAAAAAGTAAAATAAAATTTTAACATTCTCCACTTGGGCTATGATCATTACCAAGCTTTAAAATAAACATTTACTTTTAAAAATGACTATCAGATTGTATATAATTATGGCCAATATAAAATACAATATACGAGATAACATCTCAAAACAACCTCGACCATTACTGCCATTAACACCGAACCATAGCCATCGTCACACCATCCAATGGTGTTGGACAGAAGTGCTAACAACATTAACGTCAATAGGTGAATGTGGTGGTGTAGCCGAAAATAACATCCTGAATGTGATTTGAATGAAGTTATTTTCGGTCGGTTCTCATCTTTCTGTAACTTTATGCCTACAATGATCCAAAAAGGCAATAGAGCAAAATTGTTCTGTAACATGTCTCATAAACCTTAATGCGCACAAACTGCATAGTGCTTTATTAGAGATAAACTATATTGACAAAATCGTCATACTCAAGACCAAGCACCAAGTCTTAAGATTTGTTTTAATAATCAAAACAACTCGGTAACCTTTACATTTCTCTGATGTTGGAGTGCACAATCTGTAACATTTATACTTTAGAGAAATAAGAATACTCATATGTAACCTTAATGCTTCAAAGAAGACAGATGAAATGAATTCCCTCCACAACCTTAATGTTTCACAAAGTCAGAGAAAATCTTCTCCGTAACCTGAATACTTAATGAAACCGGAGTAGTCATCCGTAAACTTTACGCCTCAAAGAAGCCGGATGATATATATTATCAAGCATCTTTGTAATATTAATGCTCTACCGAGGTCAGAGAAAGCACTCTGTAACCTTATACCTCGATGAAATTAGAGAAAGCATCTACAAACTTTACGCTTCGTAGAAGCCGGATGATATAAATCGAGCATTACTGCTCTGTATGTCTCAAAAGATGAATATCAAGACTTAGAAATATGACATAACCTTCATGCTAAAAAAAGACGCCGAATCTTTAGACTTTCAACCATGTACACATAATGAAAACGATAGTCATGGAGATCATCAAAATATACAAATACATGTTTCAACCATATCTCCAAAATGATTGTCCACAAACATGTCTATGTAAGGTTCCCACTAACCAAGCAAATCAAATAATAAACCATACACAATAATAATAAGAGCCAACTAGGCTTCACGAGGTATTTCCCTTGGTTAGTAACATAATGAGTAACATAATTATTCAAAAATTATCATTGACCGCGGTATTTTCAAAACAACAACACTCGACCTTTTAAAGGGATAACTCAACTAACAAGAGTGGTGTACGTACGAAGCCTCAACATCTAACACACTATCAAGAAAAACTAATGTTGGGCAATGCGTTAATGAGCGTCAATAATAACTCCAATTAATCAAAACGATCAAATGATTAAGTTGATGAGCTCCCACTGATCTAATATTTTATCATAAATTTAGGATCTCCAACAAGTTTATTAAAAAACACGATTACTCAAGGCTTTCAATGTTTTGAGTTACCATCAAGCTTTGAATGGAAGTTACAAAACCCACAATGTATATCACATAAGCAGACTTCACGAATCTCAACAAGCGAGTCGTCTTGGCAACTAAACACCTGCCTCATTAAGTGAAATCTCCCAACCCCATGATGCTTATTAAACCTTTCCACCCAACTCGACAATTGGGTTGAATATTAGGGAAGGAATTCACAATAGATTATGTCCATTCATAGTCACTGCAATACATTATTGCACAAGTGGATTTCACAGATCTCAACTAGCGAGTCGCTTTGGCAACCAAACGCTCGTATCATCATCTGAAATCTCCCGGCTCTGGGATGCTTGTAGAATCTCATGATATAACACACATGCCAACAAAAGACATAAGGAAGAAGGTTATGAGTATACAATTAAGTGATATAATTCATAACCTCATTTGAAACCTTCGAATTGTTATCTAAAACAAAATCAAAGTGACCGTAAACTTAAAATAACCCATAGAATAGTGAGCAATCGATAGTCTAATGACCATAAATATAATTAACCTCTTTAAAAGCACCCAAAATGCACAAAATGCAAGAAACCAAAAACTTCTGGACAGAAATGTCCCTGCACTAGTGCACCCAAGTCTGCAAATGTATCCTCAACAAGATCAAGATAATCACATGTCACTTTAAGCGAGCCACTTTGGCGGCCAAGCACTCAAAGTACAAATATGAGATTCATCACTCGATGAGAACACGTGCGATTGCGAGAAATCTTAAGTTGTCACTTCGACTGGGCCACTTTGACAGCCAAACAACTAGAGCACAAATCTAAAGTAACTCACTTGAATGCACGTGCCCGTGAAGTACCTCGCCGGTCACTGCAAATGAGCTACTTTGGCAGCCAAACGCTTACAACACAAATACGAAGTAACTCCACTTGCTCACACAATAATGCATACGAAATACTTTATGTATGCTAACTTGATTTAATAGTTCATATAAAAGTTCACGGTCTCAAATCAAATCAAAAGATAACAAATGCACATAATTTATACATCCTTGATACTAGCATATTTGAAATGCCTAAAGAGAGCATTATTTTAACAGATATTAAACATTAATGTGCATCATAATGCTACAACTATGAGTTACCAAATCAGACGCATTGTCTCTTCTAGGACAGGATAAATATTTGCTTCCACAAATATTTGTCAAAATCAAGATCTAATTAAAACCCGCTTATTGCACAATCAAATGTCGACTTTGTGGGATTTTCCCTATCGAATTATCTGAGACCCCTGGGACCAAAACTAAAAGCACCGATAACCAAAACACCATAAGAGTTGGAAGGATTCATCGGGTTTATCGATTGTCTCACCCCCTTAAGATGAATACGAGAATCATAGCCTGTGGGCTTACCACATGGAGAGTGGATTCAAAATCTACGAGGTTTTACAAGGATTTAATAAAATTCCCATCCAAGTCCAATGTGAGGTTCACGGGCAAAGACATAAACCAACTTTCTCCTCCTTTGAAAGTCCATCGCCCTTACTCGCCGCTGAAGCAGAGCCCTCCTTCATGGTTTTGTCGTTCTATGCTAGTTGATGAAATCGTTCATCCGCTTCCCCTGAAACCCAGATAAAACTAGAAAACCAAAGAGCAAAAACATTTCTTCCATTGATTGACAGAAAAGATTTTTCGGGGGATAAGAACCCCCTCTAACAACCACGCACTCCCTTTTGTACATCTGCAGACACCCTTTTCTAACTGATTATGATTGTTCTTTTATCATCCTGCCCTTCTAATTGGGCCTTTTATCAACATATTATCAGACAAATGGATTCCTATCCATGTATTGAGTTGGCCCCTTCTCTAGGTCCTCCAGCTTGTCATCAGCCCAATTTCTTCTTCTTCCCAGTGGCTCCTTCATCTTCAACCTTCTCTTTCTGCATTAGCTACTGACACTCTCCTCAAGATGGGAGGTAAATATCTCATTTACTCCCATCTTGCTTAAAAGAAACTGAAACCTGGTGGGATGAAGCGCCTTAGTGAACAGATCCGCCAGCTGAAACTCCGTCCTCACGTGCCTTACATCCACCGTCTAGTCAAGAACCTTTTCTCTGATAAAATGCAGATGAATTTCTAGATGTTTAGTCCTCGTGAAAAATCGGGTTTTTACTCAAGTGAATGGCTAATTTGTTGTCGCAGTACAAAGCCACTGGATACTCAAAAATCACTTTAAAGTCCTTCAGCAAGGCAATCACCCAAATCAGTTCAGAAGTTGTATCTGCAATCGATCGATACTCTGCTTCCGTCGAGCTTCTCGATACTATGGCTTGCCTTTATGATTTCCAGCTAACAAGTGAATCTCCAATGGAAATACAGAAGCCAGTCGTGGACTTCCTGGTGTTTATACAACCTCACTAATCACTATCTACATATCCTTGTAAGAACAACTGTGATTTGCTGGAAAACATAATTCCTTGGCCTGGCGTCCTCTTCAGATACCTGAGTACATAACAAGTAGCTTGCCAATGTTCCATTCTCGGCCTCTCCATGAATTCTAACGAAACATGAACAATGTAAGCTATATCGGGTCTAGTATAACCCAGATATATTAGTCTTCCTATTAGTTGTCTGTAAACACTAGCATCTACCCCTTTTGTCTCCCATGTGTTACTTAGTTTAAGATTGGGTATCATTGACACAGAGCTGGGCTTAGCCGCAAGCTTGCCTTGCTCCTCAAATAACCTTATTATGTATCCTCCTTGTGAAATGAAAATTCCATTACTTGATCTTGTAATTTCCAAACCAAGAAAGAACTTCAAGTCACCAAGGTCTCTAACCTTAAAGTGTTGCTGCCGATATGAATTCAGATTTGCTATAACTCCCATATTTGAGCCTGCCACGGCAAAATCATCAACATATATTAAGACTGCAACAAATCCGACATCATATTTTTAGTAAACAAGGAGTAGTCCGCCTTGGACTGTTGAAATCCACCGGATAATAGACATTCTGTCATCTTTTGCTTCCACTGCCTCGATGCTTATTTGAGACCGTATAAAGACTTTCTAAGTCTACAAACCATATTTCTCTGCTCACAGTCCCCCTGAATAAGAACTCATGGTGGAATGTGCATATAAACTTCCTCTTACAACTCCCCATTGAGAAATGCATTATGAATGTCCAATTGCCGTAATATCCAGCCTTTAATAGCAGCAAGTGCAAAGAAAGTCCGGACTGAAGTATGCTTTGCGACTGGACTAAAGGTATCATGCAAATCAATACCATCACATTGGGGATAACCCTTCGCAACCAACCTTGTTTTGTATCTCTCGACACTCCCATCAGCCTTCAGCTCGACTTTGTAAACCCATTTGCAGCCAATTGCACGTTTACCAGGTGGCAGAGAAACAACATCCCAAGCGTGATTATTTTTTAAAGCTGCAAGCTCAACTGCCATAGCTTCTTCCCAATGTGGAACCCCTTTTGCTTGGTTATATGTCTGAGTTTCATAATTAGCTACCAATGGCAATAAAAAAACTCGAAAGGAGGGAGAAAGTTTCTGATAAGAGACATAAGGTTCAATCGAATATAAAGGTGTAGTGATAGGAATGTGTGAAGAAGGAACTGACCTGGTAGAAACTGCAGAAGAAGATTGTCCTGCTGTGACAACCGATAGGCTGGGATGATAGTCATGCAGATAGCCAGGTGGCTTATTCACTCGGGTACTTCTCTTCAAGTTAGTAAGTGATCCATCAATAGAATCTATTTCATGCGGATGTAATGCAACCTTATCACTATTAGAGGCAGAATGAGAACTAAGGAATATATCTGTATGTAAGCTGAATGAAGGTAAGTTGGATGTTGTACTGTCAACTAGAAGTTCAACATCTGTTGTTGGAATAGGCAAAACCAAAGAATGCACTACTGATGCTTTGTTGGAAAGTTGAAACAGAAATATGGATTCATGAAAAACATCTCTAGATATAAAAACTTCATGCAATTCAAGACCATATAAATAGTATCCTTTAACACCAAAAGGATAACCAACAAAAATGCATTTTCGAGCTCTCGCATCCATTTTTCTTCTACCCTATGTTAAGGTGAAAGCAAAACAGAGAGAACCAAAAACTCTCAAACTATGATATTCAAAGCTTTATAAAGTGATTTGTTGGAACGCAATTTTGTTGGCAACCTGTTAATGAGGAAAGCATACCCCCAGAATTGTAATGGTAGGTTGGCCTGAAAAATGATCTAGTTACTTGTAATAGGTGCTGATGTTTTCTTTCAGCTATGCCATTTTGTTGAGGGCTTTCCACACATGTTATTTGATGTACTATTCCATGGATGCCATAAAAATCTGGTTGTAAGAACTCCACTCCATTACCGGTTCTTAAAGTTTTTACTTGATGCATGAAGTGTGTTTGAACAAAGCTACAAAATTGTTGGAACAGTTTTCTGGTTTCTGATTTGTATTGCATAAGATAAACCCAAGTAACTCGTGTGTGATCATCTACTACAGTTAGGAAGTAACGAAACCCCCTGTAGCAGGTTGTGAATAGGGGCCCCAAATATGACAATGTATCAAGTCGAAAGCACATTCAGCACGACTAACACTTGAAGAAAAGGGTAATCTCTTCTGTTTTGATTGATGACAAATTGAACAAGTATTTGATGTAAAAGTCTAATTGAAGGATCTGTGAGTTGCAAAACCTTGCCCTTCTCTGACGACGCATGCCCTAGTCTTAAATGCCACAAGTCAAACTCAATTAAGGTTTGTTTTCGTGTTAAATGTCCTACTAAGTTCATCCGATGTCTAACTTCTCTATCTACAGCGGTCAACTTTCTAATTTGAGGAGAGGCACCTTCTTATGTTGGAATCCCTACTACTTGAAACAACCATCTTTTGTCTCAGCATGTCCAATCGTCTTTCAGGTTTCCAAGTCCTAAATAAGGCAATAACCTCGTAAGAAAATGAGGCAAAGTTCCTTTTCTGAAGTTAATTTACTGTCTGAAATCAAATTGAATTGGAATGATGGAACAAACAGAACATTAGTTAGAATCAAATTGTTGTTGAGTGTCACTACTCCAGCATGTGTAGAAAGAACTTCGCTGTTATTGGGAAGATGAATCTGTAAAGGAGGTTTAAGTTCAGAAAAGGAATCGGACAAGGCTAGATCAGAAACTACATGATCAGTAGCTCCTGTGTCAAGGTATTGGTAAACTTTCTGATGGTTTGGAGTTTTTAAGCTCAATACAGATATGATGTTATGGTGAATGAAGTTTTTACCAGACGAAGAGTAAGATAAGGATGCATTATTAATGGTGGGTTGATAGTCTTTATCGTGCCCTTGGAGAACCTCAGACACATCTTTTCCAGGGGACCCCACATCAAGCATCGCCAAAAGCCTTTGAACCTGCTGCTGCTTCAAAAGACCAAGGTGTGCTGGTAATGACTCTGCTTTATTGTCTTCCATTCCTGTACTCAACATGTTTATATTTCTTCTTTCGTGTATATTAGAGAACCTTCCACCATAACTTCCATTATAACGTCTTCTTCCAACAAGCCTTCCTCTTCCAGGAAAATTAAGTCTTCTTGTTCCAAATCTAGTACTTGGTGGAATGCCAACCAAATAAAAACATTTATCCTTCAAGTGACCTTTCTTCCCACAATATTCACATATCCACTCCATTCTCTCAATTATGTTGTCCACTAACATGGCTTTAGAAGTCTGTTCCTCCTTCTGTGTTTGCAACGCGACTGCTATAACAGGCGTTTCTGCACCAACTTCCCCCAATTTTCTAATTTCTCTGCATTTCCTCTCTTCATACAATGTTGTAAGCTTCTCCAAGTGTTGGGAAAGGCTTCCTCAGTAGAACTTGTGTCCGAAGGTGTGAGTAATCTTCATTCAACCCAATGAGAAACTTGAACACTATATCTTTATGTTCTTGTTCCTAAAATTTCTTCATCCAACTATACTCACATTTTCCACATTCGGAGAAGGGTAAAGGTCGATAAACCCTTAGTTCTCTAAGAACCGCTAACAACTCATTATAGTATGCAGCAACAGTTTTAACTCCTTGCACCAAGTTAAAATAACGCGTCTGCAGTTGACATATTCTAGCATCATCCGGCTCACCATACCGTTCTTTCAACTCATCCCAAATTTCCTTTGCAGAGTCTAGATAAAAATGGTCGATGAGATCGGAACATAAACTGATCTTTGTATCCAGGACTTCACAAGACTGTTACACCTTTTACACGCTAAGAATAGAGGTCATTTTCTATTGTTTTAACAATGCTTCCATCTACAAAACCTAGCTTGTTTCGAATAGAGTGACCAACTCAAACGATGCACTCCATGTATTATAGTTACCTTCCTCCAATTCTGGAGACACTATCGCTCCCACCTGATTTTCCCCAGAATGCAGGTAAAAGGGTGAATGCGGATTGTCTATCACCGCCATCTCCATCTTCCTTCCTTCCATCTAGCGAGCGCAGCGCTTTGATACCATGCTAGTTGATGAAATCGTTCATCCGCTTCCATTGAAACCCAGATAAAACCAGAAAACCAAAGAGCAAAAACATTTCTTCCATTGATTGACAGAAAAGATTTCTTTTATGGGGATAAGAACCCTTTAACAACCACGCACTCCCTTCTGTACATCCGCAGACCACCCTTTCTAATTGATTATGATTGTTCTTTTACCATCCTGCCCTTCTAATTGGGCCGTGTATCAACATATTATCAGACAAATGGATTTCTATCCCATGTATTGAGTCGGCCCCTTCTCCAGGTCCTCCGGCTTGTCATCAGCTCAATTTCTTCTTCTTCTCATTGGCTCCTTCATCTTCGACCTTCTCTTTCTGCATTAGCTGCTGACATTCTACAGCGACAGGAGAATCTATGGCTCCCGCTAACATGACCGAAAAACTCCCAACACCTTCACCATCGATGTCGCGTTGCTTTTCCTGAACCCTCTACCGAACTCACCCCCTTAAACAACCTATTGCTGAAACACTCCATAAACAAGGGATACGAGGCAAAGATGTGTCGAGCCAGCAACTGCAAGAATGACGTGGGATTGCTCTCCAGTCCTCCCCGTTATCAACAAAGTCTGCAAAATGAGGCTTCCCCATACTGAGCAATGACTTCATAAATGGGAATCCAGCAACAACCCTCTCGCGAATAATCGCATGGTAATTCCCCAAGAGAACCCTCGATCGGCTAAACCACCCGATCCTATACCATAACTTGTAAACTACGAAAATTGATGACGAGTCCAAATGACGACGGTGGAGGGACTGGGAGTGAAATCTTAAGGGAGATGATGATGATGAATAAGCCCACGGGAATTCGTTCCACAAAAAGTATCTTCAAACTAATTTGACGAACAACCTATTACGCTGATTCGATCGAAAAATAATAATCCAAGAACCAATGATGTGGACAACAACAAGACCATATTAGCTTATTTGGATGTTGCAGCAAGGAATAACAACGACGAAAGTGGATCCATCATATTAATGAAGGGTAAAAGTCAACCAAAGAGAAAGAATAATTTCCAGGTTTCCAAGAGGTGGGGAATTTCAGAATAACTATGAAGTAGAGATTCAAAGAGATGACTTTGCGTTACACATCAACCGCCGGATTCAACCACCACTGCATACCACTTTGCTTCCCCTTGCCAGAACTATCTCCAAATCCAAAGCGAAGACGACATAATCTCTCCTCAAAGAACAAGGAGATTAGAAAAGAGTAGGGTACACCTTAGAAACCGTTAACAAACACGTGGAGGGGAAACGACAAGCGGTCTCACTCTCTTTTGACCTCATCCTATAAAAACTCAAACCTTTACACAGAAGAACTCCCCCATAAGCCAGACAACTTGTATAGATGGATTGGACAATCGACCAACATCATTTTACCCCGACAACAATGTTTAGGGAGGGAAAATGGAAGCGAACACACCGGCCGGAACTCCCCGTGAGGATTCTTTCAAAAACTAACGCCACCAAAAGCTCTTGCTATCCTATGGATCATAACTTCCATCCGTGTCACATGACTAATGCCATGTAATGTGTCACCTAAAATTCCTCTAGTTATAGAAGAGAGCCCATGTCGATCTTTATACGGTCATCGTCAGTTGTACCAAAATAAATGTATTGTCCGAGAGAATCCAGTGGAATATTAAAAATATTTCTAAATGACATGTACAACAGAAATGCAAAACATCAATAATGATAAGGCATAGTTGCCAACGGACGACGAAAGATGGCTAACATAAAACGATAACTCATGAAATTACATCAATTTTTCAAACCACTAAAATAAAAGCTTTGGTTCATGACATACAACACTAAGTTCAATCCCGATGGAAAACCGGCTAGCAATCTAATCTAAATGTCTACTAAAAGAATATTCCGGAAATCCGGAATCTCCTAGAATAATCATAACCATCAAAGTCATGGATCAACCAAGGCAGCTACTGCTTTTTCAACCGAAACAAACCAACAGGATTCGATCTTTGATCAATTAGCATCTTCCTAATAATATACCAAGCATATGCATAACCCACCAACTTTTAAACAAAAAACACATGGCTGCCTCTAAAAGAATCACTCCTAAATATTTTATTTTATTCTTTAAAAAAAAATATTTCAAAATAATATTGATGTCTAGAATCGATCACCTCCTTCTCAATTGTTAATTTCTTAAAACGCGTTGATCTCGCATAGAAAACCCGGCTAGCCTCAGCACATCGTCGTATAAATCAAACCAAAATGTACGGCTCATCAACTCATCACATGTACTCACTGCCAAATTAAATCAACACAACAATACATATTAAAAAAAATCATCTAGAAACCTCAATGACAAACATGGAACAATTTTCCTAATTACGGGGCAAAGCCAAATTTTGACCTAATCACAGTTTGGTCAAGTCACATGAATTAAAAAAATCACGATCCTAAATCGAATTACGATTGCTCTGATACTACATGTAAGAAAACTTAATCCAATTCATGATCATCGTAATCGAATTTACGACACGAAAAAGTGCGGAAACATAACATACCTCTTATTAACGTACTTCCATAAAACCTGATTATTAGGTCCTTAGACTCCGTCTTCATCGTGATCTTAATTGTTGGAGTGTTTCCCGATCAAATCTGCGAAAAGCGAATTTGATGATCTAGGGTTAGGGCAAGTGACTTGCCGAAGGCCGATACTATCAACTAGAGTTAGGGCAAGTGAGAGAGCGAACCTAGTACCTGTTAATATAAGGCGTGACGGGCCATTTCATCATGGGTTTACGTCGACACACTGGGCATACACTAAATGTCATCCAACCCACATAGATCACGAGCTATCATGTATTGTCTAGTATATCGTAGCACAACCCGATTTACGAAAACTTAAATCAATAATTGATTATAGCCCAACATAATTTTTATAACATAAAATAAAATAATAAAAAATAAAATTCTAACAGATGCGCCATCTCATTTCGTCTTGGTGGTCCACAAGAACTGTGGGACATTCCCAATGCTAACATGGACACGTTATCCTGACAGATCCCCCTCCCATCTTGCTTCTCATTAGTAGCAAGCATGGAGGTGCGAATCCTAGTCGATGTGCATGGGGGAGAAGCTGTCTTCTGTTGCAAACAGAGAAATGGCCGAGTATTCGTAGAGTTTGGTTGCCCCTCAGATCCCGCCACAGCTCCTCCTTAGCACCAGCAATAGATAAGGGGAACATTAGAAGCATGTCAAACAAGGAGCATACTGGCCAATCCACATCCCACGATTCGTTAACATGTGCCATCCTTTGACTGGCAGAGGAATGACGGTGCTGTCGGATACTGGCATGCTTAAATATCTCTCCTTAAGCCTCTATGTGATTTTCATGACCCGACAACTCTGTGCAAATTATCATGAATTCGCAAGGTATTTCTCAAATAAAGGAGCCAGGATAACTTTATTTCCATGTCTTTGGTGAGAGGTAGCTGATGATGGCTTAGAATCACAGCGATGCGTCGTCCCATAAACACATTGGCAAGTGCTCTTTGCATGGTCTTCCATAAACACATTGGCAAGTGCACTTTGCATGGTCTTCTCGTCAAGTGAGTAATGAAATGAGGCTGGCGCGCTTCAACTCTCTGAGCCTATGAGAGTGGTTCTTGAGGATTGTTACTTAATAAAGTCCCCCCGCAACTTAAAATGAATACTCTGCTCGGCATTATTCACCCAATCATCAAGACTGATAGGCTGAGACAAACATTTTTCCCATCCAGAGCGTCATCATTCGACTAACTTATGTTTACTAGGCAGAAAATTTAATTCAGGCGGCCACTTGGGGCGTGTATTGTTTCTTTCTGTCAGGACTGACTGGTTTAGTCATGTTGTGATCAAGCAATCTTGTCATCATCATCTAGTGGCAGTTATATAAGCAGTCCGGTCCCCTCTTGGCTGTGTTTAGCGTAGTGGTCTGATGAATGAAGGGGATAAGACAGCAAATTCCAAACTGAAATAAGATTAAATCAGCACTTGCCCTTGTATGGATCAGAAGTTCTTTGGCCCCCTCGTCACAAGCATTCCCAATTCGAAAAACCAGGCTCACATCACAACACAGCTCAAATCTGTCCACTGAAGATAAGAGCCAAATCTTTCTTTCCCATGTAACCCCAAACTTCAGGCAAAGTTTCAGAACTACAAAAACAACTGGCCTAACAACCAAGAGCCTATGGAATCCCCGAAAACCTAATATTTCAGTAAGAAAACTTTCCAGAACCATAGCCCTCAATGCACTCATCCAATGCAATCCATAATCGAAAGAGAGAGAAATCCTTTCCAGGGAAGACAAAAAGGTATAGCAAAGCATGGGTTCACCTTCACTTGATTTGTGCAATACTATCTATCATCCCTTTAGTCCAGCATGACTATTCCTCTTCATTTTGACTTTCATCCTTGGCAAGTTTGATCATGTCATCAATGCGGAGGATTGTTATGGCTGCTTCAGTAGCAAACTGACAAATTAAACCAAAATGCTTCAGAACAGCAGTTCATGGTAAACGACCAGTCAACATATGCATGTGTAAGGTTCATCTTATTATCTTGACCTGTATTATTTTCACTTTACTCATTGCAGGTTCAATCACACCAGCTTCTAGGTTGTTCCGGACAGCACCCTTTGATAGATCCAATCCCATGCTGCAAAATTAATGTAGTGTCAAATAAATGGAAAAAATCCTTCTCCAAGACCCTCTCATCATCAGAATTCCAGTGGTAGCAATTTGTCCACAGCATGTAAACAAGGCACTTCAATAGAGATCTCTGTATGAATGCATTCACAGAGACTAACAGTGTCCACTAGTCCAGCAATGAGAAACGCAATGTACTAGTCACTAAACAAAACAAAGCGTGTTTACCTGGACAGATGCTTCTTGTCAGCCTTTGTTTGAGCCGTATGGTGGTAAGCCCGCAGTTTAGCAACTAATTCAGTGGCATCTTTAGCAGCATTAACAGAGAGAACCTGAAATTCATGATCACAGAAAATATAACAAGAAAAATCTACGTAATCTCTTGAAAAATTATTCTTTTCCAGTTTTATTGTTAAAGTGAGCCCATAACAAAAGTAAACATTCCTCTTTTTTTCCTAATAAATTACACAAAAAAGGAATATCATGCCATAGAACCGTAAGAAGTTTATAAATAGGTTTCATCTGAACAGAAGTACTTTGTAAAGTAAATTCAAAACCTACCATGATATAATTTAGCATGCAATCGGAAATGAAGGTTATGCAGGATAAGTGGATGTTAATTCACACCTTTGGTATAATTAACAACGATTCAGCAAATTCTGCGATTGCTAGCTGCTCACGGGATCCTAATGTTGTTGCAAGATACTCCAGGTATACAGACAATGCAGCCTCAACTGCACCTCCGCCAGCAACCACCTGTGAACTCAGAATGTTTATGAAGGATTACATGAGGTTGTAATAAGTAAAAGGGAAAAAAGTTGCAGTTTAAGGAGTTCAGATCATGTACAAGAAAGAGAGAAACAGTCAAAGAATTTTTACAAAGGATTACATGAGGTTGTAACAAGTAAAAAGGAAAGAATTCAAAGTTCAAGGAATTCATATTCATTTACAAGAAAGAGAGAACGGTCATAGAATGTTTACAGAGGATTACATGAGGTTGTAGCAAGTAAAAGGAACGAAGTCGCAGTTCAAGAAGTTCATATTCATTTACAAGAAATTGATAAACAGTTCAGAATGCTTACAATGGATTACATTTGGTTGTAACAAGTAAAAGGGAAAGAAGTCACAGTTCAACGAGCTTATTTTCATTTACAGGAAAGAGAGAAACTGTCATAAAACTCAACCTATCTCCTAGATGAATGCATCCCAAAGGGGATCAATCAAAATTAAAAAGATTCAGATGCATCCACAAAATTTAAAACAAGAAAATGTCCCTGAGCAGAGATTAAACATTCACATTGGGAAATCTATTTTAAATCACCCATGGCTGAATCATGCAGCCAATTAGAAGGATCAACAACAGTAAGTAGAGTGCCTATTGGTATTTTTCCACAACATCACAATGCTTCCACCAGAAGGAAGAAAGATTATCCAGGCAACAATTCTGAATTTGCCTCAAACTATCAGATCTTAATGAGAAAAAAAAATACAAGACCACAAAAGAAAAGGGAAACTGAATGAACGTTCTGAAAAAAGAGAACAGAAAATTGAAACTCTTGTGCCAGAAAAGAACTTGGATATTGAAGATTACCGTATTGGACTCAAGCGTCCTCTTGACAATTGATAAAGCATCATGAAGAGCTCTCTCCATCTCATCTAGCATATAATCATTAGCACCTCTAAGGATCAAAGAAACCTAAAAACACAAACAAGCCAAGGGACGAGTCATAAGTTATTCTAAGAGTGTCCTATCCATCGTACGGCAACAAGATCACCACACACACATCAATGGAACACTTCCCAAATAAAAGCTTTGACAAATATATTTCTAGAATGTACTAAACAAACCTTATACTCAAAAAATTAGTACTCACCGCACTGGTTGTCTTGGTTCCTTTTATCATGACGACATCATCATCAGCAATTCGTTCCTCAACAACTTCATCTGCGAATCCTAAAAGGGATGCGTCAAAAGTTTCTTCACCTTCCATGTCAGCAAATGTGGAAACCTGACCACATATAGCAGCAAAGTACAGGGTTGTAATGTCACCATACAAGAGAGCTCTTAATCGTGTTATACAGTTCAGTTGATACAAAGCCGCGTACAAAACTTTTATGGTAAAAACTCAAAATACCGCCATATTATCGAAGTAAAGCATGAAATTTTCAATTTGATCCAGAAAAAGAGCATCATAATTACTGATCTTTGATAAAATCACCAAAAAAGTTGGACTATATCAATCCGGGAAAATCATTATTAATACAGAATTAAAGTAGGTAAGCTTGCCATGGTTGCACCAGTAGCCTTGGCAACGTGACGCATATCCTCCTTCCGCACACGCCTAACAGCAATCGCACTGGCCTCCACAAAGTACTGGCAACATTATAAAAATAAATACATCAAATACCGTATATTTTCATTGGACCCCTGTCAGATGATTCGATCCCACATGACAGAAATTGCTTGAAACAACGAGGGCCACATCCACGTATGGAAAACCATAATGAAGCTTAATCAAGAATGAAAGCCATAAACTTACTCTGACATTTTTGCCAGGACATACTACTAGATTAGTTCGAATATATGTAAACACAGAACAAAAAATTCTAGGCCATGCTATTAATCATTATAAAAGTTGGGTAACCAGAGTTTGCATGTAATTCACTATAAAAGAAATCAACAAAGGAAAAGGCCGATGCCTACCATTTGATGCTACATGAATGCATAAATAGCGAATAGAAAGGAACAGGCTGAACATCAGCAATTAAAAGATAATATAGCTCTTCCACATTTAAAAGTTTAACTTTCCCAATAAGTAATAAATCTTATTGGAAATTCATAATATCACAAGAACAATGGATGATAGATATTTGTTTCCACTTGCAAGAATCTGATCTCGACTTTCTAATAGAGTGGTAGCATCAATGTTTTTGGATAGCTATAGCAAGGAATAATTGGTATCATTGATTTATGACTCAAATGCACACTTAAAAGTGATAGTTACAAAACAAAGTGTCTGAAAACATCAATATACCATCAATATTGAAAATGAATAAGCCAATAAAGAAACATACTACTTATCAACCGTCTGCAATCAAACACGCATAAAAAAATTTGCCTAAATCAATACAATAATTGAATAGAACCATAAACAAAACATGAGTATCATTACCTTCAGTGCCATGTCATCAATCCCTTTTGTGGTCAAAATGACATTTGCCCCGGCCTTAAGCAACTTCTCAATCCTTTCCTTCGTCATATCAGCCTCCCTATTCAAAGAACAGATGCCACATAAGCTCATAAAGTTTAACATCCCGGTTAAAGGATTTTCTAGCTCTTGGTTCGAGGAAGCAACTGATTCTTTAACTTGTCCAAAAAAGATCTGATCATTTTAGCATATGAAGTGTTAACATAGTGTAAGTGATATTAAAATAAAATATTATGTAACTGCATTAACATCCTACTGTTCTCACCAATATCATTGAGAGATGGGTCGATCATTCACTATTTCAAAAGAACAAGACAAAGCAATACCTTAACCAGCCCTCATAGTCATTAACTACCCCACATTACATTCATCGATTATCACACAAACACGAGATAACGCATTACCTTGACCAACTTTCTTTCATTGTACATTTCACCATTTCTTTGAATGACAAAGAATACTTGCCGAGAGTAGAATTTTTTTTGTGCCATATTTGTTAAACATTATTCGAGAAACCAAGCTTACACCATGAAATCCAGACAATATAAGTAATATACGACTCAAAACCATGAAGTTAGGCTGTCGGTTTGTCATTTCATCGTCACAAAACCAAACCTTAATTCCTACATAACATCGTAAGTCAAATCCACTACCAAAAAAAATACATCGTAAGCCAAATCAAACCAAGGTAAAAGAAACAACTGACGATTGCTTTATTTTCAGAAATCATCTAATAATGTCATAAAACATAATGTCTAGATCACCTTTGTCGGATTTTTTCTAGCTCTCTTGGATCAGTAACAACTACTTGGACACCCATCTGCATTTTAGTCTTCTGAAGATTGAAGTCAAGGCATGCTATTTTAGCAGGGGCAACTCTAATTGGCATCCCCTGCGCTGCACGTCCAGTATTCAAAGCATATCCATTCAACAAATAGCTATCCTTTGCACTTTTCCCGTGAGCTTTCAAGATGTTAATGCCCTACATCAGCAAAAGTTTTATGAAGTGAGTAAAGTGTAGTTAAAATGGAAACATTTGATATTATCAGGGAAAACTAGGCAGATTATTCCACAAAACAAGCTCAAACCAATTAACAATCTATAGAAAACTGCATTATTCTCTCTCACAGATCCAACCAAGAAATGTGTACCTTGATGGGATACTTGACTTCGCCACGAGCATTTGTCATTTTTACCGCCTGGACTGCATCGACAACCTAATTATGGGAAAAGAATGATTTATCCAGTGGATGTTAGAATATAAATGATGATGTCATTGATAGGAATTTAATATGAAAGCACTCCAAAAAAACACTCTGTACATAAAAGAGATAAATGTGCTCCATGGATGCAATGATTCACAAAAAGCTCACACGGAATAGTTTAAAAGGGAAACTCAAAATTAAACTGGAAGGCATAAATCTAGGATAATCAAAGGAGTCTGCACAATCAACAAATCTCACAGAGAAAAACACATTTCCACAAAACATGTAGCTAGTATCAATATACCAAGTTCGCAAAAAAGTCGCTGTCACCGGCAATCAATTTGGACGACATGCTTGTCTTAGCACAGTTAACTAGGGACTCCTTTCCCAATTTGTCAACCTGTAAAAGAAAACAAAGACCATGCATAAGGTTGCATAAATATTTGCATATTGAAGCACTGACTTTCTTCCACATAAGACCAAATCACACCAAAATATTTTCTAGTGCCAACTAAAGCAAATAGTTGTCCACTGACCATAAGTTACACCCATTCGGATGGATGAAGCGTCCCTGCAACACTGGTAGGAGCTGCCTACAGGACCTCTACCCTTCTTTTACAAACTAATACAAATGGATCCTCTTTAATACAGCCTTTTTATCTCAGTAGCAGAAATTTTGCGGCTTCATCAAATCGGAGGGTGAAATCCAGGATTTAAAAGGTCCATCTACTAATGTAGTTGCTTTGATCTATATAGGACGCACAAGCAGGTTTTTCCTTTTGCCACGCCCATTTCCATTCATGAGGATAAAAGAATGAAATTAATTGACAAAATTCTAATCCCTAGTATTCTCCTTCCATCGCTCTCTATACAAGAATAAAAAACACTTAATCAATTCATGCTCCAATAAAAGTTATTAATAGTAAAGTTTCTCAACACTACCCACCTTAACTGCAAGTTTCTCTTCCACATACTTACAAGCTTCCCTCATTGCAAGCTGGAAAAACAAATGGAAGCCCAAACGTAAGAACAAAGAGTGGGACTTCATCAGAACATATTCTCATGATAATAAAAGAAACGTCAAAAGAGGGACTCACTCGATAACCACTGATAATTGATGTGGGATGTATCTTGTTTCTCACCAAATCATTCGCTCTCTACAAAAGAAAGATAAAAAGACAAGAACCCAAGATTAACAACATTCAACGAATCACCGAGGAAATCCAACTTATGGTAGAAGTAACTACGAAAGCAGGGGATTCACTTTGAGGAACTCAGCAGCAACAATGACGACGGAAGTTGTTCCGTCTCCGACCTCTTTGTCCTGGAGCTCAGCCAACTCCACCAAAACCTATAAAGAGGTAGGGACCAAATAAATAACAGCAACTACTCATTCCAAGACTTCAACAAACACTAAGCTCAACTAATTTAATTCAAAAGGGTAAAAGGAAATAAGCAGCTCTCCATACCTTGGCAGCTGGATGTTCCACTTCCAGCATTTTGAGTATGGTAGCCCCATCATTCGTGATGGTCACATCGCCGATATCATCAACCAACATCTGGTATCAAAGCGCGGACATAAAACACAACAACATCAGAGATCCCACTGGAAACCAGACCCAAACGGAACAGCTCCGCCAAGAAAACCAATAAAACTCCAAAGAAAAAACAGGGACGCCACAACAGAAGGAAAGAGGAGACGCGGAACCTTGTCGAGGCCGACGGGACCGAGCGAGGATTTAACGATGTTGGCCACGGCTTGGCAAGCCATCACTGTTTGCAAAAAGCAAGAAGATGAAGAAGAAGAAGAAACATTAGGACAAGATCCACAGCCCAAGGCAGAGACAGTAGAGAAGAGAAGGCGGCGATCCATATACCGTTTTGGGTTCGGACATCCTGACCGGACTGACGCTCGCCGAGGATGTCGGGTGTCGGAGCCATTTTCTCCCTGAGCCCTGCAATGAGGTGGGGGGAGATGCTTCTGGAGTGGGAAAAAGAGCGCAGCAACTGAACCAACGACCGTCTCTCTCTGCTTTGTGGTGCGTTTAGGTTTTAGGCATGCGGGAGGGGCAACGGCGACGGTGACCCCGCCTTCAAAAAGTAGAAAATTCCAAACATGATCCTTACTTTTCTCCATCCGTTTCATCACCATCCATTCTCTGGTAAATGCGATCAAGAATTGAATTTATCTTCAATATTGGGAGGCGTTATGTTTGTGGAGAAATAATATTCATTTATTTGGTTATATTTTTTTATGTTTGGAATACTCTGGATTATGTATTGCTTAAAATTACGTCATAACCACATTTCCCCCCATTTATGTTTTATTCTTCCATTATTCAAAGAATAAAATAACCACAACGAGGAAAACAAACAGATATTTCATGGTACTTGCATCTTCATGTTTATTAGAAGTCATATCCGTCTCTCAGTTACATGTCAAGGCCGGAAAATTGGGCTTTCTCATTTTCAGGCTTGTCCAGGCTAGCCCCATACATAGATGACTCCTTCGACTTATACATTATATAAAAAAAAAGGATCGAGTACTTGGGTTTCGTGACGTTGGGTTCGGCTAAAATGCAGCCTTGCGCTTGCATTGTCCGAACACGGAGACTGGGGGCTTGTCCGTTCGGAGCTTTGATATTTGACAACCTCCTTCGGTAAATTTTTTTATGAAATAGGTCTGTAAAAATAACATTTTCTTAACTGATGTTAATAATTTAATATTTATAATATCGAGTTCACTTAAAAAATTAAATAAACACGATATAAATAAACATAATATTTGAATCGAATTCTCTTTAGAGGGTTTTAATTCAATATTTGTAATACGGATTTCTCCATTTTTCTTTGTCAATTAAACTTAGTAATCAAAGAAATCTTTTTTTTTACCAACTTATTTTGCAATATATTTTACGAAGTGATATTATTAAGTAATATTCCTCGGTACGTTCCCTTCAAAATTTTTATTTAAAAATAAGCCAACATAAAAATTACTTAAATCAATTATATGCTACTACGTAATCGACATCCACTAGAGTATAATATTTCAATCCAACACCAAAGACACATAATATTGCCTTAATGTCGAAACAATGACCAAGAAAAAGGCATGTGGGATGTGGAGATTTGTACGGATGTACGATTAGTTTCGTAAAAAATTTGCGAAATACGGTCAAAGTTTTGAAAACTATTCGTATACCGTCGAGAGGGTGAGTTTTGAATACTCACTCTTTTTGTAGGGTGAGTTTTCAAAACTCGCCCTCATGCTAGATGACTGAAGACGGGTCTTCAAGACACCCCTTATGGTGGCTGGACCATTGTCATAACCCAATTTTTTCTACAAAAAATAAAAAAAACACTAAAAAATAAAAATCTTCAAAAATCATATAAAATCATCGAAAATAAATAAAAATCTCATAAAATCCAACAAAATCACAAAAAAATCTAATCATAAAGCCACTAACTATTCCCCATAAATAGCTAGACCTAGGAAGACACATACAGAGAGAAGATACACAGATAGAGACGGCGACATACACCGAGAGAAGGAACGCTTTCGTCACAAAAGGTAGCCTTCTCTTTTATGCTTTCTTCGTTAGAAATTACATCAGGTTATATCCCAGCCGGCCGAGCTCCCGTCATCCATCGACACGAGCCCCCAACTCGTCTCTCCTGGAAAGCAGACGCTCGACGACTCCGTCCGCGACTTGCGCTACCCGACAATCCGGTCACTTCGCTGGAGCCGGGCTCGTCTGCAGTAACCCATGATGCGATCATGGCTTCCCCAGGAAGAACCGTGAAAACACTAACACGGACAGACAAGTTGAGAAGAAGAGGCAGTATCCAAAAGGCGCCATCCATAAAGAAAAAGGAATTCGTCCTTGTGACTAAAAAAGACGCCAGGGTTCCTAACCACTCCAAACACCCGACAATCCAAAGACCCAAAAGGAAACTGAAGATGACACAGAACAGAAGCGGGAAAGGAAAGAGAGAAGAAAGAAAAATTCAAATTGATCATAACAAGAGAAAGCCCTCTTGACATGGGCACTCGGTTCGGCTACAACATAAGCGCTTCCCGACTCCACAGCTTGGTTGCCCAAGTCCTCCGGGCACAAACCGTCCTTGGCACGATCACTTCTCGACTTACTCGGAACAAAACCGTAGTCCGGCGGCGGCACTCTCACCCCATGGTGACTCAAGATGGGTTGCTCTGAGATGCGACACCATATCGGCGACCCCTCAGCCCCTTTGACTCGTCAATCTTGTCATCCTGGAGCGTCGAATGTCGAATCACGGTCACCGGTTTAGTGCCTTGAAGAGCAACATGCAGAAGCATACTCGAAGCACCAGCAACCAGCCGCGAACGGTGTCCACGGCATGACCATCTTTCTCTGGGGGCTGCAGCGGCCCCTGTCCCGTCCTGCTGTCGCACTATCTCGACTCCAACGGCGGGCAATAAGTTGGAGCGTGGGGGATTGTTCGAAACCACGGGAGATTCTTCTACCTGGTCGATGACTCCGAACCATCAGAGGATACCTCTCAGTGTGCTGCTACAAGGATAACGGGCAAAACACCTAAACGAGTCCAGCGACCACAACAACAGCCTCTCTAATCCAGATTTTAATCCTCGTCCCTCCAGGAGTATGACCTGCAGCCGCTGTTATCAAAGCAACAAGTTCGTTGATGACATCGAGGACCTCTGTCATTCTAGCGTCCTCAGCCTTCGTTGGAATCGAGCTCTCCGAATACGCCTTCAGGAAATCATCCACAGAAGACAACAAGGAGAAGGGCCATGTGTGGGTGTTAGAGACCCAAGAAGAAATCCGCTTCCCTCACCCTTTTCTGATTCTGCTTTTTTGGGTCGATGGATCTGTGGTGCGTCCGAGTGAATAACAGCGGAAGTTGCAATCCTTTTGGCACCGGTGGTTCGTCGCAATGGGAGATTGCTGTTGGGAAGGAGAGGGCTTGCCTGTCGTTGGAACCCACGAAGCATTTCTACAACGTTGTTGTCCGGGCTTTGCCTAAGAAGAACGGCAACGGGTGGGATAATGACAATAGGAATGACCACAATCTTGCTGCTCCAGGAATTAATGAGAATGCCCCGTCAGATTCTTCGGATGGCAACAAATCCCATGGGACTGCTTCTCAGAAGCCTCGGCATGATCGTGATTGGAGATTATTTCGAGCTCTTCTATTTTGCCAGGGAACAGGCTAAGAAAGCTGAGACCGAAGCTCAAAGCTCGGATGGACTTCAGAAGGAGATGAAGCCACTTAAAAGTAAATGGGCATATCCTATTCATGTCCCCGAGTCAGGATGTGTCCTGGCTGTGAAGGAAAGGCTTAACGGTATCCGTACCTTTGAGAGAACTGTTGTTCTCCTCTTGATATCTGGAACAACGGCGACCTACAACGATGCGTCCGGTCTGAGTTCGACTTGCCCACTCCTTCGTCAGCTCTTACCTCTCATCCCGACATCGGCAATGGCGTTTTGAATCCCGGCCTCTATGCTCAACTCCTTATCAAGCGTTCCCCGGTCAGCTCCCATCCATTTCCTTATACTTGATGTTTGGGTCTGACGTCAATGTCTTTTTTTATTGTTTCATTTTTATAATGATCCCCAAGGCTTTGTACCCTATATCGATTTCATGCTTTTATAATGGTGCTGGCAAATGTGTTTTGACATAGTAAAACACGTACATTGATGAATTTTTTAATTCAATTCATGGTTTGAAATTATTAATCCACGTAACTATTTGAACATACGCACGCGAATTCATTTTTTAGAATGATTTATTGATTATATATTTTTTATATTCCTTTAGAGTTTTCGATCATGCCTCGAACTGTTTCCTTTATTGCTTTAGTTTTATGTAGACATCTACGGGGCGTGCCTTGCGGACAACCAAGGCGCGCACCCCATTTGACGCGTTCAAGATAACGAAGTATTCGAGGGTTTATTTTGGATTCTCGAAGATCAAGACCCTCTGAAGACGGCTTCGCACTCACCAACGTTACGGCATCAGCGGCTCGCCAGGTTCACCGTAAACCTATTCTAAAAAACGGCACCGTGAGGTATAAATGCTAACGGGAGCGTTCTATATATAACGAGAAATGGTACAATACCCGGTTCTCCCTTGAATTTATTTTTTGGCTTAAAAACTGTTAAGGGCATTAATCAATCTATGGTGTTTGCATTTTTGCCCGAAAATTCAACTTTCAAGAAATATTTTCTAAAAAATGATTCACGTAGACATTATAAGCATTTTTGAGCTCGAGATCATTTTTTTTATATATCAAACAATGTCTTCTTCTAAAACCGAGCTCAAATAAATCGGACATCGGAAACACACGATTAAAGCCTCCCTTTTCTTTGTGATGCATGCGATTTAGTAATCCCTAATTCCCGAACCATAACGAATCTCTATAGTTTTTCTAACTTGAACTTAAAATAAGTTAGTGGCGACTCCGACACATTTTCAAAATCCGAAGCCTTATCGTCAAGGGAGGATATCCATTTTAGATGCAACCGGAAACGGGATCCACCCGCGACAGATTTGGCGACTCCACTGGGGACACTTGGGTAATTTTTTAGAGGATTAGGGTCGAAAAAATCGATTTCAAAATTGGGGGCAACTTAGCTTTGTGTGGAGTGTGTTTGCGCTTTACTTTTTCGATTGTCTCTGCTAGGCATATGGTGAGTCGTCCTAAAACCCAGGGACACCTAAGTTTAGGGGCATACCTGCCATATGAGAGAGGTTGTCTACCTCTTTACCTGCGGCATATACCAACTCACCCTTCGTCCAAGGGTGAGTCAAAAGCTAGTCTAGATAGGCATATGTTTGAAAGTCATACAAACTGTTATAACTCTAACTATTTATTTCTGTGCGTGCACTGTTTGATGTCATATGATCGATATTTTTCAATGCTTGATTTTTCCTGTTACATGAGCCTTCATCCCGGGCGCCATAGGATTAGTTCGGGTATACCATATGCCGACGGGTGTTGGCCGTTTGCCTCTACCTTTAGGTGGGTACCCACCTATTTACCATCGGACGAATATCCGAGTTCTTTCATTTAAAATGAACCCAAACTCGGATTTCTCCGTTTTCGGTTAATGAACGGGTCCAAGCCACATCCAAGATGGTAGATAGAAAATTTCATACTTATCTACATTTTTTTTTCTATATGGTCTAAATTGATGCTTCTTGTTATACATTAACCACCATTTTTCTCTTACTTTCACTTTCGCTAACATGCCTTCTGTTCAACGAGCGAATATAAGGGAAGTGATTTCTACACCGAGTTTCCTTTTTATGCTCGCATATTGTCACTTATGCTTGCATGTTGTCGAACTTGATTATTCTACATACATTTAAAGCTTTCGAGTCATGATACTTTAGAAAATGCCTACTCATATGCATAACATTGATGCATATCTAAGAAAAAAAAACATTCTTTCTAGACCTTTATGAAGATACACATAGATTTTTTTTCAACAGACTTTGAATTCATTTTTTTCGTCATTTTACCATCACCTGGCTTCGACAATTTTTCTTGAAAGAAAAAAAAATCTTCGCCTTTTTTTAGTAAAAGGGCATATAAGTGTTCATTGAGCGTTGACACACATCTTGCATCCACAAACATAACTTTCTTTATCGAGACTAATACATGATTTTTGTTTTTGTTTGAGGTGCCCCGTATCTATCAAAGTTGGACTACTCATCAGCCACGAAAGCTTTGGATATCCTCTCTCCCCGAAGAGTTCAAATGTGCAACAACATCATTCCAGCTCGACTTTGTCACACACACATTATTTCCAATTTATTGGTTAAGGTGTATTCCTTCTATTCTTGCTTATTATTTAAATCAATCAAGCATGTCATCTACCATATGGATTTTGGTTTTTCTTATGCAGGCAGATGAACATCCTCTCTTCCAACGAGGCATACGATCAACATTCAATTAAACCGAATGTTAAAGTCCA
The DNA here is from genome assembly GCA_023653495.1 of Melastoma candidum. NCBI lineage: Eukaryota > Viridiplantae > Streptophyta > Magnoliopsida > Myrtales > Melastomataceae > Melastoma > Melastoma candidum. The sequence goes on along the minus strand of CM042881.1, from coordinate 14,655,380 downwards.
AGAAGCAAAACTCATTCAACTAGCTTCATATTGTCATCATCCACAACTCCAATGCTTGGTTTACAATCACCATCAGCATCCGAATAATAAACTGGGAAAGATCGTCACAAAGCAACTAAAATGACATCATGGAGCTTGTTCAACACTAATGTCAAAAGAATACAACATTATTCTCCCAACCATCGAATTCAGAAAAGGAGAGCATGACCCCGTCAAACCAAACTGGGTCAACATTATTCTCAAAGCATAAGCTGGGGCAAGCTTCATCCCATGGGAATCAACATGCCTTCAAGAGTGCAAGTTCAAAGGAAGTATCATTCTAATCCTTAACATTCAAAATTGAACATTGATTACATTTGTTCTCTCTTCTTACAGGTATTAGAATTAGGACAATTCAATGACAGTTCGCCAATAGATCACCGTTACTCACACTAGCGGCCATGCCTACAAGGATTTCTATTTCAATTCTCTTTTGAATCACTTTAAAATCAAAGAATAATGCATATTTTAATATTTTTTACACAGGTTCAGTTTCACTACAACATTGATTGGGAGCTCAAACTATGATAAACTCATCATAAGGGAGTGACATTCCAATTTTCTTTCATGTAACCTCATTGTCAAACATTCATACTATCCTTTCATGTTTCTTTGCAGAATCTCCAAATCCTTAAATCAGAACAAGCACATCATCAAGCTTAGGAACTACTATTATTTCAAGCTCATCAACTTACTAAGCTGGGGCAGTGCATCCATGTCAAGTCAATCACGAAATGCTCTCATCTACCGAAAGACAACACATTTCAACTGAGGCAACTCTTTTCGAACGCGTCTATGAGGCACTAACAGTTTTACCAATCGAGCAACAATCCGCTGCACATTAGATGCATGTCAAGAGCTCTAAACAAAGATACGTCGATGCATGCAAGCTTAGTGACACAATTCTAAAGAGGATTCTTTCGAATGTCGAGGATTCCCAAGGAAAGTTTCTTCCGCAACTACGACATTCCATATGTTTTCAAGCAAATACGCACAAGAGGCGCTCTCATCCTAACAAAGATAGACGGAGCTGTTCCATTCCAACCGGATCGATAAACTAGAAAAATCAACCCAAAAGACTCAACCTATGGGGTCGCAAGCCATGTCGAATAAACGGTGAAAGCAAGTATCGTTCTAATTTGAATCACCTTAAATTAGAAACTAATCAATGTTATCTTTCGTCGCAGATACTTTAACTGGTGCAACGATCAATCGCATCGGGTAACCGGTAAAGGAAGTATCGTTCCAACTCATATATTACAAAATCAAAAACTAATCAATGTTTCATTTCTTTTGCAGAGGCTTTCACTGGGGCAACGAGCACGCGTCGTCAGGGAACCGGTAAAGAAAAGTATCGTTCCAAGTTTAAAATTTTTCTCACATTGAATTTGATTGTACATCCTCTCTTTCCCTACAGGGCACCAAGTCGAGACGAACATCATAGGTAAAATTATCATTTCGTAAAACATGTGTTCATTTGTCATGCATTCTCACTCAACGATTTTATTCAAAAATTTAAAACACATTCCTTAGTGGAACACTTGTGTGCTAGAGATAGAAAGGCAAGCCAATCCCCAAACACATACCCTTTTCGAGAGTTGAGTGCAAACACTTGTGAGAAATCCAGACATGATAGCATCAGAGTGGTAAGGAAATCCCTTTGACGGAAAATGCTCTAGCCAGGATGACATCGAGCATTCTTTCTTATTCCCAAACACTTTACCATTGCTAGCCATTCCTAGCCAAAGTGGAGATTTTTCGAAACACAATTCCTCTTTCAAGTCAAAGAGTCGCTTCACATCGAAGTAAAAGGAGTTCTGTCGTCTATATTTCCGGATAGGACTCAGGTGGAGATGCGTTACTTCCTCAAGTTTGAGTGTGAAGTACATCCCTATGGATCTCGCTAGTCGGCACAATACTCTACCATCTTTTAATCATTCGAATGCATCCATGAACAATCCAGAGAACCGAGTCTGTGGAATATTCAATGAAAAAAAAGAAGAATTTGAAATGAGACAGGGGCAAGCAAAAAAAAAAAGAAGAAGAAAAGAGAGCCATTCAATATCATTCAAAGAAAAAGCAAATTTTGACACAAGGGCCAAAAGACGGTCGCAAAAGCAAAGTGTCAAGAGAGCCCTTCAATATCATTCAAAGAAAAAGCAAATTTTGACACAAGGGCCAAAAGACGGTCGCAAAAGCAAAGTGTCAAGAGAAAAGGGACAAAAGTTTTAGAACCCTGATCCCGATTTGCCAATCTGGGTAAACCACTTTAAATTCAAAAGCCTCGTTTCCCGTGGAAAAAGATAAAGAAAATTATTCTTCTACGACATTTCTTCACGAACTCTCTCTTTCATATGCCACCATACCCTTGAGTATTGTGTCGATGAGCAAGTCCACATTGGGAGAACCATGCTTAAAGGTGACGTCCTTGCATTTTGAGTCTTATTCGATGAGATTCTTTGACTTGCTTTCTTTCTTAAAGATCAAGCATTCTATAAATATGGTCTTACACCACGCCTACATTACAACCAGAATCAAAGTCTCTTTCGACTAGCCCTTGAGCATTCATTTCAAAGGAATCGAACTTCCCACTCTGATAGCATAGAAACATATTTGAGTGAGCCTTGAGAGATGTAAGAAAGACCCTTCTTTATTCTCTATCGCACAAGTGTTTCTGTTTTTTTTGTTTTAAAAAAAAAAGTGAAAATTAAGTTTTTGTGCATGCATATAGAGCATCTTGCTTTCATATCATCCACAGTCAGAAATTCGGCAAGTACACATGGGAGATGCAAACAATCACAATCCTACTTCATGATTTCAAAACTCAAGCCTTTATGCTAAGGTATGATACTCTTCACTACTGTTAAGCACTTTTGTGGTGTGAAACTACTTTCAAGTTAAGTTAGCCAGGTCTCAATTCAACTCGGCAAGCGTTTACTAACAAACGAATTGCCACTCGACTGAGCGTTTACTAACAAACGCAAAGTCACATTCTTTTCGGTTAAGCGTTCGTACCAACGCGACACCACCTTCTCTTCGGTTAAGCGTTCGTACCAACGCGACACCACCTTCTCTTCGGTTAAGCGTTCGTACAAACGCGACACCACCTTCTATTCGGTTAAGCGTTCGTACAAACGCGACACCACCTTCACTTCGGTTAAGCATTCGTACAAACGCGACACCACCTTCACTTCGGTTAAGCGTTCGTACAAACGCGACACCACCTTCTATTCGGTTAAGCGTTCGTACAAACGCGACACCACCTTCATTTCGGTTAAGCGTTCGTACAAACGCGACACCACCTCCTCTTCGGTTAAGCGTTCGTACAAACGCGACACCACCTCCTCTTCGGTTAAGCGTTCGTACAAACGCGACACCACCTCCTCTTCGGTTAAGCGTTCGTACAAACGCGACACCACATCCTCTTCGGTTAAGCGTTCGTACAAACGCGACACTACCTTCATTTCGGTTAAGCGTTCGTACAAACGCGACACCACCTTCATTTCGGTTAAGCGTTCGTACAAACGCGATACCATTTTCATTTCATTTCGATTAAGCGCAATGCCTCTTTTCACCGGCTTTAGGTTATGCATTTTCTAACAAGCGCGACGCCATTTCTGGTCAAGCGTTTATTAACAAACGCCATGCCCTAGCAATCCTTTCCTAAAAATTGGGTTCTGAATAAATCTTTGCTCGAACGTTTTACCAAACATTCTCACAAAGAGGGACAACTGTCATAACCCAATTTTTTCTACAAAAAATAAAAAAAACACTAAAAAATAAAAATCTTCAAAAATCATGTAAAACCACCGAAAATAAATAAAAATCTCATAAAATCCAACAAAATCACAAAAAAATCTAATCATAAAGCCACTAACTATTCCCCATAAATAGCTAGACCTAGGAAGACACATACAAGCACGGAGAGAAGATACACAGATAGAGACGGCGACATACACCGAGAGAAGGAACGCTTTCGTCACAAAAGGTAGCCTTCTCTTTTATGCTTTCTTCGTTAGAAATTATATCAGGTTATATCCCAGCCGGCCGAGCTCCCGTCATCCATCGACACGAGCCCCCAACTCGTCTCTCCTGGAAAGCAGACGCTCGACGACTCCGTCCGCGACTTGCGCTACCCGACAATCCGGTCACTTCGCTGGAGCCGGGCTCGTCTGCAGTAACCCATGATGCGATCATGGCTTCCCCAGGAAGAACCGTGAAAACACTAACACGGACAGACACGTTGAGAAGAAGAGGCAGTATCCAAAAGGCGCCATCCATAAAGAAAAAGGAATTCGTCCTTGTGACTAAAAAAGACGCCAGGGTTCCTAACCACTCCAAACACCCGACAATCCAAAGACCCAAAAGGAAACTGAAGATGACACAGAACAGAAGCGGGAAAGGAAAGAGAGAAGAAAGAAAAATTCAAATTGATCATAACAAGAGAAAGCCCTCTTGACATGGGCACTCGGTTCGGCTACAACATAAGCGCTTCCCGACTCCACAGCTTGGTTGCCCAAGTCCTCCGGGCACAAACCGTCCTTGGCACGATCACTTCTCGACTTACTCGGAACAAAACCGTAGTCCGGCGGCGGCACTCTCACCCCATGGTGACTCAAGATGGGTTGCTCTGAGATGCGACACCATATCGGCGACCCCTCAGCCCCTTTGACTCGTCAATCTTGTCATCCTGGAGCGTCGAATGTCGAATCACGGTCACCGGTTTAGTGCCTTGAAGAGCAACATGCAGAAGCATACTCGAAGCACCAGCAACCAGCCGCGAACGGTGTCCACGGCATGACCATCTTTCTCTGGGGACTGCAGCGGCCCCTGTCCCGTCCTGCTGTCGCACTATCTCGACTCCAACGGCGGGCAATAAGTTGGAGCGTGGGGGATTGTTCGAAACCACGGGAGATTCTTCTACCTGGTCGATGACTCCGAACCATCAGAGGATACCTCTCAGTGTGCTGCTACAAGGATAACGGGCAAAACACCTAAACGAGTCCAGCGACCACAACAACAGCCTCTCTAATCCAGATTTTAATCCTCGTCCCTCCAGGAGTATGACCTGCAGCCGCTGTTATCAAAGCAACAAGTTCGTTGATGACATCGAGGACCTCTGTCATTCTAGCGTCCTCAGCCTTCGTTGGAATCGAGCTCTCCGAATACGCCTTCAGGAAATCATCCACAGAAGACAACAAGGAGAAGGGCCATGTGTGGGTGTTAGAGACCCAAGAAGAAATCCGCTTCCCTCACCCTTTTCTGATTCTGCTTTTTTGGGTCGATGGATCTGTGGTGCGTCCGAGTGAATAACAGCGGAAGTTGCAATCCTTTTGGCACCGGTGGTTCGTCGCGATGGGAGATTGCTGTTGGGAAGGAGAGGGCTTGCCTGTCGTTGGAACCCACGAAGCATTTCTACAACGTTGTTGTCCGGGCTTTGCCTAAGAAGAACGGCAACGGGTGGGATAATGACAATAGGAATGACCACAATCTTGCTGCTCCAGGAATTAATGAGAATGCCCCGTCAGATTCTTCGGATGGCAACAAATCCCATGGGACTGCTTCTCAGAAGCCTCGGCATGATCGTGATTGGAGATTATTTCGAGCTCTTCTATTTTGCCAGGGAACAGGCTAAGAAAGCTGAGACCGAAGCTCAAAGCTCGGATGGACTTCAGAAGGAGATGAAGCCACTTAAAAGTAAATGGGCATATCCTATTCATGTCCCCGAGTCAGGATGTGTCCTGGCTGTGAAGGAAAGGCTTAACGGTATCCGTACCTTTGAGAGAACTGTTGTTCTCCTCTTGATATCTGGAACAACGGCGACCTACAACGATGCGTCCGGTCTGAGTTCGACTTGCCCACTCCTTCGTCAGCTCTTACCTCTCATCCCGACATCGGCAATGGCGTTTTGAATCCCGGCCTCTATGCTCAACTCCTTATCAAGCGTTCCCCGGTCAGCTCCCATCCATTTCCTTACACTTGATGTTTGGGTCTGACGTCAATGTCTTTTTTTATTGTTTCATTTTTATAATGATCCCCAAGGCTTTGTACCCTATATCGATTTCATGCTTTTATAATGGTGCTGGCAAATGTGTTTTGACATAGTAAAACACGTACATTGATGAATTTTTTAATTCAATTCATGGTTTGAAATTATTAATCCACGTAACTATTTGAACATACGCACGCGAATTCATTTTTTAGAATGATTTATTGATTATATATTTTTTATATTCCTTTAGAGTTTTCGATCATGCCTCGAACTGTTTCCTTTATTGCTTTAGTTTTATGTAGACATCTACGGGGCGTGCCTTGCGGACAACCAAGGCGCGCACCCCATTTGACGCGTTCAAGATAACGAAGTATTCGAGGGTTTATTTTGGATTCTCGAAGATCAAGACCCTCTGAAGACGGCTTCGCACTCACCAACGTTACGGCATCAGCGGCTCGCCAGGTTCACCGTAAACCTACTCTAAAAAACGGCACCGTGAGGTATAAATGCTAACGGGAGCGTTCTATATATAACGAGAAATGGTACAATACCCGGTTCTCCCTTGAATTTATTTTTTGGCTTAAAAACTGTTAAGGGCATTAATCAATCTATGGTGTTTGCATTTTTGCCCGAAAATTCAACTTTCAAGAAATATTTTCTAAAAAATGATTCACGTAGACATTATAAGCATTTTTGAGCTCGAAATCATTTTTTTTATATATCAAACAATGTCTTCTTCTAAAACCGAGCTTAAATAAATCGGACATCGGAAACACACGATTAAAGCCTCCCTTTTCTTTGTGATGCATGCGATTTAGTAATCCCTAATTCCCGAACCATAACGAATCTCTATAGTTTTTCTAACTTGAACTTAAAATAAGTTAGTGGCGACTCCGACACATTTTCAAAATCCGAAGCCTTATCGTCAAGGGAGGATATCCATTTTAGATGCAACCGGAAACGGGATCCACCCGCGACAACCATCCCACAATGACCCGTCCTAGAGGACATTTCATTTTTTTTAAATAAGGCGCTGCAAGGGCATGGTTTGAAAACGCGTCTCCTAAACCCTAATTATTTTTCCCATAAAATGAGCCGTCTGTTATGGTGTTGGTGGAGAGCGCGTTTTGAGAATGCACCCCTATCAAAGACGCATTCCCAAAATGCGCCCCCTAAACCGTAAAAGAGGAGGGTGCATTTTGAAAATGCGTCTTTGGTGGGGGTGCCTTCTCAAAACGCACCCCCACCGACGCCATAACAGACGGCTCATTTTGTAGGAAAATTTTTAAGGGTTTAGGGGACGTGTTTTCAAACCATGCCCCCGTAGTGCCTTATTTAGGGGGCAGCTACTGCGGGTAAAGTCGGATGATAATTAAGGGTAGTTACTACGGGTAAAGTGTATTATGATGCGAATAAATGAGAGGTTGAAACTCAATTGTTATAGGACACAAGTCAGATTATATTAAAGCCTTGTTTGGCTTTCGCTAAAAGAAATTTAAGAATAGTAAAAATTAAAATAAGGCAAAATATACATTTATGGCCTCGACTTTGAGCTAACTTTCTGTTTTGTCATTAACTTAGTTTGTTGTATAATTTTGTCACCAACTTTTGTTTTTATTTTGATTTTGGTCAATCTTTAATTTTTTTTAGTAAAAATCAAACAAGGCATTAATATATTCTGACCCGTGTCCTGTAATAGAAGAATTTCAACTCCTCATTTATTCACCTCATAATCCACTTTATCCGTTATAGCAACCCCCTAATAGAACATTATCCGACCTTCATCGATTTTGTGTATCTTTTGATTTCAAGATTGGCCAAAATCAAAATAAAAAAGAGTTGGTGACAAAATTATATAACAAACTAAATTAATTATAAAAAAGAAAGTTGACTCAAAATTGAGATCATAAATTGATATTTTGCCTTAAAATAAAAATAAAAGTTGGTGATAAAATTATATAACAAACTAAGTTAATGACAAAATAGAAAATTAGCTTAAAGTTGAGGCCACAAACGTATAGTTTGTCTTGATCAAAAAAGGAAAATGTTTGGGATGCGCATTCTCATACTATGCCCCTTTTGAAAAAATAAGTGGGCGCATGTTGGAAATGTGCCTCTTGGCACCCCAACAACATTGAAAACTTCCTTTTTTCTATTCCCTATTCAATGTAAATGCAATGAGCATGTTAATCTAAGGCAAAGTCATCATAAATAAACTTCAGTACCAATTCAAAACACTCATACAAACTGTCATTCAAAACATAAGGTGTATTTATTACAAATCCAAAGTTTCAGTGACGTTTTTTCCTCACGTAGTGTTGCACCGGTCGTTGTTCAACGGGAGCTTGCAAAGAATTCTCGTATTGTAGCTGTTGAGTCATCTGTGAAGATTCTTCTTCATGGTAACGACAATGATGTCCAAAATTCTTTGTTGCCTTCACAGGTGCCGCTTGAGTCGAACTTGAAGGGTGATCGAAGTGGGGTATCTAGTATTCGTTGCTAAGCTGCATAACTTGGGATATCATCATCCCCTCTTACCGATATTCCATTTCGTCTTCATGATGTTCCCCTAACGGCACGACCACCTCACTTTCATCATGATCATCCCCTAATGGCGCAACCTCATCTTTTATGTCATTTTGTTCATCATCTTTAAATCCTTCCTCTTGTCGTTCTTGTGGTTGAACACGTGGTGGCTGGTCTTCTAATCCACACGCGGCGACCATATAAGCGTAGCGATGAATACTGCCTCAGCAAGTCCTTCGCTTCTCCGGCGATAGCCATTACTTCTTCAGGGTTTGAAGCACATAGCTCTATTCTCCGCAACTTCTTCATGTATTGCATTAAAAATGATATTGTTAGCTTTTGTAATAACAAACAAAATGAAATTACAATTTATACTTACCAAGTTGCCTAACATTGCACCGGTATGGAAGATATACTTCCTAGTTGCTGTGCATACCATATGGAGTACTCCTTGTCAGTCACCCACATTAGCGAGACTATATTATTCAAGTGATTATTCCACATCTCTACGTACTCGTGATGGATCTCCGGCCAGTTGTTCTTGGATTTGCTACGCAAATCCATTCGATGTAGATTTTTGCTTGTATCGTATGGCCCCAAAACTAGCTGCTCGTCGCCAAATTGGCGCATAACCCGATCAGGAAAATGTCACTCCACAACAAAGAAGCAAATTTATGGGACTCTTACACGCCAGCAATCTCTCCCCAGTAGATAGTAATGGGGAAGCATGGCAATTAGTTCCTCGGGTAGGGCTGCCATACAACCTGCATACAACAAAATGTCTATTATATATATAAGGGCGCCATTGATTCAATAAATATGAAAAGTCATAATTGTACCTGATCATTACTCTGCCTATCAAAAGTCTCTCTATAAACAACGAGGACATGAGTAGATACGGTGCGGACATTGAACTCAACTCCCCATCTATAGCCCAAAGGCATATCCTCTATATATGGAGTTGGAATTTGAAGTCTAAGAGGGGATATATATAGGAACCGATTCCATGCCCATATCTGTTAGAGAATGAACGGTCCCTCAATCTACTCTACCTTATGATGTGCAGTCTTACACACTCCTATATAGACATGCCAAACAAGCAGCCCCCCAGCTATAATGACCCGCCCTCTCAAAATTGGCAAGTAGAGGCAACCAAAATAGATACACTAAATCCCCACTCTTATTAGGGAACAACATACCATCAATCAATTGCAATATATAGGTCCTAGTATGCATCTGAATAATCTCGTATGTTGCCCACTCAGGAATCACACCAAAGTTCTCAGACAACCAACTAAGTTTCAAACGACCAATATGCCTTAGTGCATTCCGTTCGAGTACTACGCCCAGTAAATCCTGACAAATAGCCTCTAACGAAATGCCAATACCAGAAATGACAGCATCTCCATCCACAGGCAATCCAAGCTGAATCGCTACATCCTCTAATGTAATAGTCATCTCACCGTATACAATATGGAACGTATGTGTCTCCAGTCTCCAACGTTCCACCAATGCAGTAATCAATGCCCAATCCAACGACATAAATGTAGTTTTGTAACTCCATAGAAACCAGACTGTCATAGATCAACATCCATCCTAGGATCGTGATTCACATTCTTTAGAACTTTCTTCGAACGGCGGTAGGTAAGAACATTGTTCTGTAACGAAGCAACCAAAAAATTGTCAAGTGAAAAACTTCAAGAAAATGTTATCGTTGAAAATGAATCCATCATACCAAAGAGTAGCCTTCATCCCATACTGTTGTGGAACGATGTTCAGCCTGGGCATTCAGAACAATATTCATTTTAGGTCCTTGACGCATTTTCTGCAAAAAAAGACAAATTACTATGACAAATGAATGTAGTAAAAAAAAACTATCAAAATAATGATGTTTCCACTTACAATCGTCAGACTAATTTGGACAACTACGTGGATTATGACCCTCTTTTCTACATTGCTCCACCAATACAATAATCAGTGCCCAATCCAACGAGAAAAATGATAGTTTTGCGACACCATAGAAACCTGACTGTCGTAAATAAACATTCATCCAAGGATCGCGATTCACACTCTTTATAACTTTCTCCGAATGACGGTATGGAAGAACATTGTTTTGTAACAAAACAACCAAAAATTGTCAAGTGAAAAACTTCAAGAAAATGTTATCGTTGAAAATGAATCCATCATACCGAAGAGTAGCCTTCATCCCATGTTATTGTGGAACGATGTTAAGCCTGGGCATTCAGAACATCATTCCTTTCAGGTCTCGAATGTATTTTCTGCTTAAAAAGGCAAATTATTACGACAAATGAATGTATTAAAACACTATCAAAATAATGACGTTTCCACATACAGTCGTTCGGACAACTGTCGATTATGACTCTCTTTTCTACATATGACACAACTACTTCTACGTACTTTCTCTTTAATATCCATTTCGTTGTAAATGAGTGTCGATCTTGACCGCCCATGTGGCCTTACTCGTTTAGGGTCAGGCTTCATCTTCGGGAATTGATATTCCGACCAATCTTCCTTACAATCAAACGAATGTCATCGTGATGCATATACAACCCTTTGGCATTTGAAAGTATAGAATCAACTTATGTAGTTGGAGATGTCAATATGTAAGTGTGCATAACAGGCCAAAGCATGGAAATAAGGAATTCGATATATTTGTCATTTCTTACACGTGCATGTACATGCCTCTAGATACACCTTCTTGTTTCGATTTTCTCGCGTTGTTTTCACGTCAAAATGACCCAACTGTCTATCCAACAACAATACTTGAAACCGTTTCGCCTTTTCCATAGATTTGTATATTCTATCTGCACAAGAAGTTGTGAATTTCTTGCCGGCCTTTATCGCGTCTTCCGCATCATCCAGTCTATTAATCCAATATGCAACACAAGTATACTATATATGCTGAAAACGCATTTTGGGAATGTGACTTTGTTGGGAGGCGCCTTTTTTTAATGCGTCTTTAGTGGGAGGGCGCATTCTCAAAACGCGCCCCCCGTCAGGCACCATAATAGACCGCTTTATGCTGAAAAGGTCTAAGTGTTTGGGGGGTACATTCTCAAAACGCGTCCCCCACCAACACCATAACAGACGGCTCATTTCGTATGAAAAAATCTAAGGGGTTGGAGGCGCATTTTGAAACGACTCCCTCTCAGCGCATTATTAAGAAAACACTGAAATGTCCTTGAGGACGAGTCTTAAAGACCCGCCCTTACGTGGGATGGTCCAGCCACCATAAAGGCGCGTCCTGAAGACCCGAAGACCCGTTCTCGGTCATCTAGTATGAGGGCGAGTTTTAAATACTCGTCCTTTTTGTAAATTGAAGGGCGGATTTTCAAACTCGCTTTCTCGACGATATACGGGTAATTTTCAAAACTTTGTTCGTATTTCGTGAATTTTTTACGAAACTAACCATACATTCGTACAAACCTTCTGAGATATGGAGGGATATTTTACCACCCCTCCGACCGATCAACTAACTTACCCCTCCTCGACCCTATCTCTTTCCCTACTTGCCGACACGTTCCTCTGTTTCTTTCCTTTCATTTTTACTAGCAACAAATTGTTTGCTTCTGCGAACCTGCATAATATGATCCTGAAACCCCTATATCCTCCAACATCTATTAATTAGCTAAGCATGTCGATAGATATGATGACGGAAACTTTGTCTAATCCGATGAAATCAATACGTATGAATGCGTCGATCAATTATTTTTCTACTCTCGTTCGTCATGGAAGCATATTTATGATTTGCTGCTGTTTTGTTTGGCACGAAAAAAGAAATTGAATCCGTCCTTTCTTACGAAGAAAGGAAGAAGTTTTTGTTCGGATGACCATTGGGGGATAGCTAAATCCATATTGGTAAGTTTATCAAGGGAAAGAGTTAGCTGTAATCACACCGCAAGTGAGGCGTTCCTACAAGACTAATTAATGATCCCCGTTTCCCCATAAGATTGCATTTGCATAGCGTCCGGACAACGTCAAGCAGAAGGAAGAGAAAAGTGGGATCCTACAATTTTTGACATAGAACTACTGGGCAGGCGGTCCCACTTGCCGTCACCTTGTCCCACAACACGTTACATCGGACCAGCGAATACGTGACTCATCTCATCTACCCCAGCTTTTACTTTTTCCGAGAGCCCTATACATCCAATTATGATCAACTCCCCTCCTCAATCAGGCCGAGCATGACCATTTTATCTTAAAAAACCTTTAATGAGACACACAATTAGCGTAGTCACCAGTCAAAAGTCGACTTCCGTTGAATGTTCAATCCAAATAAGATGATGAGGCGCTCTCTCTTCCAAAGAAAAAGACGCCTAAAACCCTAGTGAAATTTATCTTGCATAATCAATATCGTACATATAGCGTGAAGGTTTTCCTAGGAAACTATGCCCCGGCATTAGGTTTTGTGTATTAACATGGCCCGAAATGAACGGTCATCAATGTAGAGAAGCGAAAGATTGGTTACGATAATTTAACATGACAGAGCAATGTGGATGAGTTCCGATGCCTTCTCCAAATATTATCCGAAGAAGATCGTTTCCAACTATTCTGAATCTGCCGCGATCTTATACCCGATATTTTCGCTTACCTTCAAACTTTTGCATCATGGTTCCGATTGAAGGAAAGAAAAAATTTTAGTATGCCATTGGGGAGGGGAGGGGGTCGATGGCGGGGGCAAAGTGACGGTGATATATGCCATGCTTTCGAGTCATAAATTTGGGGGGCAAAAAGTCGGTGCCCTTATCTACCGAAACATTAAAGAATTTTTGTTTTTTCTTCTTTAGAAGAATTGGCATTACAAATCTGACTAGACCCTGATGTGTTGCCCCCCCACCCCCCCCCCCCCCCCCCCCCAAAAAAAATAATAATAATAAAAAAGACTTGTCTTCCTCTGATAGAATAATATCTTCTTTATTTTAGTTTTCATCCATCGGGGTGAATGGAATGTACCGTTTGCTATGCTTAGAAGTTTCTTCTAACAACTAAAACGCCATCTATCACGGTTTACTTCGATATAAAAAATTATTTAGTCGTCCATAATTACGTTACCAGATAAAGACTTTGGGTGCGTTGTGGGCCGGGATGGTTGATATACGAGAACAACATATCAGAATATGTACAGTGTGTCCCTAAATCCATGGCACACCGTAGCTGCCAAATAAATGTGACGTGGAAAGAGTGAAATATCATTTATAATTTGATCAACCAATCAGTCAAACAGATAAAGCCCGATTTAATTGGCCATCATCGTCGGTGTCTAGCTTAACATGATTGTTTTGTTCCACCGGTTTTAAGTGCATCTCTTGTTCAGCCTCTTTCTCCCCCCTCCCCCCCCCCCCCCAAAAAAAAAATTGCTTGCACTAATCGTTTTTTTTTCATTATATTATTTTTTTCCAAAGAATGAAATTTGGGTTTCAGGGTCAGCATATTGAAAATAATCTCTCACATAAGTGAAAGCAAATGGAAAATTTAGAGCTATATCCAATGATAACTCTCTGTTTATTTGGTCAATATGACCTTTGGATTTCCACAACTTTGAATTCCCAGGGTCCAAAAAGAGGACTTCTGGGGGAATTCTTTTCTTCCTTCTTAGGGGAAGGAACCCACAAATTTAAGCCGCGCCGAATAAGAGAAAATAAGGGCAAAAGATCCTGGTTCATCACGGGAAAAGGGCAGTTGACTTATGAGGCAAAATGGGCTTCGTTATATGTCAAGTGGGGATGGGGGTTGTATAGAACTTGTGGGAGGATAAGGCCAATGATGGGCGTATACTTACATGTTGGAATCGAACCTGATGATGACGACAAGGATGATGATTCTTTTGGACACGGCATTTCTTCCCTCCACCCACAAAGACATTATTGGACGCGCTTGTATGGAATTGCTCTCCATTATTGGTTGCTATGAGACAACTAATATGTCATCGGCCCCTATTGGGCACCGTCGACATCGCATCATTGTTTGTACCCCCACCCCCCAGCTGGGGTTGTCTTCGCCAACACCACTTTTACTGTCGTTAATAATGGTAATGGAAGACTGAAAACAAAATAACAATTATAATAATAATCTTGTTTCGCGAGCAAATAACCCTAGCGTGCTCGTAAGAAAACTCCTGGAATGGAATTATATTATTGACGTTACGTGATTTCGCATGCCTTTATTTTCATTCCCGGGTCCTAATATCCGGTAGAATAATGGAAAATATGCTTGCATCGTTTTACTTTCCAACTTGCTGGACACAAGATAACGCAGAGAGCAACCTCAGTGAGATTCGATTCAGCTCATGGGCGTCGTCATATATTTATGTCTTGTGGAATGTTACACTGGTCGGCCTGTCATACGGAGTGGGATGGAAGGAGAAACGTGATGGAAAAGCTTGTTATCTGCAAATCCCCTCCCCCACCCCCTTCTCGTCACTCCATCACGAGGGCCTTTTATTATAGAGCTACACTCCCTAATCACGAGACACCCAAATCTGTATCCAAAAGGAAACATAAAAATCGATCGCGTCCTAAATCATTGATGGGTTCCACCCTGTCCAATTGTTGGAAGTGTCCTATAACTACCCTAGATTTGCGGACGAAACACGTCCCGATATATCGGAGACTAACAGAGTTAAAGAAATGTAGTCGCTAAGACTTTAAGTAGACGGTAATGTAAAGAACAAGAATAAGAATATATGAACCAGAACACTTACTTCTATTATGAAAAAAAAAGATTATAGGGAGAAAACCAAACAGCCCTTCGGGGTCTTTAAACATGTTTTGCACATGTTTGCACATATTTTACTTACATTTTGCACATGATTTATTTACACTAACTGCACACCATCTACTTCGAGCAAGTCCTGATGAAGTTTTCATCAAAAATCGGCTAAGTCTTGAAACCTCAATTGAGACTCTTCCTTCGATTGTTACTTCCTTCGACGGGGTCTCGATCGAACTTCGCATCGTTCGTATTTCGACATGTCCTGCTTCGACACGCCCTACTTCGACACGCCCTGCTTCGACCGAGTGCTCCTTCGACCGTATTTAACATCAGAATGATGAGCCTTGTTATCATTAAAGCCCAAAATGACTTTACTGTCTAAACACCCAACCCCAACCCCACCCTTTTCGCACCTCCTATGATTCTGTCTGCTAAAGAAAAGGAGACCCAATTTCACATCATTCCCTCGGGCAAAGAAAACCAATAATCGGATCTAATGTGATGCCCCAAAATTGCGATGCTAGTTTTATTTCATTAAATTTTATAGAAAAATGAACACATACTGATTGGATACAACATGCATACGGCATGGGACACCATGTACAGTTCTTTGGGAGCAATTCATTAAATAAACACTGCCTCCCAAAACAGACCCACCTCGTTTAAATGTCAGGGATGTCACAAGCATGACTACTGTTGACCTCATCAACTGCCTTGAATCATCATCATCATTATTTATATTTTACACCAATCCACCCGAACACGGCAAACAGTTAGTGGCTTGTTTGCCCCTGCGAGGCTATATATTGCACATAATGGTAATGACAGAAGCAATAAGAGATCTGACGCCCGGATAGATAGAAACATTTGATATAAGTAACTAATTAGAAATAATCTGAAGTATTAAAAATATTTAAAAAAACCCAAAATTGTGATGCCATACCAATATATGACAAAATATAATGTAAACGTTAGCAAACGGGTGAGGGGTTCATGTGGTGTTTCCACGTTTTTCAACTTGCTATTATTGTTAGTGGGGTTCCTCTTATGAGCACTTGTCATGCTCTTTGGGTGACCTAACTCCCCCCCCCCCCTCCCCCGCTCATTTTTTTATTATTGTCAAAAATGGTTGAAGATATGAACAGAAAAGATTGTGTGTTTCAGTGAGCGTGGCCCCCCCCCCCCACCACCCCCCCTCTACTACATCCAACTATCTAGCTTAGGCAAAGAACAGGATTCTTTTAGTTGATGAATCACATTCGATCGGCAGAAAAGAAAAAAAAAACAAATGCATGATTACTCCTCTCACGACCTCATCATCAGTACCTCGTCTTTCCTTTGTTGCCCACCCCTATTCGCTTGCGATGCCTGTCCTTATTCCCCATTTCTTTATCACCTTTTCTTTTATTTCCCCCTCCTCCTTCGGCTATTACATCCCAAGAATACGACAACATCATGTGCTTACATTGTGATGCCCAAAGACGGGCTCATCATCTTTATTGTTTTACGTACTCAGCGTGACTCGGGCTAATGTCGCTTTAATCCCTCCGTTCAAGTAACTTTCACAAGAGGCATAAGAAGAAATCATGCCACGGTTAATATGAGAGAGAACAAATACTTTGTAATAAGTAATTCATATAAACTAAATTATCCGACTACACGAATCTTAACTGAAAAGGAAAGAGTATGTTAGTAGTGATGTACAAATAACGATAATTGTCCTAAAAACTCGAACTTGTAGTTATAATCGTGACATATTATAAATTTTCATTTTCAATACTCCTCTCACGCTGAACCGGATCGGCTTTTTTAGCAATTTTTACGATTTCTTATTCAAGTTTTTAGGCGAACTTCTTAGGTCTCTTATGTTTGCCTAGGAGTTTGGCTTCTGGGGCATCTTTACTTTTTTATTATTATTTTTATTTTGTATTTGACGGAGTGTGAACTATCGACGTTTTACGCTGATATCATTATTGTATAATGACCAAAGCGTGACATATTATATATTTGGCCAAATTAGCAATTATATCTTATACTATACCTCATTTTTCCGATTTATCATGTCGTTTGAAACATATCATACGGTACCTATACTTAAGGTGTTATTTCGACGTTATCTTCCGTTAGATCCCCTTCTGACGGAGTCCGACGTGTCGCACACGTGACTATGACGGTGTTAAAAAATCACTGTAAAGCCAATCGATCGGGGAAAAGACAATTTCACCCCAACCATTTCTCACCCCCTTTCTTACTACAGTTTCAAACCCCTTACCCCCACCCCTAATCACCCCCGAACTGGTTGGTAGGAAGTTTGTCTTCCCTTCCTCCGTTTACTTCCTCCTTCTCCTTCTCCGTCACGACAACCTCGTATCGTCTTCGAATCACGGACGCGGCATGTCAAGCCCTGGTAAGGTTCTTCGCTTTACATCGAATTAAACCACATGCTCCACCGCTTGTGTGGGCCCCGTCAATCTCTGTATTACCGCGGCTGCTGCACAGAGTTAGCCGATAGTGGAGATAGACGCACGTAATGACAGATCACAGCCATATTATTAAAAGTTTGTGGTAAAAAGGGGTTTCGTTCGAGTACTCTAAAATAATATTCTAAAGCTTTCGTATGTTCCCCCACAGCAAGCAAACCCCCTTTCTAAAATCTCACAGAACTCCAATCCATCCACTCCCTAACCCTCTCCTTTACCATCGGAGAAGTAAAGATGCCGCCGGAGAAGGACACTCCTTGCTAACCCTTCCCTCGAGCCTCTCCTCCATTCCGATGACGACGACGACGAGGATCGATGTTGAATCCTCTGTTTGGGTCATCGCTGTTTGGAAGGGATTGAGATTTTATCCAGATCACGGAAGGATTGGAAGAGAGGGAGAAAGAGGGAAAGGGGCTCGTGGCGCCCGGTTGATGTTTGGATCATGGAATGGGGTGGAGGAGCATTTCTCGTTCAGGTTGCTGGCTATATCAAACCCTCGGGATTATGCTTCGTAGTAGAAGAAGTCGTAGCAGAGAGCTCGGAGAATGTCCTGGCTGGGGAAATCCTAGAGCGGCGGCGTTAGGTCTTTTGGCCGATGCTACCGAGACTGCAGTTTGTTTGATTTCGTAGAGGACGCAGAGCCGGCCGAACTGGGGTAACTATGACTAATATTAAGAAACAGGAAGAGTTCTCTATTAAAGAAAACATTTTTTAACTCATAATCTCCGGTGGATCCTAATGAAGTTGGTCGAGTTCGTCGTGATGGCGGTCGAACATGCATAAACGTCGGCCAAGCATATTGCAGTCGATCCTATAAGGATGGCCTTCACTGTCTGCTGGAAGCAAGGATTGCAAGGGAATCAGGGCGACGACGAACAGATCCGTCAGTCGGAGGGCTGCTTGGGAAAAGACGTAGTAGCCCTAGGGTTCCGGGTTTGAAATTGTGATAAGAAAGGGGGTGGGAAAGGGGATGGGTGAAATTGTCTTTTCCCCGATCGATTGACCTAACGGTAATTTTTTAACGCCGTCATAGGTGTGCGACACGTCGGACTTCGTCAGAAGGGGACCTAATGGAGGATAACGTCAAAATAACGCCTTAAGTACGGGTTACCGTAGGATACGTTTCAAACGACAAAATAGATCGAAAAAAATGGAATATAGTACGTGATATAATTGCTAATTTGACCTATATATTTTTATTTTTAAGAACGAATGGCCGTCACTTTCTGTCACCAAAATATTTATTAAAAGAAAAAGAAAACTACAAAATTTTATTTTTAGAAAAAGGGGAGGACAGTGGGAAGTGGGGACAGTTCATGTGGTCTGTCATTAATACAACAAGTTCCTTTGTATCCAATCATATTATGTTCGTATCTCTTCTTCCTCCTGACCCATCTTTTCCTCCTCTGCCCCACACCCACAACCCTCTTATTGCGTACCACCCCAATTATTACTGCTTCAAATCTGAATTTTTTAAAGGAAAATTTAGTCGACTAGGACACGTGGTACATGGTGTCTCCCTACGGGTACCACGTAGTGTTAAGCCTAACATTACACTCCTATCCAATCAAGTATTATTATATTAATCAAGTTATGTTTTCGTTTTTCCCCTTTTGATAGGGTAAATGGGAGGCAAATAGAGGAGAGGGGGACACGAATCATGATTACCTTGACGTGGTTTCCCACATCCATGTGATCCCCACACATCTGATTGTTGGTATTCCCCAACTACAAATTGAAATTATTGAAAGAACCGAAACCGATACTTATTATGAACCTTCCCGAGCTTTTTACTTATCTTATATTTCCGGAAGACCTTTGTTGCACAAAGAAAAAGACGCAAAAGGGAGCTCAGTTTTTGGGTACATAAGAAGAAATATTTCAAGAAGTATCTCAGTTATTCTGGGAGTAGGTGTATAGACAGGTATTTGTTTTACTTGGAAAATAATTGGAGAGACACGAGAACAATAAGAAAACAGGGGGGAATTGAATCGAGGGAAAAGACTAGGGCCAAAGCAAAGAATATCAACTGTTATAGAGTGGGTGGGGGCGGGGGGCTCCTCCATGGTCAACCTATGCAAAAGAGAGACAAAGAAGGGAAATGAATGCCTCAATCATGATTTCCCATGACCATCATCATCATCATAATCTCTTTGGATTAGATTGATAATCATAGACCAACCTCCCACTCATCCAACTCCCCCCACAACACCAACCCAGAAACCCCCATGACAAATATTCAAATGTGACTCATTGTCGCCACCAATTTTTAATATGTTAACCAAGTGTTATACCATGTTTCAAGTTATGTATTCTACATTTTTATTATTTTAAAAAACGCACAAAGAGAATGATAATAAATTCTCAATTCAACCCCCACACACCTCCACTGTTTCTATTTAAAACACCCCACCCTACTTCTCTCCCCACTCCCACCGTTTCTTCGTTCCATCAAAACTAATATATTCCCATCCATATCCATTTCTCATCCCCACAACCCAAAGATAAAAATAAAAAATAAATTAAAAAAGGATAAATAATAATAATTACAAAATCTTCTATTTAT